>JAIOJX010000005.1:103447700-104107700 GCA_022376925.1 Tragulus kanchil | reverse complement strand
CAGCTAGTAATATCATTGAACCCAGAACATCTGTTGCATATTACCCAAGGGATGAGTAAAAAATTTTCAGAAGGAAGTATGAGGATTTGCTTTTGTTCTATAGGAAGAATTCATATCAGATGATTTGGAAGAAAATTGAGCTTATTGTGTTGAAACTTTCTGAGCTATTTAAAGGAAAGACAATTCAAACATCTCTATATTGTCCATGTTCATAACATAAGATTTGGTACTGATGGATTACTTTTTAGGAACTGCGTTTTTATCTAAATGACCTATTACTTTTTTAAGGAATTACATTGCTTTGCTCCATCAGTAGGCCTTTCCAAGCACCCTTTTGAAAAGATGGGGTGGGGGGAGGAAGAGGTCAGTTCAGACAGGTAAAATACCTTCTTTCCTAATAACATTCTGATTCTGAATGGATAGAAAATAGCCTTATAACTTGGGCTTCATACAGAATAATAAAAAAGGAAAACCTAGAGATTTTTGTATCTTTTTGAGCTAAATAACAAATCGGGGCCTTGGGGAGGATCCCATATGCTATGGAGCAGCTGGACCAGTGTGTCCAATTAGAAGCCAGCACTCTGGAGCGCATGCGCCCAGAGCCAGTGCTCTGCAACAGGAGAGGCCACTGTAATGGGAGGCCCACACAGGCCAAAGAATAAAGATGGATGAAAATACATAAATAAAAACCCAACAAAAGAGGCCCAATTTTTTTTTCATTCGTTAATGCCTTTTTAAAATACTAACTCCTTTTTATGCCCTTACATGTTTAACTTGTAATTTACATTTAGTCATACTTCTTCCTCATTAGAATTGAGGTTTTCAAGGGCAAGAGCCTTGCCTTTCCTCACTTCCTGTAACTGTACTATAATCTGATAAGAGGAAGAATCTAGTGACTGCTACTGTTTTTCCTCCTAGAACCTCGGGTCATGGGATAGCTTCCTATACATGATAAGCTTCCTAATAAGTATTATTGAGGGACTGTATCTGGAGGATTTTGGTTATTATTCTTATTCATCAAATAGTTTCCCTAGATAATCTTTAGCTGTCAGAAATACCTGGCAGTTTGTAATTCTAAACTACTGTTACTACTAGGCATTTATTTTCCTTTAAATATTAAACTAATCTTGGACTGGTGTATCTGGAAGAGACTTGAGAGGTTTAGACAAAATCAACAAAAGCCAGTCAGAATTTTGTCCGGAAAACTGGGAATAGGGATGCAGCTAGTAATATCATTGAACCCAGAACATCTGTTGCATATTACCCAAGGGATGAGTAAAAAATTTTCAGAAGGAAGTATGAGGATTTGCTTTTGTTCTATAGGAAGAATTCATATCAGATGATTTGGAAGAAAATTGAGCTTATTGTGTTGAAACTTTCTGAGCTATTTAAAGGAAAGACAATTCAAACATCTCTATATTGTCCATGTTCATAACATAAGATTTGGTACTGATGGATTACTTTTTAGGAACTGCGTTTTTATCTAAATGACCTATTACTTTTTTAAGGAATTACATTGCTTTGCTCCATCAGTAGGCCTTTCCAAGCACCCTTTTGAAAAGATGGGGTGGGGGGAGGAAGAGGTCAGTTCAGACAGGTAAAATACCTTCTTTCCTAATAACATTCTGATTCTGAATGGATAGAAAATAGCCTTATAACTTGGGCTTCATACAGAATAATAAAAAAGGAAAACCTAGAGATTTTTGTATCCTAGTTTAAGTATCTCAGTAGAGACTTAAGCAAATTTTTGAGAATCATAGGAATCTGGGATTCATCGATAAGCAAACTTTTAAGTTTTTAAGGCTACATTCACTTTGGATCTTATATTCTAGTTCAGGAGCCGGCAAACTTTGTTTTGTTTTGTTAAAAAAAAAAAAAAAACAGTAAATACAAGTGACTTTTTTTTTTAATATTTATTTATTTGGCTGTGCTGGGTCTTAGTTGCAATACGTGGGATCTAGCTCCCTGACTAGGGCTCAAACCCAGGCCTCCTGCATTGGAAGCCAGGAGCCTTAGCCACTGGGCCACCAGAGAAGTCCCTACAAGTGACTCTTGAACAGTGCAGGAGGAAGGGGTACCAACCCTCTGTGTGGTCAAAAATCGACATATATCTTTATAGTCGGTCCTCCATATCCACATCTCCTCTATATCCCTCTAAATCCATGGAGTCAACCAACAGAGGATTATATAGAAATATAGTATTTACTATTGAAAAAAATCCTAGTATAAGTGGATCCATCAGTTCAAATCCATGTTGTTCAAGGGTCAACTAACTGTACTATAGGCTTTGCATGTCACCGTGTTCCTATGAAACATTATTTACAAGAACAGCAAGGTAGATTCAGTCTATGTGCTATAGTTAGATTCAGCCCATGGGCCATAGTTTCTCAACCCCAATTCTAGTAGGTAGAAACAATTAATAAGGAAATTAGAGTATGTTACATGATAGATGCTTTGAGAAGAAGAAAAATATAGCTGAGTAATCAAATATGGAGTATGATGAAGTAGAAGTTGACAGGCTGACCCTCACTGAGGTCAAGAAAAAAAGAAGGAATTAGCAAAGGAGACTGAAAAGTTAGTGACTGGTGAGATGGAAAGAAAACCAAGAGATGGTGATGTCCTAGAGATTGCCATGAAGAACCATCTACTGGGAAAAAGAAGAAAACATCTGTCAGATGTTGGTGGTAGGCCAAGTAAGAGGAAGGCTGAGATTAGAGCACTGGGTTTAGTTAGGTGTGTGTAGCTTGTTAGTAATCTGGAACAGTTTTGGTGGAGTAGGTTCAAGAGAGAACTGAAGGAGAGAGGAAACTGAAAAGAGATTTTTGTATCCTAGTTTAAGTATCTCAGTAGAGACTTAAGCAAATTTTTGAGAATCATAGGAATCTGGGATTCATCGATAAGCAAACTTTTAAGTTTTTAAGGCTACATTCACTTTGGATCTTATATTCTAGTTCAGGAGCCGGCAAACTTTGTTTTGTTTTGTTAAAAAAAAAAAAAAAAACAGTAAATACAAGTGACTTTTTTTTTTAATATTTATTTATTTGGCTGTGCTGGGTCTTAGTTGCAATACGTGGGATCTAGCTCCCTGACTAGGGCTCAAACCCAGGCCTCCTGCATTGGAAGCCAGGAGCCTTAGCCACTGGGCCACCAGAGAAGTCCCTACAAGTGACTCTTGAACAGTGCAGGAGGAAGGGGTACCAACCCTCTGTGTGGTCAAAAATCGACATATATCTTTATAGTCGGTCCTCCATATCCACATCTCCTCTATATCCCTCTAAATCCATGGAGTCAACCAACAGAGGATTATATAGAAATATAGTATTTACTATTGAAAAAAATCCTAGTATAAGTGGATCCATCAGTTCAAATCCATGTTGTTCAAGGGTCAACTAACTGTACTATAGGCTTTGCATGTCACCGTGTTCCTATGAAACATTATTTACAAGAACAGCAAGGTAGATTCAGTCTATGTGCTATAGTTAGATTCAGCCCATGGGCCATAGTTTCTCAACCCCAATTCTAGTAGGTAGAAACAATTAATAAGGAAATTAGAGTATGTTACATGATAGATGCTTTGAGAAGAAGAAAAATATAGCTGAGTAATCAAATATGGAGTATGATGAAGTAGAAGTTGACAGGCTGACCCTCACTGAGGTCAAGAAAAAAAGAAGGAATTAGCAAAGGAGACTGAAAAGTTAGTGACTGGTGAGATGGAAAGAAAACCAAGAGATGGTGATGTCCTAGAGATTGCCATGAAGAACCATCTACTGGGAAAAAGAAGAAAACATCTGTCAGATGTTGGTGGTAGGCCAAGTAAGAGGAAGGCTGAGATTAGAGCACTGGGTTTAGTTAGGTGTGTGTAGCTTGTTAGTAATCTTGAGGAACAGTTTTGGTGGAGTAGGTTCAAGAGAGAACTGAAGGAGAGAGGGGAAACTGAAAAGTCTTTTGACTAATTTTGCTGTAAAGGGAGCAAAGAAATGAAGCAATGAAAAGAAGGATCAATAAAAGAGGTTTTTTTGTTTAATAAAAGAAATAATGACAAGTCTGATGACAATAACCCAATAAAGGGTAAGGGGGAAATGCTGTAGGAGGGGAGAAGTGAGTTGCTGGAGCCATGTCTTTGAGTTGCTTCAGGGAAGGGACCTCGAGTGAAGGGACTGACTTCAGAGAGGTGTGATGTTGGTGGAAGCATGCTATGCAGGTCTGAAGTTGGTCTCTTGTGGCTTCAATTTTCTGATTAAAGAATTATCAGTAGAGAATATGAAAGCTGAAGTTTTGAGGTTTTATTATGTACCCACTGGCTTTGGCCTTTTTGGTACCAGGATTTCAGGGACCTTTGATGACTTACTGTCTTTGTATTGTGCCTTCTGAGGGAGTATAAACTTAACCCAGCAAATTTCTGTATTTTAAGGATTAAACCCTACATTATGAGATTAAATAATGATACATGTAATGTGTAGCACAGCACTTGCTAGCATGTAGAATGTAGAGTTATTATGCACTAAACTAGGCTTACTTTTTCTCTTTGGTCTCTAAAGATACCTTGTCATGGTTTTAAATGTTATGTAAGGTAGGTTTTGGTAATAGTGAGTCTAGATGCTTTGTGAAGAAGAAAAATATAGCTGAGTAATCAAATATGGAGTATGATGAAGTAGAAGTTGACAGGCTGACCCTCACTGAGGTCAAGAAAAAAAGAAGGAATTAGCAAAGGAGACTGAAAAGTTAGTGACTGGTGAGATGGAAAGAAAACCAAGAGATGGTGATGTCCTAGAGATTGCCATGAAGAACCATCTACTGGGAAAAAGAAGAAAACATCTGTCAGATGTTGGTGGTAGGCCAAGTAAGAGGAAGGCTGAGATTAGAGCACTGGGTTTAGTTAGGTGTGTGTAGCTTGTTAGTAATCTTGAGGAACAGTTTTGGTGGAGTAGGTTCAAGAGAGAACTGAAGGAGAGAGGGGAAACTGAAAAGTCTTTTGACTAATTTTGCTGTAAAGGGAGCAAAGAAATGAAGCAATGAAAAGAAGGATCAATAAAAGAGGTTTTTTTGTTTAATAAAAGAAATAATGACAAGTCTGATGACAATAACCCAATAAAGGGTAAGGGGGAAATGCTGTAGGAGGGGAGAAGTGAGTTGCTGGAGCCATGTCTTTGAGTTGCTTCAGGGAAGGGACCTCGAGTGAAGGGACTGACTTCAGAGAGGTGTGATGTTGGTGGAAGCATGCTATGCAGGTCTGAAGTTGGTCTCTTGTGGCTTCAATTTTCTGATTAAAGAATTATCAGTAGAGAATATGAAAGCTGAAGTTTTGAGGTTTTATTATGTACCCACTGGCTTTGGCCTTTTTGGTACCAGGATTTCAGGGACCTTTGATGACTTACTGTCTTTGTATTGTGCCTTCTGAGGGAGTATAAACTTAACCCAGCAAATTTCTGTATTTTAAGGATTAAACCCTACATTATGAGATTAAATAATGATACATGTAATGTGTAGCACAGCACTTGCTAGCATGTAGAATGTAGAGTTATTATGCACTAAACTAGGCTTACTTTTTCTCTTTGGTCTCTAAAGATACCTTGTCATGGTTTTAAATGTTATGTAAGTTAGATTTTGGTAATAGTGAGTCTATATGCTGAATTTAAATCATAGCTCCCTTTGACATCTATCCTAATGTTCTTTCTTCTTCACAACATGGTTTTTCTGTATACAGTGATTAGTGACAATACTGGCTCCAGCAGTCAGGGGGAACTATGAATTAGGGCTCCATGGGTGACTGCTTATTCTTTTAGTGATTTTATCATCATATTGCTATGTGAATTTCTTTGTACAGTGAAAAATAAGTTGACTTTGTACACAGCATTCTCCTATAGATTGAAGCCCCTGGAGGTTGTTAATAACTCTTATACATTTCAAAGAATATATCTTAAGTAATAGTTTGTACACAGAGGGCATTCAACAAATATGATTACTGAGTCAAGATTTTATGATCCCTTAGTTCAACTTATTTATTCAGTTGTTTAGGCCTTGCTCTAATTTAGTTTTGAGGCTTTTACACTACTCTAGAAAATTCTGGAGCTAAATCATATCAGGCTTAATGGCAGTTATTAGAATTCCTCCAAGCGTAGTTACTCCAAATAACTACCAGAGGAGGTAATAACCAAATTTCGCGTAGTAAACACATAATAATAGAAGTATAATTGGTGCATCCAGCTGTTGGAAAACCATAAAAACCAGCATGATCATTTAAAAGTAGTTTGTCAGAGAATAATACTCAACTAAATCTGGTATCAATATATTGGATATCAAAGTAAAATAGATTTTGTGTAACTACGAGAAAATAGCCTTGGTTACCTTCATACACTGTCAAGGAAGTAATAAGTGAAGTCAAAAAAGTGATAGTCTTACCAAGTATTTTAGAATCTAATTGTGGCCAGAAACTGTTCATAGAGAGCAGGTTGAAATGCCATGTCATTCTATAGTCACCAGTGTTATTAAGAGAAACAAGAGAACTATTTTCCTTTATAAGAAGTAACTGTGTTTGAGGCTTTACTCTTAAGTTTACTGATAAAAGATAAAAATTCAAAGAGACTATTTCCTAGGGTTTAGGAGGTAAAACTTAGCTATTCATGCAAATGACTGAGGAATTCTAAATTATCTAGGTTCCCATTACATTTATAACAGTTATTTCTAAAGCATCAAAGCATCCAACTTCATAAAAATATTTTATATCTGTGACAATACTGAACAGGTCTTTTTTCTTTTTTAATCTGTCTTGTGTTGAAACTTTGTTTTCTCTGTATTATAGGTCCAGTGGTTTACGTCTTGGATCTTGCAGATAGACTGATCTCAAAAGCCTGTCCCTTTGCTGCAGCAGGAATAATGGTTGGCTCTATCTACTGGACAGCTGTGACTTACGGGCAGTGACAGTGATGCAGGTTCACCATTTTTTCTATTTGATGATGTCACTTTTGATATGAAGGACAAGTAATAGTTTGTACACAGAGGGCATTCAACAAATATGATTACTGAGTCAAGATTTTATGATCCCTTAGTTCAACTTATTTATTCAGTTGTTTAGGCCTTGCTCTAATTTAGTTTTGAGGCTTTTACACTACTCTAGAAAATTCTGGAGCTAAATCATATCAGGCTTAATGGCAGTTATTAGAATTCCTCCAAGCGTAGTTACTCCAAATAACTACCAGAGGAGGTAATAACCAAATTTCGCGTAGTAAACACATAATAATAGAAGTATAATTGGTGCATCCAGCTGTTGGAAAACCATAAAAACCAGCATGATCATTTAAAAGTAGTTTGTCAGAGAATAATACTCAACTAAATCTGGTATCAATATATTGGATATCAAAGTAAAATAGATTTTGTGTAACTACGAGAAAATAGCCTTGGTTACCTTCATACACTGTCAAGGAAGTAATAAGTGAAGTCAAAAAAGTGATAGTCTTACCAAGTATTTTAGAATCTAATTGTGGCCAGAAACTGTTCATAGAGAGCAGGTTGAAATGCCATGTCATTCTATAGTCACCAGTGTTATTAAGAGAAACAAGAGAACTATTTTCCTTTATAAGAAGTAACTGTGTTTGAGGCTTTACTCTTAAGTTTACTGATAAAAGATAAAAATTCAAAGAGACTATTTCCTAGGGTTTAGGAGGTAAAACTTAGCTATTCATGCAAATGACTGAGGAATTCTAAATTATCTAGGTTCCCATTACATTTATAACAGTTATTTCTAAAGCATCAAAGCATCCAACTTCATAAAAATATTTTATATCTGTGACAATACTGAACAGGTCTTTTTTCTTTTTTAATCTGTCTTGTGTTGAAACTTTGTTTTCTCTGTATTATAGGTCCAGTGGTTTACGTCTTGGATCTTGCAGATAGACTGATCTCAAAAGCCTGTCCCTTTGCTGCAGCAGGAATAATGGTTGGCTCTATCTACTGGACAGCTGTGACTTACGGGGCAGTGACAGTGATGCAGGTTCACCATTTTTTTCTATTTGATGATGTCACTTTTGATATGAAGGACAACTAAATAGATTTTTGTTAGGAGTTTTAAAAATTATTATTTTGAACAAGTAATAACATTCTCGTGGCTTAAAAATAAGAAAATATATAAAAAGCTATCTGGGGGAAAGTCTTCTTACTTCTGTCCTTCATTTACCCAGGTTCCTCTCCCCAGGTAGCCATGTTACTTACTTCAAATACCTTCTTCCACTTTATTTGTGCATATGTTAAAAAAAAAAAAAAGCTGTCCCCCATAAACTATTCTTTTCCCCTAAAAAGGAAACATTGTAGCTGAACCCCTCTTTTTCCAAAAACAGTGAATTTTAGAGATCTTTTCACAAAGGGTGGAGAAATCTGCATAGCATTCTTTGTGTAGAATTTCAACAGTTTACTACCAACAACCAGTCCGTTGTTGATCAGTCACTCAGTTACATCTAGTGTTTTGCTACTACAGAACAGTGCTACAATACTTAACTGTTGATGGAAGTTAGAGAGACTTAAATTTCAAGATTTAGTCCTAGGCCCTTTTTTCTTTTTACACTTCTTCCTTAAAGATTTTTACCTATCTTAGCCATGAGTTTTCTGTTCAGATCTATGTCTTTCGCCTTAATCTTGCCCCAAAACCAGTCTTTTAACAGCAGCATGGCCTTTCTCCTTAAATGACTTCTTGTGACTTCACATTCAGTGTTATTGAAATCAAATGTGTCTTTTCCTCAATTTGAAACCTAAATTTCTCTGTATCTTTGATTCCTACAGTTGTTTTCCCAGCTACTTAATAAATAGCCTACATTCTTAGGATTACCTTTAACTCTTTTTCATAGCCCTGTATTCAGTCCACTGACCAAGTCCAAGCAATTTCCATTTTGATATGTCTTAACATCTAGGGCTTCCTTTCCACAGTCTTTAACACCTGACTTACCTAGCCATACCTGACTGGCTAATGGAGCCTCTTGATTGTTTTCTTCTCTTTGTCAATCCAGCCTTCTAAATGAATCTTCCTAAAATAGTGCCTTTCAACATCTTACCTCAAAGCTTAGTATCTCCTCTAACTTAACTGCCTTTCAAATACATCTACGGGCAGTGACAGTGAGGGGTTCACCATTTTTTCTATTTGATGATGTCACTTTTGATATGAAGGACAACTAAATAGATTTTTGTTAGGAGTTTTAAAAATTATTATTTTGAACAAGTAATAACATTCTCGTGGCTTAAAAATAAGAAAATATATAAAAAGCTATCTGGGGGAAAGTCTTCTTACTTCTGTCCTTCATTTACCCAGGTTCCTCTCCCCAGGTAGCCATGTTACTTACTTCAAATACCTTCTTCCACTTTATTTGTGCATATGTTAAAAAAAAAAAAAAGCTGTCCCCCATAAACTATTCTTTTCCCCTAAAAAGGAAACATTGTAGCTGAACCCCTCTTTTTCCAAAAACAGTGAATTTTAGAGATCTTTTCACAAAGGGTGGAGAAATCTGCATAGCATTCTTTGTGTAGAATTTCAACAGTTTACTACCAACAACCAGTCCGTTGTTGATCAGTCACTCAGTTACATCTAGTGTTTTGCTACTACAGAACAGTGCTACAATACTTAACTGTTGATGGAAGTTAGAGAGACTTAAATTTCAAGATTTAGTCCTAGGCCCTTTTTTCTTTTTACACTTCTTCCTTAAAGATTTTTACCTATCTTAGCCATGAGTTTTCTGTTCAGATCTATGTCTTTCGCCTTAATCTTGCCCCAAAACCAGTCTTTTAACAGCAGCATGGCCTTTCTCCTTAAATGACTTCTTGTGACTTCACATTCAGTGTTATTGAAATCAAATGTGTCTTTTCCTCAATTTGAAACCTAAATTTCTCTGTATCTTTGATTCCTACAGTTGTTTTCCCAGCTACTTAATAAATAGCCTACATTCTTAGGATTACCTTTAACTCTTTTTCATAGCCCTGTATTCAGTCCACTGACCAAGTCCAAGCAATTTCCATTTTGATATGTCTTAACATCTAGGGCTTCCTTTCCACAGTCTTTAACACCTGACTTACCTAGCCATACCTGACTGGCTAATGGAGCCTCTTGATTGTTTTCTTCTCTTTGTCAATCCAGCCTTCTAAATGAATCTTCCTAAAATAGTGCCTTTCAACATCTTACCTCAAAGCTTAGTATCTCCTCTAACTTAACTGATCAAATAATTGTTTCATAACTAACTCAGTAATAGTTAGCATTTTAGGTTCATAGATGATATAACTTGCCTTTCTTTAATATAAATTATAGAGTATGTGAAAGATAAAGGGATCAAGGGATTATATGTTATATTCTAGAAATTGCACATAACCTGTCTATGCCAGGTCCATACTGAGCAGCCCTTCTGGCTGCTCCATTAATAATCATGTGAGACAGAATGTTGCGATGCTTCTTTATAAAATATTAGTGACACCTCAGAAATCTGGATGCAGTCACTGGAATGACTCACAAATCATTTGTCATAGGATCGTGGGGAAAGATTGAGAATCACTGACTTGAGAAAGATTCCATTTCCTTAGCTTGATCTGTTAGGCAGTGTTTTCCACAGTCTTAATTTCATTCTACTTTGAGGCCTACTGGGCTTCCTCCTCCAAACCATCCTCAGGCTGTGTAGTTTTGTTTTTGGGTTTTTTTTTTAACCTCTGTCCTCCCTGCCTAATACCTGTCCTTCCAGCCCTTTCTCTGCTTATCCAAACTTAAACCCTCCTTCCATGCTTATAGTTCAGCCCCTTTACCTCCATAAAACTTATCAGAATACTCCCGCCCCGTATGATTTCTTTTTCCTCTGCATTTATAACATTTTTATTCCTCAAATGGCAGCCAATCCTTTGTTGATCAATTTGTATTTCTTATATTGATTACCTAAGTTATTTAACTTTTGCTGTATTCGGGCCTTACTCTTCCTTTAACAGGTAGTTTCCTTGAGAAAGTAGAGACTATCTGACAGAGATTAGGTATTCCCTGTGTAGCATATAAACAGATACTAACTTTAAAGGCTTTCATAAATAATGATTTTTTTATAATATGACCAGTTCTGCCAGGTAATAATAGGTTTATTTGACTGATACATGCTGTGCAATAATTTATTAAACTCCAGTAATGAGAATTAGTATATCAGTAGGTCAGGGAAGTTCAGGACAATTCACTAGAACTGATAAAGACCTGAAAATAGTGCCTTTCAACATCTTACCTCAAAGCTTAGTATCTCCTCTAACTTAACTGATCAAATAATTGTTTCATAACTAACTCAGTAATAGTTAGCATTTTAGGTTCATAGATGATATAACTTGCCTTTCTTTAATATAAATTATAGAGTATGTGAAAGATAAAGGGATCAAGGGATTATATGTTATATTCTAGAAATTGCACATAACCTGTCTATGCCAGGTCCATACTGAGCAGCCCTTCTGGCTGCTCCATTAATAATCATGTGAGACAGAATGTTGCGATGCTTCTTTATAAAATATTAGTGACACCTCAGAAATCTGGATGCAGTCACTGGAATGACTCACAAATCATTTGTCATAGGATCGTGGGGAAAGATTGAGAATCACTGACTTGAGAAAGATTCCATTTCCTTAGCTTGATCTGTTAGGCAGTGTTTTCCACAGTCTTAATTTCATTCTACTTTGAGGCCTACTGGGCTTCCTCCTCCAAACCATCCTCAGGCTGTGTAGTTTTGTTTTTGGGTTTTTTTTTTAACCTCTGTCCTCCCTGCCTAATACCTGTCCTTCCAGCCCTTTCTCTGCTTATCCAAACTTAAACCCTCCTTCCATGCTTATAGTTCAGCCCCTTTACCTCCATAAAACTTATCAGAATACTCCCGCCCCGTATGATTTCTTTTTCCTCTGCATTTATAACATTTTTATTCCTCAAATGGCAGCCAATCCTTTGTTGATCAATTTGTATTTCTTATATTGATTACCTAAGTTATTTAACTTTTGCTGTATTCGGGCCTTACTCTTCCTTTAACAGGTAGTTTCCTTGAGAAAGTAGAGACTATCTGACAGAGATTAGGTATTCCCTGTGTAGCATATAAACAGATACTAACTTTAAAGGCTTTCATAAATAATGATTTTTTTATAATATGACCAGTTCTGCCAGGTAATAATAGGTTTATTTGACTGATACATGCTGTGCAATAATTTATTAAACTCCAGTAATGAGAATTAGTATATCAGTAGGTCAGGGAAGTTCAGGACAATTCACTAGAACTGATAAAGACCTGAAAACTTAGAGATTATACATTGTTTAATGTACAAATACATTATATAGAAGTATATGCAGATGAGGAAACTAATGCTTTCTGAGATAGGGTAATTTCTCTTTACGACTTAACTGACCATAATGGGATGACTCTCTTTGAGGAAAAATTTTAGGCTATCACAGTCTTCAAAGAAATCTTGTAATTGAGACAGTTCAACAGGAGCCAATTAAAGGATATAGTTTGTATCCCCTAGAAAGGGCTATCAGCTGTATTTTGGCATTTTGAAGCGTATTGGTATGATTCATTCAAAAAATTAACACTGAGGTCTATCAGATACAAAACAGATTGAAACCCCTGATCCCCAGCCTCAAGGAATACAGCCTAAGACAAGGTGTATCTAAGTGAGCAGCTGGTAAACAATTACAAGGTTATATAAACAAATGGAAGAGTGCAAGACTACATTGACAGTATTTTAATTTTGTAAAAGGGGAAGATCATTTGAAGTTATGAAAAAAATAAATCTTGAGCTAACCCTTAAAGAGAATAATTTGGATTGGTGGAGAGGAGGAAATGATATGAACAAGGAGACAAAAATGAACATGTTAATGGTGACAATTAAGAAGTTAATGGTGGGGGCTTCGCCTATGGCTCAGTGGATAAGAACCCATCTGCCAGTGCAGGAGACACAGGTTCAGTCCCTGGTCCAGAGAGATCCCACGTCCAGCGGAGCAACTAAAGCCACACATCAATGAAGACCAAGCACAGCCAAAAATAAATAAATAAATAAATAAAAGTGGGTTGGTTTTTTTTAAAAAAAAAAAAAAAAGCAGAAGTTAATGGTGTCAGAAAAGAGCTAAAAATTATGTGAACACACACACACACACATATATACACACATATATATATATATGTGTGTGTGTATAATATGTTACCATTTAGGAATAATCTTCACATGTATTGTCTCCCTTGAAAAGAATTTTTTTTTTATCCCAGAGAGATTTGTTATGCCGTAGGTGGATATTGTTGTGTGATTTAAGAGTATTTGGAAGATTTTTTATGTTTTGGAGTATTTAACAGCATTTGTGTCCCCTACTCCATCTCAGAATTTAGGATTATCTTTTTAACACTTAAGTACTCTTTTTCTTTTGTTTTCTGACTGCTCTGAAGTTCAAATAAATCAGATTAAGGAATTAGATCACTGGGGGTTTTTTTCCCATTTATTTCTTCATGAACCAGTCCTAGGTTCAATTCCTGGTCATTGTAAAGACTTTGAATAGCCCCTCCAACTTAAATTTCTGTTGAAAAGAGAACATAATAGTTAATTTTTTTTCTACTGATACCTGGCTGAACACCTTTCAAGCCCTGATACATATAATTCTTGCAACAATCTTGTGATACAGATACGATCAATTATTATTGGTTTACAGATTTATAGAGCTTACATGTCCAGTACCACACAGCAGGGAAGAAGCATCAGGACTCCTGTCCCTAATCTAGGGCTCCATAAAGGAAACCTTGTTCCAAAGGCAGCTGGAACAGTTTTCCTGGAACAGTGGAGCCTTAATATCCACCCTTGTTCCATTTCTGCCTCTAGTGTAGAACAACCCCCATGGGATTGTCTATTCTTAATTATGTTACATTTAATTATCCTTAATTCTGAAAAGATCTTTTAGTTCATCACTGTTCCATGCTCCTGTTTAAAAGTAGGATTCTATAGGAAGTGTGTTAAAAGATCAAACCTTAATTAATTAAAACTGTTAGCTTTTCAGCATTGATGAACTGCAGGCCTAGCTGACTATGGATACTTGCCTCCAATTTCTCTAAAACCTGCAATTCCATAGACCTTGATTTTATATATGGATAAAAAACTCTTAGTGAAGACATTCTATCATTCCTAAATCTAACCTCAAAATTTAAATCTTGAAAATAATCTCTTTTTCAATCTTAAGGCATAAAACCAGAATGTACATGATCCTCCACAAGGTTTGCTGGTTTTGTTTTGACCAAAGTTAAAGCCCCATTGCTTAATTCAGCTTTCATTTATCACCCCTGAGTCTGACCTGTAGTAGCAGGTAGTATGGCACTTCAGGTGTTATACTGTCCTGGTTCCTTATCATTTATATTTGCACAGTAGTTTGATTTGACTGTCTCTCACCTTCAAAAGACGTCTGTTTAGCTCACCTTTTATTTTCCAGCACTGAGGTCTGTGTCTGGCACATAATCGGTATTCAGTTGAATGAATGCATGCAAGTATGCGTGTAATGGTCAGTCTCAGCTTACACACAAAGCATGCCTCTTGAGCACAGTGGAATAAATGGACTTTTGCTCACTATTAGCTGTATTTCCTTTTTATTTCCCCATTCTTAGACACGTGGTTAGAAGGTTTATACTGGTACCCATGAGTAGTAAAGTTTACCTTAATGTAATCTATACCTGAATGCTCACTGTTTTATATTTTTAAAACCTAAATTCTAAAAAGAAAACATAACCCAACAAAGGAATTTTCCAGTTTTTTGAATTAATTTGCTAATACTTCAGAAGTATTTAAATCACATTTAATTATAATTTTAAAATGATCATAATGTTGAAAATAATAAAATGATATAAAAAATAGTATCATCGGGCAAGCATTATAGGTAAGGACAGTCTGGGCCAATCCACTTTTGCCACCAATGTGTGGAATATGTCTTCATGAAATATTGTGGGCCACACTACTTCACTTTAGGGCAGCTGTACTTGGAAACACGGAAGAATATCAGATACTGATGGCTTTGACCATTTGGAAGAGGCTAGTCCCTGCTCTTTAGTATTACATCTTGGTTAGGTAAATCCATCAAATACAAAAGTCTGTATCCTTAGCTGAAATTTTTTAAGTACCCATTTTGGTCCTCTCCACATACTTTTGTAAACAGTTTCTATCTGGATCAAGTCTGTTGTCTAGAATTTCAGTTTGCCCTGATCATTCTCAGCTTCCTTATTTTACATCTTGAAGTCCACCTAAAAAAAAATCTATTAATAGCTGACATAAAGGACATCTCATTTAAAAAAAAAAAAGAAAGAAAGAAAATCCCATTTACTTTTTCATGAGTTTGTATTCCCAAGTAGATGTTGTCCCTAGGGCTTTTAGTCTGCCCTGCCTTCTCTCTTTACCTTTCCTTTCTTTTCCCTCCTCCCTCTCAGAAATATAGACAGATAAAGATAGATTGCCTATATCAACAATCCTTTCTTCATGGTTTAATCCTCAAGTGTGTACAGAAAAACTATATAGAAACCTTTATTGTAGTGTCCTCATATCAAGGTATGATGCTTGAATGGCCTAAAACCCCCAAAATACTGAAATAGTCTCTCCTGTCATAACTGCTAAGAATAATCTCTCAGAGAAATATATTTCGTTTTTGAGCAGTTGGAACTTTTGGCTAAAGGAAGGTCATTTGAGACCTGTGAAAGAGAATTTTCAGGGACATTTTCTAGTTAAAAGTAAGACGCTTATTAACAAAATGGCCATGTTGAAAGGCATGTAAGGCTAAGGATGATCAGTAAGTGAAAAGAGTTTTGCCAGGAGGGAAAGTATGTCACAAATGACAATTAATCCTGTCCTTCTTGCCTTCTCAGATCTTAAAAACAATTTAAAAATAACTCTAAGACTCAGATGAAAGGAAAAGGGTTGTTTTAGCTTTACTACCTCATAGAAAGGCACTATCGGGTTCCTGAATTAGAAAAAGTAACTGGAACTGAAGTGAAAACTGGACCTCATATTGCATTCCCTTAAATCTAGACCTTGGAATTGAATTTTTGAGTTTGATCTGTAGAGCAGGCATTTAGCCAGCCAGAGAAATCACACTCAATCCCAGATACTACTGAGTGGGGAGAAAGCCAAAGAGAAATGAGCTTTTGAGCCATCTAAATACTGGTCCTGCCCCGTGGCTGACTATACCTCCTAGTAGGAAGAGCAGGAAAGCAGATGCTGTTTGGAAGATACATGAGACCTAAAATTATAACCCTGGCTAACCAAATTAAATAAGAGGGCTAGAAGCAAGACCCAGAAATCTTTCCCTCTCTATTAAAATGTAATCAATGTGGGCTTTAAAATTTTTATTCCAATTTAACATGAAACAGCTTGGGCGCTTTTTTCTCCCAAATCATAGACATTTCTTATAAATAAATCAGAATTGATAGCTCTCCAGCTTATTTTTTAAACTTTTTGTTTCTGTATTCTTTTGAAATTTTTCTAAGATGAATTGCACTGAAGCATGCAGCGCTTCATTAGGTAAGGAAACAACTGGAGCAAATGCTGTCTGTTTCACAGGTTGTAGGCCACAAAGAAGGTCTGGATGTTATGGAGAGAGCTGATCCTTTGTTCCTCCTAATTGGACTTCCTACTATTCCAGTCATGCTGATATTAGGCAAGATGATTCGCTGGGAGGACTATGTGCTTAGACTATGGCGCAAATACTCAAATAAACTACAAATTTTGAACAGTATATTTCCAGGTAAGGCCCTAAATTATGGTGGTAATGAACATACCAAATTAATCCTGTGGATGAATCCTAGCATGCAGAGATGCTTTAGTTTCTGGTTGATTAGCACTAATACCCTTCATCTTTTCTCTCGGGTTTGGTTGTCCTGTTCCTCGAATTCCAGCTGAGGCTAATCCTTTAGCAGATCATGTCTCTGCCACCCGAATTTTGTGTGGAGCCCTTGTTTTTCCTACTATTGCAACAATTGTTGGTAAACTAATGTTCAGTAGTGTTAACTCTAATTTACAAAGGACAATCTTGGTAAGATGGCTTTAATATTACCTTTTCCAAGTGACTGTACAAAAGAGAATGAACTGTATATTTGTGTTTTTAAAAAAATGGGACTATATAAGTATTTATACAATGGCTCCTGTGTCTTAAGCCTGTATTTGATCCTCACTGTCATCCAAATAGCAATAAAAAGAGGAGAGTCCACTATGGACAGAGGTCCATCGGGTCACAGAAAGTTGGACACAACTGAGCAACTGACTTTTCAGTGACCTGTTACCTGTAATGTCGCCTCCCTATCTCACCGTCTAGGAAAAAGAGAACTTGTGTCTGCATTCATTTGAATTAGTAACAATGTGGATGTCTTGTGATTTAAGTAAAATGATTTATTACATTTCTAAAATAAATAAATCAGAAGTTTTTTTGATAGGGCTTTAAAATTTTTATTCCAATTTAACATGAAACAGCTTGCTTTTTCTCCCAAATCATAGACATTTCTTATAAATAAATCAGAATTGATAGCTCTCCAGCTTATTTTTAAACTTTTGTTTCTGTATTCTTTTGAAATTTTTCTAAGATGAATTGCACTGAAGCATGCAGCGCTTCATTAGGTAAGGAAACAACTGGAGCAAATGCTGTCTGTTTCACAGGTTGTAGGCCACAAAGAAGGTCTGGATGTTATGGAGAGAGCTGATCCTTTGTTCCTCCTAATTGGACTTCCTACTATTCCAGTCATGCTGATATTAGGCAAGATGATTCGCTGGGAGGACTATGTGCTTAGACTATGGCGCAAATACTCAAATAAACTACAAATTTTGAACAGTATATTTCCAGGTAAGGCCCTAAATTATGGTGGTAATGAACATACCAAATTAATCCTGTGGATGAATCCTAGCATGCAGAGATGCTTTAGTTTCTGGTTTATTAGCACTAATACCCTACATCTTTTCTCTAGGGATTGGTTGTCCTGTTCCTCGAATTCCAGCTGAGGCTAATCCTTTAGCAGATCATGTCTCTGCCACCCGAATTTTGTGTGGAGCCCTTGTTTTTCCTACTATTGCAACAATTGTTGGTAAACTAATGTTCAGTAGTGTTAACTCTAATTTACAAAGGACAATCTTGGTAAGATGGCTTTAATATTACCTTTTCCAAGTGACTGTACAAAAGAGAATGAACTGTATATTTGTGTTTTTAAAAAAATGGGACTATATAAGTATTTATACAATGGCTCCTGTGTCTTAAGCCTGTATTTGATCCTCACTGTCATCCAAATAGCAATAAAAAGAGGAGAGTCCACTATGGACAGAGGTCCATCGGGTCACAGAAAGTTGGACACAACTGAGCAACTGACTTTTTTCAGTGACCTGTTACCTGTAATGTCGCTCTCCCTATCTCACCGTCTAGTAAAAAGAGAACTTGTGTCTGCATTCATTTGAATCAGTAACAATGTTGATGTCTTTTGTGATTTAAGTAAAATGATTTTTATTACATTTCTCTAAATCTGCATTATAAAAGGCTAATTTTTCTTTTCATTTTAGGGTGGAATTGCTTTTGTTGCCATTAAAGGAGCATTCAAGGTTTACTTCAAACAGCAGCAATATTTACGTCAGGCACACCGCAAAATTCTCAATTATCCAGAGCAAGAAGAAGCCTAAAACTGTGACTTCTCGCTGTTCTGCAGTCCTCTGTCCTCATGAGTCTGTTGTGTTGTTTTGATTCCATCACTAATGCACAGTAGTGGAGACTGTGATAAGTTGCTGCTCTCATATTTTTAAGAAATATAATAAAGCACTTAGGGCAGGGGAAACCCTCTCAGTAATCACGGAACCTAAGGATGTGATCTGTTTTCATTGTTTGTATGTACTTCTTTTATGGCGGTCATCTGAACCACTCTTAGCATGGTGAACCTGAGTTTTGTTCATATTTTCTTCAGACAGAAATGTAAGGATCAAACTGTGCAGGTATTTAAAAATGCACATGCTGTTTTATTCAAATGCCTCTTTTGTACATGTTCATGTTCAGTGTTTTCTTAGAATTAGCAACTCAATGAAGGTACTATGAGGATTTTTCTCACTGGCATAATTTGATTACAAGCTAAACGGGAGTATTTGTTAATATGAGGAAATGTAAATTAGTTATAAATAATTAACAAACCAAAAATGTATGTAAACATTCAAATGATTATCTGAACAAATGCAATTTTATTGTGTTTTTCTTAACCTATGTGATGACCTCCAAAATGTGTAGGGTAAAAATTCACAGGGCTTCCAGACCACTTTTTCACTATTAAATTTTATTTATATAATGTTGACATCTCATAGTTAATCATGTAACTCTGACTCATGCAGTCTTAATTACTGTGTGCATGTGTGTGTGAGAGAGAGAGAGAGAGGGAGAGGAAGAGAGACAGACAAACTGACACAAACATAGGACAGATATCAGGTCCTTCCATCAGTGGAGAAAGGTTTTCAAATTCTTATTTCTAGAAATTAGAGTTGCCAGTTTACAGTAGTTTGAGCACAGAGAACAATTTGCAGAAAATCAGTAAAGTTATTTTACTCTCCTCTCTCATCGATTCAGTTATTCAGGTGTTTGTTGATCACCTCCTGCTTGCCCAGGCACTATGCCGGGTGCTGTGTGGGTTACAGTGGTGAACACAACAGACTTGGTTCCTGCTTTTACATAGTTTACAATCTAGTTTCAACAGACAGAAAACCAGCAGTGAGTAAACCAAGGTAAGGCCTTGAGCTCTTTGTTTTTATAACCAGTCAGTGAGGAATAATTATGAATACAAGCGATCTTGAGGAAATATTAAGGTCATTGTTTCTGTGAAATTATTATGAGGAAAAAAAAATACTAATGTTTTTAAATTTAAATTGCTTGTCATATTGAAGAGGCTAGCACCTTAATAATCACTGTATAACTAGTTTTATATTCAGTTTTCAAAAGCAGTTATTTATTTTAAGCTGTTCAGTAGTGGCCCTTTTAATGTTCAGCGATCTGAATTGTCTTGGAATTATTTTCAGGAATTAATATTAAATTTTTTAAAGATAGTTTCAAAAATCGTATTTATTTTCTTGTTCACAGTATCTTAATGCATGACAGTATGAATGTTCCCCCTTACCGATAAGTGGCCACTTTTCTTTAGGATTGAGCTTTGGTAGACTGCAATGATGTATGCTAATTTAGTAATTTAAGACTGGTAACTTTCTATAGAGTGAATGTCTTAATTTTGAGTTATAACAAGAAATTTATGTGAATAGCTATTGAACATTCAAAGTCGTATTTACTTGGGGAGGAAGGGAATATTTGACTGACAGTGAGCCTTGTTAAGAACACTGCTACAGTTCTGAAGGGGAAATATAAAATCTATGATTATATATAAAAATAGCAGATTTTATAGCTGTAATTATAAAATATATTGGCTTCTCTTTAATTTTCAATACGAAAAGACTGGATACTGCCTGCATAATTTTCTTATATAGAGCAGCTTCTAGCAGCCTTTACTAAAGTTATACAAGCACACAATTCTCCGTTTATTTATGCCCAAAACGGGGGAGTAACTGCTTGAGTTTGTTTGGCATCAGGGCTTGTGAGGCAGAGGAGCAACTCTTAACCCTTCAAGGGCAGGGAGGAGGAGTTTCTAGGGTTCTGCGTGGAATCACAAGTGCCTGGGGACTGGAGGAGCCTCAGCTCTGGAATTGAACACTTCCAAATCTAAAGAGCGTTGGGTCAAGAAGTACCATGTACCAGCCTCTTCAGAAAGTGGCCCATACCACCCTGCAGCAAAGAAGCATGGCCTGACTAAAATTGGGTGGACCTGGGTTCAAATCCTAATTCTGCTTTTAATAATTCTATGTATGACTGACCAAGCAACTAAACTTTCTCTCAGCCATGGTTTTCTTCATCTCTGAAATACAACTAATACTTTATCTCAGAAGACTGTTTCTAGGATTAACTGAGAAATGAAAAGAACAGAGACACTTCAGCTAAGCTCAAAATAACCCCTACAGAGTAGTAGTGTCTCAATTGCAGAACACTAGGAAGAGGGAATGAGGCGGTAAGAGAAACACCAGGGGACAGATTAAAGGAATTCTCTAGACTTTGGGGCTGGGTGGGTATATTTGTGTTTTCAAATTTATTTTCACATTGCTTTATTGTGTTGTTTCTATAAACTTTAATGTTTTAAACCTCTTTTTTATAATATTCAGTAACAACTAGTAGAGTTCTCTTCTTTGCAGAAATTAACTTATCTCCAAAGTGGCAGAAAATATTGTTCATCAATACATGATTATCAAATGACTGTGAAGAATATAAAATTAAACTGAGTGACTTAATTAGTCACTGCCTTGCTAACTGTGCTGTAATTTTTTTTAAACGTCTTGTTTTTAACATAGCAGACTATCTTAACACTGGCTGGATTAGATTAAATAAAGAATTTTTATGTTCTCTAGGTGTACTTTGTCTGTTGAACAACTTCCAAAAACATAATTTGTTTATTCCGTACCTATATAATTCTTTTAAATCTTAGTATTTGAGATACTACTGAGACTTTCTCTTAGTACAAATAATCTGAATTTTTTAAGAACTATAAAGAAATTTACCTGAGTTATTCCAATATGCTCTAATTTTTAAAAATGAATCCACTCCCCCCTCACCCCCAACCACCATTCAGAGCCACATAGACCATGATTAAATGAAATCTGTGGGTGTCCCACGATACCATGGGATATCTTAAAAGTATCTTTAGGTGGGTTGGGAACACAGCTTCCTTCAAGATACTAATAACTTTAGTTTCTGAAGATTAGACTCTTCTAGGATGGGTGTGTCAAAAAAAAGCCCTCCCCTCCTTGGGGATTGGTGTCTAAATCATTTCAGTGCCGCCATCTGAGAGACTAGCAGAGACACGGCATAGAGTCAGTCCTGGATACATATTGCAAATTTTAGAAAATTATCTGCCCAAGCAACTAAACTTTCTCTCAGCCATGGTTTTCTTCATCTCTGAAATACAACTAATACTTTATCTCAGAAGACTGTTTCTAGGATTAACTGAGAAATGAAAAGAACAGAGACACTTCAGCTAAGCTCAAAATAACCCCTACAGAGTAGTAGTGTCTCAATTGCAGAACACTAGGAAGAGGGAATGAGGCGGTAAGAGAAACACCAGGGGACAGATTAAAGGAATTCTCTAGACTTTGGGGCTGGGTGGGTATATTTGTGTTTTCAAATTTATTTTCACATTGCTTTATTGTGTTGTTTCTATAAACTTTAATGTTTTAAACCTCTTTTTTATAATATTCAGTAACAACTAGTAGAGTTCTCTTCTTTGCAGAAATTAACTTATCTCCAAAGTGGCAGAAAATATTGTTCATCAATACATGATTATCAAATGACTGTGAAGAATATAAAATTAAACTGAGTGACTTAATTAGTCACTGCCTTGCTAACTGTGCTGTAATTTTTTTTAAACGTCTTGTTTTTAACATAGCAGACTATCTTAACACTGGCTGGATTAGATTAAATAAAGAATTTTTATGTTCTCTAGGTGTACTTTGTCTGTTGAACAACTTCCAAAAACATAATTTGTTTATTCCGTACCTATATAATTCTTTTAAATCTTAGTATTTGAGATACTACTGAGACTTTCTCTTAGTACAAATAATCTGAATTTTTTAAGAACTATAAAGAAATTTACCTGAGTTATTCCAATATGCTCTAATTTTTAAAAATGAATCCACTCCCCCCTCACCCCCAACCACCATTCAGAGCCACATAGACCATGATTAAATGAAATCTGTGGGTGTCCCACGATACCATGGGATATCTTAAAAGTATCTTTAGGTGGGTTGGGAACACAGCTTCCTTCAAGATACTAATAACTTTAGTTTCTGAAGATTAGACTCTTCTAGGATGGGTGTGTCAAAAAAAAGCCCTCCCCTCCTTGGGGATTGGTGTCTAAATCATTTCAGTGCCGCCATCTGAGAGACTAGCAGAGACACGGCATAGAGTCAGTCCTGGATACATATTCCAGCTGATATTTAATTAATTATAGGGCAAGTTACCTTTCAAATAGACCCTCAACTCCATCAATAAGGTGAAGATTATAAAACTTGTCTCCTAGGTTATTGTGGGAATTAAGTAAAGACACTTTGATATACAGAGAAACTAAAGCTATGCCAATTTGTTGTTCAGTCACTCAGTCACGTCTGACTGATCCCATGGATTGCAGCACTCCAGGCTTTCCTGTCCACTATCTCCTGGAGTCTGCTCAAATTTGTCCATTAAGTCAACAATGCCCTCCACTTATCCTCTGCTGCCCCTTCTCTTCTTGTCCTCAGTGTTTCCCAGCATCAGGGTCTCTTCCAGTGAGTCAGCATCAGGTGGCCAAAGTACTGGAGCTTCAGCATCAAATCTTCCAATGAATATTCAGGGTTGATTTCCTTTAGGATTGACTGGTTTGATCTCCTTGCCACTTGTGCCAATTTAGATGTTTATTTTGTTTTTTATTTATTTATTTATTATTGGAGGGAGCGGGCGGGCCACTTCTTTTGGTCTTTCATTTATCTATTTTTCATCCATCTTTGTTCTTTGACCCGTGTGGGTCTCCCATCGCGGTGGGGTCTGTTGTCGCAGAGCACCAGCTCTGGGCACATGCGCTCCAGGGCCCCGGCTCGGTAATTGGACACATGGGTCCAGCCGCTCCGCGGCACGTGGGATCTTCCCAGGCCAGGGATCCAACTGGCGCCCCTTGCACTGCAAGGCGGTGTCCTAGATGTCTGTTTTGCCCATGGCCTTTCTTTGATCCCCTGGGATCCACTCCCCTCTCACCCCCAACCACCATTCAGAGCCACATAGACCATGATTAAATGAAATCTGTGGGTGTCCCACGATACCATGGGATATCTTAAAAGTATCTTTAGGTGGGTTGGGAACACAGCTTCCTTCAAGATACTAATAACTTTAGTTTCTGAAGATTAGACTCTTCTAGGATGGGTGTGTCAAAAAAAAGCCCTCCCCTCCTTGGGGATTGGTGTCTAAATCATTTCAGTGCCGCCATCTGAGAGACTAGCAGAGACACGGCATAGAGTCAGTCCTGGATACATATTCCAGCTGATATTTAATTAATTATAGGGCAAGTTACCTTTCAAATAGACCCTCAACTCCATCAATAAGGTGAAGATTATAAAACTTGTCTCCTAGGTTATTGTGGGAATTAAGTAAAGACACTTTGATATACAGAGAAACTAAAGCTATGCCAATTTGTTGTTCAGTCACTCAGTCACGTCTGACTGATCCCATGGATTGCAGCACTCCAGGCTTTCCTGTCCACTATCTCCTGGAGTCTGCTCAAATTTGTCCATTAAGTCAACAATGCCCTCCACTTATCCTCTGCTGCCCCTTCTCTTCTTGTCCTCAGTGTTTCCCAGCATCAGGGTCTCTTCCAGTGAGTCAGCATCAGGTGGCCAAAGTACTGGAGCTTCAGCATCAAATCTTCCAATGAATATTCAGGGTTGATTTCCTTTAGGATTGACTGGTTTGATCTCCTTGCCACTTGTGCCAATTTAGATGTTTATTTTGTTTTTTATTTATTTATTTATTATTGGAGGGAGCGGGCGGGCCACTTCTTTTGGTCTTTCATTTATCTATTTTTCATCCATCTTTGTTCTTTGACCCGTGTGGGTCTCCCATCGCGGTGGGGTCTGTTGTCGCAGAGCACCAGCTCTGGGCACATGCGCTCCAGGGCCCCGGCTCGGTAATTGGACACATGGGTCCAGCCGCTCCGCGGCACGTGGGATCTTCCCAGGCCAGGGATCCAACTGGCGCCCCTTGCACTGCAAGGCGGTGTCCTTACCCACTGGACCATCTGGGAAGCCCCTAGATGTCTGTTTTGCCCATGGCCTTTCTTTGATCCCCTGGGATCTCAAGGTTTCCTTCTCTCTGCTACTTGCCACCCAACATACCCATTACAAATGGTCGAGTGATGAAACTGTCTTCCTGGAACAAAGATCCTGAGCAAAGGGAAGAGACAAGAAGTAACAGAGGCTTGACTGTTCTGGTCAGCCCCACGTGGATTTATCTTACTGCTAACAGCCTGCCAAGGTTACTGAATGTCAACAACATATCCTACTTCAGATGTTCGTTGAGCACCTGTATGAGCCAGGCACTATCTTGAGGGTAGGTGAGAAATACACCTGCTTCGAGATGTTTAGAGTCTACATACAATAGATCTTAGTCTTATTATGATACTACGTCCACAAGAATGTGAGATCAGTATGGGGGGATAGGGTGTTTTTACTTTTGTTTATTCCACAATTAACAGCATTCATAAATCATTGTTGAATACTTTGAAACTTTACAAGACATGCCACCCTTAAATATACATCAGTCAGAGTCCAGTCATCAGGAAGTAGAAATCACACCAGTTATTTGAGCAAATAAAATGTAATACAGTGAATTATGAACTGGTGGGGAATAAATACTCAGAGTAAAAACAAGGACTTTAAAGAGAAGTAGCGGGCTTCCCTTGTGGCTCAATGGATAAGAACCTGTCTGCCAGTGCAGGAGACACAGGTTCGATCCCTGAACCAGGAAGATCCCGTATACCGCAGAGCAGCTAAACCCACACATCAACAAAGACCCAGCACAGCCAAAAATAAATAAATAAAAGTTTAAAAAAATAAAACAGCCACTACCTCTAGGCTGAAGAAGAGTGGACAGTAAGGTAACTTAGCACCCCCTCCCCACACTTCACAGCTGAGATTCAGTCCTCTTTGAAAAGGGCATTTGCAGGGAGGAGCAGGAACTGTATTCCCGAGGCAAGAACAGTGGAGTTCAGTTGTGACTTTCCACTCCAGGGGATCTTCCCTATCCAGGGATCAAACCTGTGTCTCCTACATTGACAGGTAGATTGTTTACCACTGAGCCACCTGGAATATATAAAATCCCATTAAATCAATAAACTCAATGTTTAATTTAGTTTTCTAAATAATCAAAATATTTCATCAGATTATAAAAAACAATATATAAAAAATATATTGAAATATATAAAAATGTATTTAACCTGATTCATAACAAGTATCACTTCCCTGGTGGCTCAAATGGTAAAGAATCTTTCTGCAATGCAGGAGACCCAGGTTTGATCCCTGAGTCAAGAAGAAACCCTGGAGAAGGGAATGGCAACCCATTCCAGTATTGTAGCCTGGTGGGCTACAGTCCATGTAAAGAGTTGGACAAAACTGGGTGACTAACACACACACATGTAGTAAATATCCAAATTAAAACTATAATGAAGGTTATTATCTAAAATACAGTGTATATGAACAGTTCATACAACTCAATATCAAAAAAAAATCAAAACATGGACAGAAGACCTAAATAGGTATTTCTTCAAAGACAACATACAGGCAGATGAAAAAAATGTTCAGCATTGCTAATTATTAGAGAAACACAAATCAAAACCATAATGAGGTATCACCTCATACCAGTCAGAATGGCTATCATCAAAAAGTCTATGAATAATAAATGCTGGATGCAGATGAAGAAAAGGGAACCCTCCTACACTGCTGGTGGGAATGTAAATTGGTACAGCCACTGTGGAAAACAGACGGAGGTTCCTAAAAGAACTGGCTTCCCTGGTAGCTTAGTGGTAAAGAGCTCGCCTGCCAACGTAGGTGACATGGGTTCGATCCCTGAGCCAGGAAGATCCCACATGCTGCAGAGCAACTAAGCCCATGAGCCGCACCTATTGAGCCTGTGCTCTAGGGCCTTGGAGGCACAACTGTTGAGCCCATGTGCCTCAGCTATTGAAACCCATGTGCCCTAGAGCCCGAGTTCCAAAACAAGAGAAGTCACCGCAACAAGAAGCCCACTCACCTCAACTAGCGGGTAGCCCCCACTCCCTGCAACTAGAGAAGAGCCTGTGGCAGCAGTGAAAACCCAGAATAGCTAAAAAATAAATAAATAAAATTTAAAAAATAAAATAACTAGAGGGCTTCCCTGGTGGTCCGGTGGGTAGAGTCCACCTCACAGTGCAATAGGCACCAGTTCGATCCCTGGCCCAGGAAGATCCCACATGCTGCAGAGTGGCTGGACTGGTGTGTCCAATTATGAACCAGCACTCAAGTGCATGTGGTCAGAGCCAGTGCTCTGCAACTAGAGAGGCTACTGCAATGGGAGGTCCACACAGGCCAGAGAATAAAGATGGATGAAAAATTAGGCTAAAATTTAAAAAAAAAAAACAAAAAAGACAAACTAGAGCTACCATATAATCCAGCAATCCCACTCCAGAACACATATCCAAAAAAAAATTAAAACTCTAATTCAAAATGATACATGGACCCCAGTGTTCATAGCAGCACTATTTAGATAGCCAAGACATCAAAATCCAAGTGCCCAACAACATATTAGGGTTTGAGAAGTGGTATATAGTTTGGATATTATATTATCATACTAAGTGACGTTAAATCAAAGAAAGGCAAAAAATATGATATCACTACATACAGAATCTAAAAAATAATACAAATGAACTTATTTACAAAATAGAAATATACTCACAGACACCAAAAACTAAGTTATCAAAGGGTAAAGATGGGGAGGGATGAATTACCAATTTGGGATTAAAAGATGCACAATACATATAATATTAGGTAGATAACAATAAGGGCCTACTGTATAGCACAGAAAACTATATTCAATATCATAATAACCTATTATGAAAAAATAAACTGGAAAAGTATATATATATAAATGTATAACAATCACTTAGCTATATACCTGAAACAATGTAAATCAACTATATTTCAATTAAAAAAAAAGATGTACGTTTCAGTACTTCACTCCTTTTCATGGCTAAGTAGTAATCCATTGTACAGATAAAATCACATTTGGCTTAGCCATTCACATCGAGAGATGCTTGGGCCCTTTCTCTTGAACCTACTCCAATCCTGTTTTTACCCCTGGCATCTCACACATCACCAAAACTACTCTAACCAAGGTCACCAATTAATTACTTCATTGCTAAATCCAGTGATCAATCCAATGGTCACCTCATGGAATTTATATAAAGTATTTAACAAAGTCTCAGCTTCATTCAGTTTTGCTCTTTTGGCCACATCTCACAGAATGTGGGATCTTAGTTCCCTAACCAGCGATTGGACCCACACCCCCAGCAATGGAAGTACCGAGTCTTAACCACTGGACTGTCAGAGAAGTCCCCCAAACATTTTTTTTTTCATTTGGCTTTTGGAATACCACACTCCTGATTCTCTTCCTACCTCACTGACTGCTCATTTCCAGTCTCTTTCATTAAATCTAATTGATCTCTCCAACATCTAAGTGCTGAAGAGCCCCAAGGCTAAAACTTGGACTTCTTTCATTTATATTCCCTAAGTGAACTCATCCAGACTTCTGACCATCCATCACATGATCTACCAATAATAATATGATAATAATTCCCAAATGTATATCTCCAGCCCAAATTTTACCCATGAATTCCTGACAAGAACTTACTGTAATTAATTAATATTCTGTAATTAATACAGTATATATGAATATATAATTTGAGATGATATCATGGAGGGAGGGTTAAAGGAGACATAGCATGATGGAGCCACCTTGAAAATGAATCCTTGGGCTTCCCTGGTGTTCCAGTGGGTAAGGACACCGCCTTGCAGTGCAAGGGGCGCCAGTTGGATCCCTGGCCTGGGAAGATCCCACGTGCCGCGGAGCGGCTGGACCGATGTGTCTAATTACCCAGCCGGAGCTCTGGAGCGCATGCGCCCAGAGCCATTGCTCTGTGACAACAGAGGCCACTGCAGTGGGAGGCCCACACTGGCCAAAAGAACAAAGATGGATGAAAATAGACACATGAAAGACCAATAGAAGTGGTCCGCCCGCCCCCCTCCCTCCCTAACCCGCCCCACTCCCCTCCAAATAAAAAAAGAAAATGAATCCTCAACCCCAAACCTGCCCCAGCCCTGTCCCAATTAACACTATGTGGATCAGAGACTAATTACTTGGCTAAAACCATCCTGAATTCCTGACACATAAAGCTGCCAACACAACTAAATGAAGTGGTTTGTTATGCAGCAATAAATAACTGAGACACAGTGACAACCAGGAGACACTGATGTGAGTGAGGCCTCTTGAGGGTGGACCTCGATGGGCTCGACTGTTAAGGATATCTCTATGGTGAAGGAGGCAAGGAGGTCCCTCCCCCTGAAGCCAGCACACGTGGCGACTATCCACCTCCTCTTGCTTTAATGCCGTGTCAGACAGCTCTCTGAGTCCCTCAGAGATGAGCCTAATGGAGATGCCACCTGCATCTTTGGGGTCCCATCCTGGCCTTGATGGCATCCATGGTGAATTAATAGTCCCTTTGTTTTTCCCTGCTGCTGAGTCACTAGGCGAGAAGGTACTGATTATGAGGTCACAAGTATTCTAATCTGTCCACATGAGAACTGTAACTCTCACCATAACTTAACAAACGGGTATTCTACCTTCTGCCTCTTTATGAAAAGCCTGTCAGTTAACTGGTCTTCAAGGACAAAGGAGAGCAAGTGTTTGAGACTTCAGGGTAGAAGAGGGGCCATTTCAACTGTTTTTTGTTTAGATGACTCACCTATGAGCCAATTCCCGTAGTACGTGCTTTCTATTTTGTCTACACTCTTTATTATACCCTTTTAGCAGATGAGAACATGGAGGGTAGGTGCCCTAAATGGTCTCCCCTCTTCTCTTGGCCTATTCTATTTGTTCCTTCTCCAATATTGTGACATCTCTCACATGTCAATGATTTTAGATGTGAGGTCGTCTTGTTTTAATTTCATACAGCAAAATAATTTTAAAGGTAACAACTCAATGGACCTTTATACACATAATTTATTAAAAAGAAATCTACATGTAAGTGTACCCCCACAGTTCAAGTCCATGTTATTTAAGGATCAACTGTATACCCCTGTGTAACCACATCCACTCCATACAGAATATGTCTGTATCCTGAGAGAATGCCCTCTTCCCAGTTAATACATTCCTCCCAAGAGGAACGATAATTACTAAATGGCCCTGTCCCAATTAACACTATGTGGATCAGAGACTAATTACTTGGCTAAAACCATCCTGAATTCCTGACACATAAAGCTGCCAACACAACTAAATGAAGTGGTTTGTTATGCAGCAATAAATAACTGAGACACAGTGACAACCAGGAGACACTGATGTGAGTGAGGCCTCTTGAGGGTGGACCTCGATGGGCTCGACTGTTAAGGATATCTCTATGGTGAAGGAGGCAAGGAGGTCCCTCCCCCTGAAGCCAGCACACGTGGCGACTATCCACCTCCTCTTGCTTTAATGCCGTGTCAGACAGCTCTCTGAGTCCCTCAGAGATGAGCCTAATGGAGATGCCACCTGCATCTTTGGGGTCCCATCCTGGCCTTGATGGCATCCATGGTGAATTAATAGTCCCTTTGTTTTTCCCTGCTGCTGAGTCACTAGGCGAGAAGGTACTGATTATGAGGTCACAAGTATTCTAATCTGTCCACATGAGAACTGTAACTCTCACCATAACTTAACAAACGGGTATTCTACCTTCTGCCTCTTTATGAAAAGCCTGTCAGTTAACTGGTCTTCAAGGACAAAGGAGAGCAAGTGTTTGAGACTTCAGGGTAGAAGAGGGGCCATTTCAACTGTTTTTTGTTTAGATGACTCACCTATGAGCCAATTCCCGTAGTACGTGCTTTCTATTTTGTCTACACTCTTTATTATACCCTTTTAGCAGATGAGAACATGGAGGGTAGGTGCCCTAAATGGTCTCCCCTCTTCTCTTGGCCTATTCTATTTGTTCCTTCTCCAATATTGTGACATCTCTCACATGTCAATGATTTTAGATGTGAGGTCGTCTTGTTTTAATTTCATACAGCAAAATAATTTTAAAGGTAACAACTCAATGGACCTTTATACACATAATTTATTAAAAAGAAATCTACATGTAAGTGTACCCCCACAGTTCAAGTCCATGTTATTTAAGGATCAACTGTATACCCCTGTGTAACCACATCCACTCCATACAGAATATGTCTGTATCCTGAGAGAATGCCCTCTTCCCAGTTAATACATTCCTCCCAAGAGGCAAACCTGACAAAAGGCAAACCTGATCTAGTCTTTTTAACTTTAGCCATACTGGTGGGTATACAGTATACAGTAAGAGTATCTAATTACCCTGATGCAATTCTCAACAAAGGTTGTTGAGGTTGCAACCAACATAGAGCTATGTCACAGTATCATGACTATTTAAATGACTTAATGTTGAGACAAATCTTTTTTCCTATTATCTCTTCATTTTTCCCTGTAAGTCAGAATTGCTTCTGGCTTTTTTTAATTTGGCTGATCCTGTATGTTCTTATGAAAAAATTCTCCCAATCCTATACTATCTACCACATGCCTATCAGTAACACTTTGCATTCTTCCCAATAGATTAGTTCCATTTTTGTATAGATACTTTTCTCCTGGAGCCTTTTGTCTTCTAGCTCCAAAATGGAGGACTTGCTGTCTGAGTTTGTCATGACTGAAATCTCAGGACTTTGTTTCGCCTCCTTGTTGATACAATTGCCTCTGTGTCTGGCTGATGGGACAAAGAGTAGAAATCTACTCTATCCTTGGCTTAACAAGCTGGACATCCTGGCAGCTGCAACTGCCTGGAACGGATCTTTTCTCCTAATTCATCCTTACAAAAGGGAAGTTGCTTTCTAGTTCACACAAAATCTCCATTTACACAGACATGGTACTAGATTCCGTTTTCCTTTCCTGATCTGATTTCTTTTCTTTTCTCTCTCTCTTCCTCTGAGCATACCCTCTTGCACAAAGAAAGCGTTTTTGAAACTTTGTATTTAAAAAACATATATGTATTTATTTATGGCTGCATTTTTTAAAAAATATTTATTATTTATTTATTTTGGGGGGATGGGTTGGGGAGAGGGTTGCGGGCAGGCCACTTCTATTGGTCTTTCATTTCTCTGTTTTCATCCATCTTCGTTCTTTGGCCCATGTGGGCCTCCCATTGCAGCGGCCTCTGTTGTCGCAGAGTACCAGCTCTGGGCGCATGCGCTCCAGAGCTCCAGCTTGGTAATTGGACACATCAGTCCAGCCGCTCCGCGGCACATGGGATCTTCCCAGGCCAGGGATTGAACTGGCGTCCCTTGCACTGCAAGGCAGTGTCCTTACCCACTGGACCACCAGGGAGGGCCTATTTATGGCTGCACTGAGTCTTATTTAGGTACATGGGATCTTTCATTGTGGTGTTAGGGCTCCAGAGAGTGTGGCCTCAGGAGTTGTGGGGCTCAGGCTCAGTAGCCCCATGGTATGTGGGATCTCAGCTCTCTAACCAGGGACAGAACTTGCATCCCCTACATTGAGGGGCAGTTTCTCCCTCTGGGCCACCATGAAAGTTTCAAAACTTTGTATGTTTAAAAATATATTCTGGGGCTTCCCTGGTAGCTCAGTGGTAAAGAGTTACCTGCCAATGCAGGAGACACGGGTTTGATCGCTGATCTGAGAAGATCTCATATGCTGCGGAGCAACTAAGTCCATGAGCCACAATTATCGAGCCTGTGCTCTAGAGCCTTGGAGCCACAAATCCTGAGCCCATGTGCTGCAACTGTTGAAACCCATGTGCCCCTAGAGCCCAAGTTCCACAGCAAGAGAAGTCACTGGAACATGAAGCCTGCTCACCTCAACTAGAGAGTAGCCCCCACTCCCTGTAACTAGAGAAGAGCCTGTGGCATCAGTGAAAACCTAGAATAGTCAAAAATAAACAAATAAATAAAAATTTTTAAAAATTATATATATATATGTTCTGCTCTTACACTTGACTGAAAGAATTCTGGCTTAGAAGTTATTTTCCTGCAGAATTTTAAAGCATTTACTTCATTGTGTTTTGCTTCTTTTTGTTTTTTGGCCACTTCTATTGATCTTCCATTTTATTTATCTTTGTCCTTGGGCCTGTGTGGTCCTCCAATCACAGTGGCCTCTCTCATTGCAGAGCACTGGCTCTGGGTGCACGCGCGCCAGAGCTCCGGCTCAGTAGTTGGACGCATTGGTTCAGCCACTCCACGGTACGTGGGATCTTCCCAGGCCAGGGATCGAACTGGCACCCCTTGCACTGCAAGGTGGTGTCCTCACCCAGTGGACCACCAGGGAAGCCCTGTGCTTTGCTTCTAATGTTGCCATTGAGAAGGCCAATGCTATTTAATCCTAATCCTTTGACCATGACCTGCATTTTCTCTAAATACTTTTAGGTATTTCTCTTTGTGACCATGTGATAAATACTTAGTGGGCTCTTTTGATCATAAGGTTCATTCCCTTTGTTTAGGGGGAATTTCCTTGAATTGTTCTTTGATAATTTTCTCCCCTTTGCTCTCTTCTCTCTCTCTTTTTTTTTTTTTTTTGCTATTTCTATTAGTCAGATGTTGAATTTTCCAAATAAGTGCTCTAATTTTCTTATATGTGTTCCTTTTGATGATCCAGCTCTTTTTTCAGGAGTTACTTGCCTTCAACTTCCAACCCTTCAGTTGCAATTTTCATTCTGACTACCCTATTTTGAATTTCTAAGAGCTCTTAATTATTCTCTGAATTTTCCATCTTTTATTTTTCCAACTAGTAATAGCATCCTGTCCTTGTCCTTGGCTTGTGGATGTAATATCTTTCCAGAATATTATTAGTTTTGTTAAAATATTTTCTTCTACTCCATGTATTGCCTTATTTCCCCTGAGCTCTTTTCATTGAGAGCCTGGTGATCCTTGGTTACCCTTTCATTTTAAAAAATAATGCACTCAACAGCTGACTGGGAGCTCTGGAGGAATGTGAGATGCTTGTCAATTAGTGCCCCTCACTGTGTAGTGAAAAGATAGTCAGCTTTTCTTGGGGGGAAAGACCTCTACAAATGAGCATCTGTGTTAGACCATTTCCCTTACAAACCACCACAAAATTTCAATGCCATCTAGCACAAGCATTTATTTCTTGCTTCCCTCATCTTCAGATTGGCTTTACTGGGCTTGGATACACCCAAGCTTCAAGCTGAGCTCAAGCCTGCTCCACATCTCTCTCATCCTCCTATACAAATGTCTACCCATGGAATAATTTTCTCATGGTGGAGAGCAGGAGGCCAAGATTATAAACCAACCATGCAAGTCTATTTCAGGTCTCTGCTCAATTCACATCTGCTAATGAGGCCAAGCAATTCACACACCCAAACCCAAAGTCAAGGGCTGAATCACTATATCCTACTTACCATGAGGCCCAACAAGAAAGAAGACGTGAACTTTATTACACTGAATTCAACTATCAACTTAGAAATTGCCTAAGAAAATTCCCCCAATATAACACATTCAAGAAATACCACATGCAAAATATAAATATATCATCTTTTTCTATCAAAATAAACTATTATAACAGTATTATATGCTATGATTTATAAAAAGTCAAACATAAAAGGACAAAATTAAAAGGTAAAGTCTGCCCCATTCTGTTTCTTCCTAAATATCATGTACTTATTGTAAAAATGTAAGTTGAATCTTAAAAAAAAAAAAAAAAAAAAAAGAATAACCAAATAAGTGCTCTAATTTTCTTATATGTGTTCCTTTTGATGATCCAGCTCTTTTTTCAGGAGTTACTTGCCTTCAACTTCCAACCCTTCAGTTGCAATTTTCATTCTGACTACCCTATTTTGAATTTCTAAGAGCTCTTAATTATTCTCTGAATTTTCCATCTTTTATTTTTCCAACTAGTAATAGCATCCTGTCCTTGTCCTTGGCTTGTGGATGTAATATCTTTCCAGAATATTATTAGTTTTGTTAAAATATTTTCTTCTACTCCATGTATTGCCTTATTTCCCCTGAGCTCTTTTCATTGAGAGCCTGGTGATCCTTGGTTACCCTTTCATTTTAAAAAATAATGCACTCAACAGCTGACTGGGAGCTCTGGAGGAATGTGAGATGCTTGTCAATTAGTGCCCCTCACTGTGTAGTGAAAAGATAGTCAGCTTTTCTTGGGGGGAAAGACCTCTACAAATGAGCATCTGTGTTAGACCTTTTCCCCTTACAAACCACCACAAAATTTCAATGCCATCTAGCACAAGCATTTATTTCTTGCTTCCCTCATCTTCAGATTGGCTTTACTGGGCTTGGATACACCCAAGCTTCAAGCTGAGCTCAAGCCTGCTCCACATCTCTCTCATCCTCCTATACAAATGTCTACCCATGGAATAATTTTCTCATGGTGGAGAGCAGGAGGCCAAGATTATAAACCAACCATGCAAGTCTATTTCAGGTCTCTGCTCAATTCACATCTGCTAATGAGGCCAAGCAATTCACACACCCAAACCCAAAGTCAAGGGCTGAATCACTATATCCTACTTACCATGAGGCCCAACAAGAAAGAAGACGTGAACTTTATTACACTGAATTCAACTATCAACTTAGAAATTGCCTAAGAAAATTCCCCCAATATAACACATTCAAGAAATACCACATGCAAAATATAAATATATCATCTTTTTCTATCAAAATAAACTATTATAACAGTATTATATGCTATGATTTATAAAAAGTCAAACATAAAAGGACAAAATTAAAAGGTAAAGTCTGCCCCATTCTGTTTCTTCCTAAATATCATGTACTTATTGTAAAAATGTAAGTTGAATCTGTAAAAAAAAAAAAAAAAAAAAAAGAATAACCAGAAACCCTAAATAAAATAGAGTAGGGAGACCCAAACGGTGAGCTCTCACGGTCTGGATGTGGAGCTCAACAGGAAGAAGAAAGACTCCTCTTGTTTCCTGGCAACAACTCAGCCAATGAAAAGCCATAGACTCTTTCCTATAGCCCTCCCGACCTTCTCCTGTGTAAAAGCTGCTCTTTCTGTTGCTGTGGGGGCACTTGCACTTGGCTCACCTTGTTTATTGACTGCAAATTACAATTCTTTTCTTATTTCTCATTTTTCTGGAGAAATAGCCTGTGGTCCATTTGTTTTAGGTCAACAAAGCATATTCTCAACCCCATTTCCCACATGTAACTAGCATCTATCCTCTTACAATATTGCTGTCATCTCTTTAAAAAATAACTCACAGAACTCTTTGGGATTGATTAACTATATTTTGCTGAGTACTCCTTGGGCACCATTAACTATGTATAAGCCAGGAAAAACCATGCCTCAGCCTTAGGGGATTTTATCTCCTTTTGGGTTTTGATTGCTGTGTTTTGAAGTCCAGGCCCCAGTGAAGATTCCAGTTGAAGAAGCATCCAGTTCCAGCAAACCCAGCACAGTTCATCTAAACTGTAGTGTGGTTTGTGGCAAATGAAATATCATCTTTTGATTAACACTAATACTGGGAGTAAGGAATTGAGTAAAAGGGAAAGAAGAAACTAGGATTCTCATGACAAGATGCTATGTATTTTTTTGTCTCCTTACCAAGGCAAAATATCTTTTGTAAAATGTACATTTATTGTGGTTTTCATTTCAAAAAAGTAATACATTCCTTTTGTAAAAATATTAACATTACAGGAGCCAAAGAACAAAGACGGATGAAAATAGAGAAATGAAAGACCAATAGAAGTGGCCCACCCATCCCCCTCCCTCCCCACCCCACCCCCCAAAAGATAAATAAATAAAAATTTTAAAAAATATTAAAAAAAAAAAAGTCAACCTACTTTCTAGCCACCCAGAAATGACAATAGTCTGGAGTATATTCTTTTTTTTTTTTTTTTTTTAATTTTTTAAAAAAAATTTTTGGATGGGGAGCGGGTTGGGGAGGGAGGGGGGTGGGCGGGTCACTTCTATTGGTCTTTCACCTATTCAGTTTCATCCATCTTTGTTTTCTGGTCCGTGTGGGCCTCCCATCACAGTGGCCTCTGTTGTCGCAGAGCACTGGCTCTGGGCGCATGTGCTCCAGAGCTCCGGCTCGGTAATTGGACACATGGGTGCAGCCGCTCCGCGGCATGTGGGATCTTCCCAGGTCAGGGATCGAACTGGCGCCCCCTGCACTGCAAGGCGGTGTCCTTACCCACTGGACCACCAGGGAAGCCCCTGGAGTATATTCTTAAAGGGTTTTTTTTTTCTTCTATACAGCAAAATTTTTGTTTTCTCTGTTTCCTAAATACTACTTGCCTGTTGTAAAAACTTCAACTGATAAAAATGCATATCAAAATTGAAAGTGAAAATTTTCTCCCTTCCATATCCTAATTCTTAGAATTAGTTTGGTGTATATCTTCCTTCATAGACTTTTTCTACTCAGATACAAAGACATCAGGCTTTCCAGGTGACGCAGTGGTAAAGAATCCACCTGCCAATGCAAGACATGTGGGTTCAACCCCTGGGACAGGAAGATCCCCTGGAGGAGGAAAGGGAAACTTGCTCCAGTATTCTTGCCTGGAGAATCCCATGGACAGAGGAGCCTGGTGGACTACAGCTCATGGGGTCAGCAAGAGTTGGAAATGACTTAGCGACTGAGCAAACATGCACGCATGCACACACACACACACACACACTGTTTATCTCATTGCTTCGCACATCTACTCATTAAATATTGGTTCTTAATTTTTATTATTATCAATAAGACTAATAAATAGTTCTTATCATTATAATTATCATCATTCTCAATAAGGCAAAAAACAGTAAATTGAGAAAACAGCATTTATTTAATAGTTAATTAGTAATTAGTGGTTAAGAAAAATTATATCATACCACTTAAAGATACTTACTCTACCTGACAGGTCAGTTAATTAAAGTATATTTTAGTCTGTGAAGACATTTACATTAAGCTAGGTACAAGAGAAAATCTGAACAATTTGTATTTTAAATAAGAATGAACAGGCCTTCTGAGGCCCAGGAGGGAAGACATTAACTGGTAATTAGAAAACTCCATCTCTTAGTTGAAAGTTTCAATAGCTTCCTTTGTTCTTGCATCCCAAATGCTACCAAACCTAAGCAGTGGCTGACTCCAGCCAAGAGCCCTTAGGGTTCCTGGCAAGGTCTCTGCTCAGGGCCTCGGGGGACTAGCAGCATCTCACTCACTGTGGGGCCTGCACCTTGGTCATTTTAATATTGTGAATACCTTCCCACTAGGGATTAGCGTTCTTCTTCTATAGCTTAGAAAACTGAGGCTCAGAGACCACCACATTGTTCAGGGTTTCTGGTTGGCATCTCTCAGAAACCAAGACTGCCTGAAGTGAAGGGAATTTGTAGGCAAGGATGGTGGGAGCTTACAGAGTGGGGGTTGGAGAGCCTGAACCAGAGAAAGAGGCAGGATCTTGCCAGGGACATGAGGCTGGGGCAGGAAGCAAGTTCAAGCTCATCAACACTCAGATTCTGATTCCAGAATCTGGAAACATCCAATGGCCGAATGCTTGAGAGAAGGCCCACGGGCCAACAGCATCAGCATCTAGGACTTGTAAGAAACTCAGCATTTCAGGCCCCACTCTGGACTTCCCGAATCCAGATCTGTATTTCAAAATACTCCTCATATCTTTGCATGCTATAGTTTGAGAAGCAGCGGGCAGATGGCCTAAAGAACACCTCGTCTCTGGTCAACTTCCCCACGGGTAAGAGGTGATTCCTCAGCAGGAAATCTGGGGTGCTGCTCAGAGGAGGAAGAGGCATGGACTCTAGGAGAACCATAAAAGGCATCCTCAGAATTCCAGCTCAGGCTGATCTCCAGCAGAATGCCTCTCCCTATCCAACCTCAGGACACATGGACAGCCAGTCCTCTTGGCAGCAGAAGAGGGTGTTTCACTCCAGGTCAGATTTCTTGGGGCTGATGATATCTGGGAGATCTGAGAGAGGCCTCTGCTGTAACATTATTCATCTTTTTAAGCCAATGAATGTTAAAAAAAACAAACAAACTTTTCCACCCTCTTACACAATTTTATGGACAAAGACAGAATGTTAAGACAGCAGCTGCATTCCTATTTCTCAGTGGTGCCTCTTTCACAGGAACCTGCTATAGATTTACTGCTATATAAAAGGAATGTTAAAGATTAAAGTTTTTAGAATCTTGGATCCAGGTGGCAAAGGGCAAAGGAAGCACTTGGCCTTGCTAGCACCAAGTTCTAAGAAAAAAGCAAGATGCAAGCACTGGAATGGCAAAGAAGGGCAGCTTCATATTTCTTCATCAAGAATTGCCTTGACAAGGGACCTATACAGGGGAGGCCTCTTTGAAGATGCCCCCACTCCCCTCCTTCCTGAAGCCCTGGCCCCCCTTTCTACCCAGATCTCTCTTGAAAGAGCATAGCAAGCCCACGATGATCTGTGGTAATAGTAGGGCTCATGAGCCGCTATCCTTGGTACTGAAACATCGTTATGAGTTGCAGCAGTAATTTCACAACCTGGCTACAAATCTGTCAGTGGGGAGGTAGATAAATGTACTGACTGCAAAACATCACACCCAGATATTCTAACTCAATGGTGGTTGGGCATGAAGTCATGTTCAACTCTTGCAACCCCATGGACTGTAGGTCGTTAGGCTCCTCTCTCCATGGAATGCTCCAGGCAAGAATACTGGAGTGGGTAGCCATTTCCTTCTCCAAGGAGGAGTTAGAGTCCCTAGGCCTACTCTAACTCAGAAGGTCTCTGCATTTAAAATCAATAAAAACAACAACAACAAGAGATCAGATGAATCTGAGAGTCAGCCTGTGGATTACAATTTGGAAATCACTCTACTAAGATATGCTTATTGCTCCTAAGCCTATGTAGCAGGCACCTCTTGCCCTTCCCGCCCCCCCCTCCCCCATACACACCTCTCCGTTAGCATTTATTCCCCAGTCTTCTAGAAATCCACCCTGGTTCTTACAATGGAGCCAGCCCAAAGGCTGGCAGAGCTAAGGGATGGAAACGGGGTCCAAATCATCTTGTTTGAGCCTCTGAATCAAGTGGCCCTGGATTCTGAAATTCACCTGGGCTTCCCTGGTCGCTCAGATAGTAAAGAAGCTTACTGCAATGTGGGAGACCTGGGTTTGATCCCTGGGTTGGGAAGATCCCCAGGAGAAGGGAAAGGCTCCCCACTCCAGTATTCTTGCCTGGAGAATCCCATGGCTTTTCCATGGGTGGCAAAGAGTTGGACATGACTGAGCGACTTTCACTACTTCTTCATATTCCTGTTATCACTTAAGTCATTTTGGACTGTTTTTCCATCAGCTGTAACCAAATCCGACTAACATTTCTTAGAACTCTGGTGGTGACTCTTACAGCTCCTCTCCTAAGAACTCTCTCCCACAAATTCTGAACCAAGCGAGAGGAGAGGCAATATGGAAGAGAAGAGCCAGAGTGAGAACAAGGGAAGATATGTGGAAAGGTTGCCAGGAAGATATAAAATGACTCCAAATTAGACAATGTTTCAAAAAAATCCATACTAAGGATGAAATCTCCAACAGTCATGGTCTAAAGACCTCTTGACTGGAGGACAGTCAGAAGCATGGGTGGACCCAGGAGACCAGTGGTGACCAATGTCAGTACACCTCCAGTGGAGACATCCTAGGCTGTGTCGCTCAAGTGCTCACAGATTTTGTGTTTATTCTCTATCTCGAAAACCTTGTTACTTTTACTCTGTCCCCCATATCTTTGGGTTATGCTACCTGGTTTCAGGCAAGAATACTGGAGTGGGTAGCCATTTCCTTCTCCAAGGAGGAGTTAGAGTCCCTAGGCCTACTCTAACTCAGAAGGTCTCTGCATTTAAAATCAATAAAAACAACAACAACAAGAGATCAGATGAATCTGAGAGTCAGCCTGTGGATTACAATTTGGAAATCACTCTACTAAGATATGCTTATTGCTCCTAAGCCTATGTAGCAGGCACCTCTTGCCCTTCCCGCCCCCCCCTCCCCCATACACACCTCTCCGTTAGCATTTATTCCCCAGTCTTCTAGAAATCCACCCTGGTTCTTACAATGGAGCCAGCCCAAAGGCTGGCAGAGCTAAGGGATGGAAACGGGGTCCAAATCATCTTGTTTGAGCCTCTGAATCAAGTGGCCCTGGATTCTGAAATTCACCTGGGCTTCCCTGGTCGCTCAGATAGTAAAGAAGCTTACTGCAATGTGGGAGACCTGGGTTTGATCCCTGGGTTGGGAAGATCCCCAGGAGAAGGGAAAGGCTCCCCACTCCAGTATTCTTGCCTGGAGAATCCCATGGCTTTTCCATGGGTGGCAAAGAGTTGGACATGACTGAGCGACTTTCACTACTTCTTCATATTCCTGTTATCACTTAAGTCATTTTGGACTGTTTTTCCATCAGCTGTAACCAAATCCGACTAACATTTCTTAGAACTCTGGTGGTGACTCTTACAGCTCCTCTCCTAAGAACTCTCTCCCACAAATTCTGAACCAAGCGAGAGGAGAGGCAATATGGAAGAGAAGAGCCAGAGTGAGAACAAGGGAAGATATGTGGAAAGGTTGCCAGGAAGATATAAAATGACTCCAAATTAGACAATGTTTCAAAAAAATCCATACTAAGGATGAAATCTCCAACAGTCATGGTCTAAAGACCTCTTGACTGGAGGACAGTCAGAAGCATGGGTGGACCCAGGAGACCAGTGGTGACCAATGTCAGTACACCTCCAGTGGAGACATCCTAGGCTGTGTCGCTCAAGTGCTCACAGATTTTGTGTTTATTCTCTATCTCGAAAACCTTGTTACTTTTACTCTGTCCCCCATATCTTTGGGTTATGCTACCTGGTTTCATGGTTGATCGCGCTCAGCTCTTTGTCTGACATTGACAATGCCTGTCCGCTCTGAGGAGCTGGGGTAGGATGAGCCCCTCCACCAGCATGCTGAGCTCAATGTTTGCTCCCTCTAATGGCACCATGGGTGGGTGGGGGACATGTATGATGCTTAGACTCCTAGGAGTTTTAAACCCATAACAAAATATACTGAAAGAGCAAAAGGTTTTCAGGACTGGAAGGAATAATTCCCAGGGGTGTGAGTTCAGAGTATCATATCTCTGAGTAGGAGATACATGTGGGGGGTAGACAAGCATGACAAAAATGCCTATATCCCTTCCATGTGATTTTTTAAGAGTATTTCTGTATGGCTGAGGCAGAAAGAAAAGGTCTAAATAGTGAATGTTGAAGTGGGTTAATGTTTGCATTGCTGAACAAGAGAGAAGCACCTGAGATTTCAGGACAGAGGTAATTAGACAGGAGGAGAGGGTCCAGATGAAAGGCCACCAGGGAGATCTGAAAAGTCAGAGTAAAACTTAAAAGGGAACTATTTACAGGGACAGAGATGCTAGATCAGATGCAGGACAAGCAGAATCTAGGCATCTGGGAATGATCATCAGAAACAACGAACTCTATCTTTTGCAGAAATGATAAAAGCCTTGTCTGATAAGGATCATATGACATAAATATAAACTTCTTTTAGAAAGAACAAAGTATACATTTAAGTTATTCAAACTATTCAAAATTATTAGGGGATTTAAAATAGAACAAAGAATTAGAGTCAGGAGGCAACTTGAAAGAGATCCCAATGGTCAAATCTGGTATAGTTTGAGCAACAAAATAATGACGATGACAGATTGTTGCCCACAACAAAAATAAATAAGTCCTTGATGATATAAACAGTTGAACAAGCTTTAAAATGTAAGGAAAGGGAACTCTCCTCCTTAGAGTAGCATTCTAATTAAATAAAAGTACAAGGAAGGGGCTTCCCTGGTGGTCCAGTAGGTAAGGACACCGCCTTGCAGTGCAGGGGGCGCCGGTTCGATCCCTGGCCTGGGAAGATCTCACGTGCCGTGGAGCGGCTGGACCGATGTGTCCAATTACCGAGCCAGAGCTCTGGAGCGCATGAGCCCAGAGCCGGCGCTCTGCGACGACAGACGCCACCGTGATGGGAGGCCCACAGGAGCCAAAGAACAAAGACGGATGAAAATAGAGAAATGAAAGACCAATAGAAGTGGTCCGCCCATCCCCTCCCTCCCCAACCCGCCCCCTCTCAAAAAAAAAAAAGAGAGAGAAAAAAAAAGTACAAGGAAGGACTGAAATAGAAAATCACCACTTGGCAAATAATAGTAGTAACTGTTGCAAACTAGGATCATTGATGGATGCCAAAATTCATGGGCAAATGTATGATGGAAACAGCATGGTTACATAGTCTCAAAGTAGCTCTCCCAAGATACATATTAACTACAAAAGAGAAAAGACTAACTTTACAGTGGAGAAATAAAGCAGACACCTCCTCAGCTAACTGCTTGAAGTTAACATCACTAGCAATGCAACGTAGCATCATACGCTTCCTGATGTGGTACAAAGATAAGAACATACATCACTTCTGTGGCATTCTGTTAACAATGCTTTAACCATAAGGAAGCATCTTATAAACCCCCACTGAGAAATATTCTATAAATGACTGGAGAGTGCTCTTCAAAGTTGTCAAGGTCATGAAACACAAAACCAGAAAACAAAACTGAGAAACTCTTCAAGACTGGTAGTTTAAATATCATTAAACTACCATTATTACCCAGTATTCTGGATTTCATCCTGGGCCAAAGAGAAAGATCATTAGTGAGAGAATTAGAAATACTTGAACAAGGTCAGGAGATTACTAATAGTATTACATCAATACTAATTCCCTGGTTTTGACAATTGTCTTCTAATTATAGATGATGTTAACATTCAGGGAAGCTGTAAAAAAGTTACATAGGAATTATTTCACTACTTATAAAGTTTTATTTTTAAAGCTGAAATTATTTCAAAATTCAAACTTAACAAATCTAAAAAAATAAAATTAGTGAGCTCATTAATACTGACATCAAATAATCTCTAAAATATATTACCAAGTGACAAAAAAGTTACCTTTTGTGTAAAAAGGGGTCTCTGACTCACACACCTTCTCTTTCTTTTGAATCTACATAGAATAGGCCTTGAAGAAAATGTAAACAATTGTTAATAGTGCTTGCCACAAGGGTGAGAAACTGGGAATCTGATAGAATTGAGAGAAAGACTTTTTAGCATATTCATTTTTTAATACTGTTTGAGGATTTTTAAAAATCATGCATGTTTTATCTTTAAAATATCACTAAACTACCAAAATCTACTTGTCTTGGGAAATCTGAATTCATTTCACCAGAGCTTATTAGGGCCAGATGTGCCCTTTTTAAAACCCTCACTCCTCTACCTGTCGTTTCTCTCTCTCTAAGCAAACAACATAAGCCACTCTGATTAGATTTCTTCCCAAACCTGTATTCCCATGGAAACTGAAGAGCAACAGATCGAGAAGCAAAGGCAGATGTAAAGGATATTCAATTATTTATGACTATTTGAAATTCTTTAGGACACTTTACAATTTCTACTGATATACCATGAATGCTTTGGAAAACACCAAATGTATAATAATTCTGCCATTCAAGAGCATGAGTTTAAAAAAAAAAAAGAAAAAAAGTATGAGTTTTATCACCAAAACCAGCAAAAGAGCCCCCTTCAGTGTTGAGGCAAGGTCTGGATACCTAGGACCAACATAAAAGATACAAGTCTCTTGAATCTAGCTGGTATAAGCAGGGCTTTTCAAGTAGCATTAACGGTAAAGAATCTGCCTTTCAATATAGGAGACATAAGAGATTCAGGTTTGATCCCTGGGTAGGGAAGATTGCCTGGAGAAGGGCATGACAACCCACTCCAGTGTTCCTGCCTGGAGAATCCCATGGACAGAGGAGCCTGGAAGGCTATTGTACATGGGGTGACAAGAGTTGGACACAACTGAAGTGACTTAGCATGCATGCCCAGTGCAAGTGAAGCCTCTTGGAGAGAAGTTTGAACACAGTTATTAAAATCTTTACAATGTGCAGAAGTGAGACTTTCAGTTGTGCCAGTATGAAGAGGTAGGCAAATATTTTCTCACCAAATACAAGGGGAAAAAAAATGGAGCAAATCATCAAAATCAAACCATTTCAAGGCTCTGGAGATCAACCAAATGCAAATAACAAACTAAGAGATGTTTATTCTAAAAGAATTTGCTGGAACTTTGTATAAGACCAATAGGAGCCTGTAGCCTCTCGACTGGACAGCTTCCATGTTACTACCCAGTTTAGAAGGCACGCTGCTTTATGAGGGCAGGGCAGGAATGGGAAATCAGGTTGGCTGCCATTAGGAGCAAAGTTGACTTGAACGGAGAGTGAGAAGCCCATGCTTGAGGACTTTCCAGATGGCACAGTGGATAAGAATCCACCTGACAATGCAGGGGACATGGGTTAGATCCCTGGTCCAGGAAGATTCCACAAGCTGTGGGGCAACTAAGCCCATGAGCTACAACTACGGAAGCCCAATCACTCCAGGGCCTTCAAGCTGCTACTATTGAAGCCTGCAAGCCTATACTCTGCGCTCCACAACAAGAGAAGCCACTGCAATGAAAAGCCTGTGCACCACAACAAAGAGTAGCCCCAACCCGCGGCAGCTCCAGAAAGCCCACACTAAGCAACACAGACCCCATGCTATCCATGCTTAATAGCACTGTCAGAAAGCACCACACTCAGCAGAAAATGAACACAGGAAGTCTGTGCGTTGACTGGTCTGGGGGTGTGGTCCCAGATGGGGTGAGTAGTGGATCAGCCGGAGGTTTAATAGGATGACTCTGGAAGTGATAAGCCAATAGAAGGCCTCAATAAGCTCTTTACATGTCCCCGGCTGATTGGAAAACCACACACGTTCAGGGAGACACAGGAGGGCCCAGGGAAATGTAAAAGCCACCCCCTGACTTGAGAACTGCTTTAACTTTGAAAACCCCCCTCACCATACACACAGACCCATTAGTGAAGGGTGAAAATGTTAGGGGCCCAAGGTATTTGAACACAACCTCTGCCAGAATCAATGACTGACTACTTAGCTATACTGACAAAGAGCTTCCCTTAGGAAGTCAGGCTAAAAACAGAAATAAGAATAAACATACTGAGCAGACATCAACAGCTATACACTGAGAGGAAGCCAGATTGTGCACATTAAATCCAGGCAAGTTACTAAAACCAAACCAAAACAGAAAAAACAAACAAACAAATAAAAACCAAACTAAAAGAAGCCCTCAGGGGGGAAAAAATCAGGATCTCTAGGTGCTATAGAATATATGGTATTGAATTTTCTTTAGCTTTCAACAAAAACCTATGAGGCATACAAAGAATCAAGAAAGTGTGATCCAAACAATGGGAGGAAAAAAAAATAACCTCTCTATTAAAACTGACTCAGAATGAGCCCAGACATTGATTTTTAGCAGATGAAGGTTTCAAAGTAACTGTTGTGTGGGGTTTGGGTTTGGGGTTTTTTTTTCTGGAAGAAAAGGAAAATTTGATTTGAACCAACCTGAAGATTATTACCCAGGAGACAGTTAGAAAGCTCTTTAGTCTGTTCCCATAAAGCAACTATTTTAAATACGCCCAAATAACTCTCAGAAATCATTAAGGAACTAAAGGAAAATATGACAATATTTCAGTAAATCAAGGACCTCAAGAGAAAATATCAACTAGATGAAAACAAAACAAGTGGAAATTCTAGAATGGAAAAGAAGAACAACCAAAATGAAAATTTTCCTCCACTGGATAAGTTGAACAGTGAATTTGAGAGGGCAGTAGGCAGAATCAGAATCAGTGAGCCTGAAGACAGACAGTTCAATCTAATGAATAAAGAGGGGAAAATTAAAAGAATGAAGAAAAATGAACAGAGCCTCAGAGACCTGTGGAAGGTTATCAAGCAATGTAAAGAGAGATCCAGAAGTAGAGGAGAGAGACATAACAAATATTTGAAGAAATAATAGCCAGAAGTGTTTCAGACTTCATGAGGAGTTCAACAAACCCCAAAGAACAAACACAAAGGATCCATATCTAGACACATCATAGTGGAGCTGCTAAAAGCCAAAACAAAATGTTAGGGCCCAAGGTATTTGAACACAACCTCTGCCAGAATCAATGACTGACTACTTAGCTATACTGACAAAGAGCTTCCCTTAGGAAGTCAGGCTAAAAACAGAAATAAGAATAAACATACTGAGCAGACATCAACAGCTATACACTGAGAGGAAGCCAGATTGTGCACATTAAATCCAGGCAAGTTACTAAAACCAAACCAAAACAGAAAAAACAAACAAACAAATAAAAACCAAACTAAAAGAAGCCCTCAGGGGGGAAAAAATCAGGATCTCTAGGTGCTATAGAATATATGGTATTGAATTTTCTTTAGCTTTCAACAAAAACCTATGAGGCATACAAAGAATCAAGAAAGTGTGATCCAAACAATGGGAGGAAAAAAAAATAACCTCTCTATTAAAACTGACTCAGAATGAGCCCAGACATTGATTTTTAGCAGATGAAGGTTTCAAAGTAACTGTTGTGTGGGGTTTGGGTTTGGGGTTTTTTTTTCTGGAAGAAAAGGAAAATTTGATTTGAACCAACCTGAAGATTATTACCCAGGAGACAGTTAGAAAGCTCTTTAGTCTGTTCCCATAAAGCAACTATTTTAAATACGCCCAAATAACTCTCAGAAATCATTAAGGAACTAAAGGAAAATATGACAATATTTCAGTAAATCAAGGACCTCAAGAGAAAATATCAACTAGATGAAAACAAAACAAGTGGAAATTCTAGAATGGAAAAGAAGAACAACCAAAATGAAAATTTTCCTCCACTGGATAAGTTGAACAGTGAATTTGAGAGGGCAGTAGGCAGAATCAGAATCAGTGAGCCTGAAGACAGACAGTTCAATCTAATGAATAAAGAGGGGAAAATTAAAAGAATGAAGAAAAATGAACAGAGCCTCAGAGACCTGTGGAAGGTTATCAAGCAATGTAAAGAGAGATCCAGAAGTAGAGGAGAGAGACATAACAAATATTTGAAGAAATAATAGCCAGAAGTGTTTCAGACTTCATGAGGAGTTCAACAAACCCCAAAGAACAAACACAAAGGATCCATATCTAGACACATCATAGTGGAGCTGCTAAAAGCCAAAACAAAGAGAAAATATTGCAAGTAGCAAGAGAAAAATTACTGTGTACAGAGGAGCCACAATACAAAAAAAAAAAAAAAAATTAATAACTCACCATTAGCAAGGAGTCCAAAAGGCAGCGACATGACATAGAGAACTAAAAAAGAAAAAAGTCAACAAATAATTATAATAAGCAAAACCATCCTTTCAAAATGAAGACGGAAGACGTTTTCAAATAGACAAACTCTGAGAGAACTTGTTGCTAGCAGACCTACTTTTTAAAGCAATACTAGAGAATTCCCCGGTAGTCCAATGGTTAAGAACCCACCGTCCAATGCAGGGGAGGAAGGTTAGAGCCCTAGTGAGGGAACTAAAGATTCAACATGCCACAGGGAAACGAAGGCGGCCGGAGCGCTCGCTCCCCAGAGCCTAGGCGCCACAATCACTGCACATGCGCACAACTAGCGAGAAGCCCGCATGCGCAACGAGGCGCCCGCGCGCCACGAGGAAAGATCCTGCGTGCCCAAACGAAGATTCAGCCTGCAGTGACTAGGAGGGAGCCAGATCAATAAATATCAATAAACGAAAAAAGACAAAAGGTAGTCCTTCAGGTGGACAGAAAATGACACGGATGGAAACTTGAATTCACCAGAAGAAATGAAGTGCCCAGAAAATGTTAAACATATGGGCAAATTAAAAAGAGTCCATAAGGGCTTCCCTGGTGGTCCAGTGGGTAAAGACACTGCCTTGCAGCGCAAGGGGCATCGGTTTGATCCCTGGCTCGGGAAGATCCCAGTTGCCGCGGAGCGGCTGAACCGATGTGTCCAATTACAAGACAGCAATCGGGAGCGCATGCGCCCGGAGCCGGCTCTCTGCTGTGAGAGGCCGCTGCAGTGGAAGGCCCACACAGGCCAAAGAACAAAGATGGATGAAAATGAATAAATGAAAGACCAATAAAAGTGGCCAAAATTTTTTTTTAAAAGAGTGCATACATATATATAAATGCTCAGTTCTCTTTATTTCTTATAACATATGATTACGTAATAGAAATCATTAATTTGTACACTTTGAACATGAGGGGTTTGTGTGGTTTGTTTAGTCAGCAAGTTGTGTCCAACACTTGCAACTGCATGGACTGTAGCCCTCCAGCTTCCTCTGTCCGTGGGATTCTTCAGGCGAGAATACTGGAATGGGTTGCCAGTTTCTTCTCCAGGGGATTTTCTGCACCCAGGAATGCAATCCAGGTCTCCTGTATTGCAGGCAGATTCCTTACCAACTAAGCTACAAGGAAGCCAGTAGAGTTTATGGGACATAAATTACATTTCAATAAAACTATTTAAGAAATGTGAAAAGGCGTAAAAATTCTAACACCGTATTGTTGAATTTATAACATAAATATGAAAATAGCATAAAGGAGGGGAAGAAACTGTTGCTTTATTGGGACAAAGTTTCTATATTTTATCAGAATCAAGTCAGTATTAAGCTGAAGTAGATGCTGATACATTAAGATATGTACTATAATCATCTTGGCACTACTGACGTTTTGGTGGGCTGTCCTCTGCATTGTAGGATTTTAGCAGCATGTGCGCCTCCTTCTAGCAACACATCCCTATGAAATAAAAATGTAGCAAATAAAAATGCCTCTAAATAAATCCCATTCAGATGCTCCAGGAGGGTGAATCACCCTTAGCTGAGAGCCACTATCCTAGAGCAATCATTGAGAAGTTAATCCAATGAAATAAAGCTTAAAATCAACAGAAAAAAAATAAGCAAAAGTATTAGAATGATACAATATTTGTTTAACATAAAAGAAATCAGTAGGGCTTCTCTGGTGGCCCAATGGGTAAAGACGCAGTATCGCCTTGCAGTGCAAGGGGCGCCGGTTCGATCCCTGGCCGGGGAAGATCCCATGGGCCGCGGAGCGGCTGGACCGATGTGTCCAATACCAAACCAGCGCTCTGGAGCGCATGCACCCAGAGCTGGTGCTCTGCAATGAGAGAGGCCACTGCAATGGGAAGCCCACACAGGCCGAAAGAACAAAGATGGATGATGAAAGACCAATGAAAGTGGCCAAACAAACCAAAAAAAAGAAAGAAAGAAAGAAAAAGATACACATTGCAAACAGTACCCAAAAGAGCTGGAGTGGTTGTAGTAATACGGGACAAAATGGGGCTTTCCTGGTGGTCCAGTGGGTAAGGACACCGCCTTGCAGTGCAAGGGGGATGGATTCGATCCCTGACCTGGGGAGATCCCATGAGCCATGGAGCGACTGGATGAGTGTGTCCAATAACTAGCCAGTGCTTTGAAGCACATGCACCCAGAGCCAGTGCTCTGCAATGAGAAAGGCCACTGCAATAGGAGGCCCACAAAGGCCAAAGAATAAAGGTAGATGAAAATAACTAAATAAAAAAACAATAAAGGAGGTCAAAGTTTATATATCTATATCTATATCTATATCTATAGATATACATATAGGACAAAATGGACTCTTAAGGGAGAAATAAAAATAGAAGCATGTAATAATTAAGGGTCAGGACTTCAAGAAGATACAAAGATTTTAGTTTTATACACACCTAATAACAGAGACCCAAAATACACAAAGAACCAGCTGACAGAATTGAAGTAGAACAGAGACAGGAGTGTAGGAAGGATATATAGCACCTTCTAATTACGTGTGACAATTTTAGAACGCCCAGTGACATGGGCTTCCCAGGTGGTTCAGTGGTGAAGACTTCCAGAAACCACAGGAAATGCAGTTTTGATCCCTGGATCGGGAAAATCCCTGGAGTAGGGTATGGTAACCCACTCCAGTGTTCTTTTTTTTTTTTTTTTTGACTCTTTATTTTTACATTGTTTTGTTGTTTCCACTCCTGGAAACATTCTTGCCTGGAGAATCCTATGGACAGAGGAGGCTGCAGTCCATGGGGTTGCAAATCAATGTGGCCCATGGAAAGACGAGATCGCCTTCAGGCAAGGCGCGTTCGCTTCGGCCGGGGAAGATCCCATGGGCCGCGGAGCGGCTGGACCGATGTGTCCAATACCAAACCAGCGCTCTGGAGCGCATGCACCCAGAGCTGGTGCTCTGCAATGAGAGAGGCCACTGCAATGGGAAGCCCACACAGGCCGAAAGAACAAAGATGGATGATGAAAGACCAATGAAAGTGGCCAAACAAACCAAAAAAAAGAAAGAAAGAAAAAGATACACATTGCAAACAGTACCCAAAAGAGCTGGAGTGGTTGTAGTAATACGGGACAAAATGGGGCTTTCCTGGTGGTCCAGTGGGTAAGGACACCGCCTTGCAGTGCAAGGGGGATGGATTCGATCCCTGACCTGGGGAGATCCCATGAGCCATGGAGCGACTGGATGAGTGTGTCCAATAACTAGCCAGTGCTTTGAAGCACATGCACCCAGAGCCAGTGCTCTGCAATGAGAAAGGCCACTGCAATAGGAGGCCCACAAAGGCCAAAGAATAAAGGTAGATGAAAATAACTAAATAAAAAAACAATAAAGGAGGTCAAAGTTTATATATCTATATCTATATCTATATCTATAGATATACATATAGGACAAAATGGACTCTTAAGGGAGAAATAAAAATAGAAGCATGTAATAATTAAGGGTCAGGACTTCAAGAAGATACAAAGATTTTAGTTTTATACACACCTAATAACAGAGACCCAAAATACACAAAGAACCAGCTGACAGAATTGAAGTAGAACAGAGACAGGAGTGTAGGAAGGATATATAGCACCTTCTAATTACGTGTGACAATTTTAGAACGCCCAGTGACATGGGCTTCCCAGGTGGTTCAGTGGTGAAGACTTCCAGAAACCACAGGAAATGCAGTTTTGATCCCTGGATCGGGAAAATCCCTGGAGTAGGGTATGGTAACCCACTCCAGTGTTCTTTTTTTTTTTTTTTTTGACTCTTTATTTTTACATTGTTTTGTTGTTTCCACTCCTGGAAACATTCTTGCCTGGAGAATCCTATGGACAGAGGAGGCTGGCGGCCTGCAGTCCATGGGGTTGCAAACAATTGGACATGATTGAGCAACTGTGCAAGCAGGCCACCCATTGACAGCAGAATATACATTCTTTGCAAGCACACTTAGAACATTCTCCAGGATGAAAAACTAAGTTTCAATAAATAGGAAAGAACCCAAATCATATTAAGTATGTTTTCAGACCAAATGGAATTAGATTAGAAAGAATATTAAATTAGAAAGAAAAGACAGTAGGAAGTTTAGGAATTCCACAAATATTTGGCAATTAACACACTTCTAAATAACTTACGGGTCAAAGAAAAAATTGCAAAGGAAAGGTTTTCTAAAGGGTATCAGTAATGGCCCCCTGACTAATAAGTAGCTACACTAGGATTTCCACAGAGGTCTGTCCCAGCTCAAAGACCAGACTCTTGAGCACTTAATTCCCTACTGAAGGTCAAATCTTAATTTGTAAGTGAAAATTCTAAAACAAAATGGTTTCTCCTCCTGTTCTCAATAAGACTGGCTTACTAATGATACCAAAAAAATAAAAAATAAAAAAACACATGCAAGGGGCTTGGGAACCTCTGCTTTCCATAGAAATTAAGGTTTTCCCACCACTACCCCCTCCCCAAAGGAGAAAGTTGGAGATGACAGAAAAGAATGTCACATCATGTTTAATGGAATGTTCCAATTCATAAGTAATAATATTATTCCATTAGAGTCTATCATTCAAAGTGTCTCTTATCAGAGAGTAAATTATTATTTAACTAGGTGCTCAAACTGTACTTCGGAAGGACCCATTCATAATACATCACAATGTTCTCAAGCTGTGAATGTGGGTCATCTTGGCACTTCCTTTGGCCTGCTTTCAGTTGTAGCTGATTCTCAAAACCAGGGCACTCGGAGTCAGCACTAAAGGTCCCCAGTCAGACAGGGACAGAGATATTTACAAAATCAAGCCCAGCAAGGGGAGGTAGGATTCAGGAGGCAGTGTCGTGTCTGCTGGCAAGCGCGGACTTTGAAGTTTGGCAGGGTTTGAGTGCTGGATTTTCTTTCTTTTTTTTTTTTTTTAATTTAAATTTATTTATTTTAAAGGTTTTACAGAGTTTCGTTGTTCACAAAACATGCATGTTCCCAGATCAGTCATATGTACATCCCTGGTCCCCCCACCCCCTCCCAGTCCCCCATCCCACCCCTCCAGGCCGTTGCCCCAAGCCATTGTAAGTACTCCTATTCCCTTAGCCCAACGACAGTAGCTATCTTTTTCACATATGACAGTATAGGTTTCCATGTTACCCCCTCTATGTCTCCCACTCACTATTCATTCCCCACAGTGTCCATATGTCTATTCTGTGTATGTTTTTCCATGGGTTCACTTTAGGAATTCCACAAATATTTGGCAATTAACACACTTCTAAATAACTTACGGGTCAAAGAAAAAATTGCAAAGGAAAGGTTTTCTAAAGGGTATCAGTAATGGCCCCCTGACTAATAAGTAGCTACACTAGGATTTCCACAGAGGTCTGTCCCAGCTCAAAGACCAGACTCTTGAGCACTTAATTCCCTACTGAAGGTCAAATCTTAATTTGTAAGTGAAAATTCTAAAACAAAATGGTTTCTCCTCCTGTTCTCAATAAGACTGGCTTACTAATGATACCAAAAAAATAAAAAATAAAAAAACACATGCAAGGGGCTTGGGAACCTCTGCTTTCCATAGAAATTAAGGTTTTCCCACCACTACCCCCTCCCCAAAGGAGAAAGTTGGAGATGACAGAAAAGAATGTCACATCATGTTTAATGGAATGTTCCAATTCATAAGTAATAATATTATTCCATTAGAGTCTATCATTCAAAGTGTCTCTTATCAGAGAGTAAATTATTATTTAACTAGGTGCTCAAACTGTACTTCGGAAGGACCCATTCATAATACATCACAATGTTCTCAAGCTGTGAATGTGGGTCATCTTGGCACTTCCTTTGGCCTGCTTTCAGTTGTAGCTGATTCTCAAAACCAGGGCACTCGGAGTCAGCACTAAAGGTCCCCAGTCAGACAGGGACAGAGATATTTACAAAATCAAGCCCAGCAAGGGGAGGTAGGATTCAGGAGGCAGTGTCGTGTCTGCTGGCAAGCGCGGACTTTGAAGTTTGGCAGGGTTTGAGTGCTGGATTTTCTTTCTTTTTTTTTTTTTTAATTTAAATTTATTTATTTTAAAGGTTTTACAGAGTTTCGTTGTTCACAAAACATGCATGTTCCCAGATCAGTCATATGTACATCCCTGGTCCCCCCACCCCCTCCCAGTCCCCCCATCCCACCCCTCCAGGCCGTTGCCCCAAGCCATTGTAAGTACTCCTATTCCCTTAGCCCAACGACAGTAGCTATCTTTTTCACATATGACAGTATAGGTTTCCATGTTACCCCCTCTATGTCTCCCACTCACTATTCATTCCCCACAGTGTCCATATGTCTATTCTGTGTATGTTTTTCCATGGGTTCACTGTGTGTGTTATCATTACCATCTTACTAGATTCCATATATATGTGTTAGTGTACTGTACTTGTCTTTCTCTTCTTGACTTACTTCACTTTTTATGATAGGTTCTAGCTCCAACCACCTCATTAGGGCTGATTCTTCTGCATTTCTTTTTACAGCTGTGTACTATTCCATTGTATATATGTACCAGAGCTTTTCTATCCATTCATTCATCAATGGACATCTAGATTGCTTCCATGCTCTAGCTATTGTACAGAGAGCTGCAATGAACGTTGGAGTACAGCTGCTTCTTTCAGTTTTGATTTCATCAGGCTATAAGCCTAAGAGTGGGATTGCTGGGTCGTATGGTGCTTCTATTTTTAGCTTTTTAAGGAATCTCCATACTGTCTTCCATAGAGGCTGTATCAATTTACATTTCCACCAGCAATGTAACAGTGTTCCCTTTTCTCCGCACCCTCTCCAGCATTTATTGTCTGTCAATTTGTTGATGATGGCCATTCCAACGGGTGTGAGGTGATATCTCATTGTAGTTTTGATTTGCATTTCTCTAATAATAAGCGAGGTTGAGCATCATTTCATGTGCTTTTGGGCCATCTGTATGTCCTCTTTGGTGAGATGTCTATTTAGATCTTTTTCCCATTTTTTGATTGGGTTGTTCGTTTTTCCAGTGCTGAGTTGTCTGAGTTGCTTGTAGATTCTGGAGATTAATTCTTTGTTATTTCATTTGCTATGATTTTCTCCCATTCTGTGGGCTGTCTGATCAGCCTTTTTGTGATTTCTGTTGCTGTACAAAAGCTTTTAAGTTTCATTAGGTCCCACATGTTCATTTGCCTTTTGAGTTCCGCTATTCTAGTAGGTGGGTCAGAGAAGATCTTGCTTTGATTTATGTCCTTGAGTGTTTTGCCTATATTCTCCTCTAAGAGTTTGATGGTGTCTGGTCTTACATTTAGGTCTTTAATCCATTTTGAGTTGATCTTTGTGTATGGTGCCAGGGAATGTTCCAACTTCATTTGTCTGCATGTAACTGTCCAATTTTCCCAGAGTGCTGGCTTTTCTACCCTGTGGCCCTGGGCAGCAAAACTCCAAGCCCCTTGGAACCTACGTCTTGTCATCATGTCTGTGATGAAATCTACCTGACAGGCTTCAGTGAGGGAAATGAGTGTCCAGCACTTGGAAGGAGGCTGGTAGCTACACAAATGCTATGGCTAGCGTGCAGCAGAACTGGTTCCACGATTTTGATGTCTGAGCTCCCAGTCCAGTACCCTGAGCTCTTAACCTTCCACCTGCCATCCCAACCTCTGGTAATCTTTGCACTTCCAGTTGCTCAGCAGCTCTAAAATTGAAGGCTTTAAAATTTTTTTCTTTAAATTTTACTTTATTTTTTGACCACACCTCTCAGCATATGGCATCTTAGTTCCTTAAGCACGGATCAAACCCAAGCCCCCTGTAGTGGAAGCAAGAGATCTTAACCACTTAAGCATAGTCGCTTGAATCCTTTCTTTTTAATTGAAAACAATATTATATTGGTTTCAGGTGCTCCAACATAGTGATTCAATATCTTTATGGACAACACGCCATACAAAGTTATTATAACATATTGACTATATATCCTGTGTTGTACATTATATCCCTGTGACATATTTATTCTATTTATTTGAAGTTTGTACCTTTTAATGCCCTTCACCTGTTTCATTCCTATTCCCCTTCCTCTCCTCTTGGGCAGTCGCCAGTTTGCTCTCCATATCTCTGAATCTATTTCTGTTCTATTTGTTTGCTTTTTTAAAAAAAATTCCACTCCTGAATATTTACCCAAAGGAAATGAAAACACTATTTTGAAAAGATAGATGCACCCCAATACTTGCTGCAGCATTATTTACAATAGCCAAAATATGAAAGCAGACTTAGTGCCTAACAATAGACAAATGGATAAAGATTTGGTGTGTATATTCAGTGGAATATTACTCAGCTATAAAAGAAATGAAATTTTGCCATGTGTGACCACATGGAGGGTGTTATGCTTAGGGAAAGCCCCTTTCTTTGACTCTCCATGTCTAATGCATCAACAAATCCAGCCATCTCTACCTTTGAAATACATCCAGAATTCCAGCCATGTCTCACCACATCGCTGGCACCCACAGGCTCAAACCACAAGCCAAGCCCCCTTCATCTTTTGCCTCCTGACTGGTGTCACTTTTGTCTTTGCTCCCTGGCAGACCAGCAACCAGAGGAAGCCTGTTAAAAAGCAAGATACTTCCTGCTCCTGCTCAAAGCCGTCTCAAACAGTTTGGCGATTCTTGGGCTTGGGGAGGGGATGCACCCTGAGGCAATGGTGATTCCTTGACCCAGGAAGGGTGGGAGAGACAGAAGTACAGAGAGGAGGTGCATTTGGGAAGCCTCAGCCACTAGCTAGTTTTAGGGCCCTTTACCTTCAGCAGGACTCCAGAGGCAGGATGTAGAACCAGAACAACAGCCTGGAGGCCAGAGTGAGACCACAGTTTCCTTTCTTCCCTAAGCTCCAGCTCCCTGAACTCCAGGACCCTCTCCAGCAGCCATCCTTATCCCCCCAGTACCAGTGGAAACAGAAATTGAAACCGACTTCCCTGGTGAACCAACGGACCAATTTAATCAAAAAACACAGCATACTGCTGTGCCACTGTGCTAAAAAGGATTGGCTCCACCTGAACCATGAACTGCTGGTTTTTCTTTAAACACCTTTGAGGTATGTTTGATATGTATGAAAATTACATATATTTAATGCATAAAATTGTTTGAGTTTCAACATGTGCATATACCTGCAAAACTGTCACCGAAATTAAGGTAACAGACACAGCTATGTCAACTACAATTGGCATTGACCAATTACGTTGCCATTTGACAAGAGAGGCCAGGAGGGACTGGGTTACTTTGGAACTGAGGGAGAGATAACATAAATACAGCTAAGGAGAACATTAAGAACCCAGAGGAGACATCAGAGGAACTAAGGGCTTCAGAAGTTCTAATTGCCCTGAGGAATGGATAAACATTGTACCTAGGTTTTCTTCATGTTTCCTTTATGGCAGCATTACAAATCACCCCAAACTCGATTTTCAACAATGAGAATTCATCACCACCTCCGAGTCCTCATGTGATTTCGGTGGTTTCTTGGGTCTTGACTGGGCTCATTCACACAGCTGTGGGATCTGTTGACCGTGGCTGGGTTATTACCTCCCATGTTCGAGCAGGTCCACGCACTACCCTAGGATGGCTCGGAGTGAGACTCCTGGGCTACCTCCCATGTGCTCTGGTCCACAGAATGTGGCGTGCAGGATCTTAGTTCCCTGGCCAGGGATCAAACCCACACCCTCTGCACTGGAAGCCCAGAATCCTAACCACTAGACTGACAGGAAAGTCCTGGAAAAGGAGTCTTTTGTCACCCTCACTTAACATGACAGGGCTGTGGCCCCTCATTTGACTGGCTTCTGCATACATCTGTTGATGTGTTTGTGTGTGAGGAAGAGCAGAGACACTCACTGAGAAGAAAAGAACTCCATTAAACAATAAGGTGATGGGAGTCAAGAGACCTTTTGGTTTATTCTCATTTCAGAAGAGTAACTGAGGCAGTGAGGCCAAGTGGCTCTTGCCAGTTCAGCCAGACCACCAGCTACTGAGCCTGGGCTGGAACCCAGGGGTCCTGCTTCTGTTGATACCAACTTCAAGTTCAGGTTTCTAAAACCACCCTCAGGTTGAATGATTTGCTACAAGGAGTCATAGAACTCACTGTGATGTTATACTCACAGTTACAGTTTATTTCTGGAAAACGATACAGAGCAATGTTAGCCAGGAAATACAGAGGCAAGGGTATGGAAGGGTTCCAAATGCAAAGCTTCTCTTTTCCTCAGCATGTCTGACCCTCCTGGTATTGACATATTAATGTATGGCAATATGCATGGAGAGTGGTCAACAAGGGAATTTGAATTAAGCTTCCCTGTCGAGACATTTTATTGGGGCTTCATCCCATAAGCATGAGTCATTGACTTATTGTCCATGGGACTGAACTAAAGACTCTAGCCCCACCCCACTCCTTGAAGTCCAGACTGATATCACATGGCCAACTGAGAATCATCAATGCCTATGGGGCCCATCAATAAAGACCCCTTCTATGCCGCTTGTACCTAGGTTTTCTTCATGTTTCCTTTATGGCAGCATTACAAATCACCCCAAACTCGATTTTCAACAATGAGAATTCATCACCACCTCCGAGTCCTCATGTGATTTCGGTGGTTTCTTGGGTCTTGACTGGGCTCATTCACACAGCTGTGGGATCTGTTGACCGTGGCTGGGTTATTACCTCCCATGTTCGAGCAGGTCCACGCACTACCCTAGGATGGCTCGGAGTGAGACTCCTGGGCTACCTCCCATGTGCTCTGGTCCACAGAATGTGGCGTGCAGGATCTTAGTTCCCTGGCCAGGGATCAAACCCACACCCTCTGCACTGGAAGCCCAGAATCCTAACCACTAGACTGACAGGAAAGTCCTGGAAAAGGAGTCTTTTGTCACCCTCACTTAACATGACAGGGCTGTGGCCCCTCATTTGACTGGCTTCTGCATACATCTGTTGATGTGTTTGTGTGTGAGGAAGAGCAGAGACACTCACTGAGAAGAAAAGAACTCCATTAAACAATAAGGTGATGGGAGTCAAGAGACCTTTTGGTTTATTCTCATTTCAGAAGAGTAACTGAGGCAGTGAGGCCAAGTGGCTCTTGCCAGTTCAGCCAGACCACCAGCTACTGAGCCTGGGCTGGAACCCAGGGGTCCTGCTTCTGTTGATACCAACTTCAAGTTCAGGTTTCTAAAACCACCCTCAGGTTGAATGATTTGCTACAAGGAGTCATAGAACTCACTGTGATGTTATACTCACAGTTACAGTTTATTTCTGGAAAACGATACAGAGCAATGTTAGCCAGGAAATACAGAGGCAAGGGTATGGAAGGGTTCCAAATGCAAAGCTTCTCTTTTCCTCAGCATGTCTGACCCTCCTGGTATTGACATATTAATGTATGGCAATATGCATGGAGAGTGGTCAACAAGGGAATTTGAATTAAGCTTCCCTGTCGAGACATTTTATTGGGGCTTCATCCCATAAGCATGAGTCATTGACTTATTGTCCATGGGACTGAACTAAAGACTCTAGCCCCACCCCACTCCTTGAAGTCCAGACTGATATCACATGGCCAACTGAGAATCATCTCATTATCAGGAATGACCTATGGGGCCCATCATGAATAAGAAAGACACTCCCGGGCTTCCCCTGGTGGTCCAGTGGATAAGGACACTGCCTTGCAGTGCAAGGGGCGCTGGTTCGATCCCTGGCCTGGGAAGATCCCACGTGCCGCGGAGCGGCTGGACTGATGCGTCCAATCACTGAGCTGGAGCTCTGGAGCGTGTGCGCCCAGAGCCGGTGCTCTGCGACAACAGACGCCACCGCGATGGGAGGCCCGCAGGAGCCAAAGAACAAAGACGGATGAAAACAGAGAAATGAAAGACCAATAGAAGTGGCCTGCCCGCTCCCCTCCCTCCCCAACCCGACCTCCGCCCAAAATAAATAAATAAATAAATCTTAAAAAAAAAAAAGAAGAAAGACACTCCCATCACTTGGGAAATTCCAGGGGTTCAAAAATTTCCTCCCAGGGCTTCCCTGGTGGTCCAGTGGGTAAAGAGTCTACCTTTCAATGCAAAGGGCACTGATTCGATCCCTGATCTGGGAGGATTCCACAAGTCGTGGAGAAGCTGGACAAGTTTGTCCAATTATAAGCCAGAGCTCGGGGCTTCCCCTGGTGGTCCAGTGGGTAAGGACACCGCCATGCAGTGCAAGGAGCGCCGGTTCGATCCCTGGCCTGGGAAGATCCCACGTGCCGCGGAGCGGCTGGACTGATGTGTCCTATTACCGAGCCGGAGCTCTGGAGCGCATGCGCCCAGAGCCGGCGCTCTGCGACAACAGACGCCACCGCGATGGGAGGCCCACAGGAGCCAAGGAACAAAGACGGATGAAAATAGAGAAATTAAAGACCAATAGAAGTGGCCTGCCCGCTCCCCTCCCTCCTCAACCCGACCCCCGCCCAAAATAAATAAATAAATAAATCTTTTAAAAAAAAAAGCCAGAGCTCTACAGCGCATGTGCCCAGAGCCAGTGCTCTGCAATGAGAGAGGCCACTGCGATGGGAGGCCCACACAGGCCAAAGAATAAAGATGGAAGAAAATAAATAAATGTAAAAAAGAAAAAAAAAAAAAAAACAATAAAGAGAGGCTGAAAATTAAAAAAATTTCCTCCCTGGAACCAGGGACAAAGGCCAAACCAATCTGGACAAGGCCAAGGAGCTTCACTACACACCTTTTATCTGTTTATGTCTTGTAAAGGCATCCATAAAAAAGGCTGAGCAGGGCTTCCCTGGTGGTCCAGTGGGTAAAGACACCACCTTGCAGTGCAAGGGGCGCAGGTTTGATCCCTGGGCTGGGAGGATCCCACGTGCCACAGAGCGGCTGGACGGATATGTCCAACCACCGAGCTGGAGCTCTGGAGCGCATGCACCCAGAGCCGGTGCTCTGCGACGGCAGGGGCCACTGCAATGAGAGGCCTGTGTGGGCCAGGGAACAAGGATGGATGAAAAAATAGATGGGTGAAAGACTAATGGAGGTGGCCCGCCCTCCACTCCCTTCCCAACTCCCCCCGCCTCCAAAAAAAAAGGCTGAGCAACCAAGAAATGATGTTTTCAAACTGCAGTGTTGGAGAAGACTCTTTAGTCTTGGACAACAAGAAGATCACACCAGTCAATCCTTTAGGAAGTCAACTCTGAATATTCATTGGAGGCCAAGCTGAAGCTCCAGTACTTGGCCACCTGACATGAAGAGCCCACTCACTGGAAAAACCTTGATGCTAGGAAAGACTGAGGACAGGAGAGAGGGGGGTGACAGAGGATGAGATGGCATCACAAACTCCAGGAGATAGTGAAGAACAGGGAAGCCTGGTGTGCTGCACTCCATGTGGTCACAAAAAGTCAGACAAGACTTAGCAATTGAACAACCACAAAAGGGAGTTACAATGAAAAATAAAGGCAGCTATCCTGAGTGTGTGCTAGGTGCCAGAGACTGTACACATGTTTTGTCTAATTCTCATAACAACCCTGTAACGCTGGTGTTATTTAGTCCATTTTTGCTGATTAGAAGATTGAAGCTTAGAAAGTTGCCTAAAGTTTTAAAGCTGGAAAATAAACAGATCTATCTTGACAAACTCCTTAGCCTCTTAGATTCCTTTCTTTCTTCCTTCCTTCAAAAACATGTATTCAAGCCCAACTATGTGCCAATAAGAGGTTTTGGTGCTAAAGAAGCAGCAAAGAACAAAAATCTCATTCAGATAGAGATGATATTTAAATAGGAGAGGTAGATAAGCACTAAATGTGAACCGAGATGCTCCCTGGAACCGGGAACAAAATCTGGACAAGGCCAAGGAGCTTCACTACACACCTTTTATCTGTTTATGTCTTGTAAAGGCATCCATAAAAAAGGCTGAGCAGGGCTTCCCTGGTGGTCCAGTGGGTAAAGACACCACCTTGCAGTGCAAGGGGCGCAGGTTTGATCCCTGGGCTGGGAGGATCCCACGTGCCACAGAGCGGCTGGACGGATATGTCCAACCACCGAGCTGGAGCTCTGGAGCGCATGCACCCAGAGCCGGTGCTCTGCGACGGCAGGGGCCACTGCAATGAGAGGCCTGTGTGGGCCAGGGAACAAGGATGGATAAAAAAATAGATGGGTGAAAGACTAATGGAGGTGGCCCGCCTCCACTCCCTTCCCAACTCCCCCCGCCTCCAAAAAAAAAGGCTGAGCAACCAAGAAATGATGTTTTCAAACTGCAGTGTTGGAGAAGACTCTTTAGTCTTGGACAACAAGAAGATCACACCAGTCAATCCTTTAGGAAGTCAACTCTGAATATTCATTGGAGGCCAAGCTGAAGCTCCAGTACTTGGCCACCTGACATGAAGAGCCCACTCACTGGAAAAACCTTGATGCTAGGAAAGACTGAGGACAGGAGAGAGGGGGGTGACAGAGGATGAGATGGCATCACAAACTCCAGGAGATAGTGAAGAACAGGGAAGCCTGGTGTGCTGCACTCCATGTGGTCACAAAAAGTCAGACAAGACTTAGCAATTGAACAACCACAAAAGGGAGTTACAATGAAAAATAAAGGCAGCTATCCTGAGTGTGTGCTAGGTGCCAGAGACTGTACACATGTTTTGTCTAATTCTCATAACAACCCTGTAACGCTGGTGTTATTTAGTCCATTTTTGCTGATTAGAAGATTGAAGCTTAGAAAGTTGCCTAAAGTTTTAAAGCTGGAAAATAAACAGATCTATCTTGACAAACTCCTTAGCCTCTTAGATTCCTTTCTTTCTTCCTTCCTTCAAAAACATGTATTCAAGCCCAACTATGTGCCAATAAGAGGTTTTGGTGCTAAAGAAGCAGCAAAGAACAAAAATCTCATTCAGATAGAGATGATATTTAAATAGGAGAGGTAGATAAGCACTAAATGTGAACCGAGATGCACAAGTTGAATTTAGAAAAGGCAGAGGAACCAGAGATCAAATTGCCAATATCCATTCCATCATAGAAAAAGCAAGAGAATTCCAGAAAATCATCTACTTCTGCTTCACTGTACTAAAGCCTTTGATTGTATGGATCACAACAAACTGTGGAAAATTATGAAAGAAATGGGAATACCAGACCACTTTACCTGCCTCCTGAGAAACCTGTATGCAGGCAAGAAGCAACAGTTATAACTGGACATGGAACAACAGACTGGTTCCAAAACATTAAGGCTGTATATTGTCACCCTTTTTATTTAACTTATATGCAGAGTACATCATGTAAAATGCCAGTCTAGATGAAGCACAAGCTAGAGTCAAGATTGCCAGGAGAAATATCAATAACCTCAGGTATGCAGATGACATCATCCTTATGGCAAAAAGTGAAGAGGAGAGTGAAAAAGCTGGCTTAAAACTTAACATTCAGAAAACGAAGATCATGACATCCAGTCCCATCACTTCCTGGCAAATAGATGGGCAAATAATGGAAACCGTGTCAGACTTTATTTTCTTGGGCTCCAAAATCACTGAGGACAATGACTGCAGCCATGAAATTAAAAGACACTTGCTCCTTGTAAGAAAAGATATGACAAAAGAAAAAAAAAGAAAAAAGAAAAAAGAAAAGCTATGACAAACCTAGAGATTGCATTAAAAAGCAGAGACATCACTTTGCCAACAAAAGTCCACATGGGGCTTCCAGTGGGTAAGGACACCACCTTGCAGTGCAAGGAGTGCTGGTTCGATCCCTGGAACGGTTGGACCAATGTGTCCAACTACCCAGCCTGAGCTCTGGAGCGCATGCGCCCATGTGCTCTGCAGCAAGAGAGGCCGCTACGATGGGGGGCCCACACAGGCCAAAGAACAAAGATGGAAATGAAAGAGCAATAGAAGTGGCCAAAAAAAGAGAAAAAAAAATTTCCAAAATAGTGCCTAAAGCTGAGTGTCCTTAGCCTCTTAGATTCCTTTCTTTCTTCCTTCCTTCAAAAACATGTATTCAAGCCCAACTATGTGCCAATAAGAGGTTTTGGTGCTAAAGAAGCAGCAAAGAACAAAAATCTCATTCAGATAGAGATGATATTTAAATAGGAGAGGTAGATAAGCACTAAATGTGAACCGAGATGCACAAGTTGAATTTAGAAAAGGCAGAGGAACCAGAGATCAAATTGCCAATATCCATTCCATCATAGAAAAAGCAAGAGAATTCCAGAAAATCATCTACTTCTGCTTCACTGTACTAAAGCCTTTGATTGTATGGATCACAACAAACTGTGGAAAATTATGAAAGAAATGGGAATACCAGACCACTTTACCTGCCTCCTGAGAAACCTGTATGCAGGCAAGAAGCAACAGTTATAACTGGACATGGAACAACAGACTGGTTCCAAAACATTAAGGCTGTATATTGTCACCCTTTTTATTTAACTTATATGCAGAGTACATCATGTAAAATGCCAGTCTAGATGAAGCACAAGCTAGAGTCAAGATTGCCAGGAGAAATATCAATAACCTCAGGTATGCAGATGACATCATCCTTATGGCAAAAAGTGAAGAGGAGAGTGAAAAAGCTGGCTTAAAACTTAACATTCAGAAAACGAAGATCATGACATCCAGTCCCATCACTTCCTGGCAAATAGATGGGCAAATAATGGAAACCGTGTCAGACTTTATTTTCTTGGGCTCCAAAATCACTGAGGACAATGACTGCAGCCATGAAATTAAAAGACACTTGCTCCTTGTAAGAAAAGATATGACAAAAGAAAAAAAAAGAAAAAAGAAAAAAGAAAAGCTATGACAAACCTAGAGATTGCATTAAAAAGCAGAGACATCACTTTGCCAACAAAAGTCCACATGGGGCTTCCAGTGGGTAAGGACACCACCTTGCAGTGCAAGGAGTGCTGGTTCGATCCCTGGAACGGTTGGACCAATGTGTCCAACTACCCAGCCTGAGCTCTGGAGCGCATGCGCCCATGTGCTCTGCAGCAAGAGAGGCCGCTACGATGGGGGGCCCACACAGGCCAAAGAACAAAGATGGAAATGAAAGAGCAATAGAAGTGGCCAAAAAAAGAGAAAAAAAAAATCCATATAGTCAAAGCTATGGTTTTCACAGTAGTCATATATGGATGTGAGAGTTGGACCATAAAAAGGCTGAGTGCTGAAGAATTGATGTCTTCGAACTGTGGTGCTGGAGAAGACTCTTGAGAGTCCCTTGACTGCAAGGAGATCAAGCCAGTTATTCCTAAAAGAAATTAGCCCTGAATATTAATTGGGAGGACTGATGCTGAGGCTGAAGCTCCACAGCTTTGGCCTCCTGATATGAAGAGACAACTCATTGGAAAAGACCCTGATTGCTGGGAAAGATTGAGGGTAGGAAGAGAAGGGGATGACAGAGGACAAGATGTTTGGATGGCATCACTGACTCAATGGACATGAGTTTGAACAAACTCTGGGAGATGGTCAAGGGCAAGGAAGCCTGGTGTGTTGCTGTCTATGGGGTCACAAAGAATCGGACACGACAGAGCAACTGAACTGAAAAGTGTAAAATAAGTATTTTGAATAAAGAAATGTATGTAGTTTCTATGTGTACACTTGATCCAAACTCATCAGCTGTAACTGTGCAGTTTAAATGTGGACTAATATTATATTAATTTTGTCAGATTTGATGATGGCATAGTAACTGTGCTTTCCAAAAAAAGAAAAAAAGTTGTTTATCTATTAAAAATGTAGGCTAGGGCTTCCCTGGTGGTCCAGTGGGTAAACAGTCTGCCTTGCAGTGCAAGGGGCAGCGGTTCCACCCCTGGCATGGGAAGATCCCACATGCCACGGAGCGGCTGGACCAGTGTGTCCAATTGCGAGTCAGCGCTCTGGAGTGCATGCACCAGAGCCGGTGCTCTCCAACGTGAGAGGCCACTGCAGTGGGAGGCCCACAGGGGCTGAAGAATGAGGATGGATGAAAATTTAAAAAAAAAAAAATGAAAGAGGCCAAAATTTAAGGGGAAGAAAGTGGGCTAAAGTGTTTACGAATAGAATAAAATTATAAAATGTGGCTAATTATTGATGTTGGATGATAAGATACACAAAGTAAGACATTTATATTGTTCTAATTCAGTGTTTATTTCAACACTTCATTAGTACTGTCGACTGAAAAAGATGAACAACTTGAGAGTTGTGGGTTAAGTTTTATTTGGGGAATAATTAGGACTGCAGCCCGGGAGACAGCACCCCAGACAGCTCTGAGAAACTGCTCCAAAGAGATAGGGGGAGGAAAGTCAATATAAGGGTTTCAGTGTGGGAGGAAATTCAAATGCCATCAAGTAAAGGGTTTCCAAAGGGGGTTTTGTTTTACAAATGGTTTGGGTCTGGCTAGGGCTTTTCTAGGTGTGAGGAGATGCAAGGATTAAGATGATAAAATCTATTCCTAAAAGCCATTCACCTATCTGAAGACCTGCCCCACCAGATTCCCTGGAGCACAGAGTGCCTCTACCCCACCCAGATCTCCATCAGCGGGTATTGAAGTTCAGTAGCTCTCAAGAGCACAGGGTCTGGTCTCTGCAGAGGCAGAGGGCAAATGTCCGTGTTGTCCAGTAATTGGCAACCAAATTGGTAAATGCCAGTTTGTAGTTGACAGTACAAAGTGTGTGTGTTTTTTGGTTTGTTGTTCTTTAAGCAACGGATAGGGGTGGCGGATAGGATGTGTTAAGGGGTACTGCAAGACGGAAAACCCAATCAAGGAAGGCTTCCCTAAGGTTATAGTGAAGGTAAGACTTGAAGGAGATGGGGAAGAGATTTCCGTGTTTATTTAGGAAAGAACATTCCAAGTTGAAATGGGAGCTAGTGTAGAACCCTGAGGTGGGTGAGTGGTATATTCAAAGCATAAGCAGCCAACTGCTAGGAAAAGGGTGATCAATGAGTGAAATAGTAGAAGGCAGCATCAGTGAGTTAAGAGAGATGGGTGAGGAAGAGAGGAAATGCATACAGGGCCCTATTCAACAGAGAATCCATCCCCAAACTTTGTAAGAATACCTACAAACCACTACAACTAGGGTCCCCAACTTCAAAGAGATTGAGCGAAAAGACTTAATTGGGCATTTCACAGAAAAAGACAGGCCCAGTAAGTAAAGTGTTCTACTTTATTAGGCATTAGGGCAATGCAAATTAAAACCATAATCCTACACTTCCACATACCCATAGAAAGGTTAAAAGGCAGACAGTGCTAGGTATTAGGGAAGAAAAAGAACTCTCATACACTTCTGGTGGGTGTGCAAACCAGCACAGTGTCAACCAAAACTAAAACCACACAAAGAGCCAATGGAGAGCCACATGAATGCTCACCGAATATTGGAAAGGGAGTAGCGCTAGTCTTAACAGGCAAAAACAGAGAACTATCCAAAATTCTGGGAGGTGGTTGGACACATGGTGTCTGCCCCTTGACCTTTCCTGAACTCTTCCAGTTAGTGGGGTCTTAAGAGTTCTGTGTTGCTTACCAGGGCCTCCTGTCATAAAATAACTCACTCACCTGGTTACTATGGTGCCTGGCCAGGGTGGGCAGTTTCAGTCAGTATGCTTCCTCTAACAACTGTGTGAAAATGTTCTGTTGCATAAGACAGAGTGTGTGTGTATGTGCTCTGTCGAGTCCAACTCTGTAAGATACATTATTCACATCTAGTAAGGAAGCTCTCAGATTTTATTTGCAGTCGAGAAATTCCTCCCATGAGCTAGAGAGCGGTGTTTTCAGCAGCTTTAAATGTAGAGGCTTAGGCGGGGTGTGGGGAGGGAGGGAGGTGATAACATCCTTTTTAGATGGGTCTTTTTGAGCAGCCACCAAGCGAAGGCTTCCCTAAGGTTATAGTGAAGGTAAGACTTGAAGGAGATGGGGAAGAGATTTCCGTGTTTATTTAGGAAAGAACATTCCAAGTTGAAATGGGAGCTAGTGTAGAACCCTGAGGTGGGTGAGTGGTATATTCAAAGCATAAGCAGCCAACTGCTAGGAAAAGGGTGATCAATGAGTGAAATAGTAGAAGGCAGCATCAGTGAGTTAAGAGAGATGGGTGAGGAAGAGAGGAAATGCATACAGGGCCCTATTCAACAGAGAATCCATCCCCAAACTTTGTAAGAATACCTACAAACCACTACAACTAGGGTCCCCAACTTCAAAGAGATTGAGCGAAAAGACTTAATTGGGCATTTCACAGAAAAAGACAGGCCCAGTAAGTAAAGTGTTCTACTTTATTAGGCATTAGGGCAATGCAAATTAAAACCATAATCCTACACTTCCACATACCCATAGAAAGGTTAAAAGGCAGACAGTGCTAGGTATTAGGGAAGAAAAAGAACTCTCATACACTTCTGGTGGGTGTGCAAACCAGCACAGTGTCAACCAAAACTAAAACCACACAAAGAGCCAATGGAGAGCCACATGAATGCTCACCGAATATTGGAAAGGGAGTAGCGCTAGTCTTAACAGGCAAAAACAGAGAACTATCCAAAATTCTGGGAGGTGGTTGGACACATGGTGTCTGCCCCTTGACCTTTCCTGAACTCTTCCAGTTAGTGGGGTCTTAAGAGTTCTGTGTTGCTTACCAGGGCCTCCTGTCATAAAATAACTCACTCACCTGGTTACTATGGTGCCTGGCCAGGGTGGGCAGTTTCAGTCAGTATGCTTCCTCTAACAACTGTGTGAAAATGTTCTGTTGCATAAGACAGAGTGTGTGTGTATGTGCTCTGTCGAGTCCAACTCTGTAAGATACATTATTCACATCTAGTAAGGAAGCTCTCAGATTTTATTTGCAGTCGAGAAATTCCTCCCATGAGCTAGAGAGCGGTGTTTTCAGCAGCTTTAAATGTAGAGGGGCTTAGGCGGGGTGTGGGGAGGGGAGGGGAGGTGATAACATCCTGTTTCTTGATCTGGATGCTCGTCAAGTACGGGAGTTCAATTTCTGAGCAGCCACCAAGCGATGGGCTGATGATCTGTGTGCTTTTTATCTATATTATAGTCAAGTAACATTAAAAAAAAAATCAGAGGGGCCTTAATTCTCTCTTCTGAACTAATGGTGTCAACACCCATCCATCCCTACTCTCTCACGCTGAATAAGGGGTGTTGTGAGGCGCGCTCAGTGAAGCACCCAACTCCGCTCGTGGTAGATGAAAATGAGGTTTATTTAGACTGGTGCCAGCAACCACCTGCAAGGAACTAAGTTTCCTGCAAGGGCCCCAACTGGAGGTAAAGGGCGGTTTTGAAAGGCTGGTCCAATCAATGGCGCAAGACCCTCCCCTTTGACCAAGATTGGACACACATGCTCATTCCCTTTCACAATCAACAGCATAGTCCAGGGGCTTCTTCGTTAATCGCAGTCAGTTACAATTAACAGACAATAATCAATGCTAACAGATAAATCTCTAACCAGTAACCATCAGTAAACCATTTTGCATTCCCTTTTGCAGGGGGACACAGAGTGCTGTGCATTGCTGGCTTAAAAAGAGTAGAGGACTTGCTTTCTCAACTCACAGCTGCAACCTCTACATTTAAAGCTGCTGAAAACACCGCTCTCTAGCTCATGGGAGGAATTTCTCGACTGCAAATAAAATCTGAGATCTTCCTTAGTAGATGTTAATAATGTATCTTACAGAGTTGGACTCGACAGAGCACACACACACACTGTCTTATGCAACAGAACATTTTCACACAGTTGTTAGAGGAAGCACACTGACTGAAACTGCCCACCCTGGCCAGGCACCATAGTAACCAGGTGAGTGAGTTATTTTATGACAGGAGGCCCTGGTAAGCAACACAGAACTCTTAAGACCCCACTAACTGGAAGAGTTCAGGAAAGGTCAAGGGGCAGACACCATGTGTCCAACCACCTCCCAGAATTTTTCTTACTAGCATTATCTTGACTCACCAAGGCGCACACCACCAGGAAAGACTCTGAGGCAGAATGATTGGACAAAGACAACCTGGAAACGAATCCAATTAATACAAAACCCAAGACTGCGAGCCATGAGGCAGAGCAGTTCTCCTGGATCCCCTTAGCCTGCTGCTCTCTGCCTGGGCGACATTCCCAATAAAATCTCCTCAGACAAGAGCCCACTTTTGGGCCCCGGTACGGGTCCCTCTTCCTGCAACACTATTACGATGATTAGTTAGGTTACAGCATTGTTTTGAGAGCAATCACTTCGAGTTTAAAGAAAATGGGGGTTTCCCTGGTGGTCCAGTGGGTAAAGAGTCTGCCTTGCAATGCAAGGGGTGCCGGTTCGATCCCTGGCCTAGGAAGATCCTACGTGCTGCGGAGCGGCTGGACCAGAGCACATGCGCCCACAGCCAGTGCTCTGCAACAAGAGAGGCCACTGCAACGGGAGGTCCACACAGACCAAAGACTAAAAGATGGTTTGGGAAAAAAAAAAAAGGCATAAAGAAAGTGGAATTGGACTTTCCTGGTATCCCAGTGGTTAAGAATCTGCCTGCCAATGCAGGGGACATGGGTTTGATCCTTGGTCTGGGAGGATTCCACAGGATGCCTCAGTTACTGAGCACATACTCTAGAGGGAAACAAGAGGAACCACTGCAATGAGAAGCCGATATACTACAACTAGAGAGGAGACCCTGCTCTTTGCCACAAGAGAAAGTCCGTGCATAGCAAAACAGATGCAGCACAGCCAAAAATAAAATAATTTTTAAAAAGGAATTGAATTTTAAGCGTAGGCATCATGAACTCTTTCAAAAATCACAAAAAAAGAGCTTTTCAAGCTAGTAATAAAGAGGCACTGAAGCATCTTACAGGTTTTCATTTCTAACAATGTACCGATAGGCATAACCCATATAAACAAAGAGCTCTTTGAGGGTCCTCACTCTTTTTTTTTAAAATAATAGATCTCAACCTGAGATCAAAAAGTGAGAAAACCACTGTGGGTTATCCCCAGCTCTGATCCCCAGGTCTGATTATTGCTATGTCCTCATCAGGAGCTATTGTTTCAGAATTCTAAGAATTCCAAATGAGCACCTGATTAGGACTAGTTTGTCAGTCCTTCTGGCTCAGTAAGCTGTTTTTCAGTGACCTGAGGGACTCTGACCAAAGTCAGCTTGTTTCCTTCGTGGCATTTTGGTCTATTTTGGTTTGGGGGGTTTATTTTCTTCCCTTGTATTATTTTCTCACTTTTTTTATTTTTAATTTTACTCTTATCACTTTTCCTTTTCCCTCAGTTTTTTCTTTTTAAATTTAATTTGTTGCTATTGGCTTTTCTTCAGTGTTATTCTCTGGCACTGTGCTTTGACTCATCATAAAGACCAATTTGTGGGGTAAATTTTGAACTGATTCCATTTGGACCAAGCTTCTCACCCGCTCTTCCCAAATGTAAGCTGATGTTAGGACACCTCAAGCAGTGAGTCCACCAGGCAGAGCAGTCTCTCAGACACCTCTGCTCAAGAGACAATCATATTCACGTCCTCTAGACCGTTAAGACCGTCAGCAAGGGAGAAGGCACTCCGGCTCATTCTGGCTGGAAAAGCAACAGCCATGAAGCTCGCTGATCTGGGCAAAACTCCTCTAGTCTTTGCTGACTGTCCCACAAAGCAGGAATCAGAAGGCTTGGATCATCCCGACAAAGTGAAATATCTAACGTGATGAAGGCTGAGGAAATTTTCCGCCTTGTTGGAAGGACGCTAGTGGAGGAGAGATGGGTGAGGACCTGTGGCTCAGGGAGGAGGAGAGCAGAGAGGCAGAAGGCAGAGTCCTCCAGGTAGTGTTTTCTGTGCGACTGGCCACCAGGAAGGTGCTGTCCAAATTTACAGGCAGAAAACCCGCCCTTGGATGCGAACAGAAACATCAGACTTTGGCTTAAGTAACAACAAGCTGGACATCTACTTGGATGGTCCCCCTCATGCTTTCCCGGGACCCATCTGAAACAAGAACCCATAAAGGAAGCCCACACTTCAGTGGATTTCTGCCTGTTGATGAACAGAACTTCAAGGAGCTGCCAGAGGGGTACTAACAGAATATATTACGTTTCCTTCTGCATGTTTATGGAATGAAAATCTGCTTAAGAAAACTATCACAAAGAACTAAGAGCAAGCTGTGAAGTCTCCGTGGATTACTGTGGGTCGTGGATCTGAAGACCTAAAGCTCCACATGGACTCCAGCCTGAATTCATGGCGTCCATGGTTACATGTGGAGCTGGAGATCCAGGACTCATTGATAGGCCAGAAACAGGAGGTAAAGTTCCAGTGTGTCTCCTGGGTTATAAGAGATCTGAGATGGAGTGCTGCTGGGTCACCCTGAAGCCTCAATCCTCACCCAATGTAACCCACAGCAGTCCTCCTTCCACACCCCCGCGTGTGGCACAGCATCCCCCAACTGCAAGCACCAGATCCCACCTCTGCTACCCTAAGAACACTCGGAGGAAGAACACAGATCAGGGACAGGGCGGAGGGCCACAAACAGCTGCCTGGAGGAAGAAGATCAACCCCTGCCCACTGCCAACAGCACCCTCTCCACCAGCACAAGTCAGAGCAGGAATTCCCCACATTGGGAGAAACCAGCCTTGGCCAGGTCTCTGTGCAGAACGGCAAAGACAGCCTAACCGTGAGGGTCCAGGGCCTGTGTGGTTTCTGTTTCTGTCTCCTTCACCCAGGCCGCCTGCACCAGGAATCCAAGTGCAGCCAGCCCAGCCTCAGGGCCCCGCCCCACTGAGAGTACCTGTGAGGAGCCCAGCCCAGCACAGCCCAAGCCGGTCCCCACTTCAGCCTATCTACCTGTGAGGTCAGCAGCAGGAGTGCAGCCCTGGGCTTGTCCAAATGGAAGCCTGTGCACAGGGGCAGCCCCAAGGGTGCCAGGCCCTGGGCTTCTGCCCTGAGGTGAGACCCAAGCCTCTCTCCATGGTGCACATGAAGCTCTTCTTGGAGTTTGCCCAGGGAGTTCAAGTTCAAATCTACAGGTTAGCCAGAGGAATCTCAATGAACCTGAAAGCAAAGACAGAGGCAAGACACTCCACCCTCATGTGGTGGGCAGAGGAGGCGGTGACAAAACGACAAGCTGCACCCAGTACAGGGCAGATGGAGGATGGAAACCACGAGCTCCATGGAGTGGGAGGGGACGATGTGGGGACAGATGATGTGGGTGTGGGTGGTGCTCCATGCGAGTTGCTGCTGCTACAGTCAGTGTTTCCATTGTCTCCAGAAGCATTCCCTCCAGGTCCTCTGCCCCGGGACCAGAGGAGTGGCTGCTCTGAGCTGAGACCAGGTGCTCACTCACCTGGACCAAACCTCAGCCAGGCCCGGCGTCTCCTTGGAGCCGAGCTCTCATCGTGGCCTCCTCTTCTCTTCCACCCGTGGGGGAGGTATGATGCTCTGTAAGATAAACATGGGCAACACCAGTGAGAACATACCACCGGGTACTCAGAGCCTGTCCACGGAGTCGCCACCATCACTCACGTTTGGCTGGGACCTCAGGCCAGCAGCGGAGCCCAGGAGGAAAGGGAGGGCTGGGGGTGAATGGACTGGAGGCTGCTGACCAGCCGCCCCTCCTCTTTTGCTCCCCAGGGACAATGCAGACTGGTCTTGGGGGTTCCCAGGAGGGGCCCCGGGCTGGGTTGAGGGCTTCCCTGTGTGGCCCTTCCAGGCCACTTCTACTCTCCCTGCTCTCCCAACCTTCCCCTCCAAGCAAACCTCCAGCACAGCCTGCCCCCACCTGCCCCTGGGCCTCTCTGGGCTACAGAGGTGAGGGGTGGGGGCTCCTCCCTCCCCGCCCCAGCCCTGAGCTCTCCCTCCTTCCCCAGGGCTGAGGTTTCACCACAAGGCGCCATGCAAAGGTGTCTGTCTCCCTTGTAGGGTCTGGGCCATTGCCTTGCCAACCGCCCTCTGCAGCCCAGAGTGTGGAAGGCTGAAGGCACCTTAGGCCACCCTGGGGTCCCTTGGGCCGCCCAGGTGGCAGGAACAATGAGTGTCTTCATCTAGGGGAGCCTCTGTCTGAAAGCACCACTATCCCACCTCTTCCCCACCACTACCCTGGGCCCTGTGATCTGGCCACACCTCACAGGGAGCTCCCTGCACCCTGCTGCCCCACCTCTCTGTCTCCCAGCCATCCCTGCCTGACAGCGTCACCTGTCCATGGGCTGGGGACAGACCAGGCAGAGTGGCTGGTAACCCTGCAGCTGGTGTGGGGATGCCAGTTGTGGGCCCTGCCTGGTGGTGGTATCAGATCCCTCATGTAGACCAAGGGTTCCCCTACCATCCACTCCCTATTCCTGTCCCTGGCACAGCCTGGATGCTCCGAGGGGTCTTGGAAACTCTGTCTTTGTTCCTGTTCCCCGGGAAGTGGTTTATCCCCTCCCAGCATCCCCTCCTGCACTTAACTTCTCCTAGGGATCAAGAGAATGTTTTGAGGGAAAAACCTCAGTCCTCTGTAAAGACTTAATCTGAGAGGACTGGGGAGACTCTGGAGTCTACAGAGAGAACTGACATCTGCCAACTTATATTTCATGAGGAAAGCAAGAGCTTGGCATTTTCATCTCCCATTGAGTGAGGCAACCTCTCCACCACACTATGGCTGATAAGGCTGAGGAAATCCCAGACATCCATGTGACTGCAGGTGCAATACACAAGTGTCCATAGAGAAAGCAGATCAGATGTGGCTCTAATCCACACGACTAGAAGAAAAACCCAAGAGAAAAATTGTTCTCTTGAGGCAATCCATCCAAAATGAAACACTTGTTTGGATATTTAAATATTGTCAACAGTCTGATAAAATTTTTATAAAACAATGTGATAGATAGATATGACACTCAAATCTGGACAATATCATTTGACTTTTTTTTTTTTTTTTTGGCCACTTCTATTGGTCTTTCATTTTTTTATTTTTTTCCTACTCCGTTCTTTTTCCCGTGTGGGCGCCCCACCCGAGTGGCCTCCCTCACTGCAAAGAACCGGCTCTGGGCGCATGCGCTCCAGAGCTCCGGCTCAGTAGTTGGACACATCAGTCCAGCCGCTCCGCGGTACGCGGGATCTTCCCAGGCCATGGATTGAACTGGTGCACCTTGCAATGCAAGGCGATGTCCTTACCCACTGGACCAACAGGGAAGCCCTTGAGATCCTCTTTGATCTAGCTGTAACTAGAGCTGAATAAACCGTTGGAACTCCCAGGTATTCAAATAAATAAATTACCTCTCAACCAGTTAGTTTGAGATGAGTTTCTGTCACTTGTACCCAAGAAAATCTGAAATAAACAAATATTTGAATAAAACTGGCACTTCACATTTGTTAATTCTGTATGGACTACAGACATAAATGACTTATATGAGAGTACTTCTAATTCATATCAGAAAGAAGCAGAAAATAAAAGAAGAAATTATTATAGATTTATTTTAATAATCCTTCATCTGTAAGAGCTTTGTTGAATTTCATTTCCTTTATAATTTTTCTTAGTTTTTAATGTTTAACTTTTCTTAATATGTGTAATTGGGACAAAAGCATATTTAAGAAAAAAGAAAGACAAGGTCCTATTGTGTTTTTTGAATAAACTTGCTCTTGGAAAGAAAAAACTTCAACATAGACTTAAGGCCATTGTGTGAAAGACTCTGGAGTCTACAGAGAACATCTGCCAACTTATATTTCATGAGGAAAGCAAGAGCTTGGCATTTTCATCTCCCATTGAGTGAGGCAACCTCTCCACCACACTATGGCTGATAAGGCTGAGGAAATCCCAGACATCCATGTGACTGCAGGTGCAATACACAAGTGTCCATAGAGAAAGCAGATCAGATGTGGCTCTAATCCACACGACTAGAAGAAAAACCCAAGAGAAAAATTGTTCTCTTGAGGCAATCCATCCAAAATGAAACACTTGTTTGGATATTTAAATATTGTCAACAGTCTGATAAAATTTTTATAAAACAATGTGATAGATAGATATGACACTCAAATCTGGACAATATCATTTGACTTTTTTTTTTTTTTTTTGGCCACTTCTATTGGTCTTTCATTTATTTATTTTCATCCAACTCCGTTCTTTGGCCCGTGTGGGCCTCCCACCGCAGTGGCCTCTCTCACTGCAAAGAACCGGCTCTGGGCGCATGCGCTCCAGAGCTCCGGCTCAGTAGTTGGACACATCAGTCCAGCCGCTCCGCGGTACGCGGGATCTTCCCAGGCCATGGATTGAACTGGTGCACCTTGCAATGCAAGGCGATGTCCTTACCCACTGGACCAACAGGGAAGCCCTTGAGATCCTCTTTGATCTAGCTGTAACTAGAGCTGAATAAACCGTTGGAACTCCCAGGTGTTCAAATAAATAAATTACCTCTCAACCAGTTAGTTTGAGATGAGTTTCTGTCACTTGTACCCAAGAAAATCTGAAATAAACAAATATTTGAATAAAACTGGCACTTCACATTTGTTAATTCTGTATGGACTACAGACATAAATGACTTATATGAGAGTACTTCTAATTCATATCAGAAAGAAGCAGAAAATAAAAGAAGAAATTATTATAGATTTATTTTAATAATCCTTCATCTGTAAGAGCTTTGTTGAATTTCATTTCCTTTATAATTTTTCTTAGTTTTTAATGTTTAACTTTTCTTAATATGTGTAATTGGGACAAAAGCATATTTAAGAAAAAAGAAAGACAAGGTCCTATTGTGTTTTGAAAAAGTTTTTACATTCCAGGCAATGCAAATTCTACTTGCTCTTGGAAAGAAAAAAACTTCAACATAGACTTAAGGCCATTGTGTGAAAGAACAGATTTAAAAACAGCTTAAGGGCTTCCCTGGTGGTCCAATGGATGGAGACGCCACCTTGCGGTGCGGGGTGGGGGTGGGGGAGGGGGGCGCTGGTTCCATTCCAGGCCTGGGAGGATCCCACATGCCTTGGAGCTGCTGGACCGAGATGTCCAACTACCAAGCTGGAGCTCTTGAGCGCCCAGAGCCAGTGCTCTGCAGCAGGAGGGGCCGCTGCGGTGCCTACACAGGCCAAAGAACAAGATAAACAAATGAAAGACCAATAAAAAAAAAAGTGGCAAAAAAAAAAAAAACAAAAACAAGTTTTTAGATAGCTCGAATTTATAAAATATGAGGGAAAAAGAGCAAAGAAGAGTATATTTATAATTAAATATAATAATAGTACAAAACTATGGCTAATTAGACATTTGATTCTAGCGCTGATGCCCCCTTATCCTCAATACATGTACACACACACAAAGCAGATACTCAGCTCAAAGGGTTCCAAGACACTAGATTAAATTTAAATAGCACATAAAATGTGTGTGAGAATTTCATGAGAGAGTTCCCACTAATCATCAAAAGATGATTTATCTCCACTCCCTCCTATAACTCCACTGAAATAAGAGTAAACAGATTCAAGTAGAAGTTCAACCACAAAAAAAAAAAAAAAAAAAAAAAAAAAATTTCAACCACAGAGATAAATATAAGTGTCAGGGTAACAATAGCAATATAACTTTGGAAGCATAGAGCACCAGATTTGGGCTTCTGACGTCACACAGCCAATTTCCACTGGCTACTTAATTTTACATCTAGTAATATCTAGGCTTCAGTGTTACTCACTCTCTGTAGAGGAGTGAAATGGGGTACAAGGTGGGAGGGAGGCCCAAGAGGGAGGAGACAGACGTACACCTGTGGCTGGTTCTCATGGCTGTGTGGCAGAAACCAACACAATACTGTGAAGCAGTTATCCTCCAGTTAAAGATAAATTTAAAACAAAAGTTTGGAAGCAAGAATGTGTGTGAACTAGTAGCAACTTTTTGGCAAATGTGAGGAAACCAGAACCTAAGCAGCAGTGGCAGAGTGTAGGCAAGCTAAGCTCCTCCCTCCTGCAGCCCCCCCCACCCCCCCCCCGGAAGCTCTGGGCCGGAGGTGTCGGTCCCCCCACGGTGGATCAGGGAGGTGAACAGCTGGGGGAATCAGGGCAAGTCTGGAACAGAGGGTGGCTGGAGCCCATGCTCCCTCCCCACTGGCTGAAGACTGAAGGTGTCCTCCCTGGAGACACGCATTCAACAAAGCTCTGAACTTGGGGGGGGGGGGGTCCCAGACTACCCTGGAGGCAGAAAGGCTATACTGAACGCACAGGAACAAGTGAGAATCGACACACCAGTGTAAGCCTCTTTCCGCTAGAGTCCCCAAATACGGGGGGTTAAGTTAGGGTGCAGCTTTCAGGCTACCTTTACCTTCTTTTCTGCTCATTATTACATCTTGAATTCTTTACAATGACATGTATGATTTATGTAAACAAAATTCAGGAGGTAAAAAAAAAAAAATTCAGAAGGTAAATTATTTCCAACCAACGTACCGGCACCAAAGAACACGTTACTTTGCTCCAACAAAGAAATGACATCTCGGAAAGCAGCTAAGTCAAAGTGATCCTCTGATGAAGTAGATAGTCCATTGTAATTCACCAAGATCCATCTGCCCTTTGTAGAGACTTGACTGAGCAATCCTTTAGAGAGAAAGAAATGGAGGTTTAGCTTGCACAGCACACAAATGTCTGACCAGAATCCAGCCCATTTGCTGGGCTCCAAAGTCTAAGCGGAGGTCCCCGCATAACATAAAACCTCGTAAGACCTCCGCAGTCACACTTCTTAACCTGCATATCCATCACTTTAAATTAGTCTTTTTGGTAAAAGAAAGCATTTTTAAAAAATCACCCTCTCCCTAACATTAAATAAATTGCAAGGTGGGTACCAAAGTAAGATCCCATCCTTCTCCTGTGGTAACTGGATGATCTCTGATCATTTGAATCTGACCAGCTTTCCAGATGGCGGTTTGGGAACGAATCAACGACATCTTTAACGGCCGCGGTGGTCGCGAGTGGCAGGGCTGGCCAGGGGCCGAGCGTCCACCGTCTTCCAGCCTCACTTCTGGGTCGCGCGGCTGCACTTGGAGACCCAGCTCCCGGGACTTGGACCGCGGAGTCTGGCAGAGCTCCGGAGACAGTGAAGCCCCAGGAGAGACTGTGACCACAACAAATTCACTCGCAAATTGCCCCCGAGGATAGAAAGAGCTTTGACTCTCGTGGACAAAACTTCAGAATGCAGGCTTCCCTGGTGGTCCAGTGGGTAAAGAGTCCACCTTGCAGTGCAAGGGGCAGCGGTTCGATCACTGGCCTGGGAAGAGCCTACGTGCCGCGGAGCAGCCAGACCCGTGTGTCTAATTACGAGCCAGAGCTCTGGAGCGCATGCGCCCAGAACCAGTGCTCTGCAATGAGAGAGGCCACTGCGATAGGAGGCCCACACAGGCTAAAGAATAAAGATGGATGAAAATAAATAAACAACCAATAAAATAGGCCAAAACAAACAAACAAAACTGCAGAACGCGAGGAACTTGGAGAAAAAGCGAAACGTTTCACCCAGTCGACGGTGCACCAAGGCAGCAGCCATGCTGGAGAGGATGTGGAAAACTGTGAGAAGGCCCAGAGTTCTAACAGTGACTCAGGACATTTCATGACCAGGTCCTGGCTGCTCCGCTGCAGGTAATACTGGGTCATCTAAAGCAACCTCACACTGCAGGGGCTGTGTGTCCCCTTCACAAGCGATGACAAGATATCAGAGGCGAGGCCACCCCAGGGCGATTGCAGGCCTTTCCAGGTGCAGAGCCAGGCAAAGAAAATGATCAGGGATAAAGAGGGGCATGTATGATGAGAAAGGCCTCAATTCCCCAAGAAGCCTTAAGAGTGTCTAATGTGGATGAGCCTAACAACAGAGAGTCAAAATTTGTGAGGCAGAGATGGATAGAATTGCAAAGAGAAGTAAACCAATCCACTATGACTCCCTCTATTAGAAATGGACAGATCAAGGGGCAGAAAATCCATAAGGAGGTAGCTGAACGGAACAGTACCATTAATTTGCTGCATCTGTTGATCTCTAGAGATTACCTTATCCAACAAATGTAGAGTATACATTTTTTTCTTAAACTCACATGGAAGGCTTCCCTCGTGGTCCAGCAGGTAAAGAGTCTGCCTTGCAGTGCAAGGGGCACCAGTTCGATTCCTGGCAGGGGAAGATCCCACCTACTGTGGAGCAACTGGACCAGTGTGTCCAATAAAAGGAGCCAGCACTTTGGCGCACATGTGCCCCGGCCAGTGCTCTGCAATGAGAGAGACCACTGCAATGGGAGGCCCATGCATGCCAAAGAAAAAAGATGGCTGAAACATAAACGATGACTTAGAGGCAAAAAAAAAAAAAGAAAAAAAAAACCTCATATGGAACATTTACCAAGATAGATCACATTCTGGGGCATAAAACACACTTTAACAAATTCAAAAGAACAGAAATATACAGCTTATGCTCTGAGATCACAATGGAATTAAACTAGCAATCAAAACAGAAAGATAGCTGGAAAACCCCAAATAGCAGATGATTAAAGAATATACTTCTTGATACGTTAGTCAAGAAACAAGTCTCGGGCTTCCCTGGTGGTCCAGTGGGTAAGGACACTGCCTTGCGGTGCAAGGTGCGCCGGTTCGAGCCCTGGCCTGGGAAGATCCCACGTGCCGTGGAGCGACTGGACGGATATGTCCAATCACCGAGCCGGAGCTCTGGGGTGCATGCGCCCAGAGCCGGTGCTCTGCAACAACAGAGGCCACCGCAATGGGAGGTCCACACGGGCCAAAGAACAAAGATGGATGAAAATGGACAAATGAAAGACTAATAGAAGTGGCCCACCTGCTCCCCTCCCTCCCCATCCCACCCCCCTCAAATAAATAAATAAATCTTTTTTTAAAAAATGTAAAAAAAAAGAAAAAAGAAACAAGTCTCAAGAAAAATTTAAAAATTTTTATGAACCAAAAGAAAACACAACTTGTTAACACTGGTAGGATGCAGTAGAAGTGATACTAAAGGAAAATATAGAGCACTGAATGAATGTTAGAAAAAAAGGAAGATCTAAAATCTATAAGCCTCCACCTTAGTAAACTAGGAAAAAAGACTAAATTAATCCAATGTAAATAGAAATTTTTTAAAAATTAGGGCAAACATAAATGAAACTGAATATAGGAAATCAACAGAGAAAATAAAGGAAACCAAAAATGGTTCTTTGAAAGATCATTAAAATTGATAAACCTCTAGCCAGGTTAACCAAGACAGAGAAGACATAAATTGATAATATCAGACATGAAAAGAGGACCATTACTGCTGATACCATAGACGTTAAAACAATAGGAGATGAATACTATGAACAACTCCATACCCACAAATTCTGTTGGTCCTTTTAAAGAATCAGACTTGGGTTTTGCCTATTTTATCTGTTTTTTTTCTTCTTTTCCCCCTATTCTTTCTTGTTCCTCCAATCTTTATTGTTTCCTTTCTCCTGTTAACTTTGGGTTCAGTTTTCTCCTCTTTTCTAATTACTTAATGTAAATAGGAGATGGATTTGAGAGCGTTCTTCGTTAACATATATGTTTACAACTATAAATGTCCCTCCTACCACCGCTTTGGCTGTATCTCATATTTTGGGGTATATTGTATTTTTATTTTCTTTTTCTTCCCCATGCTATTCTCATTTCCCTTGTGATTTCTTCTTTGACTCATTGACTATTTAAGTGTATATTGCTTAATTTCCACATATTTTTGAGTTTTCTGTGTTTTCCATTTCTAGTTTTATCCCACTGAAATAAAAAAGGTACTTTGTATGATACCCACATAGGAGATAGAGAGAGTCTCAGCTAGGGTAATGAGGAAGGGAGAGAAGAGATGGGCTTGAGAAGTATTTAGGCAGTCAAATAGTTCAAGATGTGGTGGTTGGTTGTATGTAAGTGGTAAGAGAGGGAAAGCAGAGGATGACATCCTGGGTGACCAGGGGGGTAACATTCTGCCTAATTAGAAGTTCCCTTGTTGACTCTTCCCTGGTGTGCATTCCTTTGTCATCACAAAACTGATTGAAATATGTAATTATCAGTGTGCTTATTTATTTCATGGCAGTCTGCCCTGCTAGACTGAAAACACAGTGGGGATAGAACCATGCCTGGTTTTTCTCATCCTTGTACCACCAGCACTACTAGCAAAGTGAGTGGCACATGCTCAGTCCTGAATAAAAGCTGTACAAAAACCATACAGAATGGGAATGTAAATTTATACAGCCACCATGGAAGACAGTATGGATATTCCTTAAAAAACTAAAAACAGAAGCATCATATGACCCAGCAATCCCACTATTAGGCTTATATCCTGATGAAATCAAAACTGAAAGAGATGCTTGTATCCCAGTGTTCGTTGCAGCACTCTATACAATGGCTAGAACATAGAAACAACCTTAAAAATATACCCCCAAAAGGAAAAAATTGGAATATCTAGATAAAAAGATCAGACTTGGGTTTTGCCTATTTTATCTGTTTTTTTTTCTTCTTTTCCCCCTATTCTTTCTTGTTCCTCCAATCTTTATTGTTTCCTTTCTCCTGTTAACTTTGGGTTCAGTTTTCTCCTCTTTTCTAATTACTTAATGTAAATAGGAGATGGATTTGAGAGCGTTCTTCGTTAACATATATGTTTACAACTATAAATGTCCCTCCTACCACCGCTTTGGCTGTATCTCATATTTTGGGGTATATTGTATTTTTATTTTCTTTTTCTTCCCCATGCTATTCTCATTTCCCTTGTGATTTCTTCTTTGACTCATTGACTATTTAAGTGTATATTGCTTAATTTCCACATATTTTTGAGTTTTCTGTGTTTTCCATTTCTAGTTTTATCCCACTGAAATAAAAAAGGTACTTTGTATGATACCCACATAGGAGATAGAGAGAGTCTCAGCTAGGGTAATGAGGAAGGGAGAGAAGAGATGGGCTTGAGAAGTATTTAGGCAGTCAAATAGTTCAAGATGTGGTGGTTGGTTGTATGTAAGTGGTAAGAGAGGGAAAGCAGAGGATGACATCCTGGGTGACCAGGGGGGTAACATTCTGCCTAATTAGAAGTTCCCTTGTTGACTCTTCCCTGGTGTGCATTCCTTTGTCATCACAAAACTGATTGAAATATGTAATTATCAGTGTGCTTATTTATTTCATGGCAGTCTGCCCTGCTAGACTGAAAACACAGTGGGGATAGAACCATGCCTGGTTTTTCTCATCCTTGTACCACCAGCACTACTAGCAAAGTGAGTGGCACATGCTCAGTCCTGAATAAAAGCTGTACAAAAACCATACAGAATGGGAATGTAAATTTATACAGCCACCATGGAAGACAGTATGGATATTCCTTAAAAAACTAAAAACAGAAGCATCATATGACCCAGCAATCCCACTATTAGGCTTATACCCTGATGAAATCAAAACTGAAAGAGATGCTTGTATCCCAGTGTTCGGTGCAGCACTCTATACAATGGCTAGAACATAGAAACAACCTAGATATCCGTTGACGAATGAATAGATAAAAAAGTCATGATACCCCCAAAAAGATTATGATACATTTATACAATGGAATACTTCTCAGCTGTAAAAAGAAATGCAGAAGAATCAGTCCTAATGAGGTCGATAAACCTAGAACCTATTATAAAAGTGAAGTAACTCAAAAAGAGAAAGACGAGTACAGTATACTCACACATATATATGGAATCTAGTAAAATGGTAATGCTAACACATGCAGAGAAGCGATGGAAAAACAGACAGAGAACAGACTTATGGACATTGTGGGGAGTGAACAGTGGGTGAGAGGCATGGAAAGAGTAACATGGAAACCTATACTATCATATGTAAAAGAGATAACTATTGTCAATGTGCTGTGGGAATAAGGGACCTTGCGCGGGGGTTATACGATGGCCTGGAGGGGTGGGATGGGGGGTACTGGGGGAGCAGAGGAGGGAGAGGTCAGGGATATATATATGATTAATCTGGGATTGTACATATTTGTAAACAACACAACTCTATAAAAGCATAAAGCAAAATAAAAATAATTATTAAAATAACACTGAATGGGAAAGGGAATATACAGGAAGAAAAGACATTTTAATGTGTTCCTTTTTGGACATGGTGAGTTTGAAACACGATGCAAAAATCCAGGTGGCACTTGAGAATGAGTGAAAACTCAGAAGATGTGGTTTAGAGATAAAGACTTGAGAGTTACCAGCATGGAAGGAAAGCCTGAAAGTGAGAAAAGCATCAGGAGCAGACACTGAGGAAGTTCAGTATCTGAAAGGATTTACTCCCTCTTACTTCTTGCTTTCTGGATGGACACTGTCACTGTCCCCTGGGCAGTTCACGGAGCAGATGCATGACTGCTCCAAGGAGATATCTTATGATGTCATATAATGTCTTCCCCTCACTTTGCCAACTCAGTTCTCTCAAGTTCTTTAAACAATCCCTGATTTCTGGACATTTCTACTGCATGAAATCTTCCTGTTACTGGATCACGGAACAGCAGTTATTCTGAATAGCCTGAACATTAAATAGCAAATTGCTATTCTGCTTAACCAAAATGTAGAAATCTTACTCTTTCCCAGTTCATTTTCCAATGAGATACCTTTATTTGTCCTCTGCCACCGTAAGGCTACATTAGGCCCGTGTTGACACAAATCCCTATTGTCTATTACTATTTGGTTTATTATTTCTGTTGAGCGTATTCAGTCACAGCAGGGTCTGTGTACCTTTACCTGGTGCCAGCCCCAAAGGAACCACAGGCTATGTCAGGGTGATGATAGGGGGACGTGACATCCTGGCTTTTCTAGTCCTGGTCTGTAGAAAATAGCCTACAACCATGTGATATGGTTCAACTAGGGATTTAGCTTCAGATAATGTTCATCAAGGAGGGATCCAGGTTCCTCCTGCCTGTCCTTAGTTACACTGGTTTTATCTTCACACTTGTCATCGCATGGACAGGGACGGTTGTTCCACTTCCAAGTTTTGTATCCCAGGAAGATGGGATAGAAGAAGCAGGGAACAAGGGAGGAAAAATTTTCCTATACTGTCTTATTTCATTCCAGAATGGAAGTTCTCCCTGGGCTTTTACCTGCATTTCATCGACCATCTGCAATTAAACAGGGTCCAGGATCAAGACTGTAGCTTTTATAGCTTCTATGATAGAGCTTGGCAGGAGACTGGAGAAATGAAAGTTGAGGATTTCCAATCAAGTATTTCATATTTAGAAATAAACATTATTATGTCCGCCTGTTTCCTAAAATCCTGTGAACATTTGTTGTTGTTCAGCCTCTTACCAACAGAATTGTGTCTGACTCTTTGCGAATCCAGGGACTGCAGCACACCAGGCTTCCCTGTCCTTCAGTGTCTCCTGGAATTTACTCAAATTGAGTCGGTGATGGCATCCAACTATCTCATTCTCTGTCACCCCCTTCTCCTCCTGCCCTCAGTCTTTCCCAGCATCAAGGTCTTTTCCAGTGAGTCATCTCTTCTCATCATTGTTGCCCTGTAAATAATTTCATCAGTACCATCTTTCTAGATTCTATATATATGCATTAGTATACAATACTAATTTTTGTCTTTCTGATTTACTTCACTCTATATAATAGGCTGCAGGTTCATCTACCTCATTAGAATAGACTCAAATGAGTTCCTATGACCGATCCTTCTGTATTTTCAGTTTCATGTCGAAAGTGAGCTAGAAAAGGAATTGAAAATATTTCTAAATAGATGCTAGTTCTGGGTGAATAAAATATATTTTCCTCCACATGTTATTGCTTAAGTTAGTTCCTAGAATTTTTGCTGGTGGTGGCAAGAATTTCTTTGGTTGGCAAGCAATAGTACCAAAGACAGTTTTGCTTGTCTTCTCCTATTTGTGCCAGCTTAGCACGTTACATAAAAATAGGAGCTGATGCAGCTGTGAAGTTAGAGAATTGAGTTTTATGTGGGGCATTTTTCACGGAGAAGTGCTTTGTCTCCCTCTGGTGGAAAAATTTATCTTTGCAATGTCAGCGATACTTCTCAGGACCTTCTTTAGGAGGACCGCTGGTGCAATAATTCCAGTTACGTGCTGAGCAAACGCAAACACACACATATGCTCTCTCTCTCGCTCTCTTTCTCTGTCTGTCTCTGTCTCTCTGTCTCTCTCTCTCTCAGACTGATCCCTGGGTAAAACTGTCAAGTAATTTCAACCTGATTTTGATACCCTATGCATTTAACAGAAACTTTCTCACATATTTTCTCATTTAATTCTCTCAAGAATTTGTTAAAGTGAGTTCTCCCTCTTCCCAGGAGTACAGATACTCACTTAAGAACACGAACCCTAGCAGAACCCTAGAGTAGCTTAGCTGCATGCCCAGACCCTGCTCTTCTGTGTATGTTTTTGCTCATTCAATCTTACATTGCCAGAATTGGCTATCCTCCTCAGCTTGCAGTCTTTTCTCAAAAAAAAAAAAAAAAAAAACTTTCTCAAATTAATTCCTACTGGCTCATTTTTAGTTATTAAAAGGAGAGTTCTGCCTCTTGCAGTGGTTGACCAGATGGTTCTGTACACTCACTGAAAACAAGTAGAAAATTACATACTATTGGAAGAGTGAAAAGGCAACCCAGAGAATATGAAATAATCTTTGCAGGGCATATAACTGACAAAAGAGCTCAGATCCAGAGTACATGTGACTCATATGACTCACTAAGAAAAAGACTGGCAGCACAGTTTTTAAAAAGGCAAGGCATGGGGCTTCCCTGGTAGCTCAGTGCTGAGGAGTTCGCCTGCTCATGCACGAGACACGAGTTCGATCCCTGATCCAGGAAGATCCCACATACTGTGAAGCAACTAAATCCGTGAGCCACAACTGTTGAGCCTGTGCTCTAGAGCCCATGTGCCGTAACTACTGAAGTCCCTGTGCTCTGGAGCTTGAGTTCCACAACAAGAGAAGTCACCACAACAAGAAGCCTGCTCACCTCAACTAGAGAATAGCCCTCACTCCCTGCAACTAGAGAAGAGCCTGTGGCAGCAGAGACAGCCCAGAATAGCCAAAAAAAAAAAAAAAAAAAAAACAGTGGGGCGTGAGACTTCTGTCAATCACAAACCGGCATTTACCAATTCCATTGCCAATGACTGAATGACAAGGGCATTCGCCATCTGCCTCTGTGGAGATTGACACCCATGCTGTGACAGCTGCTGACCTTCAACACCCCCTGAGGGAGTTCAGAGTGGAGTGAGGGACTCTGTGCTCCAGAGGATCTGGTGGAACAGGTTAGATGTTTTTAGGAACAGACTTCATGATCTCAATCCTTGCATCTCCTCATTTAGAGAAGCACTAAAGCCCTTCATGGCAACATCAGATCCTCGTGACTGAAAACCCTTTGTAAAAATGACTGTTTATTGGTACTGAACTCCCCTTTCATCAAAACCTTATATATTGACCTTTCTCCCATTACCTCTTTGGAGCAGTCTCTGAGCCCTTTGAGGTGCTGCCTCCTGGGCTGCAGTTCTAATTGAGATCCCTTATGATAAACTCTCCTGAGAGCTGGCAGGGCCAAAGAGACTGCTCGAAACCCTAGCCCATTAAACTGGTTTCCAAATGTACTGCATAGGAGACCCTTCCAGATGACAGAGACTAAGAAGAGTTTTCTCACTGATCAACAAACCAAGCTCTCAAGACGTAGAAGAAGATGCCCAAGAAGATCAGATAGAATATTTACATCTCAAAGGCACAGAGAGATAATGCAAGTTCCTCCTAGAAAGGGGCTTCTAGGCATCTGGGCTCATCCCTCCAGGGGACTAAAACCACCTGGGTGCTCAGAGCACTGGGTGGGTGGCCATTTCTTACATGTGCAGCCCAGAGGAGTGTATATTCCGTGAATGAGTGGGTTTCCCTCTGGGACCACTGCATGGTATGAGCACTTGCCTCCACCAGTCCTGTAAATTTCTGTTCCCTGAGAAAGCTGTAACCAGCCAGGAGGAGCTTTTTCTCTCTATTTTTGGAGCTAAAAGTTCTCATATGCTATCTTCACTTTTATTCCAATAAACTCAAAGTAGCCAGTTCAAGGAAAGACACCAGGTTACCTAATCACCCAGCCCAAGCCTTTCCAGTGCCTTTCAATTGGGCAGTCTTCTGGGTGCATTTCAACCTTCCTGGTGTCTTTCAGCTGGGACTTCAGGTAATGCTTTTTGGCTTCCCTGGTGGCTCAGGTGGTAAAGAATTTCTGTCTATAATGCAGGAGACTGGGGACCCAGATTCAACCCCTGGGTCAGGAAGTCCCCCTGGAGAAGGCAATGGCAAGCCACTCCAGAATTTTTGCCTGGAGAATCCCATGGACAGAGGAGCCCGGCAGGCTACAGTCCATAGGGTCTCAAAGAGTCAGACATGACTGAGTCACTTGCACCTTCTTGAACCAGGGCTTCCCAGGTGGTGCCAGTGGTAAAGAACCCACCTGCCAATGCAGGAGACATAAGAAATGTGGATTTGATTCCTGGGTCGGGAAGATACCGTGAGGAAGGCACGGCAACCCACTCTGGTATTCTCGCCTGGAGAATCCCATGGACAGAGGAGCCTGACAGCTACAGTCTATGGAGTTGCAAAGAGTTGGACATGACTGAGCAACTTAGCACACTTCTTGAACCATAAGTTCAAGGAAAACCTACTCTTTGTAGCAAGAAGTTTATCAACCACTGAGTAAAACTCAGGATCATCAACTAAAACAGGAGATCCAAGACCAGGAGACTTACCCAAGTCACTGAAGAGGTAGATGCACCTTCTCTTAAAAGTTTCCTGTGTCCTTTGATCCCGCCTCCTGACCTTGGTCTCCTGGCAAGTACTGACCTTCCTCCTCATTGTAGTTCTGCTCTCATGTTGGCTTTAGTCTGCATTTCTCTGATGACTCATGATGTCGAGTATCTTTTCACGTGCATATTTACCATTACTTACATCTCCTTTAGTGAAGCCTCTACTGAACTCTTTTCAGACATTTTTGTCTTCTGAGTTTCTTGTATAGTCTCACATAGAACTCCGTTTGAAACTTGAAAAACTTCAATATGTCCATTTTCTTTCTTGGATGGTTAGTGACTTTTGCATCCTAAGAAATGTTAGTCTACCGAACTTAGGAAAGATTTTCTCCTAGGTTTCCCTGTAGAATTTTAACAGTTTTATTTTTAAATCTCTACATACTGTGACATAAGGGTTAAAAGTTCACTTCTCCCCCTCATAAAGATATCCAGTTGGTTTTGATCCACTTTTTTTTAAATTTTGGCCTCTTTTATTGGTTTTTTATTTATCTATTTTTATCCATCTTTATTCTTTGGCCTGTGTGGGTCTCCCATTGCAGCTCTGGGTGCATGCACTCCAGAACGCTGGCTCATAATTGGACACATGATTCCAGCTGCTCCGTGGCATGTGGGATCTTCCCGAATCAGGGATTGAACCAGTGCCCCTTGCACTGCAAGGTGGACTCTTTACCCACTGGTCCACCAGAGAGGCCCTTTGATCCACTTTTTGAAAAGCCTCACTCTCCCCTATTAGATTATGACATTTTTGTCAAAAATTAATTTTGACATCAACATGGGGCACTTTTCCTGGACTTTATTCTCTTCCATTGATCTATATGTCAATCCTTAGGCCCATATTCACTAGCTGAATTATAGCTGCATATAAGCCTTGCTATCAGGAAGGATGAATTTGTTCTTCAGAATTACTTTAGCTATTCAAGATTCTTTGCATACCCATGTAAAATTTAAGTAATATGGAAGCCTAAACTACTACATATAAAAGAGATAACCATTGTGGATATGCTATAAGACTAAGGGAACTTATACAGGGGCTATGCAACAGCCTGGAGGGATGGGATGGGGCGGGACTGGGACGGGGATTTAGGTGGGAGAGGTCAAGGGTACACCTATGACTGATTTAGATTTACGTACAGCTGTAAACAACAAAACTCTGTAAAATAAATCAGCTTGTACATGTCTGCCCCAAAAAAGCCTGTGGGAATTCGTACAAGCACTGCTTTAGAATCTATAGCTCAATGGGGAAGAATGGATATCTCATAAACACTGTCCTACAATCCCTGAATATGATGCTTTTGTCCTTTTATTTGGGTATTGCCTTTAGTAATGTTTTGAGGATTGCAATGTACAGATTTTTCACATTTAAAAAACTACTGCTTTTAAAATACTTAATTTTTTGGTGCTATTATAAATTATATTTGAAGTCCCTGGATGGTATACATTGATGTGCTAGTGTTGACTTATTTCCTGAAACCTTGTTAATTCCGTTATTAGCAGCAGCACTTTTGTAGTCCTTAGAGTTATGCTGGTGTGTGCTCATGTCATCTGTGAAAGGTTTTACTTCATTCTTCCCTGTCTTTACTGTACTGACCAGGACCTCATTTACAAGTTTGCAAAAAGCAGTGAGAACATACATTCTCATCTCTTAGGGGCAAAGTACTCAATATATTATCCTTACAGATTATGTTACCAATAGGTATTTGTATAATTCCCTTTATTAGGTTGAGGAAGTTCCCTTCTATTCCTTATTTGCCGACAGCTTCGTTGAACTTTATAAAATGCTTTTCCTCTATCTATTGAAATGATTATGTGGTTTTTCTTCCTAACTCTGTCCCTATGGTAAATAATACTACTAACAATTGATTTTCAAATACTGTACCAACTTTGCCTTTTTTCCTGAGTACTGGGATTTACTTTATTCTCTTCCATTGATCTATATGTCATTATAAGCCTTGCTTATCAGGAAGGATGAATTTGTTCTTCAGAATTACTTTAGCTATTCAAGATTCTTTGCATACCCATGTAAAATTTAAGTAATATGGAAGCCTAAACTACTACATATAAAAGAGATAACCATTGTGGATATGCTATAAGACTAAGGGAACTTATACAGGGGCTATGCAACAGCCTGGAGGGATGGGATGGGGCGGGACTGGGACGGGGATTTAGGTGGGAGAGGTCAAGGGTACACCTATGACTGATTTAGATTTACGTACAGCTGTAAACAACAAAACTCTGTAAAATAAATCAGCTTGTACATGTCTGCCCCAAAAAAGCCTGTGGGAATTCGTACAAGCACTGCTTTAGAATCTATAGCTCAATGGGGAAGAATGGATATCTCATAAACACTGTCCTACAATCCCTGAATATGATGCTTTTGTCCTTTTATTTGGGTATTGCCTTTAGTAATGTTTTGAGGATTGCAATGTACAGATTTTTCACATTTAAAAAACTACTGCTTTTAAAATACTTAATTTTTTGGTGTTATTATAAATTATATTTGAAGTCCCTGGATGGTATACATTGATGTGCTAGTGTTGACTTATTTCCTGAAACCTTGTTAATTCCGTTATTAGCAGCAGCACTTTTGTAGTCCTTAGAGTTATGCTGGTGTGTGCTCATGTCATCTGTGAAAGGTTTTACTTCATTCTTCCCTGTCTTTACTGTACTGACCAGGACCTCATTTACAAGTTTGCAAAAAGCAGTGAGAACATACATTCTCATCTCTTAGGGGCAAAGTACTCAATATATTATCCTTACAGATTATGTTACCAATAGGTATTTGTATAATTCCCTTTATTAGGTTGAGGAAGTTCCCTTCTATTCCTTATTTGCCGACAGCTTCGTTGAACTTTATAAAATGCTTTTCCTCTATCTATTGAAATGATTATGTGGTTTTTCTTCCTAACTCTGTCCCTATGGTAAATAATACTACTAACAATTGATTTTCAAATACTGTACCAACTTTGCCTTCCTGGGAGAATGCTCTGTGTTCTCGTGTAATGTTGGTTTAATATTTGCAAGTCAACTGTACAAAAAATTGCTTTTTATGCACCACTGGATTCAAATTGCTAACATTTTGTGGAAGCCTTTCAGGACTTTTAAAAGGGTAATTCGTTTGGAGCTTTCTATACTTGTTCATCTTTATTCGAGCTTGGTGTAAGGGTAATGCTGACCTCATAAAAGGGTTCCCTCTTCTTTCCTAAGATGTAAGATGGGTACAATTTCACCCTTAAATGTCTGATAGAACTTACCATTGAAGCCATCCGGTTTGGCATTTTATTTGTGGAAAGGGCATTAATTCAATTTCTTAAAGACAGATTAAGGGAATATTTACATTTTCTATTTATTTTCATGTCTGTTTTGGTCATTTGCATCTTTCAAGAACTGCCCTTCTTTCATCTAAGTTGTCAGATTTCCTTGTACGTAACATCTAAACAAAGAGGACACAGGCCAGACCTACCTCTGGATAAGGCCCCATTCCTGACTACGCAAGGACTGTGTTACTATGAGAAACTTGGTAAAGGATTTAGGGGTGAGAGCCATGACATCTGTAGACTGATGTGAGAGAGGGAGGACGGGAGAAATGTGATTAAGCTGGTGAATACAGTAGGGAAGGGCATTTACTGTACTATTTGTACAACTTATCTGTTGATTGAAAACTTTTCCAAAAAAGAAGTTAAATGATATATTCATATTCTACAACACAGTGATTAAAAGAAATAATCAGAAAACCACACACAAACTGCGAAAGGAGTTTTATCATGAATCAAAGTTTGAAAACACCCTAAATATTCCACAAAGAGGATTGGATAAACAAGCTACAGTATAATTGGACACGAAAAACCCAACAACAACAAATATCGTATTTTCCCCAAGAGTATCCAATACAGATAGACTATGAAAGGATAGTCATAACACCAAGCATATGACCCCAGTCTACATGCACAGGGAAAAGACTGCAAAGTAACAATGCCAAAAAAACCCAACAACCTGGCTGTCTTGGAGTGGAGGGGTTACAGGTGAATTTGACTCTTCTTCTTGACACTACTGTTCAGAATTTCTTGAAGGATTCCAGATCTTCTCATCACTCCAGAGGTGATAAGGAGAGCTTGCATTGTTTCAAGGTCAGGAGGCCTGGGTCTGGATTAACTTTGAGGGAGGGAGATCCTGCAGGCTGTTGTGGTAGCTGGCCAGAGAGGGGCCCAGTGGAGGGGAAATGACAGAGGACGGATGGGAGGACAGGCACACAGACTCTGAGACCCGGTCTCACTATCCTCAGAACAGGCAGAGGTTGGGAAGTGCTATCTGTGAAAAAAGGAAACCTTCATACAAGTGCAAGAGCCACTGCCTTTCTACTTTGTTCCACAGGCACCTTAACAGACCTATATTACAGGAAATCCACCTGGAACAATGAGAACTAGTGCTTAAAAATCCAAGTGGAGGTTTGAATCTGTGCTTCCCATACAGTCCTAGGCAAACTACTTAGCCTTTCTGAGCCTGTTTTCACCTCCCAGGAGCCTAAGCGGGGAGGAGGGCAGGAACAGCTTTACAAAGGAAGAGAAGTTTGTGAGAATCCTTGGTTTTCACCAGAATTGTTCCGCAAACACCAGAGGACTCCCCTCACCAACAGTGGGAGAGGCGAAAATGGCACCACACCAAAACCTGGGGTGGCTTCCAGCCTCTAGAGAGGGCGGCTGTGTCTTCCTTGAGCACAAAGCTCTGTGCCATACAATGCTGTTCTAGGTTGGAAACTGACGAACAAGCAGATTTCCTCTTGAAAAGCCTGGCTGAGCCAGCCGGAACCACATGTGTAGAAAGATTATTTTGACCAGGGAGCAAGAAGTCAGGGATTGGATAAGGTATCTGCCTACCCTGCTGGAGACGTGGCAGGAAGACGCAGAAACCTAGCTGTAGAGGAGAGAAATATTTTTTCTACCCTTAAAATTTTCCTCCCTGCAATGCTCGGGAGAAATCTTTCCAGATCTGGAGGGGTCAAAGATAACCCTCGCAGCAGGGAGTTCAGTCTCTAACACTGAGATTCCTGTTTTACAGAAGTAATCTACTCTTAAGACTGAAATTGACGCAAGGGGGTAACAGTAAATCACTGTTACCTAGATTCACTTAAAAACAAAACAAAGCAAAACAAAACAAAAACCCCACTGCTTTCTGCATTAGGAACGATGAAAAAGCAAAAAACAGTGTCAAACTGGGATGCTGAGAGGCAGGCTGAGGATTGGCCACTGAAACCGTAAAAATAATACAAACACAAATTCCAGAGCTGTAAATCAGGGCAATTTATTGTAAACAGGATTACCCTAGCACTCCACTACATACTGGCTGTGCGACATGCTCTCTTCCACATCAACTTGTGAGAAAGACGACTTTAAAAAGTCACGGGTCACTGACACCTTGATGTGCTTTACATGTCTTGACTCAGCGCAGAGAGAGGGAAGAGCCGGTGTCTGGGAGTTATTGCTCATGGACTGCAGCCTGGACTCATTGAGCTGCATCTCTAAGTCAGCCTGAGTGATCCAACAGCAGCTGGAGATCCCACGTGGACAGCAGACAATATTGAGGCACGCTTAACAGCAACCATGGGTTCCTGGAAGGACTACCTGGGACGCCTTTCGGATCTCTTCACATGACTTTTCTCATAAAAATGACACTTAAATTTCACCCTCACTTTTTTTTTTGTAAAGAGCTAAGTTACCTGATAGCACACAATGTTCCACAGAAAAGGTATAGGTAAATTATCTACTCTTCCAGTGGTAGATTTACACGCTCAGGACTAATGGTAGATCCCTCTTGTATATATCTGCAGTTTGATGAAAAGCTGCATAGTCTACAAATGCATAAAACCAGAAGGGAGGAACCAAACTGATGTGTAGAGGAAAGAGAAAATTATTTTGACCAGGAGCAAGAAGTCAGGGATTGGATAAGGTATCTGCCTACCCTGCTGGAGACGTGGCAGGAAGACGCAGAAACCTAGCTGTAGAGGAGAGAAATATTTTTTCTACCCTTAAAATTTTCCTCCCTGCAATGCTCGGGAGAAATCTTTCCAGATCTGGAGGGGTCAAAGATAACCCTCGCAGCAGGGAGTTCAGTCTCTAACACTGAGATTCCTGTTTTACAGAAGTAATCTACTCTTAAGACTGAAATTGACGCAAGGGGGTAACAGTAAATCACTGTTACCTAGATTCACTTAAAAACAAAACAAAGCAAAACAAAACAAAAACCCCACTGCTTTCTGCATTAGGAACGATGAAAAAGCAAAAAACAGTGTCAAACTGGGATGCTGAGAGGCAGGCTGAGGATTGGCCACTGAAACCGTAAAAATAATACAAACACAAATTCCAGAGCTGTAAATCAGGGCAATTTATTGTAAACAGGATTACCCTAGCACTCCACTACATACTGGCTGTGCGACATGCTCTCTTCCACATCAACTTGTGAGAAAGACGACTTTAAAAAGTCACGGGTCACTGACACCTTGATGTGCTTTACATGTCTTGACTCAGCGCAGAGAGAGGGAAGAGCCGGTGTCTGGGAGTTATTGCTCATGGACTGCAGCCTGGACTCATTGAGCTGCATCTCTAAGTCAGCCTGAGTGATCCAACAGCAGCTGGAGATCCCACGTGGACAGCAGACAATATTGAGGCACGCTTAACAGCAACCATGGGTTCCTGGAAGGACTACCTGGGACGCCTTTCGGATCTCTTCACATGACTTTTCTCATAAAAATGACACTTAAATTTCACCCTCACTTTTTTTTTTGTAAAGAGCTAAGTTACCTGATAGCACACAATGTTCCACAGAAAAGGTATAGGTAAATTATCTACTCTTCCAGTGGTAGATTTACACGCTCAGGACTAATGGTAGATCCCTCTTGTATATATCTGCAGTTTGATGAAAAGCTGCATAGTCTACAAATGCATAAAACCAGAAGGGAGTGATGGGGACTCACGCACCACACCTTCTGATGGACAAGCTTCGTACGAGGAAGCTCTTGAAGGGAGGAATAGAAGACACAGCACCACATTGATCTGACATAGAAATGGAGCCCCGCTTTCAAAAGCAGCCTCCACGGGTGTGATTATCATTCTTGCTCCAAATTCAGATTATTTGGAAAAATGGCAAATGTGAAAACTTAAAGATGTGAGAAAGATATGACGCTACAGAAAGAAGTCCTGGGAAATCAACTCACGTGGAGGTAAAATGTCACTGGAAAATACCCTTCTTTTCTTTGCCTGAGTGAGTCAACAACAGGGCTGCTTACTGTTACTAATGCCTGTATGCTTCCAATTTCTCTTTAAGTTTTTTTTTTTTTGATAGGTAAGAAATAGATTTATTCAGATTCAGAGAAAGCACACTCCACAGACAGAGTGTGGGCCATCGTAGAGCGAATCCGGCAGCCCAGAAAACACGGCCTTTTTAAGTTTTAGTAACAGCAAATAACTTCAAAACGGCTGTCACATCTACAGTAACAATTTTATCTATAATTGTGTTTCATGAAAAAAAAATTTTTTTAGAAGCTCACTCCAGTCATCTATGTATTTGTATGCTTGTATTTATATCTTTGAAAAACAACCTAACTCTTAAGGCAATATTAGACTGGGAGCAAAATGGGGTCTTAGTGTCTCTATGAAGATCACACTGTTTAAGAATCCAAGGTGTTCCTTTTTATACCTCCAAGAAGGAGTCTTTGTACATGCTGCCTTTTATATTCAGAACAGGGCAAATACTGTTTGGTTGGTATACTGTGATTCTGCCGTAGTAAAAAGTTGGAGGCGTTTAGAATGGCTGATGTTGGAAAAGCATGTCACACACTCAGTGGGATCTGAAGTTGACCCTATTTGTTGTATTTGTTAAATAAATACAGCAACACGTTGATGGGAAAAAGTGACACGGATGGAACACTGCAAACCAACTATGAACAACAAGAAATGTCAATATAATTCAATCAGAAAGAAACAAATCACAGTAATCCTGAGAAATTCAGCTTGGGACAAAATCGATGTCATGTAAGTCTGTATTTCTAGCACTGTAAATAAGTAGGGTGTTCTAGAGTTTTCCAGGATTTTACTAGTTTGCATAAAAAACATGTTCAAATTTTATAAAAAGATTAAAACCATGCCTTATATAATTAGCAATTTCACTAATAAAAGAAAATTACATTGCTTTGTTCATTACCTGCCAAATGTAATGTTCTCTGTTATTTACATGAAACCATTAAGTAGAAGGCAAAGTTGAGGATCAATTTTTTTTAAAAAGGTATTACTCTTCTATATGTTTTTTTTTTTTTTTTTTTTTTAAATATTTATTTATTTGACTGTGCTGGGTCTTAGCTGTAGTACGTGGGATCCAGCTCCCTGACCAGGGCTCGAACCCAGGCCTCCCGCATTGGAAGCCAGGAGTCTTAGCCACTGGGCCACCGGAGAAGTCCCCTTCTATATGTTTTTAAGTCTTTTATGTCAACCTAGAAGCCTTTTAGAAAAAAGCTAACATATTTTTCTTCTGACAAGTGACTATTTTACAGAGTAAGGAAGGAAGATTCTATAGGAGTATCATTCATCATTTGAAGTATTGTTATATAAGGGACATTTCTCTTAGTAATGAAAACTTTTAAAATATTTAAGAGGCATGTATTTTAAAAATATTCTACATCTATAAGATTTTGTAATTTAATTACTTTGAGTTCTTATGACTCCTAACTCTTAAGGCAATATTAGACTGGGAGCAAAATGGGGTCTTAGTGTCTCTATGAAGATCACACTGTTTAAGAATCCAAGGTGTTCCTTTTTATACCTCCAAGAAGGAGTCTTTGTACATGCTGCCTTTTATATTCAGAACAGGGCAAATACTGTTTGGTTGGTATACTGTGATTCTGCCGTAGTAAAAAGTTGGAGGCGTTTAGAATGGCTGATGTTGGAAAAGCATGTCACACACTCAGTGGGATCTGAAGTTGACCCTATTTGTTGTATTTGTTAAATAAATACAGCAACACGTTGATGGGAAAAAGTGACACGGATGGAACACTGCAAACCAACTATGAACAACAAGAAATGTCAATATAATTCAATCAGAAAGAAACAAATCACAGTAATCCTGAGAAATTCAGCTTGGGACAAAATCGATGTCATGTAAGTCTGTATTTCTAGCACTGTAAATAAGTAGGGTGTTCTAGAGTTTTCCAGGATTTTACTAGTTTGCATAAAAAACATGTTCAAATTTTATAAAAAGATTAAAACCATGCCTTATATAATTAGCAATTTCACTAATAAAAGAAAATTACATTGCTTTGTTCATTACCTGCCAAATGTAATGTTCTCTGTTATTTACATGAAACCATTAAGTAGAAGGCAAAGTTGAGGATCAATTTTTTTTAAAAAGGTATTACTCTTCTATATGTTTTTTTTTTTAAATATTTATTTATTTGACTGTGCTGGGTCTTAGCTGTAGTACGTGGGATCCAGCTCCCTGACCAGGGCTCGAACCCAGGCCTCCCGCATTGGAAGCCAGGAGTCTTAGCCACTGGGCCACCGGAGAAGTCCCCTTCTATATGTTTTTAAGTCTTTTATGTCAACCTAGAAGCCTTTTAGAAAAAAGCTAACATATTTTTCTTCTGACAAGTGACTATTTTACAGAGTAAGGAAGGAAGATTCTATAGGAGTATCATTCATCATTTGAAGTATTGTTATATAAGGGACATTTCTCTTAGTAATGAAAACTTTTAAAATATTTAAGAGGCATGTATTTTAAAAATATTCTACATCTATAAGATTTTGTAATTTAATTACTTTGAGTTTCCAGTATTTCTACATAATGACATTTGACAACTTTTCTTTTCTGGTGTGCCTTTCTAATGGTGAACCAGAAACTATTAAAGTGACCAAGATGGTTTTCCTAGCCCTTGGAAGACTCAGGAATGCATCCACTGGCACTTTCCCGCCCATGGGGCATCTTCAGAGTTTTGCAGCCATGAAGTTAATATGCGGTTTCACAAGGGGAAACAGTGGTAAACCACGCTTGAATTCGGTCATGTTCTGAATCACTTCAGGCTGCCAAAAAAAAAAAAAAAAAAAAAAAGCAAATTTTTTTTTTCTCTTAGTGCATTTAGCTGAAAAAGCAGGCTGAACAGGAATAAACTTTATTTTTCCATATACACCCTAGTTTCTGTACCATGTATTCTGTATTACACTTGCTGACTCTCTTCCTGGACCAGTGGGGTCAGAGGGTCTATGCAAACCCGAGTGCTGAGTGTTCCCAGTGGGTCTCTGGGCCAGAGGGAAGACTCCTGACCCCCAGGTGCTCAAGGTCAGGTGCACCGAGGGCTCAGGACCGAGGCTTTGGTGGAGTGGCCACCCGGCAAGGGCCTGCTCATACCACCAGCTTCCTCTTCCTGCAAGTAAATGCCGACCACTTGAAAGAATTAAAATGCACACATGCCATGCAAAAGACAGGGATAAAGGTAGCTGAAGATGATTCACTCACGGCAGAGTGACACACTGTTAAAGCTAGTGGATGAGGCTGAGTCCCTGCAGCTGATGAGGGCAGGAACAGCAACCTAATGGCCATTGAGGGGGACCTGACGTAGACGCCCTGATACCTGGTGACCTGAACTCTCTGGGTCTTGTGTGTCCTGGGGTGCAAGCTCACTCTATGTAGGAACTCTTCTAACAGTGCAAGCTAACATGACATTTATGTTTCTTACTTGTGGCAAGGCTGGTGCTTGTGACAAATTTATATCATTTTGACATGGGAACTCTCCAACCACAGGACCTACCAAAAAAACAAATAAAGGTTTAATGCTTTGCATTTATCGGTATTTGTACACAAGGACAAACAAACAAAAACAAACTGGACTCAGCTCACTAAAAAAAACTGCTCCAGGCCCAGTTCACGTGCCTCTCAGATCTTTTCAGGCTATGTGCTCCCAAGGCCTGTTTGCTTGTCCTGCCTCCTGTCCAGAAGGTGTCCAGTTATAGTTCAGGATCTCACTGTGCTTAAAAAGCTTTGGCTGCAGCTGCTTCAGTGCCCAGCTCTGACCTCCGGGGACTCTGAGGCTCTGGTCACCCATAAGGACCCAGTAAAACAGTCCAGATGGCTGGGGGAGTAATCGGCCAGGTAGAGACAGGAGACAGGAAGGCCTGGGCAGAGAGACTGCTTACTTCCCTCTCCACATTCAGTGGCTCCACACAGCTTCCTTGGAGATGTCCTACCAGTACCTGGCCGTGTCCTCTTAAGGAGCTGTGGCCAGCCCCGCACTGTGCCATCTGGTGTCGGCACTGCCTCTCATGGCCTCATTTCCCTTTTCCCCTTATTTTCGCTTTGACAGAGCAGACCCCGTCTCCAGTTAGTTCTCCTTCTGCACCACTTTACTTCCTCGTGCTCTCTAAGGGACGTGACTATGGTAGAGGATGGCTATCATGTGCCTAAAAACATCCTTGTAAAAAGTCAATACTCGTACTTACAAGAATCCATTTCTCTGGCAAGAACATGGACGGATATCTTATGTCTCCTTGGGGCATCTACCGCCAACATTTCCTGGGTGGAAAGAACAGTAAGGTCACCCTTTTGCCCCACTAGGGAACTTAAAATGAAATGCTCCTTATGACCATAAAAGAATCAGCCTCACACAGTCAAAAACAGAAAAGATGAGCTGCTTTCTCTCCCTTACAGTATTTCATTTAAACCCTACAGACCTTTGTTGGCAAAGTGATGTCTCTGCTTTTTAACACTCTCCATGTTTGTCATAGCTTTTCTTCTAAGGAGCAAGTATCTTTAAATTTTGTGGTTGTAGTCACCATCTGCAGTGATTCTAGGGTCCAAGAAAATGAGATGTGACACTATTTTCACTTTTTCCCCATCTATTTGCCATGAAGTGATGGGGCCAGATACCATGATCTTCATTTTTTAAATGTTGGGTTTTTTAGCTAGTTTTTTCTCTCTCCTCTTTTATCTTCATCAAGAGGCTCTTTAGTTCCTCTTCACTTTCTGCCATAAGGGTGGTGTCATCTGCATACCTGAGGTTGTTGCTATTTCTCTCAGCAGTCTTGATTCCAGCTTGTGAGTCATCCAGCCCAGCATTTTGTGTGATGTACTCTGCATGTAAGCTAAATAAGCAGGGTGACAATATACAGCCTTCACATACTCTTTTCCCAATATGGAACCACTACCTTGTTCCATGTCTGGTTCTACCTGTTGCTTCTTGACCTGCATACAGGTTTCTCAGGAGGCAGGTAAGTTGTTCCCATCTCTGTAAGAATTTTCCGGGGACTCTGAGGCTCTGGTCACCCATAAGGACCCAGTAAAACAGTCCAGATGGCTGGGGGAGTAATCGGCCAGGTAGAGACAGGAGACAGGAAGGCCTGGGCAGAGAGACTGCTTACTTCCCTCTCCACATTCAGTGGCTCCACACAGCTTCCTTGGAGATGTCCTACCAGTACCTGGCCGTGTCCTCTTAAGGAGCTGTGGCCAGCCCCGCACTGTGCCATCTGGTGTCGGCACTGCCTCTCATGGCCTCATTTCCCTTTTCCCCTTATTTTCGCTTTGACAGAGCAGACCCCGTCTCCAGTTAGTTCTCCTTCTGCACCACTTTACTTCCTCGTGCTCTCTAAGGGACGTGACTATGGTAGAGGATGGCTATCATGTGCCTAAAAACATCCTTGTAAAAAGTCAATACTCGTACTTACAAGAATCCATTTCTCTGGCAAGAACATGGACGGATATCTTATGTCTCCTTGGGGCATCTACCGCCAACATTTCCTGGGTGGAAAGAACAGTAAGGTCACCCTTTTGCCCCACTAGGGAACTTAAAATGAAATGCTCCTTATGACCATAAAAGAATCAGCCTCACACAGTCAAAAACAGAAAAGATGAGCTGCTTTCTCTCCCTTACAGTATTTCATTTAAACCCTACAGACCTTTGTTGGCAAAGTGATGTCTCTGCTTTTTAACACTCTCCATGTTTGTCATAGCTTTTCTTCTAAGGAGCAAGTATCTTTAAATTTTGTGGTTGTAGTCACCATCTGCAGTGATTCTAGGGTCCAAGAAAATGAGATGTGACACTATTTTCACTTTTTCCCCATCTATTTGCCATGAAGTGATGGGGCCAGATACCATGATCTTCATTTTTTAAATGTTGGGTTTTTTAGCTAGTTTTTTCTCTCTCCTCTTTTATCTTCATCAAGAGGCTCTTTAGTTCCTCTTCACTTTCTGCCATAAGGGTGGTGTCATCTGCATACCTGAGGTTGTTGCTATTTCTCTCAGCAGTCTTGATTCCAGCTTGTGAGTCATCCAGCCCAGCATTTTGTGTGATGTACTCTGCATGTAAGCTAAATAAGCAGGGTGACAATATACAGCCTTCACATACTCTTTTCCCAATATGGAACCACTACCTTGTTCCATGTCTGGTTCTACCTGTTGCTTCTTGACCTGCATACAGGTTTCTCAGGAGGCAGGTAAGTTGTTCCCATCTCTGTAAGAATTTTCCAAGTTCGTTGTGATCCACACAGTCGAAGGCTTTAGCGTAGTCAATGAAGCAGAAGTAGGTGGTTTTTTGGAATTCACTTGCTGTTTCTATGATCCAGTGGATGTTGGCAATTTGATCTCTCATTCCTCTGCCTTTTCTAAATCTAGATTTGATCTTTTAAAGCATTTTGGGCAAAGCTGAGTGGAGGGTTCACAGGTTTTCCAGACATCCACAGTCTATTCACAAGCCTAGCCTCTCCCTTGTCAAAATACACAGCTTTTAAAACACTATCACTGCAAAAGATCAAGAGTCATTTAGATTGGACTTGTTTTGTTCTACACAATGTAAATAAGGTAAAGACAATGGTAATTTGCCCATCCAGCCATTTCCACAGACAAAATGACTCAGATCCCATTGCTGAGAAAGGTACATTCAAAATGCTCCCTTTTATTGTCAAATTTTGAACCTAAAATTGCTACTTTTTCTTCTTGCGAAGGTGTCACTGGCTGCATGAATACCTGTTTGCACATACAGAGACCAGGAGTCCTGTGGTTCTGCATAGGCTCTGAGGAGAAATGTAGTAACAAGGAGATTTGCAAAGTCACCCTTTCCTCTATGAAACTATCGGCACCTCTGACCCAGGGGCTGTTTTCTTTTTCCCCACTCTCCCACATAGCACCGACACAGGGGGACTAGAGATGATCAGCCTTCACTGCACAATTCATTTCACCAAGTCATTCTGATGAGAACTGCAAACAGCACTCCTGTGTTGGCAGCTAAGACACATCCCTGAAAAATGACCTTGAAAAGCAGATACTATCCCTCCCAAACATGTTAGCCCAAGGCAGGACTGAGTTCCTGGGGTCTAATAAATCCAATATGAATCAGGAGCAGTGGCTAAGGACACTAGATAGTGCATAATTCTAAGGCACTATGGTGACTACAGAGTAGAATTCTGTTCCTTGTCCTAAAAAATAGATATAAAAGTATTTTACACAAATTAGTCACCCTAGTACATTACAAAGACTGCATGTAACACTTTAGGTACAGTTCTGTTGCAGACAGATTTTTTAACTTCTGCACTTAGCATGGTTATTATACACATTATATGCCCATTTAAAATTTATGCTACCTTTCTATAAATTCTATTATAGGTGGGGAAGATTTAGATGGTGTAAAGCTCTTAAAGCTGTACTGGGATAACTTTAATGGAAGTGTCTCTCTTTTCTCTTGATAAACTTTCTTAAGCATTTAAAACTTAAAAGATCTCTAGTCTGGAATTAGCAGATATAAATTAATGTATACATAACAGACATACAATAAGATTTGATCTTTTAAAGCATTTTGGGCAAAGCTGAGTGGAGGGTTCAGGTTTTCCAGACATCCACAGTCTATTCACAAGCCTAGCCTCTCCCTTGTCAAAATACACAGCTTTTAAAACACTATCACTGCAAAAGATCAAGAGTCATTTAGATTGGACTTGTTTTGTTCTACACAATGTAAATAAGGTAAAGACAATGGTAATTTGCCCATCCAGCCATTTCCACAGACAAAATGACTCAGATCCCATTGCTGAGAAAGGTACATTCAAAATGCTCCCTTTTATTGTCAAATTTTGAACCTAAAATTGCTACTTTTTCTTCTTGCGAAGGTGTCACTGGCTGCATGAATACCTGTTTGCACATACAGAGACCAGGAGTCCTGTGGTTCTGCATAGGCTCTGAGGAGAAATGTAGTAACAAGGAGATTTGCAAAGTCACCCTTTCCTCTATGAAACTATCGGCACCTCTGACCCAGGGGCTGTTTTCTTTTCCTCACTCTCCCACATAGCACCGACACAGGGGGACTAGAGATGATCAGCCTTCACTGCACAATTCATTTCACCAAGTCATTCTGATGAGAACTGCAAACAGCACTCCTGTGTTGGCAGCTAAGACACATCCCTGAAAAATGACCTTGAAAAGCAGATACTATCCCTCCCAAACATGTTAGCCCAAGGCAGGACTGAGTTCCTGGGGTCTAATAAATCCAATATGAATCAGGAGCAGTGGCTAAGGACACTAGATAGTGCATAATTCTAAGGCACTATGGTGACTACAGAGTAGAATTCTGTTCCTTGTCCTAAAAAATAGATATAAAAGTATTTTACACAAATTAGTCACCCTAGTACATTACAAAGACTGCATGTAACACTTTAGGTACAGTTCTGTTGCAGACAGATTTTTTAACTTCTGCACTTAGCATGGTTATTATACACATTATATGCCCATTTAAAATTTATGCTACCTTTCTATAAATTCTATTATAGGTGGGGAAGATTTAGATGGTGTAAAGCTCTTAAAGCTGTACTGGGATAACTTTAATGGAAGTGTCTCTCTTTTCTCTTGATAAACTTTCTTAAGCATTTAAAACTTAAAAGATCTCTAGTCTGGAATTAGCAGATATAAATTACTGTATACATAACAGACATACAATAAGATCCTACTGTATAGGGCATGGAACTATATTCAATACCTTATAAGAAAGCTGTAACAGAATAAGAGAAAGAATAACTGAATTATTTTACTGTATACCTGAAACTAACACAACATTGTAAATCAACTATACTTTGATAAATACAATTAAAAAAAAAAAAAAAAAATCTCACAAGGTCTCTGAACGACAGTTCAAAGGAGAGTAACCAAATTGGGAAGGAAAGGGGAGGAAGGAGGCAATGGCTGAAGGCTTTGGGGCATCTTTTGGGGGTGATGAAAATGGTGTTTTTTTTTTTGAAGGGAGGGGTGTGGGCAGGCCATTTCTATTGGTCTTTCATTTATCTATTTTCATACATCTTTTTGTTCTTTGGCCCGTGTGGGCCTCCCACCGCAGTGGCCCCTTTCGTTGCAGAGCGCTGGCTCTGCGCGCATGCGCTCCAGAGCTCCGGCTTGGTAATTGGACACATCAGTCCAGCCGCTCCGCGGCACGTGGGATCTTCCCAGGCCAAAGATCGAACCGGCGCCCCTTGCACTGCAAGGCGGTGTCCCTACCCACTGGACCACCAGGGAAGCCCCTGAAAATGTTTCATAATTGGTAAGTGATGATGGTTATACTTTGTGACTAACGACTGATTCTATGAATGCATAAAACCCACTGAATTATACATTTTTAAATAAATGATTATGTGGCATGTGAATTAAATTTCAAAAAAATTAAAAAGGAGTTAAGTGCTTTAAAAAAAAAAAAAGGGGAGTAGTCATTTATTTTAAAAGGAGCTGTAGTGGGACCAAAATCAATGGAGAAGATTCACAGAGTAGAATTCTGTTCCTTGTCCTAAAAAATAGATATAAAAGTATTTTACACAAATTAGTCACCCTAGTACATTACAAAGACTGCATGTAACACTTTAGGTACAGTTCTGTTGCAGACAGATTTTTTAACTTCTGCACTTAGCATGGTTATTATACACATTATATGCCCATTTAAAATTTATGCTACCTTTCTATAAATTCTATTATAGGTGGGGAAGATTTAGATGGTGTAAAGCTCTTAAAGCTGTACTGGGATAACTTTAATGGAAGTGTCTCTCTTTTCTCTTGATAAACTTTCTTAAGCATTTAAAACTTAAAAGATCTCTAGTCTGGAATTAGCAGATATAAATTACTGTATACATAACAGACATACAATAAGATCCTACTGTATAGGGCATGGAACTATATTCAATACCTTATAAGAAAGCTGTAACAGAATAAGAGAAAGAATAACTGAATTATTTTACTGTATACCTGAAACTAACACAACATTGTAAATCAACTATACTTTGATAAATACAATTAAAAAAAAAAAAAAAAAATCTCACAAGGTCTCTGAACGACAGTTCAAAGGAGAGTAACCAAATTGGGAAGGAAAGGGGAGGAAGGAGGCAATGGCTGAAGGCTTTGGGGCATCTTTTGGGGGTGATGAAAATGGTGTTTTTTTTTTTGAAGGGAGGGGTGTGGGCAGGCCATTTCTATTGGTCTTTCATTTATCTATTTTCATACATCTTTTTGTTCTTTGGCCCGTGTGGGCCTCCCACCGCAGTGGCCCCTTTCGTTGCAGAGCGCTGGCTCTGCGCGCATGCGCTCCAGAGCTCCGGCTTGGTAATTGGACACATCAGTCCAGCCGCTCCGCGGCACGTGGGATCTTCCCAGGCCAAAGATCGAACCGGCGCCCCTTGCACTGCAAGGCGGTGTCCCTACCCACTGGACCACCAGGGAAGCCCCTGAAAATGTTTCATAATTGGTAAGTGATGATGGTTATACTTTGTGACTAACGACTGATTCTATGAATGCATAAAACCCACTGAATTATACATTTTTAAATAAATGATTATGTGGCATGTGAATTAAATTTCAAAAAAATTAAAAAGGAGTTAAGTGCTTTAAAAAAAAAAAAAGGTGAGTAGTCATTTATTTTAAAAGGAGCTGTAGTGGTACCAAAATCAATGGAGAAGATTCACAGTTGGCAGAGACTGGAAAATAATCCAGTTCTCAAGTTCTGTTTGTTTGCTTCGCTCTTTCTTCCCACCAAAAGTTCACCACTGTTCTCTGTGGGTTGGCATGGGGAACAGAGAAGAAACAAGAGGGCAACTTAAGTAGGTGGATCTGGAAGCCGGGAAAGGCCACCATGGTCCTTGGTCCAGACAGAGGGGAAAACAGTACTGAGCTCAATAGGAACTGTCTCTTTTTCCTAACACCAATATGTCTCAAAATATGTAGGTCCATAAAAATGCCTCCATAAATCCTGCCTCAATGGGTTCAAAGTAGCAACACACAATAGTGCATATAACATTTCTTTATTGGTCAAAATTTAAACATGCAAAGTGAACTTACCTTATAGAATTTGATAATATCTTCCTTGGTAAGTGTCTTTAAATAGGCAACTTCTGTATTATCTGAAAAAGTAATCAAGCAAGAATTTACTACTATCTCCATTTTAAGTAGCCCAGAATACTACCCTAGATGACAGCATTCTTCACGTCAACACTCTGAAGTATTCATCTTTTTGAGTGATCAACTGTTCCTGCAAGTAGTAAGGGAATAAATTTCAAGTAAAAAGTAAGAGGATACTCTGGCTTTCTATGTGTGTTGGATTCTGGGCTAGTCACTTCAGCTTTTCTGAGCCTCAGTTTCCTCATCTGGAAGTGGGGGATAAAAATGACCTAAATGACAACCACTCAATGCCCAGGGCACAGGGCAAATGCTCAGTGAGTGGCAGTTACCATTCTCGTTAACACTGAACCTGACTGCTAGAAAAGTTACAGATAAGGAAACAGGGAGCCCAAAAAAGGTAACCTGGCCAAGAGCTTGAGCTTGTTGCAGTCAGAATGAGAACATAACCCAACTCGCCTGACTTTCAGTGCAGCTGAAATTAATCTCTGCTCTAAGACAAAGAACTCTGAGAAGCAGGAGATTTGGGGGAGCAGAGCTCTTCCAAAGCACTGACAAACCTGGGGAGACTCTTAAAGGCAGATGTTTGAACCCCGATGCCTCCAGGGCAGCACGTCTCTGGAGAATTCAATCTGCACGTTTTCTGTTTAGAGCTATGAGAAATAAATGCCTACACATCTGTGCTCAGAGCCTCGGGGGCATACTGAATAAAGTGAAATCAGATTTACTATTATGTAAATATGTATCATGATGAGATACAGACAGATGTAGCACTAATTTTAGAGAAAAAATAAGATAAAGTTTCTAACAAGAAATTGTTACATTAAATACAAGTCCTTTAGAAGTGCTGTACCTTCACCTTGTCCCAAACTGTCCGGAAACAACACCTATGAAATGAATACCACTGTGTAGACATCAAAGTCCTCAAATGTTTCACTTCCATGCCATGAGTGCGGGGGCCCTGATTTGGTCTTACCTCTGTCAAAATTGTACTGCTGGGAGATGATCTCCCCCCAGTATTTAGCACACTCTGCAGATAGCTTCTTTGGTTTGTCTAGTCGACGGATCGCTAATGCTTGGATGTGTTTTTGGAAGGCCTCTTCTGTCATGTCCTCTATGGACTTTTCCATGGTAATTAAGAAAGCTTCCACTCTGCTTTCTAGGTAGTGAGGTGGCTTTTCTGACTGGATGATGAACCGTAAGCCCTGGATGCCATTGGCTCGGCGTGGCCCGCTGAAGACGATATAGCCTGAAACGCAAACCCCAGCCAGTCAGGACCTTGAGACATGGGTCACTTTTATTCAAAAATTATCCCGTCAGAGCAAATATAATCTACTTGAGGACTTTATATTATTCACCTCTGAAGAAATAAGCAAGGAAAATAGCTTCAGTTCCTAAAAGGCAGGGCAGAAGAGCTTGAGCTTGTTGCAGTCAGAATGAGAACATAACCCAACTCGCCTGACTTTCAGTGCAGCTGAAATTAATCTCTGCTCTAAGACAAAGAACTCTGAGAAGCAGGAGATTTGGGGGAGCAGAGCTCTTCCAAAGCACTGACAAACCTGGGAGACTCTTAAAGGCAGATGTTTGAACCCCGATGCCTCCAGGGCAGCACGTCTCTGGAGAATTCAATCTGCACGTTTTCTGTTTAGAGCTATGAGAAATAAATGCCTACACATCTGTGCTCAGAGCCTCGGGGGCATACTGAATAAAGTGAAATCAGATTTACTATTATGTAAATATGTATCATGATGAGATACAGACAGATGTAGCACTAATTTTAGAGAAAAAATAAGATAAAGTTTCTAACAAGAAATTGTTACATTAAATACAAGTCCTTTAGAAGTGCTGTACCTTCACCTTGTCCCAAACTGTCCGGAAACAACACCTATGAAATGAATACCACTGTGTAGACATCAAAGTCCTCAAATGTTTCACTTCCATGCCATGAGTGCGGGGGCCCTGATTTGGTCTTACCTCTGTCAAAATTGTACTGCTGGGAGATGATCTCCCCCCAGTATTTAGCACACTCTGCAGATAGCTTCTTTGGTTTGTCTAGTCGACGGATCGCTAATGCTTGGATGTGTTTTTGGAAGGCCTCTTCTGTCATGTCCTCTATGGACTTTTCCATGGTAATTAAGAAAGCTTCCACTCTGCTTTCTAGGTAGTGAGGTGGCTTTTCTGACTGGATGATGAACCGTAAGCCCTGGATGCCATTGGCTCGGCGTGGCCCGCTGAAGACGATATAGCCTGAAACGCAAACCCCAGCCAGTCAGGACCTTGAGACATGGGTCACTTTTATTCAAAAATTATCCCGTCAGAGCAAATATAATCTACTTGAGGACTTTATATTATTCACCTCTGAAGAAATAAGCAAGGAAAATATCTTCAGTTCCTAAAAGGCAGGGCAGAAGAGCTCTCTGAAGAATAAATGGAAACATTCCCAAGATCCTGTTTGTGAGCTAATCCCCTTCAATCCACGTTAAGGTTATTCTCATCCCTATGAAATGCTGGGCTCATTTCATCCCCTAAACTACTGTCCTGGGTCGGTTTCCTTTCATGTCCAAGCTCCTTATGTGAACCTGGCTCCACCACTGAATTGTTTGTTACAGAAGTCATTCCTGGATCGATTTCAGACTGTAAATCTTTAGAGACCAAGTAACTGAAGGTCATGCTTCCCCTGTGGGCTCATATGCTGCCTGTACTTTTCCTAAATCGGACTTGTGGCTTGCCTCCTCTGTTCTGCCCTGAACTGCACCTCATTACCTTCAGCATCACCTTTAGAGTTTGAGCACTCTTAGTAGCATTTGCCAAGCCGAACTATAATTATTCCTTACAGGTCTGCCTTCCTGATGAGATTGTGAGCACCATGAAGGGAAAGACCATCCAACACTTATCAGTTTTTGCAGTCGAGTGTCTACCATGGTGTTTGTTTAGGAAGACTGTTACTTTAAGAGACTCCCCCAAAACCTTTTTCATTGGCTATTCAAAGTATAACACTGGGGCTTCTTTCCTTAATTTATCAAATCTACCGTGATCTCCAAGGCTTTTAACAGTGCCTAAAACTCTGCCTGAAAGATCTCCTCAAAAGACACTTACTCAGTACCTTCTATGTGCCCCAGGCTTGGGACACAAAGATGAATAAAAAATACTTGTCCCCTTAAGGAATCCAAAATTTAGTACATCTAAGCTCCTCTGGATGGCGTGCTTCCCACCCCGTCACCCATAACAGTCTGCCTTCAGCGGCCTTCTCCCTCAACGCAGAATGACAAGTATGTGATGGAAGCCCAGTGTCCTCCCCTCAAGAACTGCTCTCTGTCCATGAGATAGTAATGCTTATCTTTCAGAAGTGGAGTCTCCACAGGCAAGGCATCCACAGTCTTTATGAGCAGCATGCCAGGAAACTGTACATGTGGAGAATGTTCTCGAGGACAAGGGCTGTCCCCTGAGGTGTCCTGCTCTCCCCCGAGGCTCCCTCACCCAGCTGCTCCTTGGTGCGTAGGGTGTTGAAGCAAGGCTCGGAGATGATCTGACAGAAAAGCTCCAGAAACATATTCTCCGAGGTGCTCTGCATGTCAGTTTGGTAGTAGATCTCGATGCAGTTATTGTGGACCTCATTCCTCTGCTCATAGTTTTTGCCTTTTTTTTTTATCGTTTTTTGCCTTTAATTTTTTTACAGAAGTCATTCCTGGATCGATTTCAGACTGTAAATCTTTAGAGACCAAGTAACTGAAGGTCATGCTTCCCCTGTGGGCTCATATGCTGCCTGTACTTTTCCTAAATCGGACTTGTGGCTTGCCTCCTCTGTTCTGCCCTGAACTGCACCTCATTACCTTCAGCATCACCTTTAGAGTTTGAGCACTCTTAGTAGCATTTGCCAAGCCGAACTATAATTATTCCTTACAGGTCTGCCTTCCTGATGAGATTGTGAGCACCATGAAGGGAAAGACCATCCAACACTTATCAGTTTTTGCAGTCGAGTGTCTACCATGGTGTTTGTTTAGGAAGACTGTTACTTTAAGAGACTCCCCCAAAACCTTTTTCATTGGCTATTCAAAGTATAACACTGGGGCTTCTTTCCTTAATTTATCAAATCTACCGTGATCTCCAAGGCTTTTAACAGTGCCTAAAACTCTGCCTGAAAGATCTCCTCAAAAGACACTTACTCAGTACCTTCTATGTGCCCCAGGCTTGGGACACAAAGATGAATAAAAAATACTTGTCCCCTTAAGGAATCCAAAATTTAGTACATCTAAGCTCCTCTGGATGGCGTGCTTCCCACCCCGTCACCCATAACAGTCTGCCTTCAGCGGCCTTCTCCCTCAACGCAGAATGACAAGTATGTGATGGAAGCCCAGTGTCCTCCCCTCAAGAACTGCTCTCTGTCCATGAGATAGTAATGCTTATCTTTCAGAAGTGGAGTCTCCACAGGCAAGGCATCCACAGTCTTTATGAGCAGCATGCCAGGAAACTGTACATGTGGAGAATGTTCTCGAGGACAAGGGCTGTCCCCTGAGGTGTCCTGCTCTCCCCCGAGGCTCCCTCACCCAGCTGCTCCTTGGTGCGTAGGGTGTTGAAGCAAGGCTCGGAGATGATCTGACAGAAAAGCTCCAGAAACATATTCTCCGAGGTGCTCTGCATGTCAGTTTGGTAGTAGATCTCGATGCCGCAGTTATTGTGGACCTCATTCCTCTGCTGATAAACAAACCACCCTCCTAAGAAGTCAAGAAGAGAGCGACAAGGTCAAACACTGCTTTAGGGTTTAATAAACTTACTGTTTGGTCTGGCTGTATGGCATTGTTCAGTTTGGCTAATGTCTTTCGGCAGTTCCAAACTACAATTAATTCGTTAAGACTGAAACTCAGTTTACACACAGGAATCCTAGTACAGTGATCTGCACTTGGGAGGCCCTCAACGGACACTTGGTGACTTAAAAGAGCAAAACATGTATAAAAGACCCACTTTCTGACCAGGTAATTATTAATGGGAAATGGTATCACAGTTAATGAAATCTGCAATACACAGTACACAATAGATTAGAACTAGCTAGTGTCTATAAGAAACTCAATAGAGATACAACCTATACTTTAATAACCATACAAAACAAATTTTTAAATCACTACTTGTGCCATTATCTATTTAGCATTCGATTCAATACTGTTCACCAACACCCACACTGAAGGTCAATTCACAAATTTACACAAATGTGTACAATGCTTAGAGATGACCCAACCTGACATCTCACTTTCGAGATGAGGAAACTGAGACCCTGAGGAGTGGGGTGACTTGTCCAAGGACACACAGTTGGATGGTGGAGAGCTAAGATACGCTGATCAAGTACTTCATCAAAGTTATAAACAGATGGCTATGCTTTATGATCTGATAATTATTTCATGAGCAGTAAATGTGACTAAGTAAAAACACAGTGTTTAGCAACTGCCTCATTACCATGTGCCCCGGTGGTACTAGTGATAAACCCACCTGCCAATGAAAGAGATTTAAGAGATGCCAATTCGATCTCTGGGTAGGGAAGATCCCTTGGAGAAGTGCGTGGCAATCTACTCCAGGATTCTTGCCTGGAGACTCCCATGGACAGAGGAGCCTGGTGGGCTACAGTCCATAGGGTTGCAATGAGTCAGACACGACTGAAGTGACTTAGCACGCAAGGTTTTTTTAATGGTAGTTCCTGATTTCTCCCCTCTGCCATGCTGCAGTGATTGAGGAACAAACTTAAGCTTGAAATGAGCCATTACCCGGTCTGTGATGACCGATTATGCAGTGCTCAAGGCATCTTGGAGCGTTCAATAAAGAGAACCTAAGATCCCAACATAATGCTTTAGTGGCTATTCAAGTGAGCCAGACACAAATCCTTAAGAAATGTACAGCCCAACAAAGGAGACAAAGATGCACTTCAATCTCAATTTGAAAGAAATGCTGAGTAGCTTAAATAAGGTTAAGGTTCAGAAAACCTGTGCTGGGAGGTCAAATGACAAAGCAATTACTTTTCTTTTTTAGTATTTATTTAATATTTATTTAGATCCACTTGGGAGGCCCTCAACGGACACTTGGTGACTTAAAAGAGCAAAACATGTATAAAAGACCCACTTTCTGACCAGGTAATTATTAATGGGAAATGGTATCACAGTTAATGAAATCTGCAATACACAGTACACAATAGATTAGAACTAGCTAGTGTCTATAAGAAACTCAATAGAGATACAACCTATACTTTAATAACCATACAAAACAAATTTTTAAATCACTACTTGTGCCATTATCTATTTAGCATTCGATTCAATACTGTTCACCAACACCCACACTGAAGGTCAATTCACAAATTTACACAAATGTGTACAATGCTTAGAGATGACCCAACCTGACATCTCACTTTCGAGATGAGGAAACTGAGACCCTGAGGAGTGGGGTGACTTGTCCAAGGACACACAGTTGGATGGTGGAGAGCTAAGATACGCTGATCAAGTACTTCATCAAAGTTATAAACAGATGGCTATGCTTTATGATCTGATAATTATTTCATGAGCAGTAAATGTGACTAAGTAAAAACACAGTGTTTAGCAACTGCCTCATTACCATGTGCCCCGGTGGTACTAGTGATAAACCCACCTGCCAATGAAAGAGATTTAAGAGATGCCAATTCGATCTCTGGGTAGGGAAGATCCCTTGGAGAAGTGCGTGGCAATCTACTCCAGGATTCTTGCCTGGAGACTCCCATGGACAGAGGAGCCTGGTGGGCTACAGTCCATAGGGTTGCAATGAGTCAGACACGACTGAAGTGACTTAGCACGCAAGGTTTTTTTAATGGTAGTTCCTGATTTCTCCCCTCTGCCATGCTGCAGTGATTGAGGAACAAACTTAAGCTTGAAATGAGCCATTACCCGGTCTGTGATGACCGATTATGCAGTGCTCAAGGCATCTTGGAGCGTTCAATAAAGAGAACCTAAGATCCCAACATAATGCTTTAGTGGCTATTCAAGTGAGCCAGACACAAATCCTTAAGAAATGTACAGCCCAACAAAGGAGACAAAGATGCACTTCAATCTCAATTTGAAAGAAATGCTGAGTAGCTTAAATAAGGTTAAGGTTCAGAAAACCTGTGCTGGGAGGTCAAATGACAAAGCAATTACTTTTTCTTTTTTTTAGTATTTATTTAATATTTATTTATTTGGCTGCATTGGGTCTTAGTTGAGGCATGTGAGCTTCATCACCTTATGGTATGTGGGATCTCAGTTCCCTGACCAGGGATTGAACCTGTGTCCCCTGCATTGGTAGGCAGATTCTTAACCACTGGGCCACCAGGGAAGTCCCAAGCGATTACTTTTTGAAAAAAGTTTAAAGAAAAAAAAATCAATGCTTTTCATCACGAATTTAGTGTACTTCCCACTATACAATTCTGAACAATAGTGATAACAATGCTTAAAAAGTGTACAATGCTTAGAGATGACCCAACCTGACATCTCACTTTCGAGATGTACATCAAAAGAAACTGCTGTTAATGCAAAAGTAACCCAACACTGCAAACTTCCATATATTATCAATTCTTTATGTTAATTCTATGGGCTCCTAATTGTACTTTCCATTTTTTATAAATAGATTTTATTATATGCTTCACAGTCAACATGTTTTTAGTTTTGTGATTTTTTTTTTTCACTTCCTAACTCCTCTACATTCCATTACCAGTCAATTCCAGTATAATTCTCTTCAAAATAATTGCCTACATCCAATTTCACCTCTTTGGCCCCACTACAGGTAATTTTCTTGCAGGATTACCTATCTTTAGCTATAAATACTAGAGGTCCCAGTAGATCTTTACCATAAATCTATGTATTATCATCCAAGTGATTTCAACCTCTTTAAACCAGTAAATCATTCCCAAAGAAATTGAGTCAGACACGACTGAAGTGACTTAGCACGCAAGGTTTTTAATGGTAGTTCCTGATTTCTCCCTCTGCCATGCTGCAGTGATTGAGGAACAAACTTAAGCTTGAAATGAGCCATTACCGGTCTGTGATGACCGATTATGCAGTGCTCAAGGCATCTTGGGCGTTCAATAAAGAGAACCTAAGATCCCAACATAATGCTTTAGTGGCTATTCAAGTGAGCCAGACACAAATCCTTAAGAAATGTACAGCCCAACAAAGGAGACAAAGATGCACTTCAATCTCAATTTGAAAGAAATGCTGAGTAGCTTAAATAAGGTTAAGGTTCAGAAAACCTGTGCTGGGAGGTCAAATGACAAAGCAATTACTTTTTCTTTTTTTTAGTATTTATTTAATATTTATTTATTTTGCTGCATTGGGTCTTAGTTGAGGCATGTGAGCTTCATCACCTTACGGTATGTGGGATCTCAGTTCCCTGACCAGGGATTGAACCTGTGTCCCATGCATTGGTAGGCAGATTCTTAACCACTGGACCACCAGGGAAGTCCCAAGCGATTACTTTTTGAAAAAAGTTTAAAGAAAAAAAAATCAATGCTTTTCATCACGAATTTAGTGTACTTCCCACTATACAATTCTGAACAATAGTGATAACAATGCTTAAAAAGTGTACAATGCTTAGAGATGACCCAACCTGACATCTCACTTTCGAGATGTACATCAAAAGAAACTGCTGTTAATGCAAAAGTAACCCAACACTGCAAACTTCCATATATTATCAATTCTTTATGTTAATTCTATGGGCTCCTAATTGTACTTTCCATTTTTTATAAATAGATTTTATTATATGCTTCACAGTCAACATGTTTTTAGTTTTGTGATTTTTTTTTTTCACTTCCTAACTCCTCTACATTCCATTACCAGTCAATTCCAGTATAATTCTCTTCAAAATAATTGCCTACATCCAATTTCACCTCTTTGGCCCCACTACAGGTAATTTTCTTGCAGGATTACCTATCTTTAGCTATAAATACTAGAGGGTCCCAGTAGATCTTTACCATAAATCTATGTATTATCATCCAAGTGATTTCAACCCTCCTGTAATCACACACAGCATATGTCAAACCAGTCCATTCCCAAAGACACATTTACACTTACTATCTGGGAGCTGAACTTCTCTGTACCGAACCAACTGACTTGGAAGGAGAGGTTTTGTATGAGCATGTTCAATAAGGGTGTCTTCGACCATCTGCATGACTCCTAGTGCAGCCTGTGCAAGAAAGCAGGTCACAGAGGATAACAAAACCACAAATGTTATCTTGATTCAATAGCAGCCTATAGCCCACGCAATAAGAAAACACCATGCACATGAAATAAACTAACCTAGTTTATCAAAGTGGATTTTTTTTCTTTTCATTATTTATTTGTATCCATTTTACTCTTTGGCCTGTGTGGGCCTTCCATTACACTGGCCTTTCTCATTGCAGAGCACCGGCTCTGGGCACATGCACTCCAGAGCGCTGACCTGTAATTGGACACACCAGTCCAGCTGCTCCATGGCACACTGGATCTTCCTGGGCCAGGGATTGAACCGGTGCCCCTTGCACTGCAAGGCAGACCCTTTACCCACTGGACCACCATGGAAGCCCTCAAAGTGAATTTTTAAACCTTAAGCACATTTGACCCTGTTCAAATAGATAAAAACTGAACTTGTCCATTTGCAATAGAGTCAGTAGGGTAGCAGTGAAGAGAAACAGAGATCCAGACAATCATCAGTACCGATCTTGACACTGGAAAGGTATCACTGATGGAAAGTTGGTCCCAAGTGAATGGCCCTCACCACAGATACTTGGGGTTATAGCAAACTAAAAGGAGGTAAGCATGTGACTTTATTCTGAATAAAACTGACCTGGGAAGAACCGTTTCTCAGCCACATAATAGCACCTGACCTTGGCAGCGAGTGTGTACTCTTGAGGCAGACTACCATAGGAATTCTGGAATGCTCTCTATGTGCTAAACATTTGGAATGTACTATATAAGTATCCTTTCTTCAAAATAATTGCCTACATCCAATTTCACCTCTTTGGCCCCACTACAGGTAATTTTCTTGCAGGATTACCTATCTTTAGCTATAAATACTAGAGGTCCCAGTAGATCTTTACCATAAATCTATGTATTATCATCCAAGTGATTTCAACCCTCCTGTAATCACACACAGCATATGTCAAACCAGTCCATTCCCAAAGACACATTTACACTTACTATCTGGGAGCTGAACTTCTCTGTACCGAACCAACTGACTTGGAAGGAGAGGTTTTGTATGAGCATGTTCAATAAGGGTGTCTTCGACCATCTGCATGACTCCTAGTGCAGCCTGTGCAAGAAAGCAGGTCACAGAGGATAACAAAACCACAAATGTTATCTTGATTCAATAGCAGCCTATAGCCCACGCAATAAGAAAACACCATGCACATGAAATAAACTAACCTAGTTTATCAAAGTGGATTTTTTTTCTTTTCATTATTTATTTGTATCCATTTTACTCTTTGGCCTGTGTGGGCCTTCCATTACACTGGCCTTTCTCATTGCAGAGCACCGGCTCTGGGCACATGCACTCCAGAGCGCTGACCTGTAATTGGACACACCAGTCCAGCTGCTCCATGGCACACTGGATCTTCCTGGGCCAGGGATTGAACCGGTGCCCTTTGCACTGCAAGGCAGACCCTTTACCCACTGGACCACCATGGAAGCCCTCAAAGTGAATTTTTAAACCTTAAGCACATTTGACCCTGTTCAAATAGATAAAAACTGAACTTGTCCATTTGCAATAGAGTCAGTAGGGTAGCAGTGAAGAGAAACAGAGATCCAGACAATCATCAGTACCGATCTTGACACTGGAAAGGTATCACTGATGGAAAGTTGGTCCCAAGTGAATGGCCCTCACCACAGATACTTGGGGTTATAGCAAACTAAAAGGAGGTAAGCATGTGACTTTATTCTGAATAAAACTGACCTGGGGAAGAACCGTTTCTCAGTCACATAATAGCACCTGACCTTGGCAGCGAGTGTGTACTCTTGAGGCAGACTACCATAGGAATTCTGGAATGCTCTCTATGTGCTAAACATTTGGAATGTACTATATACTTTAATCCTTGTACGTAATTTTACTGATAAAGAAACTGAGCATAGCGAGATTAAGACACTTTGAGGAGATTCCATAACTAGTAAGTGGCTGAGTCAGCATTTGAATCCAGGCTGATTCCACGCCATCTGCTCTCATCCACTAACAGTCCTGCTGTCCTACAGAGGAGGACAATTACTCCCATTTTCTCCAGTGACTGCATGATGCAGGCAACAACAGAGAAGGCAGTCGTTAAAGCAGGTCCACAGATAGCCAGGATTATCCTACTCCCTGTATACCCTCCCCTACCTTCCCAAGGAGGGCAGAGAAAGTTTAGCCAATGCTAACTGTGTATATAGTCACACTGTGGTGGTTAGTTAGCAGTCTAAACCAAATAGGGTAAAATTTCTCTTGCAGTGATCCATAACAGACTGCTAAAACCTCAATCACCCACCTGTTTTGTTATATTTCCATGGAGAAGGGCTTCAATGTGCAGCCGTGACAGGAGCTGAGGTATGAAGGCCTTAAGGCGAGGAAGGGTGACATCTGCAAACGGGTGTAAGAAACTGTAAGCTCTACCTTTGAGAGTTTTTTTTTTTTTTTTAAAAAAAAAAAAACACTGAGATAATCTGAGATTTACAGAAGAGTTGCAAAAAATAGCATAGGGAGTTTCTATATATTCTTTCCCCTAGTTTTCTCCAAAGTTGATATTTTTCACAACCATAGGAAGATGATCAAATCTAAGAAGTTAATACTGGCACAATACCATTCACTAAAAAATGGACTTTATTTGGATTTCAGTTTTTCCATTAGTAACTCTTCTCTGTTCTAGGATCTAGTCCAGGATCCTACCCTGCATTTAGTTGTCACGAGGCCCTAGATTCCTCCAGTCCTTAACAGTGCCTTGGTATCTCTTTGTCTTTCATGACCTTAAGATTTTTGAGCAGCATTGCTCATTTTATAGAATACCCTTAATTTGGGTTTGGTCTGATGTTTCCTCATTATTTATTATTATTTTTTTAATGATTTGTATCCAAACAGGGATTTTTTTTAAAATTTTGGCCTCTTTCACTGGTTATTAATTCATTTATTTTCATCCATCTTTATTCTTCGGCCTGTGTGGGCCTCCCATTGCAGTGGCCTCTCTCGCTGCAGAGCACTGGCTCCTAACTGGACACACCGGTCCAGCTGCTCCATGGCGTGTGGGATCTTAACAGGTCAGGGATTGAACGAGCACTCCTTGCACTGCAAGGCAGACTGTTTACCCACTGGACCACCAGGGAAGCCCTGTTTTCCCATTGCTAAATTGATCTGATGCATTCCTTGGAAGAATATCCCAGAGGTAATATGTCTTTCCGACACTGGAGGCATGTGACGCTGATAGGCTGTAATACAGGTGATGAAAACACTGACCACCTGGTTACAGTGTTGTCTGCCAGATGTTTGTACTGTAAGTGACTTGTTTTAATCTTTTAGTTATAATTAACTAATGTATACCTTCCAAGCACTAAGAAAAGTTGCCTGAAAGGTATATACCCTACAAATACCTACTTATCACATTATATTTTTAAAATATTTATTTTGGAGGCAACACTTTGAGACTATACAAATATCTTATCCTTACTAAACTTTTACCCACTAATTTAGTACCCAATAGTGGATACTGTCTCTATAAGTTATTACTACAGGATCCTAAGAGTGTATTTTCTATTACCCTCATGACTTTCACAGGTATGGATTTAATTCTTCAGTAAAGAAGAGCTGTCCCATTTCCATTAGGACACTATTAATAAATGGATGCTTACATTACTGACATAACATTAAAAAAAGAAAGACATAGGAAGCAAATTAATAAGTCCTTACTATCAGGCATTTTATAGATGTTATAAACTATAACTTATATGCGATTATTCCCATTTTAAAGTGAGAAAGCTGGAATTCCCTGGCAGTCGAGGGGTTAGGATTCCACACGCTCATTGCCAAGGGCCCAGGTTTAATCCCTGGCTAGGGAACTAAAATCCCAAAAGTTGCATGGTAGCCACGGGGAAAAAAAAAGGTGAGAAAACTGAAGTTAAGAGAATTTAAGTTTCTTACTGAAAGTCATGAAGCTAGTAAGCTGCAGAACTGCCTTTGAATCTGACCTAATTCCAAAGTGCATACGTGTTCCACTCACCTGACAGCCCTAAAAGCCCCCATTTACTAGACACCCTCAGCACTCTCTGCAGACTTCTGTCACAACACTCAAGTCTCTTTGCCTCTACAAAAATAATCTGTTTACATTCATGCTTTGTCACTAGACTGGAGCTTCTTGATCCATGAAGCCCCATCTAACTCACCATTTTTAAGTCTCAAGCACCTGTAGTGTGTTGCCTGGTGCAGAGCAGGCAGGCAGTGAATGCTCTTTCTAGCTAATGAATTGTATAATCGATAGGCCTGCACAGTGCCTGAAGCAACCAGTAAAATAATGACCTTGAATACTTTGCTCTTGACTTGTCACTGAAGACACCAAAGGCATTTTATAGACGCCTTTTAGAGATGATACATATTAAGTAAGGACTTGTCATAAAAGATTATTACAAATTCAAGTTTTTTTTTTTTATTACTGAGCATGTAGGAAGAAAGATTAATTGGTAAAGCAATGCTGAGAGGTGCAAAAGATAAAACAATAATGAAGGATGATACCAGTCTCACTCTTTCCAGTAAAACTCTTGAAGTAATTTCATTCCATTGAATGGACGTTTGTTAGACACACAAATATACTAAATATATATTTAGGTCAAAATATACTAAATACTAAATAAAAAGAATAAATGGAAGGTATAATTCATTGCTCTTGAGAATTTAGGACTTCCAGGCAAACTTTTGAAAATTAGATTCAAGATTTTAGAAAAAAAGCAACAAAAGATGACTCTTGAGGCTAATTTACATATTTTCCATGTTTTAACCAAGCTCAATATGAACAGATCTACAAATGTCTAAGCAATTTTTCTGCATGTTAAGAGTTTCAAGCTCAGTGCATTATTCCCATTTTAAAGTGAGAAAGCTGGAATTCCCTGGCAGTCGAGGGGTTAGGATTCCACACGCTCATTGCCAAGGGCCCAGGTTTAATCCCTGGCTAGGGAACTAAAATCCCAAAAGTTGCATGGTAGCCACGGGGAAAAAAAAAGGTGAGAAAACTGAAGTTAAGAGAATTTAAGTTTCTTACTGAAAGTCATGAAGCTAGTAAGCTGCAGAACTGCCTTTGAATCTGACCTAATTCCAAAGTGCATACGTGTTCCACTCACCTGACAGCCCTAAAAGCCCCCATTTACTAGACACCCTCAGCACTCTCTGCAGACTTCTGTCACAACACTCAAGTCTCTTTGCCTCTACAAAAATAATCTGTTTACATTCATGCTTTGTCACTAGACTGGAGCTTCTTGATCCATGAAGCCCCATCTAACTCACCATTTTTAAGTCTCAAGCACCTGTAGTGTGTTGCCTGGTGCAGAGCAGGCAGGCAGTGAATGCTCTTTCTAGCTAATGAATTGTATAATCGATAGGCCTGCACAGTGCCTGAAGCAACCAGTAAAATAATGACCTTGAATACTTTGCTCTTGACTTGTCACTGAAGACACCAAAGGCATTTTATAGACGCCTTTTAGAGATGATACATATTAAGTAAGGACTTGTCATAAAAGATTATTACAAATTCAAGTTTTTTTTTTTTATTACTGAGCATGTAGGAAGAAAGATTAATTGGTAAAGCAATGCTGAGAGGTGCAAAAGATAAAACAATAATGAAGGATGATACCAGTCTCACTCTTTCCAGTAAAACTCTTGAAGTAATTTCATTCCATTGAATGGACGTTTGTTAGACACACAAATATACTAAATATATATTTAGGTCAAAATATACTAAATACTAAATAAAAAGAATAAATGGAAGGTATAATTCATTGCTCTTGAGAATTTAGGACTTCCAGGCAAACTTTTGAAAATTAGATTCAAGATTTTAGAAAAAAAGCAACAAAAGATGACTCTTGAGGCTAATTTACATATTTTCCATGTTTTAACCAAGCTCAATATGAACAGATCTACAAATGTCTAAGCAATTTTTCTGCATGTTAAGAGTTTCAAGCTCAGTGCTTTTTTCCCTTTCTGAAAACTGCAATATCAGCAAGGTAAGTTCTTGGGTCAAAACACTGTCATTTGTGAAGTCCATGAAAAATAATAACTGAATGTTCTCAGTCAATGTTGAAAACAGCAAATGTAGTTAAACTGCCTGAATACAAAAGGCACCACTGTTTTTGTAAGAAAAAAAAAAGAAGAAAGAATACATAGTTGGTGTCTTTAACGGAACTATAAGTTATTAGAGAACACAGACACTAGCTAATAGGATAAACCAAATGATTTTAGAAAACAATGAAGAAAGCATCAGGCTGTTAAGTAGAAAGAGTCTCACCATCTAGGGCTTCTTTTAACTCATCTTTAGTCCAGGCCACTTCAGTCATCAGCAAGCGGAGGTAGTACATGGCGTGCTGGTGAGGCTGTTCAGCTCGGAAATTGTTAAGAGATCGCATATACTAGTGAAGGGAGATGAGGGTGTGTTAATTTTATCCATTCTTTTAAAATCATTTCAAAAGAGCAGCTACAATCAAACTTCATTTTGCATAAATCATGCATTACTGGGATGCCGGATATTGGCTTCTTTCTCCTTTTCGAAGTTATGTGATTAGAATGGGATTCACTCCTCTCTCCCCTGATCCTTAAATTAAACAGCATGATTTTCCTTTGCCCACACTGCTGCCTTACTCCCAGCATCTGACACAGACTCTAAGCCTTCACTGTGGGACCTCATTCATTCCTCAGAAGCTAGCCCCATTTTTCAGGGCCTCCATCTCTTGGCATCCTTTAATTCTTCACTACGAGGTCATCCTAACTAAGCAAGCAATGAAGATCAGAGTTTGGCTTTTAAAGCAGCTATCCATCCCATATTTCTGTTACTGGATCAGCCATGAGTTGAATGCAAGTGAAGACACATCAAGCCTAATAGTCTGCCCTAATGTGACAAGACTCTCATGTCATGCTGAGGCCCTAGCCTGCAGGATCAAGTGTTCTTCTTAAACAGAGGTTGAAATCTTAAAACTTTCACGGAGTCCCTGAAAGCTACTAGATCTACCTCAGTCTGCCCTCTGAAAGTAAGTGCTCTCCTAGCAATTAGGGCCTACAGAGAAGGGATCACGCGTCCCCCAGCCTCTCCTAGGCTTTCTTTCTGGGTAGAATGCGGGATCTAGCAAAGATAGGATGAAATGACTGACAGAGATGTGAATGCTTCTTTTCCTCCTCACTTCTCTTTCAAAAACGTTCATAACATGGCAACGTTACCTGGTGAATAAAAGAGATAAATCATAAAAATAAGTTCAGAAAACTTACTGCCTCTTTGATAATTTCAAATCTCTTTTCATCAATCTCAAAGGTAGCCATTTTCTCAATGATCTTCTTTAACAGAATTGGCTGCTTGTCATTGTAACCTTTCACCGAGAGCTACAGAAAGAGTTTGGGATATTAAAAGTCTAATAATACTATGACACACTTAAACTTGACTTTTAAATTAGAAAACCCCCAAACCAGGTATATCAAAATAAAAATAACACAAATGCAATGAATTTCATTTCTCATAAATGTAGTTTCACATTTAGGAAGGCAATATTATCCACCTTTATTTACTAAGATCCAAAAACATATTCTGGCTTTTCCTAAACAAACAAAAAACAATAGGAAGAAAACTTACCTCGTACCAAACTATGGCAGCACACACTATATCATCAAAGTTCAAGTTCTCATTAAATTATATTAATTATAGACTATATTTTAAGTTTAATCTTCTAAAAAGAATTTCTAAGGAATGTGGAGATTTCAAGGTTTTTATAGGTGTGTTAATGAGGTAAACATCATAGGGGAGTGTTATCTATCAAACTATTGGATATGCCCCTGAAGTGTTTCTATTTAAATATTTTTTAAAAAGTATCATCTTTTAAGCAATCAGGCATCCCCAATTTTGTATTATGTGGCATTCTGTCACTTTTCCTCCTCAGTGCTGCCCAATAAGGATCATACCACTTGCTTGTTTGATGAGTTCTGCTGATGTACCAAAGCTAGTGGCAAAACAGATGTGAAGTAAGGACACCCTGTATGTCCTGCCTGGATTTTGCCTTAGGACAGTTTAATAGTTTCTGAAAGTGTAACATTTTGAAAAGCAGAGGAAGCCTATTTCCTACTGTTATGTTGCCACATGGGGGCACAAACAGCAGCTGAGGATACACTCCAACTAGAATATCTCTGGAAACCTCTACCTTATGAAAACTGATAGGCGAGAACCTCAGCAGGAGTGATGGTCACTGACCATGGACGACAGCACGTCACACACTATGGGAACTAGAATGGCACCTAGCAGGAAGCCCATTCTGTGACAAGTTAAAATGGTTAATTTAATGGTAATATGCTACTAAAACTCAGCAGTGGAAAATAAGCCATAGATGATTACTTTTCTATTCGAATTTTATTTCAATTTCTGGGCTCCAAATTTCCCTGGATTCTGAGAATGTTTAGGTTATATACATTCTTTTTTTTTTTTTTGCGGGGGCAGGGGGGCGCTGGGGAGGGAGAAGGGCGAGCAGGCCACTTCTATTGGTCTTTCATTTATCTGTTTTCATCCACTTTTCTTCTTTGGCCCATGTGGGCCTCCCATCGCAGTGGCCTCTGTTGTCACAGAGCACCAGCTCGGTAATTGGACACATTGGTCCAGCTGCTCTGCGGCACGTGGGATCTTCCCAGGCCAGGGGTCGAACCATCGCCCCTTGCACTGCAAGGCGGTGTCCTTACCCACTGGACCACCAGGGAAGCCCTGGTTATATACATTCTTATACATTAAACAAAAACTACCAGAAAAGTTACTTGTGGGAAAAAACAAAAAAGTCACTGCAAATAAAATTTGAGAACCCTAAGATCTTATGTGTAGATTTAGAAAGGGCACACAGCACATGCTCTCATTTTAGTTGTTACGGAAACACACAATGCATTTTCAAGAAACGTGAAGATGAATGTGTGCCAGAAGAGGGGTGTTAATCTGGAAATGAGGTATAAGTTTGGAAACCTAAGAGAAAGGATCCAGTCATTTCTTGGGATGCATTTAATAATGCTTATTTTAAAACACACTTAAAAGCAATTAATAATACATGCTACAAAAATAAATATTTTAAAAAATGTCCGAACCAGACACAAACAGGGTACTTTCATGACTGTCAATATATAAAAAGGAGGAACAACATGCTTTCGATTAAAATGTTAAACATTTTGAAAAGCAGAGGAAGCCTATTTCCTACTGTTATGTTGCCACATGGGGGCACAAACAGCAGCTGAGGATACACTCCAACTAGAATATCTCTGGAAACCTCTACCTTATGAAAACTGATAGGCGAGAACCTCAGCAGGAGTGATGGTCACTGACCATGGACGACAGCACGTCACACACTATGGGAACTAGAATGGCACCTAGCAGGAAGCCCATTCTGTGACAAGTTAAAATGGTTAATTTAATGGTAATATGCTACTAAAACTCAGCAGTGGAAAATAAGCCATAGATGATTACTTTTCTATTCGAATTTTATTTCAATTTCTGGGCTCCAAATTTCCCTGGATTCTGAGAATGTTTAGGTTATATACATTCTTTTTTTTTTTTTTGCGGGGGCAGGGGGGCGCTGGGGAGGGAGAAGGGCGAGCAGGCCACTTCTATTGGTCTTTCATTTATCTGTTTTCATCCACTTTTCTTCTTTGGCCCATGTGGGCCTCCCATCGCAGTGGCCTCTGTTGTCACAGAGCACCAGCTCGGTAATTGGACACATTGGTCCAGCTGCTCTGCGGCACGTGGGATCTTCCCAGGCCAGGGGTCGAACCATCGCCCCTTGCACTGCAAGGCGGTGTCCTTACCCACTGGACCACCAGGGAAGCCCTGGTTATATACATTCTTATACATTAAACAAAAACTACCAGAAAAGTTACTTGTGGGAAAAAACAAAAAAGTCACTGCAAATAAAATTTGAGAACCCTAAGATCTTATGTGTAGATTTAGAAAGGGCACACAGCACATGCTCTCATTTTAGTTGTTACGGAAACACACAATGCATTTTCAAGAAACGTGAAGATGAATGTGTGCCAGAAGAGGGGTGTTAATCTGGAAATGAGGTATAAGTTTGGAAACCTAAGAGAAAGGATCCAGTCATTTCTTGGGATGCATTTAATAATGCTTATTTTAAAACACACTTAAAAGCAATTAATAATACATGCTACAAAATATATTAAAATGTGAGATGTGTTTGAACACAGGAACTTTCTATGACTGTCAACAGAAAAAAGAAGCTTATAAGTAACCCTGAGCACCACAACCACAACTATGGGTATCTTTCACTTACAGATGTCAATATATTCAAATACATGGGAGGAACAACATGCTTTCAGGATTAAAATGTTAAACATTTTAAGCAGAGGAACATGCAAATAAATGTAGCACACATACATGTTCACCAGATGCAGTAAACTCTACTAAACCGTTTGTTAGTAGAGCTAATACTAACTTGAGTTCTCCAATCATTAAAAAAAGGTGCAAGGAGAAAACCATCAATCTTCTTGTTTTAAAATGCAGAAGTTAATAGTTTTCCCAAGCTCAACATAATGCTTAAACGGTGTGACGCCTTTTCTTTGGTTTTCATTTTACTTACAAGTATTGCATTCATTCCTGATGCAATGCCATAGCTCAAACCTGAGAGGCGTGCTGCATATGTATACTCTTTTAAATCATCCTTCAATAACCTGAGAAACAGGTATGTCATGTTGCAATGGAGAGGATCAGCATAAATGTAGCGACTAACGAAAAGAAAAACAAAAGAAATGCTTTGATACCTCAAGCAGTGGCATGGTAATGAAGAAATATGACCGAAGAGTATGAATATGCAGCCTCATAATCTGAATTTCTAGGGAAACAGGATAAGCCAACCTTCTGTTTTACAACGGCAGGAAGACTTCATTCTCTGTTGTCAAAGATCAAGACTTGAGATACAGAATGGGTGAGATTTAAGCCTAAATCAGGGTCTGATTTTGTTTTGAGGAGAAAAATATGACAATCTGATGAAAGATGTTTAAAAAAAAAAAGAAATCAAGGAAAATTTGCATCATATGAATGGTATATTGCTGAATACTTAGAGTAAGAGGTAACTTAAAAAAATTAAATGATGAGAAAATATGATTAGCCACAAAGATTTTCTAAAAAGAAATTAAACTCATACCCTCAATCAAAAATGCTTCCATCAAATCAATATAAAAAATGTTGATGAGTGGAAGGCTCTACGACGTGGGTACTTACATACATCCCATAGATGGTATTTTGGAGGTCATAGCTCAAGCCTGCTAGCTCTGCTGCATATGCATACTCGTTGAGTGAGTCTTTGAGGAGCTCAAGGTACAAATAGGCCATGTTACAGTGCAAGGGGTCCACATAAGCAAATGGGCTGGAAGAAAATGTTGACAGTAAAATAGCTGGTTTATTACTTCCCAATGTGATATGGCCTTTTGAGAGGGATCAAGGAACTGAACACCGGTTAAAATAACTTACTGAAGATATGCTTTGAATTCTTGAATCTGTCTCTTCTTATGAGCAAAAAAAAAAAAAGAAAAGAAAAGAAAAAAAAAAACCAGAAGGCCAAAAAAAAACTTGAAAACTGGCCTGTGTGCTGGTAGTAGGGAAGATGGAGAAGGAATTGCTTACCCCAGATGGCACGGTAGAAGTGACAAGTTAGGAACACTGGGTAGGTGAGGAGTACTAACGGGCCAAGGTGCCTGCCTCCACTAAGGCGAGCGGGAGATGGCATGGCTGACAGAGCTGACACAGCTCCTTTCTCCCTCAGGCAAGCCATACCCACGGTGGACGGGAGGACTGAGATTGAGAAGTTTGTGTGCTATGATTATATAAACTTCAAAGAGACAAACTAAGACTTGAAAGTGAAAAATTGAGACCTGTTAAAACATTAGCCTGTCTCTGAGTTTCCCCCTAAAGCAACAAACAGGAACATTGTCAAAAATAAATCATTTTACAACGGCAGGAAGACTTCATTCTCTGTTGTCAAAGATCAAGACTTGAGATACAGAATGGGTGAGATTTAAGCCTAAATCAGGGTCTGATTTTGTTTTGAGGAGAAAAATATGACAATCTGATGAAAGATGTTTAAAAAAAAAAAGAAATCAAGGAAAATTTGCATCATATGAATGGTATATTGCTGAATACTTAGAGTAAGAGGTAACTTAAAAAAATTAAATGATGAGAAAATATGATTAGCCACAAAGATTTTCTAAAAAGAAATTAAACTCATACCCTCAATCAAAAATGCTTCCATCAAATCAATATAAAAAATGTTGATGAGTGGAAGGCTCTACGACGTGGGTACTTACATACATCCCATAGATGGTATTTTGGAGGTCATAGCTCAAGCCTGCTAGCTCTGCTGCATATGCATACTCGTTGAGTGAGTCTTTGAGGAGCTCAAGGTACAAATAGGCCATGTTACAGTGCAAGGGGTCCACATAAGCAAATGGGCTGGAAGAAAATGTTGACAGTAAAATAGCTGGTTTATTACTTCCCAATGTGATATGGCCTTTTGAGAGGGATCAAGGAACTGAACACCGGTTAAAATAACTTACTGAAGATATGCTTTGAATTCTTGAATCTGTCTCTTCTTATGAGCAAAAAAAAAAAAAGAAAAGAAAAGAAAAAAAAAACCCAGAAGTCTAAAAAGAAGCTTGAAATCTGCCATGTGTGCTGGTAGTAGGGAAGATGGAGAAGGAATTGCTTACCCCAGATGGCACGGTAGAAGTGACAAGTTAGGAACACTGGGTAGGTGAGGAGTACTAACGGGCCAAGGTGCCTGCCTCCACTAAGGCGAGCGGGAGATGGCATGGCTGACAGAGCTGACACAGCTCCTTTCTCCCTCAGGCAAGCCATACCCACGGTGGACGGGAGGACTGAGATTGAGAAGTTTGTGTGCTATGATTATATAAACTTCAAAGAGACAAACTAAGACTTGAAAGTGAAAAATTGAGACCTGTTAAAACATTAGCCTGTCTCTGAGTTTCCCCCTAAAGCAACAAACAGGAACATTGTCAGTAAAGTAATTGATAATATCCATCATATAACTGCAGTCAGAACCAGGAAAAAAATATTAAAACAAGAAAAGTTTTAAGTGAGAAAGAGTAACAAAGGAGAGGAAACAATTACAGAGTGCAAGATGGCAGAGATCATCTAACTTAAATCTTCATTTCCCAAACATGAAGCATAATTTCTTTCATGTCATCTGGGCTGGCAGAAGCAGAGTTAGGATTCAGTTGTTTTTTTGTTTGTTTGTTTTATAATTTTGGCCTCTTTTATTGGTTTTTTATTGATTTTCATCCATCTCTATTCTTTGGCACATGTGGGCCACCCATCACAGTGGCCTCTTTTGTTGCAGAGGACCTACTCTGGGCGCACATGCTCCAGAACGCTACCTCGTAATTGGACACACTGGTTCAGCTGCTCCGCAGCACGTGGGATCTTCCTGGGCCATGGATCGAACCGATGCCCCTTGCACTGCAAGGCGGACTCTACCCACTGGACCATCAGGGAAGCCGGGATTCAGTTTCAAGTGAAGTGATCTATTCATCTGACTGTGATGCTGCTCACCTTCATGACAAGCAAGTGAAAGCTGCCTTCGTCAACAACTGTGCACTGCATTCTTATTAGAGTGTTAGACATACCTTGAGGTACTGGGATAAAGAAGGACAAGTCAGGTAGGGCGCTTGACCTCACAGCATTTAGAGTCTAGTTGCAGGGGACAAATAGCAAATCTAAATATGAACCATCAGGTGGTGATGGTGTTATGGAGAAAAATCATGCAGGATAAGAGCAACGGGAGTGATGGACAGTGGTGGCAGGACAGGAAGATCATTAATTTCTATAAAACTCTAACCAAGGCCTCTCTGATAAGGTGGCATCTGGGCCTGAGAAGCAAACAAGCAAGTCCTGGGAACCTAGGGGTGGGGGACTTCCCAGCCTGAGGAAACAGCCAGTGCAAAAGACCAGAGGCAGCCTCTTGGCTTCATTTGTTTGGCAGCAAATTAAAAGTTTCATTCTATCCACAGCACAGTAAATATAACCAATGCACTGATAGCAAAGCCAACAATGTATATTGGGGGAAAAAAAATTACAAGTAAAAATAGGGATAAAATGCTCTGCCCCAGAGAAATTGAAATCAAAGAGAAGGGCTTCCCTGGTGGTCCAGTGGTTAAGGACACCGCCTTGCAGTGCAAGGGGCACTGGTTCGATCCCTGGCCTGGGAAGATCCCACGTGCCGCGGAGCAGCTGGACCAATGTGTCCAATTACCGAGCTGGAGCTCTGGGGCACATGCGCCCAGAGCCAGTGCTCTGCAACAACAGAGGCCACGGCGATGGGAGGCCCACATGAGCCAAAGAACAAAGATGGATGAAAAACAGATAAATGAAAGACCAATAGAAGTGGCCTGCTACCCTTCTTCTCCCCAACCAGCCCTCCTCCCCCCAAAAAAAATCAAAGAGAAAATTCTGAAGCTATACAAGCATTCTCCACCTAGAAATCTAAATAGTAGTCTGCCATTTAATTTTTAAAATATTTGTTATACACAATGACAGATTTTCCTCTTTAAGTAAACAGCAGCTCAGAAACCTTACAGGCACAATTCACAAAAGCAAAAGCATCAAGACAAAAGAGAGTCCTTGAAAGGGCCCATCCCCACAGATACCCTTAGGTGGAAGTGGAAGGCCAGAGAAAGCCAGATCTGGGAATTCAAAGTCATATGGCTCAGCTCAGAAGGCAATTCCACGAAGCACCCTAAAATGCTGCACCCACAGCAGCTATGCTGGTGAGCCGGAGAGGGTCCTAAACTAACTTCTAGAAAAAAACATGACTCAAATGCAATGCTCAAATCCTGGTTCACTTGTTAATTTAAAACATATTATTTTGTAACCACTTGTTATGTGCTTAAATATGGATCACAGAGTTTTAAAAATTGCATGTATGCATGATATTATCCTATTTCTGAAAAGATTAGAAGGATGTGCACAAACAGAAAATTACTATAAGAAGAAACTTTATAACACTGTTTATCTTTAGAGAGACCAAAACACAGAGACAGATTGGTGGGAAGCAGACGGTTTTAATTTTGAGAACTAGGCTGGGCAGTTTAGGGAATGGAAAAACGTCAAATGGTCTCTCAAAAGCTATTCTGAAGCCAAACCATGGAAAACAAATGGGAAAGTGTGGCAAGCTGCTTAGAGTGTTAAAAATACCACTTTAACTATCAAAAACTAAAATCAGCTATGTAATGTTTTCTGGCAATAGTAAGCCATAATCAGAACGTCCAGGTCTGATATTAAAAAAAGAAAAAAAAAAAAAAACACTAAAAACCAAAAACCCAACAATCAGCACAGCTCTAAATAATCTATGAATCTCATGGTATAAATAAATGTTCCTATCTCTACAGTCTCAACATAGAGACTTGGCTTGTTGGTGAACCATTAACTTTCTACCTAGAGATTCTTTCTCCTTCTTCCAAAACATGTAAAACACATCTAAGCTGAATTTTAGAAATATAAAATTATGAACTCACAAAAAATTTGAAATTTGAATTGAGTGGTGACATTATCACACAAATCAAAGGAGACGAAAATGAACTAAAGGTTTATACTGAGAAATCACTGCAGCGGTAGCATTATTCATAAATTTTACTAAACATCTTCTACCAAGTCAGGAGTAGAGAATGCAGTTTCTAAGGGCTCCAGACAATCCAAGGGCTGGAAAGGACTCAAGATCATTTAGTAACTACCAACTCTTCTGGGCAAGTTCCAGGAATACAAAACTAAAACCACAACAAAAGAACACTGTGGATTATTTAATCTTTCTTCAGTGAAACTTCTGGTGAATCTACACTGTTCTCAGATTCCAAAATCCTGAAGGTTAAGGAAGATCCTCCTAATAGCTAACATAAATCATTTCAGTTGAAGAGTAGAACCCTCAGCGGAAAGGAAGAATTAACAACCTTGGCTCCTACAATAACCCTTAACAGGAAGGAACAGCCTTCCCTTGTCTAGGCTAAATAACTCTAATTCCTTTTATCTCTAGACACAGATCCTTAAGAAAGCAAAGAAAACTTTAAGAAATGTAACTGTTGATTATTATAGGAGACTTTGTAGCTAGATTTATTTTACATACCTGAAAAATTCAAAGTTGAGACAAGCCTTGGGCAAGAAAAACTTATCATCTTGTTTGAACCAGAGTTTGCTCATAGCTGTATCCTGTGACAGAGAAACAATGTATTTAGGGAAATACAGGTACCCTTGGCAAAAGTCTTCGAGCAGAAGACAGAGGCAACAGCTGAGTGTCGTTCTAGAGAGGCTGCTGTCCTGAGGCCCGGAAGCACTAAGTGGGTCAGTTGGTAGGCAGCAGGAGTGATGACGGCTAACTTCAGCAGCAGAGAGAAATCACCCTCTTATCCCACCTTGGGTCAAAGAGATGGGTTCACAGTGGAGGAAGAGACAAGCGAAACCAATACCAACTCTCCCTGTCTTTCTGGAGACTGGCAGGCAGAGGCAGGAGTTCTTGGTGGGGTGGATGTAAGGCAGTCAGTCGACTTGACTGCCTCTCTCATGGGAGAGCCTGAGCCAGAACTACCCAACTGAGCTACTTTCTGTCCCTTGGAAACTGCATGTGAAAAAATAAATGTTTGAGGTTTTAAGCTGCCGAATTTTAGAGTAATTTCTTGCACAGCAATGGATAATTAACACAGCCAAGAGGATGAACAAATAAGCCACTCCCTTGACTCTCCACTCACTCATTCATCCCAAGTTTTAAAAAAGTCTTAAAGTTCACTAGATATAAGCGGTTTAATGTTCTCCTTAGTTTACGCTAAGATGGCCTATTTAAAACAAAAACTTAGAAGCAGATAAGCTTTCTCTTTGAATAACCTATAACTCCTTAAAATGTCGTTTTTAAAGAAAAATGACTATCTTACTAATAATATAGTTACCTGAGATAAATTAAATTTCACAGTCCTAAACACTGATTATTATCTCACTGAATTCTAAGTCTTTAGAAGAAAAGGGAAAGAAGGATGTTTGTCTATGGAGTTAGTTTAAAACTAACTCTTTAAAACTAAAGAGTTAGTTTTAACGTTAGAAAAGAGGATGCGCTATAATAATCTGAGCCATTTTTCTACACAATCTACCCAAGGTGTGAAATTCTGAGAAAGAAAACCCTCTTCTCAATCGTTCTACCCCCTGGCTTATACTCCATTAACTTCATATAGGTACTCCTTCAAAATGAGAACAAGCTGTTTTTTTTTTTTTTGCCACTTCTATTGGTCTTTCATTGATTTATTCTCATCCATCTTTGTTCTTTGGCCTGTGTGGGCTTCCCATAACAGTGGGCTCTCTTGTCGCAGAGGACCGGCTCTGGGCACATGAGCTCCAGAGCTCCGGCTTGGTGGTAGTTGTGGACACATCAGTCCAGTTGCTCCGCAGCATGTGGGATCCTCCCAGGCCAGGGATCGAACCGGCACCTTGCACTGCAAGGCAGTGTCCTTACCCACTGGACCACCAGGGAAGCCTGAGAACGAGCTGTTTTTAAGAGCAGGAAATCCACCAGCTTCCCCAGGCTTTAGAGATTCTTTCTTATCCTTAACTTTCATGATGCAGCAAGTCTGCTTCCTGACTGCGTCTTCACTGAACATGGAAACACGGCCGCTATCTTTCAACAACAGACTTGAGTTATCGTCCAGGCTTACTATTTTATTTTCTGCAAAGAAAACAAATTCCCGAAATCCTATGCTATAGAGCCGTTTTCTTTCTTTCTTTCTTTTTTTTTTGACATTTCTAGCCTTTTAGTATTTCTTTTAGTTATTCTCTCTGCAACTTTTCTATTATCTCTGGGTGGGAGTCCATACATCAATAGAGTACCAAATGCAAGAAACCATCTCTCTAGTCCCCTCCAACTGTCCCCTCACTTTAATATCACTGACTCTAACGTATTACCTTAATAAGAGAAGGGTACGGTGCTGCTTCTTTTTCTAAGGCTAAAATCTCAAAATTGGTAGGAATAAATTCATTCTTCGTTGGAAGTTTAAATTTCCCATTCAGATCAGCATTTTGCCATTTCTGGATAAAGAGTAAAAAAAAAAAAATAAAACACATAAACAAACAAGATTAGACTTTAAGAGTTCAAAACTGTCACTTAACTTAATATCCAGGCAAATACTGAAGGAATAAATGTCACACAGCATTCTTTGCCATCATATATAAAGAGGCTATTTCCAAAATCTAGCAATGGCTTTTCATGAAACTTGAGTTGGAGTCTCTGGAACTAATCAAGGTTTTACACCTACCTATCGTTGTTCTTTATAAACATCTCTAAAATGACCAGCTGATGTGAAGGAACAATCTAAGTCTGTGGAACACAGAGGTTAACTGGTCTGTATGAAGATCACATTTGCTCTAGCTCTTTAAAGAACAGAGAATAACCTGCACAGAGACATACTCCCGCAACTGCTAGAGAACAGGTCATTAATCTAAGAGCTAAACTTACAGCTACACTAAAGTCACTTGCATGTATGGCTTGAAACCTAGGTTACAGGGGGTTTCTTTCACTTCAGCACTTCTGAAGCCTGGCCCACTCTTCTCCCAGATGACCACGTGAATCGCCAAGTGGACCAGTATTTCAAGCATAAAGTTAAGGACAAAGCTAGACTTAACTCAGCTTAACTGTGGAATAGGATTGACCTAACCTTCAGGCTGGATTTGTTCCATTGGCAACTTCCAAAAGGTGAGTGAGTTCAATTGGCTGCAACTGATGAACTCTGATTTATACGATTTTTTTTTAAAAAAAAGATATTTCATTATTAAAAAAAAAAAAAGCAACCAACTGCCAATGCTTTTGGGTTCAGTAATTTGGTCTCCAGCTGATGTGGCACAGCCTTGCAGCTCTTGCAGTTCTATTTTGGTCCCTGCATTTGTATTGTTGGCACTGGGATGGTAGGGATGTTGACCACATTACTTATAAGTAGCAACTTAAATCTGCAGAATGGCTGAATTGTAGGGCCTGGTAAACACTCAGCAAGAAAATTTCACCGTTGAGTTTCCAGATCAATTTGTTTTAATTCCCAGTTGGGGCAGGTTTGTCATGGTCAGTATTTGGTGAACAGGGGTTTTCCCTCCATGGGAGATCATCCCCACAGGTTAGGGACACACAAAAGGGACTGTTATTTCCTTCTGTACTGTGAATATGTCAAAGAAGTATCAGTAATAACTTTCTTATTCTTTTCTCTATTTTATCATTACCCTGATACCTTTAAGATCATTCAAGTTTAACTAGTATTGTCAGAGCAAGGTTTTCTGATATCTTCCCATGAATAAAGGACACAATCTCAAAGCCACACAGTCAACGAGAGCCAAAAAGAAAAAGTAGTAGACAAGACTCACAGACAAAATCCTGATTCCTGATGAATAGGGTAATATACTACTACACATATACCTGTTTTGAAACAAATTATAATGACTCTATGTTGAGGAAAAGAGCAATGATACAATATGAGGCATAAAATTCAACCCCTCCTAAAGTGAAGATGGTATGAACTCCAGAAACTGCTCCCCGTCTATGTTCAGAGCAAGGACGTGGGCTCTCAGAAGCCCTTGCACCTGTCTTTCAGGTTCTCTATTTCCATCTCTTCCTGCCTGTCTTGGCGCCTTTGCACCCCTGTGGACTTTGGACGTCAGTGATCCTTGACCTCATAAGGCTGGAGGTCTGCTTTACAGCCCTGCTGCTCTGACACAGACACATGAGAAGGTGGCTATAGTGCCATTTCTTCAGCCCTCCAGCTCTACCCTGCCTCTGGGTACAGACAGGCTGGCATTTGTTCTTGGCAGGTGATGAGTCAGGGAACTGATGAACTCTGATTTATACGTTTTTTTTAAAAAGATATTTCATTATTAAAAAAAAGCAACCAACTGCCAATGCTTTTGGGTTCAGTAATTTGGTCTCCAGCTGATGTGGCACAGCCTTGCAGCTCTTGCAGTTCTATTTTGGTCCCTGCATTTGTATTGTTGGCACTGGGATGGTAGGGATGTTGACCACATTACTTATAAGTAGCAACTTAAATCTGCAGAATGGCTGAATTGTAGGGCCTGGTAAACACTCAGCAAGAAAATTTCACCGTTGAGTTTCCAGATCAATTTGTTTTAATTCCCAGTTGGGGCAGGTTTGTCATGGTCAGTATTTGGTGAACAGGGGTTTTCCCTCCATGGGAGATCATCCCCACAGGTTAGGGACACACAAAAGGGACTGTTATTTCCTTCTGTACTGTGAATATGTCAAAGAAGTATCAGTAATAACTTTCTTATTCTTTTCTCTATTTTATCATTACCCTGATACCTTTAAGATCATTCAAGTTTAACTAGTATTGTCAGAGCAAGGTTTTCTGATATCTTCCCATGAATAAAGGACACAATCTCAAAGCCACACAGTCAACGAGAGCCAAAAAAGAAAAAGTAGTAGACAAGACTCACAGACAAAATCCTGATTCCTGATGAATAGGGTAATATACTACTACACATATACCTGTTTTGAAACAAATTATAATGACTCTATGTTGAGGAAAAGAGCAATGATACAATATGAGGCATAAAATTCAACCCCTCCTAAAGTGAAGATGGTATGAACTCCAGAAACTGCTCCCCGTCTATGTTCAGAGCAAGGACGTGGGCTCTCAGAAGCCCTTGCACCTGTCTTTCAGGTTCTCTATTTCCATCTCTTCCTGCCTGTCTTGGCGCCTTTGCACCCCTGTGGACTTTGGACGTCAGTGATCCTTGACCTCATAAGGCTGGAGGTCTGCTTTACAGCCCTGCTGCTCTGACACAGACACATGAGAAGGTGGCTATAGTGCCATTTCTTCATGCAAAACCTAAGCTCCAGCTCTACCCTCTGTTCATTCCTCTTGGAGATGGTACAGACAGGGCTGGGTCATCACTCTCCACACTCTGGGCCGTGAATTGGTGGATCCGGGAAGCTCATGTTCTTGTGAATCCCTCTCACATCTAGCTTCTTCACAGATGGGTTAGCCCTACCTTAATGACTTCATCTGAAATAGCTTCTTGTTTGTACTGGGTTCCGTACCACTCTTCCGTGCGGTCAGTTTTTCCTTCAAAAGATTTGGAAACTATTGCAACCCTAGAGACAGATGGGAAAAAAAATAATCTATCAAGTCATACATAAATTTACAGAATCTGACTCGTGAAAATACAATGTCTAAAAATGTGTTGGGTTTTTAAGATGCAGTTAAGTCCTATGAAGCTTAGTTGAAATGGCAATGTATGAACAGGAGTCTCTGATCACTGTTACTCTCTGGTTATAGCCCATCATTTTGGGTGTGAAAATCTGCTTGGAAGGGAGATTCTTGCAATGAACGCTATTGACCAGAATCTTAAAAGAAGAGTAGCCACAGAAAAAAAAAACAAAAAAACAAAAAAAATGGAACAAAGGTCAGTTGAAAAATAGTCTTTGAAAAAGTACAATAAAGTTCTCCCTCCTAGGAACAGCTCAGGCCCAGGGTTCTAAGAATGGCTAATAAAACTTGTTGGTTCATTCAGAGAACCAAAAATTAAAAACATTTTCCCTATAACTTGCTCAGCTTGTGTTCTGTTCCCCATTTCCCCAAAAGACACTACCATCAACTGTATGTATTACATGGCACTAGCATTCCTGTGGCCGGGGGAAATGGGGACAAGACCAAGAAAAACATCTTTCTCTGATGGGATATTAGAAACTATGTTTGGAGCGGAAAAGAGCAATGACACAATATGAGGCATAAAATTCAACCCCTCCTAAAGTGAAGATGGTATGAACTCCAGAAACTGCTCCCCGTCTATGTTCAGAGCAAGGACGTGGGCTCTCAGAAGCCCTTGCACCTGTCTTTCAGGTTCTCTATTTCCATCTCTTCCTGCCTGTCTTGGCGCCTTTGCACCCTGTGGACTTTGGACGTCAGTGATCCTTGACCTCATAAGGCTGGAGGTCTGCTTTACAGCCCTGCTGCTCTGACACAGACACATGAGAAGGTGGCTATAGTGCCATTTCTTCATGCAAAACCTAAGCTCCAGCTCTACCCTCTGTTCATTCCTCTTGGAGATGGTACAGACAGGGCTGGGTCATCACTCTCCACACTCTGGGCCGTGAATTGGTGGATCCGGGAAGCTCATGTTCTTGTGAATCCCTCTCACATCTAGCTTCTTCACAGATGGGTTAGCCCTACCTTAATGACTTCATCTGAAATAGCTTCTTGTTTGTACTGGGTTCCGTACCACTCTTCCGTGCGGTCAGTTTTTCCTTCAAAAGATTTGGAAACTATTGCAACCCTAGAGACAGATGGGAAAAAAAATAATCTATCAAGTCATACATAAATTTACAGAATCTGACTCGTGAAAATACAATGTCTAAAATGTGTTGGGTTTTTAAGATGCAGTTAAGTCCTATGAAGCTTAGTTGAAATGGCAATGTATGAACAGGAGTCTCTGATCACTGTTACTCTCTGGTTATAGCCCATCATTTTGGGTGTGAAAATCTGCTTGGAAGGGAGATTCTTGCAATGAACGCTATTGACCAGAATCTTAAAAGAAGAGTAGCCACAGAAAAAAAAAACAAAAAAAATGGAACAAAGGTCAGTTGAAAAATAGTCTTTGAAAAAGTACAATAAAGTTCTCCCTCCTAGGAACAGCTCAGGCCCAGGGTTCTAAGAATGGCTAATAAAACTTGTTGGTTCATTCAGAGAACCAAAAATTAAAAACATTTTCCCTATAACTTGCTCAGCTTGTGTTCTGTTCCCCATTTCCCCAAAAGACACTACCATCAACTGTATGTATTACATGGCACTAGCATTCCTGTGGCCGGGGGAAATGGGGACAAGACCAAGAAAAACATCTTTCTCTGATGGGATATTAGAAACTATGTAGGAGAGAAGCAAGAAGAGGGGGAAAAAAAAGTTTAGAGAGGGGGGCTTCCCCCCTGGTGGTCCGGTGGATAAGGACACCGCCTTGCAGTACAAGGAGTGCCGGTTCGATCCCTGGCCTGGGAAGATCCCACGTGCCGCGGAGCGGCTGGACTGATGTGTCCAATCACCGAGCCAGAGCTTGGAGTGCATGCGCCCAGAGCCGGCACTCTGCAGCGACAGACGCCACCGCGATGGGAGGCCCACAGGAGCCAAAGGACAAAGATAGATGAAAATAGAGAAATGAAAGACCAATAGAAGTGGCCCGCCCGCTCCCCTCCCTCCTCAACCCGACCCCCGCCCAAAAATAAATAATAATAAAATAAATAAATCTTTAAAAAAAAAAAAGTTTAGAGAGGGAAGGCCAAGGTAAAATAACATCAAAAGATTACAAATCGGGCTTCCCTGGTGGTCCAGTGGGTAAGGACACCGCCTTGTAGTGCAAGGGGCACCGGTTTGATCCCTGGCCTGGGAAGATCCCATGTGCCGCGGAGCGGCTGGACTGATGTGTCCAATTACCGAGCCAGAGCTCTGGAGCGCATGCGCCCAGAGCCGGTGCTCTGGACAATAGAGGCCACTGCGATGGGAGGCCCACAAGAGCCAAAGAACAAAGACGGATGAAAATAGACAAATGAAAGACCAATAGAAGCGGCCCGCCCATCCCCCTCCCTCCCCACCCCACCCCCCAAAAAATAAATAAATAAAATAAATGTTTAAAAAAAAAGATTACAAGTCGATGAGCCAAAGAAGCTCTGTACCAATAGAGCTCCTGCCCCAGGGAAGGTTGTTGTCTTTTAATTATCAAAGCTAGAACCATTTCACTTTGACTAGCTGGCTCAATGCCAGGCTGGGAGCAATCATTTTAAATCTTGTGGACAGAGTACTAGGCTAATTGCTTGAAAGGTTTGCCATGCAGTCAGTGCTATTACTGGTTTCACTTCTTTATGCTCCAATTCAAGCAGCCAGGTTCATGTCTATTCCTGCATGTTCTCACTTGTCCTCTCAGAGGTTAGGTTCTAGCCTCCGAATGTTGGTCTTACAGCTGAAAGCCCACTCCTTGCCATCAAAACTCCCCTCTACTGAACACCCACACTCATTCATTTTCAGAATCTTATTCTCTGTGTTACAAACACCTGCCCATCATTGGATTGCCTCAATTCCAATGCCAGACTGTCTGAATCACTGCCTTTTTAAAATTCATTCTAGATTTAAAAAAAGTCTACTCAGTTAACTGCACTTGGTTTTCTCACTTGCTCCAGGGAAGATATCATAAGCAATCTGATTCACCTGTCTGGTTAGAATGACTCACTCATCGTCTAGTTTAAGATATTGATCTGGCCGAGCTGCCACTGACCACTATCAGTTCTAGAAAACATGCTAAATAAAAATATGTTCCATGGAAACTATACAGAAAAATCTGAGGGCTTAACAGATGAAAGAGTTTAGACATTGCATCTAGAAGTAATACATGTTGGCAATTTGAGAAGCCCTTATGAGAGGTATGTGTAGTGTACATAGAACTCACATGGCCACATGAAGGGCATTCACTCAATACATGACAGAATCAGTTAAGACTCGATCATAGAATTTGCTTCCACTCCGGTTGACTTCAAAAAGAATGACTGGATTAATTCTTAGGGAGATCTCTAAAAAATGTGTTAGGAAATACAATTACATGGTAGACAGGTGGTATTCCCATCATTTCTTCCGTGAGATGCTTGATTTTGAAAAAGTTTATTGCATGGATGGCTCTCATATCTCTAAATGACAGCCCCATACATCAGAATAATGAAAAGGGATCGATTACAACTTGTGAAGACTGGAGCATTCACTTGGCAGTGAACTTGCCCTCTGGAACAAGAAAACTTTAAACTCAGTTCTGAGACAGAAACTGAAAGAACACAGGGAAAGCAGCCCAATGTTCTGGAGGATGACTACATGACACAGAAAGGACACAATGGAGGTTGCCCAGAAATGCTGAGATTAAAAAGGGTGGAAAGGGAGATTTACTTGATACAATCCTAAGGAATTTGGATAGTTCAATACCAAAGTAAAGTGTATAGGTAATGGCTGAAATGTTGCCAGAAGGCTCGTAAACCTAGGCAAATACCAAATACTGGCCTAACAAAAACTGAGACTGAGTTAGTGTACCACTGAGGAATTACAAATCCAAATACAATGTAAGAGTATATTTTAAAAAATTTTGGCCTCTTTTTATTGGTCTTTCATTTATTTATTTCCATCTATCTTTGTTCCTTGGCCCGTGTGGGCCTCCCATTGCAGTGGCCTCTCTCACTGTAGAGCACTGGCTCTGGGCGCATGCGCTCCATGGCTTGCAATTGGACACACTGGTCCAGCCGCTCCGTGGCACGTGGGATCTTCCCAGGCCAGGGATAGAACAAGTGCCCCCTGCACTGCAAGGCGGACTCTACCCACTGGACCACCAGGGAAGTCCAAGAGTATGTATTTTCAAATAAATTCTGAAGGAAGAATAACAGAAGGGACAGAGTAGACATGTGGCAGATGTATACAGAAATCTACCAATCAGAGTGTGGAAGTGCAAGAGCACCTCAATTAGGAGAAAAAAAGGCACAGTAACTGAGGCACACCCCAGAAAGCTGCAGTATGTGTAAGTGCAGACACAGAAAAACTGGCATGTACACCACAGCACCTTAGACTATCTGCTGGAAACCTAATTATGCTAAAAAAAAAAAAAATTAGTCTCCTCAATGAGGTTTTTCCTAAATGTCTGTGGATGGGCAATGCTATTCTTTAATTCCATTTACAACTAACTGGTTACTGATATGGTGCTGACAGGATCCTTGGAACTATGAGAGAAAAGTACCCTTTATTTTCACACTGAAACTTAACAACAGTAGGAAAAAGAAACACTAGGCTAGAATGAATACTGACTTCAAGTCAGACACTTAGAAGTGTTCAGAGGAAGAACAGCTGCAGCTGCTGATGGAACCCATTTAGAAATAATCCTGACCACAGACATTAAAAGGCAATACTGTTCCCAAGTGACAAATCCTCATGAGACCTTTGCAAAGAATCCCTGAGAGAGTCAACAGGGAAGACAGCCAAGAATGAGAAGATCATTGTGCTAAGGGAATAGGAGTGCCTACAATCACTTGGGGCGATGGTCTAGAGGGGTGGGAGGCGGGGGAAATGGGTTGGGGGTGGTCCAGGGATATGCATATGAATGATCTGGGAACATACATGTTGGCGAACAACAAAACTCTGTAAAATCTTTAAAATAAAGAATAATAATAATAAAAAAAAGAATGAGAAGAGGCTTCATAGGTAACTGTGATGAATGGAAAAAGAAGCAGTAGGAAGTGCACAGATGTGGCCACCAGAAACTTAAAATTCTGGTTCGATACCATGAACTCTTTCTTTGGGATCTTGTCAAAATCACGGGTAAGATCTAAATTAGGCCAGTCTTTGAGCGTCGGTTTCATTAATTTTTTTTTTTTTTTAGATTTTAAAAAATTGTATTGGGGTATAGTTGATTAACAATGTTGTGATAGTTTCAGGTGAACAGTGAAGGAATTCAGCTATACATATACATTCCCAGGTGGTGCTAGTGGTAAGGAACATACCTGCCAATTCAAGAGACATAGGAGATGCAGGTTTGATCCCTGAGTTGGGAAGATCCCCTGGAGAAGGGCACGGCAACCCACTCTAGTATTCTTGCCTGAAGAATCCCATGAGGAGAGGAGCCTATTCATTGGCCTGAAGCATTAGTCATCCTTAGACTATCTGCTGGAAACCTAATTATGCTAAAAAAAAAAAAAATTAGTCTCCTCAATGAGGTTTTTCCTAAATGTCTGTGGATGGGCAATGCTATTCTTTAATTCCATTTACAACTAACTGGTTACTGATATGGTGCTGACAGGATCCTTGGAACTATGAGAGAAAAGTACCCTTTATTTTCACACTGAAACTTAACAACAGTAGGAAAAAGAAACACTAGGCTAGAATGAATACTGACTTCAAGTCAGACACTTAGAAGTGTTCAGAGGAAGAACAGCTGCAGCTGCTGATGGAACCCATTTAGAAATAATCCTGACCACAGACATTAAAAGGCAATACTGTTCCCAAGTGACAAATCCTCATGAGACCTTTGCAAAGAATCCCTGAGAGAGTCAACAGGGAAGACAGCCAAGAATGAGAAGATCATTGTGCTAAGGGAATAGGAGTGCCTACAATCACTTGGGGCGATGGTCTAGAGGGGTGGGAGGCGGGGAACTGGGTTGGGGGGGGGGTGGTCCAGGGATATGCATATGAATGATCTGGGAACATACATGTTGGCGAACAACAAAACTCTGTAAAATCTTTAAAATAAAGAATAATAATAATAAAAAAAAGAATGAGAAGAGGCTTCATAGGTAACTGTGATGAATGGAAAAAGAAGCAGTAGGAAGTGCACAGATGTGGCCACCAGAAACTTAAAATTCTGGTTCGATACCATGAACTCTTTCTTTGGGATCTTGTCAAAATCACGGGTAAGATCTAAATTAGGCCAGTCTTTGAGCGTCGGTTTCATTAATTTTTTTTTTTTTTTAGATTTTAAAAAATTGTATTGGGGTATAGTTGATTAACAATGTTGTGATAGTTTCAGGTGAACAGTGAAGGAATTCAGCTATACATATACATTCCCAGGTGGTGCTAGTGGTAAGGAACATACCTGCCAATTCAAGAGACATAGGAGATGCAGGTTTGATCCCTGAGTTGGGAAGATCCCCTGGAGAAGGGCACGGCAACCCACTCTAGTATTCTTGCCTGAAGAATCCCATGAGGAGAGGAGCCTATCAGGCTACAATCCATAGGATCTGTGGAGGGACTTAGCACTACATGACTGGCATAATTTAGCTAACAAAATATTTTGAAGGTTCATTCATGTTTGGTATATGTTAGAATTCCCTTCATTTTTAAGGCTGGATAATATTCCATATTATGTATATACCACAATTGTTTCTTTTTTAATTATTTTTATTTTACTTTTTACTTTTACAGAGTTGTTGTTTACAGATATGTATGATCCCAGATTAGTCATATGTATATCCCGCCCATCCCACCCCTCCAGGCTGTCACACAGCAGCCCTGCAGGATCCCCATTTCTCACAGTGCAGGTTTTACTTTTTAAATAGGGGTTCAACTAGATGAATTCTATCACTCTACTAGTAGGATTCCACAATACCATGATATTAAATCCATTTTAAAAAAGATATACAAGAGAAGAAGAAAAAAGGCACAAAAAAATCTACTGATAAGAGACTCAAAATAAAATAAAATAAAAAAATAGTGTCAGGAAGGCTAAAGCGCTAAGAAATCAAGGTTCGTAAAAAGTATTTAAAATGTTTTTTTTCAAAAGTGTTTCTTAAAGAGCTTCCCTGATGGTCCAGTGGGTAAGGACACCACCTTGCAGTACAAGGGGTGCCGGTTCGATCCCTGGCTTGGGAAGATCCCATGTGCCGTGGAGCGGCTGGACCAATGTGTCCAACTACCTAGCCAGAGCTCTGGAGTGCATGCACCCAGAGCCGGTGCTCTGCAACAGGAGAGGCCACTGCAATGGGAGGCCCACACAGGCCAAAGAATAAAGATGAATGAAAATGAATAAATAAATAAATAATTTTTTAAAAAAGGCCAAAATTAAAAAAAAAAAAAAACAACCCGCAATTGGCTACCTTGGCATTTAATGAGCTCCCCATCCTTTAAGGAACTTAAGCTGAGGCTGGTAACTACTTGTTAGAGATATTGCATAAGAGACAGATACTAGGCAGGTCTGATACAATGGCCTTTAGGGCTCCTTTTATCCCAAACGACTTTCCTATCAATTTTTCTACCTGGTCGCAATGCTAAACTGGTATTAAAGACAATAATCTTACCCTTGGGCAACCCCAATCTGGCCTGGCAGTTGGCATTATTATCCCAGGCTGTTCTGCATGAGGTCAGTTACAATTCTAACAACCAGAGATCAATCTTATACAGAAAAAGTGCTTTCTCTTTAAAGGTGAGGGTAGAGAGAAAGAAATTCTCAACTCTAATGGCATAAGATATGGAATTCAGAAATAGGCCACATAAACAAGAGTAAAATGTATGCTCCTGCAAATTCACTCATATAAAATGTAGTGGAATCTGGGAATTCCTTAGTAGTTGAGTCGGTAAGACTCCTGGCTTTCATTGCTGGGGAGCAAGTTCAAACCCTGGTTGGGAAACTAAGATTCCATAAACTGTGTAGTGTGACCAAGAAAAAAAAAATGTTGCAGGGTCAAATAACTGGATCCAGGGCAGCAAAAATTCATTCTGCAAACATAATTAAATCATAATTGTTCTTGCCAAAAGGCAACATTTTTACCATATGGTATAATCTTAAATAGCATTAGCTTGTATCTGTTTAACACTTTTCAACTTTGCTAAATTATTTTGCATCACATAAAAAAAATGAAGTACTATCTCAATTTTCAGATGGGTAATTTTCAAGGAAATTTAATGAGAGCCAGTGTTCATAACATTATTATAACTTTCACGTGTCCCCTTTTGCAAGATAATGGACTCTGTGTTATTATTCAATAAATGCTGGTTGAAGGAAAAAAGTGATCTATCCAAGACAGCATGACCAGTAGGTGAAAAAGCCTTAGAAAGTATTTATTCAGGGCTTCCCTGGTGGTCCAGTGGGTAGGGACACTGCCTTGCAGTGAAAGGGGCGCTGGTTTGATCCCTGGCCTGGGAAGACCCCACATGCCGCCAAGCGGCAGGACGGATGTGTCCAATTACCGAGCCGGAGCTCTGGAGCGTGTGCGAGCGCTCTGCGACAACAGAGGCCACCGTGATGGGAGGCCCACAAGAGCCAAAAGAACAAAGACTTTTGAAAACAGAGAAATGAAAGACCAATAGAAGTGGCCCGCCCGTCCCCCTCCCTCCCCACCCCACCCCCTAAAGATAAATAAGTAAATAAATAAATGAGAAAGTATTTATTCAGTCTTATGATTAAGTTGAAAGCTCTTTCTCATTTTGGTAGGTTTTTTTTGGAAGATATACAATAAAATTCAACAGAATTTAGTTTTCTGGTTTTGTTTTTTTTAAGAATATATAAGCTACATGGAGGAAAACAGAAATATTTAGATTGTTTACTTACCTAAAATGATTTAATGTGTGTTCTGAGTATTTTTCTTCCCTATATTTTAATTGTGTAAGCAAATGCATAGATCACCTTATGAAGAGAAGTTCTTAACCCTGATGAAGTCCAATAGATCAGTGTCTTTTCTTCAATGGTTACTGCTTGTGGTTTATAAAAAATCTTTGCACATCTCAAGGTCTTAAAGATAGTTTCAAACTATATTTTCTCCTAGAAGTTTTCGAGTTTTATGCTTAGGTCTATGATCTATCCCAAATATACTTTTTGTGAATGTTGTCAGGTAAAGGTCATATTTAACTTTTGCTCTATGTGCCTATGCAGCAGGAGGAAGAGCACCATTTGTTGAAAAGACTGTCCTTTCCCACTTCAATTATGGTGGTTCTTTGTCCAAAAGAGTAAAAACTGACTGAACAAGGATGAATGGATAAAGAAAATATGGTATATACACACTATGGAATACGATTCAGCAGCAAAAAAAGGAAGGAAATCTTGTCATGTGCTCCAATGCTGATGAACCTTCAGGATGTTATGCTAAGTGAAATACAGACATGCTGCACAAGTCCATCTATGCTAGGTATCTAAGTCGCTGAATTCCCACAGAGAACGCAGAATGGTGGTGACCAGGAGACGGTGGAGTGGGGTGGAATGGGCAAGAGAAGCTGTTGTTTGATGGGTATAAATTCAGTTTTACAAGATGAAAATGTTCTGGAGATCTGTTTCACAACATTATGAATATACTTAGCACTACTGAATTGTACATTTAAAAATGGTTAAGATGGGGATTTCCCTGATGGTCCAATGGTAAAGACTCCTGGCTTATACTGCAGGGGCATGGGTTCTACCTCTGGTCTGGGAACTAAGATCCCACATGCCATGCAATATACCCCTCCATAAAAAAGGCAGCACGGCCAAAAAAAAAAAAGAGAGAAAGTTACGATGATAAGTTTTATATTATATGATTTTTATTACCACAATAGAAATCAATTGATCGTATGCATTTGGACCTATTTCTAGACTCCATTTTATTCTAATGATTTCTTTGCCTATCTTTATACCAATATTACAATTGTCTTAAGTACTGTGGCTTTATAGCAAGTTTTCAAATCCGGCCGTTTTAGTCCTCTAAAACTTTTCTTTATTTGTATAGGAATGTTCCAGGTAATCTAGGTCCTTTGCAGATCATATGACTTTTGGAATCTGCTTACCAATATCTAGAAAAAAATAAGCCTACTAGGATTTTGATTGTGATGAGTCTGTGAGTCAAACTGGAAAGAATAGACATTTTAATAAAATTAAGTCTCCTAATCTACAAACAAGGTCTTTAATATCTCTTGGCACTTTTTGTAGTTTTTTATGTAGAGGTCTTATTTATCTTTGATTAAATTCATTCCTCAGTGCTTCTGTTGCTATTTTTAATATCTGTTTAATTTCTACATGTTGTATTTTAATATTATTATTAATTTCTACAGTTAGGAAGTTGCAAAAATAGTACAGGTAGGTCCTGTGTACTTCTCACCCAGTTTCTATACAGTATCAAAAAAAGGAAACTGATCTGGGTACAATGTGTATATATAGTTTTATGCCATTTTATCCTGTGTACAGATTGTGTAACCACCAGTAATACTTTTTAAAATTTAATCTTGGGCTTCCCTGGTGGTCCAGTGGGTAAGAACACCATCTTGCAGTGCAAGGGGTGCCGGTTCGATCCCTGGCCTGGGAAGATCACACGTGCCGTGAAGCGGCTGGACTGATGTGTCCAATTACCGAGCCGGAGCTCTGGAGCGCATGCGCCCAGAGCCGGTGCTCTGCAAAGACAGACGCCACTGCGATCACAACATTATGAATATACTTAGCACTACTGAATTGTACATTTAAAAATGGTTAAGATGGGGATTTCCTGATGGTCCAATGGTAAAGACTCCTGGCTTATACTGCAGGGGCATGGGTTCTACCTCTGGTCTGGGAACTAAGATCCCACATGCCATGCAATATACCCCTCCATAAAAAAGGCAGCACGGCCAAAAAAAAAAAAGAGAGAAAGTTACGATGATAAGTTTTATATTATATGATTTTTATTACCACAATAGAAATCAATTGATCGTATGCATTTGGACCTATTTCTAGACTCCATTTTATTCTAATGATTTCTTTGCCTATCTTTATACCAATATTACAATTGTCTTAAGTACTGTGGCTTTATAGCAAGTTTTCAAATCCGGCCGTTTTAGTCCTCTAAAACTTTTCTTTATTTGTATAGGAATGTTCCAGGTAATCTAGGTCCTTTGCAGATCATATGACTTTTGGAATCTGCTTACCAATATCTAGAAAAAAATAAGCCTACTAGGATTTTGATTGTGATGAGTCTGTGAGTCAAACTGGAAAGAATAGACATTTTAATAAAATTAAGTCTCCTAATCTACAAACAAGGTCTTTAATATCTCTTGGCACTTTTTGTAGTTTTTTATGTAGAGGTCTTATTTATCTTTGATTAAATTCATTCCTCAGTGCTTCTGTTGCTATTTTTAATATCTGTTTAATTTCTACATGTTGTATTTTAATATTATTATTAATTTCTACAGTTAGGAAGTTGCAAAAATAGTACAGGTAGGTCCTGTGTACTTCTCACCCAGTTTCTATACAGTATCAAAAAAAGGAAACTGATCTGGGTACAATGTGTATATATAGTTTTATGCCATTTTATCCTGTGTACAGATTGTGTAACCACCAGTAATACTTTTTAAAATTTAATCTTGGGCTTCCCCTGGTGGTCCAGTGGGTAAGGACACCGTCTTGCAGTGCAAGGGGTGCCGGTTCGAGCCCTGGCCTGGGAAGATTCCACGTGCCGTGAAGCGGCTGGACTGATGTGTCCAATCACCGAGCCGGAGCTCTGGAGCGCATGCGCCCAGAGCCGGTGCTCTGCAAAGACAGACGCCACTGCGATGGGAGGCCCACAGGAGCCAAAGAACAAAGGCGGATGAAAATAGAGAAACGAAAGACCAATAGAAGTGGCCCACCCACTCCCCTCCCTCCCCAACCTGATCCCCGCCCAAAGTAAATAAATAGATAAATAAATCTTTAAAAAAAAAAAAAAAACTTAATCTTCCTATGGTTTGTTGCTTGGGGATATATCTGAAAAAGTTCAAACAACAGTGACTAGGAAAATTACTTTGATAGAATAGTTCTGTCAGAGAATTTTTTTCTTCAAAAAGTTCTACTAGATTATTGATTTTATCCATAAAATGACTGTTCCAAAAAACATATTTACTCAATCAACAAGTTCCCAGGAGAATTGTGTAACTATATGCTCAAAAGAGGCGAAAAATTAAAAATGCAAAATACGTGCCAATCAAACATATTACTTTTATTCTTGACTTTAGAAAATACAGATGAAATTCACTTGTAAGGCAGAAATACAATGTAGGAGCTCATAAGCTTTTTACGGCTCATCCTCCTCTAACATCTGTTACTGTAATCCTCCAACTTCTGAGCTTCTGGTTAACCACTGGCCAGTCAGAAGCATTCTGAGAGAATCCTTACTTCCACTTAAAAAAATAGAGGGTGTCGTCACTTCTTATAAAGCTAGGTAAGTAGTGAGCTGGCACTTTGGGCATTTGGGTTATGATGAAGTCAGGTTAAGGCAATCTATTATTACATCTTATTGATAATGACATTAGGATTATGTTAAAAAAAAAAAAAAAAAGGAAATGTCAACCCACTATTCTTGCTTGGAGAATCCCACGGACAGAGGAGCCTGATGGGCTACGGTCCACAGGGTCGCAAAGAGTCAGACATGACTGAGCGACTAACGCACATACACACAATAAAGAGCGGAGAGAGGATGAGTGAAGAGGTGCGAGTAAAGATCAAAACCACCAACCGTGTAACGACTGTTGAAGTTTGGTATTAGTTCATTATACTTACTCTCTCTACTTCATGCTTGATGAAAAGTTTAAAAGCATTTTATTCACAATTTCCAATTTTCAGATTCTAATGATTATTGAAAATGTAGTACGTAACAATAAAATCTGTAGAGTGACTCACCGGACATTTTCTGGCCTGAGTTTATCAAGAACCATCTCTATTAAATCTGGTCTAAATTCTTCCAGTAAATATTCAGCTGTGAGCACTTCTTCTAAGGGATAATACTTTTGAAAAGGAAAATAAGTACATAAATAAAATGTGCAAGGTCATGATACAGATCAACTTATCAGAGCAAACAGATTTAGACACATTATATCCTCTATTTTACATTCCTCCCTTTCCTCCAATTAAATTTTACTCCCCCGAAAAGATTTCTGAATTTTCTGTCTTTCCTACAACACTTTAAGCAATTTCATATCAAGGGATAATTTTGCAGTTAATCCCCAAATACACTTATGTTATAGAGAAAAAAATAATTTTTTTTTTTTTCAGAAAATAATGTGAGTAATGCCTTTAGCTAAAAACTGAGTTCTTTGTAGGTAAAGAAAATTAGATGATTAAATGCTGATAACTACAGGATTCTTAATATAAACACATACATTTTAATAAATAGAATTTCTACTCAAATTTCTAAGAATGAGATCAGACAAGCATTTAGAAGTTGTTGTGGACGGGGGGGATGGCTTATATTTTCAGTTACTAAAGAAAAGTAACGTAGAAGATGCTTTTGAGTAAGAGTCACTTACTGAGACAGATTATTAATTAATTCAACAAGGATGTAATGCACACCTACTCTGTGCCAGGCTGTTCTAGGTGCTGCTGGGGATATAATGGTAAGACAGACGGTATCTCTGCTCCCCGAGGAGCTTCTGTTCTAACTGGGAGGGAGGAGGACAATAAACAAACAAATACTGTCATCACGGTGACAGGTGCTATGGACGAAAATTTAAAAGGGGCTGGGTCATGACTGGGAGGTCAGGGAAGGTCTCTCTGAGGGAGAGATATCCGAGTGGAGACCCAAACAAGAAGAACCTAGCCATGCAAAGACCAGAAGTGTTCCAGGCAGAGAAAACAGAAAGTGACAGGGCCCAGAGACAGAAGAGTAAACTAAACACTTAAAGGTTAGACATACAGTCAGGATAGCTGGAGTGGAATGGGAATGAGAGAGAGGACAAAGGAAGAGGTATGGAATTTAGACTGAGAGAGGCTGGGGCCAGATCGCCTTGTATGTCAGGCTGAAAAATTAGATATATTCCAACTCTGATGGGAAACCACTGACTTGACACAGAGGAGTGAAACAATCTGATTTGGGTTTTCAAAAGATCACTGAGGCAGGAAAAATACGTTGGGAGAAGAAGGCAAACAGGCAGCTCAGGGAAGAGGCTACGATGGCAGTCCAGGTAAGAAATGACAGTGGCTCATACTAGAGTGATAGCAATGGAAATGGAGAAAGTGTATGATTTACAGCTTTCACATAAGTAGCACCTGACACATAGTAGAACTGTATCCGCTAAACAACACTTTAAGCAATTTCATATCAAGGGATAATTTTGCAGTTAATCCCCAAATACACTTATGTTATAGAGAAAAAATAATTTTTTTTCAGAAAATAATGTGAGTAATGCCTTTAGCTAAAAACTGAGTTCTTTGTAGGTAAAGAAAATTAGATGATTAAATGCTGATAACTACAGGATTCTTAATATAAACACATACATTTTAATAAATAGAATTTCTACTCAAATTTCTAAGAATGAGATCAGACAAGCATTTAGAAGTTGTTGTGGACGGGGGGGATGGCTTATATTTTCAGTTACTAAAGAAAAGTAACGTAGAAGATGCTTTTGAGTAAGAGTCACTTACTGAGACAGATTATTAATTAATTCAACAAGGATGTAATGCACACCTACTCTGTGCCAGGCTGTTCTAGGTGCTGCTGGGGATATAATGGTAAGACAGACGGTATCTCTGCTCCCCGAGGAGCTTCTGTTCTAACTGGGAGGGAGGAGGACAATAAACAAACAAATACTGTCATCACGGTGACAGGTGCTATGGACGAAAATTTAAAAGGGGCTGGGTCATGACTGGGAGGTCAGGGAAGGTCTCTCTGAGGGAGAGATATCCGAGTGGAGACCCAAACAAGAAGAACCTAGCCATGCAAAGACCAGAAGTGTTCCAGGCAGAGAAAACAGCAAGTGACAGGGCCCAGAGACAGAAGAGTAAACTAAACACTTAAAGGTTAGACATACAGTCAGGATAGCTGGAGTGGAATGGGAATGAGAGAGAGGACAAAGGAAGAGGTATGGAATTTAGACTGAGAGAGGCTGGGGCCAGATCGCCTTGTATGTCAGGCTGAAAAATTAGATATATTCCAACTCTGATGGGAAACCACTGACTTGACACAGAGGAGTGAAACAATCTGATTTGGGTTTTCAAAAGATCACTGAGGCAGGAAAAATACGTTGGGGAGAAGAAGGCAAACAGGCAGCTCAGGGAAGAGGCTACGATGGCAGTCCAGGTAAGAAATGACAGTGGCTCATACTAGAGTGATAGCAATGGAAATGGAGAAAGTGTATGATTTACAGCTTTCACATAAGTAGCACCTGACACATAGTAGAACTGAAAAATATTTAAAGCAGTAAGCAAAGTGTCTAGGTAATGAAAATATCACAGATGATGATTTTTAGGATGATGAAAATTAAGATTTTAGACATGACCTCACATCAAAGTTTACTAGTTGCTGCACTCTAAAGTTTTAGAGTATAGCTTCAATTTTTATCATTTGTGTAGTACTGGAGTAATACATACAGGATCACTGAAACACTCTACATGCCAAAGGATAGAGCAAAATAAGAATAAACTTACATGCAATATTCCTGCAATCTTAGAGGTATAACCCCGTGGCCTCTCTTTATCTTTAAACCTAAAAGCAACAGCATTCAAGTCCTAAAATGAAAAGTTAATCCAATTAGATATGTCACCTATTATTTAGAAATACTTCATTTCTTGGGGCTGGGGCTGGTTTGCACTATAGACTTTCTCCTCCATATTTAACTATCACACTTTCTAAAAAAAAATAACTATGCGTGATTTAGAAATGTACAGAACACGAATGAAAATAAATATAGAATATGATTCTATAGGCTAAATTGTTGAAACTATTAGTCAAAGAATTAGGAAAACTGTGGAGGAACCCTGGGAGAGCCATCAGTTGCATAGATAATGACTTCACTGACCCTTTCAGAGAAATGCAGCCTGATTAGAAATTACTATCATAAAGTTTCACAGAGATTATACCGTTAAAGTTTTATCTATGTAAAAAGGATGTCTCTTATTCCATAATACATTTTAGTATCGATAGGCCTTAAAAAAGTCAATAGATTTTTCAAAAAAACTCTTAAAAGAAGCCTCCAAAAATTTTAAAGATGAATACCTTCTATTCTATGCAAAAAAAAAGGCCAGGCTTTTCCATACTAATAATTCCACAATAATCACATAAATAACAATTCTGTTTCTCTGAGAGTTTGCTACAAATTTTATCACCAGATCTGAAAATGACACAGGCCATGCAGCTTCAGACCAAGAACTAAGGTAAACTGATAGATAAAAGCTCAAGAAACTGCTGGCTTTCTTCTCAGGGATAGAAAAGCAACCCGTTTTCTTTCCTTTTCCTCCTATAAAAAGTCTACACGATGCCTTAACCCTTAATTGTGCGCCAGGTAACCAATCAGACTAGTACCACAAAGCCTTAACTAAAGCTACTATGCATTGTAAAGTTTTAGTCTATAGGAAAAATTAAACCTTAAAAATTTCACTGGGTCTTATACTTAAATTAATTCACATATACTTGTTTCTTGAAAAATTTTCTTAAGAAAAATTTTGGTGAAACAAAAGTACCTTGCACTCTTGGAAAACCCATTCTTGAGGTCCTTCTGCACGTAACTTCTGAATGTATTGAAACATGTGCAAAATTATATCTTCAACATGTACTGGAAAAAAGGGGCACACTTAAAAACCATTCAGTCCTTGAATCCTTCAAAGCAATGAGCTCACTCCTAAGGTCAAGTCAGGTAAGTAGAAGATGGTCCCTCTTAGAAATGGAGTTCTCACCTCCCTGAGACTAGGTTTAGGGTCCCACTTATATGGCCTTCCAGGATCTGGGACATGTGACGGATGGGACTTTGGGGTAATAAATGAACAAATAAAAAGTTAAGCACACATTTTACAAGTGCAACATAATGATCAGTTGTTAAGGAGGGAAAATCATCCATGAAATGGAGGCCAAGCTACATATGAAAAATATAATGGATAAAATGGTATGAATTTAAGTGTTTATAGCTTTACAACAACAACAACAAAAAAAACCAGATCCAGAGCATAGATAAGTTAATAAAAGTTAATCATAAGAAATCAATTTTCATTCAAAAACAAAAAGGCCAATACTTACATAATCCTTCCTCAGTCAAGTCCACATTAATGATAAAAAACATAAAACCTCGGGCTCCTTCCTTTTGCCCACCAACAAGAGTATTTACCCAGCCTGTAACATTCAAAGGAAACCAACATGATTGCATGTGTCTTCTTTTAAGACAAGGATTAAAACAAACAAACAAAAAATTAATTCTATACATTTCCAAGAGACTAGAATGGCCCTCTTGCAGAAGAGACTAGGAAAAAAAAATCAGTTCAGAAAAGCAATTTGAGACACTGCAAAAGATTCAAAGGATTTTCTGGGTTGGGAACTTTTCTTGGGATTCCTCAAATCATTTGCCAAATCAAGAATATCTGTAGCGGCTTCCCTGGTGGTCCAGTGGGTAAGGACACCACCTTGCAGTGCAAGGGGCACCGGTTCCATCCCTGGCCTGGGAAGATCCCAAGTGCCACGAAGCGGCTGGACCGATGTGTCCAATTACTGAGCCGGAGCTCTGGAGTGCATGCGTCCAGAGCCGGTGCTCTGCGACAACAGAGGCCACCACGATGGGAGGCCCACACAGGCCAAAGAGCAAAGAAGGATGAAAAATAGATAAACGAAAGACTAATAGAAGTGGCCCGCCTGCCCCCTCCCTCCCCAACCCACCTTCCCACCAAAAAAAAAGAATATCTGTAAACAACAAAACTCTGTAATATTTAAAAGTAAAATAAAAGTTAAAAAATAAATAAATAAAATAAAAGTAAAATAAAAGCTTAAAAAAAAAAAAGAGTAGACCACCATGCTTAAGTGTTATATAAAAACAGTCTGACTGGAAAGGAATCTTGGCAATCTATTGACTGATCCTAGTATTAATACACCCTTGGGTTTGCTGAATAAGAGCAGATAAATATTTCAGTTCATTCCACAGAGATGGTAAAGAATATTCAATGTGAGCTTTTACTTTTTTAAACCTCTATCCTATTTAAGACTACAATACCTTTTTGGGGCGGGGAAGGGCGGGTTGGGGAGGGAGGGGGGCTGGCGGGGCACTTCTATTGGTCTTTTATTTATCTATTTTTCATCCATCTTTGTTCTTTGGCCCATGTGGGCCTCCCATCGCAGTGGCGTCTGTTGTCGCAGAGCACTGGCTCTGGGCACATGTGCTCCAGAGCTCCGGCTCAGTAGTTGGACACATCGGTCCAGCCGCTCCATGGCATGTGGGATTTTCCCAGGCCAGGGATTGAACCAGCGCCCCTTGCACTGCAAGGCGGTGTCCTTACCCACTGGACCACCAGGGAAGCCCTACAATACCTTTTGAAATATCTAAATCTCACTGCTCAATACCAAAGAGTAAAACTGGAAAATGACAAAAACGAAAACCCCAAAGCAAAAAACAAAAGCACACTAAAAACCACGCCTCATTCCCCCATAATCCTTAAACAGTCTCATCTGAAAATATAATAAATATATATACATATGGTGAAGATGGGGTACTACCCTCACAAGCTGGGACCCAAGAGACTTACCCTTTGATTTAAGTTCTGATAACAGACTCCCAGGACCTTCATGCCCAATAAGATGACCAAGATAATGACCAGGATTTGATTTGTAGTATTTCTGAAGATCAGGTATGGGAAATGTCACATAAAGATTCCTAATATCCTTAATTGGTACTATTTTGTAAAGTTGCTGAGGGAGAAAACAAACAACCAAACCACAGAATTTTAGCTATATGCAACTCCTACAGAAAAAAAATTATAAACTATGAAGAATACTGATTTTCAAAAAAAAAAATCCATCTTATTTTCATGGCAGAATCCCAAATTCAGGAGAGAATCAATTATTAGAGAAAAATCATATTACTATACAGACATAAATGACCTGGGCTCGCTCTTAGTGGGAGTTCATTACAGTTGGTATGCAGTCCATGTTTGGTCTCCTGGACCATGTAGCTCAATACTTCTGGATGCCTGCCTTCTGGCACTGGCTAACAGCTTCTACAGTCTGCCAAAGTTATAGCTACCAAAACTACTTTTAGCATATAAAGGCTATCTTTTGGTGATCCATGTCCCTAGTATGTAAAATTTGATTTGACTACCCAGACAAATACGAAAAACTATATAAATAATGAAACCTTCAAAAATTTTTATGTACTCTTTGGTAAACTAGGCCTACAGTATGTTCATAAATTATAAGAAACCAACAAACAGAAATACATGCACTTACTTTAAGATGTTCTTCTTGGAAAGGATGCTCAGGAAATTCTGGCAATGGGACATTTTTGTTCTCTACTTCAGAAAATAACTTTACCACCAGATTAGTCAAGTCATCTAAAGATTCTACAAAAAAACAGACAATGGAAATAGAATTTAAACTAATCATAATACATGCTGGGTAGGTGGGCAGTATTTAAAACCTTAGGATTATACGTACATATATAAAGTCACTATGTTGTACACCTTAAATTTATACAACGGTACATTTTAATTACATCTCAGTAAAGCTGGGGCAGGGAACCTTAGGACCTCCTGGAAAATCTCAAGACTATTAAAAGGAAAACCTAGTGATTTTTAAAACTCCACTTGCAAAAAAACCCTAAACGGTCTCATCTGAAAATATAATAAATATATATACATATGGTGAAGATGGGGTACTACCCTCACAAGCTGGGACCCAAGAGACTTACCCTTTGATTTAAGTTCTGATAACAGACTCCCAGGACCTTCATGCCCAATAAGATGACCAAGATAATGACCAGGATTTGATTTGTAGTATTTCTGAAGATCAGGTATGGGAAATGTCACATAAAGATTCCTAATATCCTTAATTGGTACTATTTTGTAAAGTTGCTGAGGAGAAAACAAACAACCAAACAACAGAATTTTAGCTATATGCAACTCCTACAGAAAAAAAATTATAAACTATGAAGAATACTGATTTTCAAAAAAAAAAATCCATCTTATTTTCATGGCAGAATCCCAAATTCAGGAGAGAATCAATTATTAGAGAAAATCATATTACTATACAGACATAAATGACCTGGGCTCGCTCTTAGTGGGAGTTCATTACAGTTGGTATGCAGTCCATGTTTGGTCTCCTGGACCATGTAGCTCAATACTTCTGGATGCCTGCCTTCTGGCACTGGCTAACAGCTTCTACAGTCTGCCAAAGTTATAGCTACCAAAACTACTTTTAGCATATAAAGGCTATCTTTTGGTGATCCATGTCCCTAGTATGTAAAATTTGATTTGACTACCCAGACAAATACGAAAAACTATATAAATAATGAAACCTTCAAAAATTTTTATGTACTCTTTGGTAAACTAGGCCTACAGTATGTTCATAAATTATAAGAAACCAACAAACAGAAATACATGCACTTACTTTAAGATGTTCTTCTTGGAAAGGATGCTCAGGAAATTCTGGCAATGGGACATTTTTGTTCTCTACTTCAGAAAATAACTTTACCACCAGATTAGTCAAGTCATCTAAAGATTCTACAAAAAAACAGACAATGGAAATAGAATTTAAACTAATCATAATACATGCTGGGTAGGTGGGCAGTATTTAAAACCTTAGGATTATACGTACATATATAAAGTCACTATGTTGTACACCTTAAATTTATACAACGGTACATTTTAATTACATCTCAGTAAAGCTGGGGGCAGGGAACCTTAGGACCTCCTGGAAAATCTCAAGACTATTAAAAGGAAAACCTAGTGATTTTTTAAAACTCCACTTGATAAAGTTAAACCATAGCAAAATTCTACTTTTGGAAATGTAACAAAAAGATAGTCACTAAGGTGACCATCTTTGAGGAGGGCATAGTGGTCCTAAGTGGGATAAGGAAGAAGAACCTGATTTCCATTTTCATGTCTTTCTGTGTGGGATAATTTTTTTTTCTGCGTGCACATATTACTATTATTCTTAAAAGAAGAAAGTGTAAAAGCTAATCTTTTTATAAACTAGATAACCATTCACCTTGATTCTGTTTCCTCAAAAACATTTATAAATGATAAACATTCATCACTTACTACTGTCAGGAAACATTTGAATCAAATAAGAAAATTCTCTTGATAATCTATGACCCATTTTGAACTTTTACATGAACTCTGTAAAAAGTACTTAATCACTATTTGACAATGGCCTATATATAGTATGAAGTTCTCTTTTAGATCTAAGAATGTGGGTATGTGCACTTAAATAAACATGTGCATTTTTACTTCAATTTTTTGGACTTGAATGAAGAACCCTAAAATGTCCAGAGCCAGATAAAAGGCCAGCCCGTGGCTGCTTTTTACACGACAAGTAAACTCAGGAGTGAAGTGAGTGGTATATCTGGAGAGACAGATGTCAGAGACATCTGACATAAAGAGACACACAGATGGGACATGTAACTGGAAACAAGGGGGGCGGTCAACAATGACCGGTCAATCTGAAGTGCATATACTTTAAGATCATTGAAAAATGATTACTTAAGATGTTTTTTGGAAAGGATGCTCAGGAAATTCTGGCAATGGGACATTTTGTTCTCTACTTCAGAACATAACTTTACCACCAGATTAGTCAAGTCATCTAAAGATTCTACAAAAAAACAGACAATGGAAATAGAATTTAAACTAATCATAATACATGCTGGGTAGGTGGGCAGTATTTAAAACCTTAGGATTATACGTACATATATAAAGTCACTATGTTGTACACCTTAAATTTATACAACGGTACATTTTAATTACATCTCAGTAAAGCTGGGGGCAGGGAACCTTAGGACCTCCTGGAAAATCTCAAGACTATTAAAAGGAAAACCTAGTGATTTTTTAAAACTCCACTTGATAAAGTTAAACCATAGCAAAATTCTACTTTTGGAAATGTAACAAAAAGATAGTCACTAAGGTGACCATCTTTGAGGAGGGCATAGTGGTCCTAAGTGGGATAAGGAAGAAGAACCTGATTTCCATTTTCATGTCTTTCTGTGTGGGATAATTTTTTTTTCTGCGTGCACATATTACTATTATTCTTAAAAGAAGAAAGTGTAAAAGCTAATCTTTTTATAAACTAGATAACCATTCACCTTGATTCTGTTTCCTCAAAAACATTTATAAATGATAAACATTCATCACTTACTACTGTCAGGAAACATTTGAATCAAATAAGAAAATTCTCTTGATAATCTATGACCCATTTTGAACTTTTACATGAACTCTGTAAAAAGTACTTAATCACTATTTGACAATGGCCTATATATAGTATGAAGTTCTCTTTTAGATCTAAGAATGTGGGTATGTGCACTTAAATAAACATGTGCATTTTTACTTCAATTTTTTGGACTTGAATGAAGAACCCTAAAATGTCCAGAGCCAGATAAAAGGCCAGCCCGTGGCTGCTTTTTACACGACAAGTAAACTCAGGAGTGAAGTGAGTGGTATATCTGGAGAGACAGATGTCAGAGACATCTGACATAAAGAGACACACAGATGGGACATGTAACTGGAAACAAGGGGGGCGGTCAACAATGACCGGTCAATCTGAAGTGCTGATGTCACTCAGGGCCTTTACAGCAAGGTTCTACGAGGGTATGCCCTTCCTTTGCAAATCACGAATTCACCACTGTAGCTTTTTAAAGGTAAGGCAGTTGTACAATAATGCACCATCTGTCTTCCTCATTAGGCTGTGAGCTAACAGAGATCAGGGAACTGAGTTCCATTCATCTTTACACCAGCAGGACCTGGCCACCCTCGGTCTCTACTTGACAGGTGCCTATCTATGAAGTGTCCAGTAATTGGTGCTGCCACAGCTGGAGAAAGGGCCCCATGGGAGAACAGAGAAAAACTCTTTTTTTGTCTCTTTGCAGCAGAGATCCTGCCACATGGTTACTCTTCCTCTTCCCTCCTCCTAGAATAAGGGGCAGATTATCTACTGAGCCTCTAAGAGATCCTATTTCCTCCACACACCACTGCACTGTGAGGACACCTATCCCAAACCTGTCATCAAACCCACTGAGCTGAGCATAGGTCAGTCAACTTGGAAGAAGCAACTAGAACAAAGAAACTCTTTGTTGCTTTCAAATGCTTATTGTATCACTTTCACTAAACCAAGAACTCTGAGGGCAGGGCTCATGTCTGTGAGTCATCTGTTGTCATTATTACTTGCCACGTTACTTATTACTTATTGAAATCATGTGCTTTATCTCAGGATGACATGGACAAAAATACAGCTTAGAAAACCTACTCCTAGGACTCAGTCCTGTGGTTTGTTTGTTTTGACACTCTACAGGCTACCCTACCTTTAGAAAGAATACAGGTTATTGTCTTGACAATGGCCTATATATAGTATGAAGTTCTCTTTTAGATCTAAGAATGTGGGTATGTGCACTTAAATAAACATGTGCATTTTTACTTCAATTTTTTGGACTTGAATGAAGAACCCTAAAATGTCCAGAGCCAGATAAAAGGCCAGCCCGTGGCTGCTTTTTACACGACAAGTAAACTCAGGAGTGAAGTGAGTGGTATATCTGGAGAGACAGATGTCAGAGACATCTGACATAAAGAGACACACAGATGGGACATGTAACTGGAAACAAGGGGGGCGGTCAACAATGACCGGTCAATCTGAAGTGCTGATGTCACTCAGGGCCTTTACAGCAAGGTTCTACGAGGGTATGCCCTTCCTTTGCAAATCACGAATTCACCACTGTAGCTTTTTAAAGGTAAGGCAGTTGTACAATAATGCACCATCTGTCTTCCTCATTAGGCTGTGAGCTAACAGAGATCAGGGAACTGAGTTCCATTCATCTTTACACCAGCAGGACCTGGCCACCCTCGGTCTCTACTTGACAGGTGCCTATCTATGAAGTGTCCAGTAATTGGTGCTGCCACAGCTGGAGAAAGGGCCCCATGGGAGAACAGAGAAAAACTCTTTTTTTGTCTCTTTGCAGCAGAGATCCTGCCACATGGTTACTCTTCCTCTTCCCTCCTCCTAGAATAAGGGGCAGATTATCTACTGAGCCTCTAAGAGATCCTATTTCCTCCACACACCACTGCACTGTGAGGACACCTATCCCAAACCTGTCATCAAACCCACTGAGCTGAGCATAGGTCAGTCAACTTGGAAGAAGCAACTAGAACAAAGAAACTCTTTGTTGCTTTCAAATGCTTATTGTATCACTTTCACTAAACCAAGAACTCTGAGGGCAGGGCTCATGTCTGTGAGTCATCTGTTGTCATTATTACTTGCCACGTTACTTATTACTTATTGAAATCATGTGCTTTATCTCAGGATGACATGGACAAAAATACAGCTTAGAAAACCTACTCCTAGGACTCAGTCCTGTGGTTTTTGTTTGTTTTGACACTCTACAGGCCTACCCTACCCTTTAGAAAGAATACAGGATTATAACATACAGTCTTCTTTTTTTTATCAGCCTTATTCTTTGGACCCATTTTATAGCCTCATTCTATTACCAAGTTCAAATAAATATAGTAGTTCATTTTCTACCTACAAAAGTAACAGTTGCCAATGTATAGAACTTAGAAAAACAAAAGAAGAAGAACAGAAAACCACAGAAGTCTCCCCCAGTCTCATGACTATGGAATGCCAAAAGCAGATAACATTTAAGAAACGTGTGCTATGTCACCAGGCACTATGCACTTTTTCTGCATTATCTCAATTAAACCTCACGTAACAGGTATCAGGTACCACCTCCATTTTACAAACGCAAAAACTGAAGAGCAGGGAATGAAGTACTTGGTTAGCTCACAGCCACACACTCAGTAGGTGCTGTATTTAGGAAGAATCCAAACCCAAGCTTGCAGACTCTAGAGCAGGAGTTCTTAACTACTAGGCCACATGATTACACTTATGGTATGCTTTTCTGCTTTGTCTTATGTCTTCCATTTACATCTAGTAGAGTTTGTTTTTTTTTTTTTTTTTAATTTTGGGCTGGGGTAGGGTTGGGGAGGGAGGGGGGCGCGCGGGCCACTTCTATTGGTCTTTCATTTCTCTATTTTCATCTATCTTTGTTCTTTGGCCCATGTGGGCCTCCCATCGCACTGGCCTCTGTTGTCGCAGAGCACCGGCTCTGGGCGCATGCGCTCCAGAGCTCCGGCTCAGTAATTGGACACATCGGTCCAGCCGCTCCACGGCACGTGGGATCTTCCCAGGCCAGGGATCAAACCGGCGCCCCTTGCACTGCAAGGCGGTGTCCTTATCCACTGGACCACCAGGGAAGCCCTACATCTAGTAGAGTTTTTAAGAAATCCCCAAATGGGATCATATAGCACACAGTATTTTTACAGTGTTTTTATTTTCTATTTAATACATTAAGAATATTTTCCCATGCTATTAAAACACTCTTATAAGACTGTTCCTTCAGTATTTATTTAATGAGTACCTATGATGTGCAAAGCCGTATCCCACACAAATCAGTGAACAAAAGTTTCTATTCTCACGTAAACTAGCACATTCTGGCACAGCAGACAATACAGAATATTTAATATTTCAGACGGTGATAAATGTTTTAAAGAAAAATAAAGTTGGTGGGAGGAGAGAAAGTGGAGAAGGGATGCTATTTTCTGTAAGATTCTCTATTTTATAGCTGTTAACATCACTATTAACCGATCTCTTGTTAATGAAGACATAGCTTGCATCTAACTTTTCACTAATAAATACTATACTGAAACATCCTTGTATATCACCTATTTGAACAACTCTTATTATTTCCTTAGACTACATTTCTAGAAGTACAAATATACTTTTTAAGGGTGATGCATCCTAAATTGTCCTCCAGAAAGTGTGGAGGAATTGCATAAATTGTATATACAACAAACACTTCTCTTCATAATAGATGTTAGCTTAAAACAAAATAAAATCCAAACAAAGATTATGGTAATTTAATAGAGGAAATATTATCATTAATTTTCATTTTAAAATCAAGCCTTTATTGCTCTCTCATAGTTTTTCTAGTTTATAATCATCTGCCTTTTGGGTTTTTTTTAGTTTATTCAATTTTATAAGGTCCACTTCTCAATCTTGTCCTTCACACTTCCTTTCCTTGCTGTTACATGCTAAGAGCACCAACGATTAATATTGATTTGTATTTTAAGTCTCCACTGAAAATCAGCTAAGTTTCTTTGTAGAACACAGTAAGTTAAAAACACAATTCAGGGCTTCCCTGGTGGCCCAGTGGGTAAGGACACCGCCTTGCAGTGCAAGGGACGCCGGTTCGACCCCTGGCCTGGGAAGATCCCACATGCCGCGGAGCGGTTGGACCGGCGTGTCCAATTACCGAGCCGGAGCTCTGGAGCGAATGCGCCCAGAGCCGGTGCTCTGAGACAACAGAAGCCACTGCGATGGAAGGCCCACACAGTCCAAAGAACAAACACAGATGAAAATAGAGAAATGAAAGACCAATAGAAGTGGCCCGCGTGCCCCCTGCCCTCCCCACCTCCTCCCCACACCCAAAATCAAAACACAATTCACCTCCATGTTTTCTCCAGCAAGATAATTTTTCAGAGCCTCTGAACAGAAAATAGGAAATATCTTATATCTTTCTTCCAATACTTTAAAAAAGTCAAAACGGGAAACTCAAGATAATACAATTCTGCGAAAACATTTTAAGGATTCTTACCTCGACCTAAAACACAAATAGCCATTAAGTTCGATGAATAATAAGTAGAATGGAATTTCAGCAGCTCTTGTCTTACATCAATACCTTCTTGGTTTGGTCTGGTCTCCAGAGTGTATTTGTTACCTGAAATGAATGAAAAACATTTCTAAGAAAAAGAGCAAAATATGTAAATTTTAAAGTTGAGTAATTATTACTGACATTGCTATAAGGTAAACTTTAAAAAAAAAAATGCGTCTAAACAAACACATGCAATGATTACTCAAGTATCTTTGATCATAACCTGGATAAACAGGGCAGTATAGAACACACTAGTAACATTTTAATCTATAGAGCTTTCCCTCGGGAACTTCTAGTGCTTTACAAAAATTATCCTTCTTAAAATACCTATGAGGTAGTAGGTATTATGAGCATTTATAAGACGAAAATGAGATCCACATGGCCTCCATTCACACTTACCTTAATTTCCAATTCCCTAGGTGGTTCCATAATAGATTGAACAAAGTCATTGAGGGATCTTTCTGAAACTTGCCAAGCTGCTTGTGAAAAGAAATGTACTATTCTTGGCTGAAGCATTAAATTGTGATGTGATTTCTCATGAATTTGATCTAGACTGGTAAAAATAGGATGCAGTACTATTTCTGTAAGTCTCAAGTGATATATACAGCGTACCACTATGAACTCTCCTACGAAATTTAATAACTAATTAAATTAGGGTAAGACAGGCATGTCAAGAGCAAATAGTCAAACTCCCTACTACATTTCTAAAAAATCCTGCCATTTAAAGGCTGGGAGGTAGAATTTCAATAATTGACATCCATCTAAAAATAGCATCTTGACTAGAAATATCTTAAAATCTAGTATAATAACTTTTACAATCATTCTTGTTTATACTACTAAGCAGGCTCCTGTCTTTCATGTGTCGAGATGAAACTATGGTAGAACATATTCCCGACAGATGATCTGGCATTTGGAGAGTCCTTCTTTCACTAAACTGATGTCTAGGGAGAGCCACCAGATGGCGTGCTCAGACCCAGTCTTTACCCTTGAAGAGCCGCATAGTACTCTGAGCCAAGATTCATGCCCTGAATGCTTCAATCAACAGATCTGGTGGAGTGTGCAACAAACAGCCCAGCGAGTACTCATTAACCTTTCTCCAGCTGGATAGCACTCAATATGCTCATATTCACTAGCAGCAGCCTGTTTCCAGGTTTTTCACCAGTCCTCTCAGTTTTCACTAAAGATCCAGTTCAAACTCTGGATCTGCTCTACTTGTGGTCTTAAAATAGCCCCTCATTCTACATGAGGGAGCCAGGTGATCCAAAAAGCAACCAGAGAGAGAGAGACAGAGAGAAAAAGAGACAGACAGAAAGACAGACAGAAAGACAGAAAAAGAAAGAAAGAAAGAAAGAAAAGGACAGTAACAACAAAATAGCTCTTTTGCTGGGTACTGGTTTGAAGCTCTCTCATATTAAGGTGAAATTTGAGTATTGGTGATACCTCTCTTTTTTACTAAATGAAGGTTCTAAAAGCCTCAGTTCCAGAGGGACTAGGCCTTAGAGCTTCATTACTCATTTACACTGCCAAGCACTGATTCTTACAGTATATGAATTAAGAGAGACACAATGGAATACCCAAGCTTGGAGAAATCAAGTTTTATTTCAAGACTAAATTTGATAGCGTTAGACAGAAATCAGATTTTCAATGTAAATGTGATCTGATGTGCCTATTCACAATTTGGTCAATATTCTGGTTTTTAAAAAGATCTCAAATCAAAATATATAAAGATCAAAAGTAGCGCCTCCATCTACATCTTAAAATTCTTTCAGGTTGACTAGTTCTAGCTCATTCTGCTTTGATTTGAATATACCTGAATATCTTGCCATTCTAATCCCTAGCCTTTATCTTCCAGTTTGTTTAGGAACACAGAGATAGGGCCTCTGTGTTGGTCCAGTGGCTAAGACTCTGTTCTCATAATGCAGGGGGCCCAGGTTTGATCCCTGGTCAGGGAACTAGATCCCATATGGTACAACTAAAGATCCTTCTGGTTACAATGAAGGTCTAAGATCCTGCATGCTGCAGCTAAGACTTAATACAGCCAAATAAGTAAATAAATACTTTTAAAGTTAAAAAAATCCCAAAACACAGAGATAAAGCATGAACATACCATGAATCACTTAAGATATGCATCACTGGTAAAGCACTGATAATGCTATAGTAAAAAAGAACCAGAGGATCACAAGAGAATACTATCCTACAAAAAGAATGAATAATCCCCTGTTCACATGCACCAGTATGAAGGGATTTCACAACTTTAAGATTGAATGAGAGAAGCCAGACACAAGGCACAGACACGGCGTATTATTTCATTTATATAAAACATAAAATCAGGCTAAACTAATCTTAGTCATGGAAAGTCAGAATAGCGGTGATCCTTGGGCAGGTGGATAATGACTACAAGTGAGCACAAAAAAAGTGCTGGCAATCTTCTGTTTCATGATGAGTGCTGGGTATATGGTGTGCTGAGGTTTTGAAAATGCCATGAGTTATACATAAATAAAAGCAGAATATTCGCTCAACAGATTCTTCAAATAGCAGCAAAAGTAAAAACAACAACCACAACAATTTGTTAGAGTCATACACACTTTTCATTCTATTTATTATTAGGGGGTTTCCCTGCTGGCTCAGATGGTAAAAAAAAAAAAAAAAAAAATCTGCCTGCAATGCAAGAGTCCCAGGTTTGATTCCTGGGTTGGAAAGATCCCCTGGAAAAGGGAATGGCAATCCACACAAATATTCTTGCCTAGAGAATTCCATGGACAGAGGAGCCTGGCAGGCTACAGTCCACGGGGTCACAAAGAGTCAAACACACACCACTGAGCGACTAACACTGTATGACACTATTAATACTTCAACCAGTTCAAAGAAGAACAGCCAAAGAAGTCACTTCGTCAGCCGCAACCTGGTTCACCTAAGGTACAAAAATCTAGTGATTCTGTATCTCTGGCCAAACTGGTAAACAGAGACTCAATCACATTTGCTCCGAAAAGTGGCTTTTTAGCCATAAGCAGATACCATTCTGTGAATCTACATATTCATTTATTTGCTACCTAGATGCTTCATTTATTTGCTACCTAGATGTCAGACTTTCTAATATGTGATGACAGAAGGAAACTGTGGTCCATTTAGGAACACAGCCCAAAATGGCAGGCCTGTATCCTTCAGATGCTCCTGAATTAGAAAGAGGAAATGTTCTCCACTGTGCCTCTCTTGGAGTTAGGATAGACAGCTCTTAACACACTGACAAACAAACCTGAATACTAGGAATAAATGGCCAAAAGGACCAGGCTAGGGCTTCCCCTGGTGGTCCAGTGGGTAAGGACAACGCCTTGCAGAGCAAGGGGCGCTGGTTCCATCCCTGGCCTGGGAAGATCCCACGTGCCACAGAGTGGCTGGACCGATGTGTCCAATCACCGAGCCAGAGCTCTGGGGCACATGCGCCCAGAGCCGGTGCTCTGCGACGACAGACGCCACCGCGATGGGAGGCCCACAGGAGCCAAAGAACAAAGACGGATGAAAATAGAGAAATGAAAGACCAATAGAAGTGGCCCGCCCGCTCCCCTCCCTCCCCAACCCGACCCCGGCCCAAAATAAATAAATAAATAAATCTTTTAAAAAAAAAAGTATCTTAAAAAAAAAAAAGGACGAGGCTAGTTTTTTACTTTATTAACCCTTTTATTTTTGGGGGCGGGGGGGTTGCGGGTTGGGGAGGAAGAGGGGTGGGCCACTTCTATTGGTCTTTCATTTATCTATTTTCATCCATCTTTGTTCTTTGGCCCGTGCGGGCCTCCCATCACATTGGCCTCTCTCGTCGCAGAGCACCGGCTCTGGGTGCATGAGTTCCAGAGCTCCGACTCGGTAATTGAACACATGGGTCCAGCCGCTCCGCGGCACGTGGGATCTTCCCAGGCCAGGGATCGAACCGGCGTCCCTTGCACTGCAAGGAGGTGTCCTTACCCACTGGACCACCAGGAAGTCACTGTCAGCCGCAACCTGGTTCACCTAAGGTACAAAAATCTAGTGATTCTGTATCTCTGGCCAAACTGGTAAACAGAGACTCAATCACATTTGCTCCGAAAAGTGGCTTTTTAGCCATAAGCAGATACCATTCTGTGAATCTACATATTCATTTATTTGCTACCTAGATGCTTCATTTATTTGCTACCTAGATGTCAGACTTTCTAATATGTGATGACAGAAGGAAACTGTGGTCCATTTAGGAACACAGCCCAAAATGGCAGGCCTGTATCCTTCAGATGCTCCTGAATTAGAAAGAGGAAATGTTCTCCACTGTGCCTCTCTTGGAGTTAGGATAGACAGCTCTTAACACACTGACAAACAAACCTGAATACTAGGAATAAATGGCCAAAAGGACCAGGCTAGGGCTTCCCCTGGTGGTCCAGTGGGTAAGGACACCGCCTTGCAGAGCAAGGCGCGCTGGTTCCATCCCTGGCCTGGGAAGATCCCACGTGCCACAGAGTGGCTGGACCGATGTGTCCAATCACCGAGCCAGAGCTCTGGGGCACATGCGCCCAGAGCCGGTGCTCTGCGACGACAGACGCCACCGCGATGGGAGGCCCACAGGAGCCAAAGAACAAAGACGGATGAAAATAGAGAAATGAAAGACCAATAGAAGTGGCCCGCCCGCTCCCCTCCCTCCCCAACCCGACCCCGGCCCAAAATAAATAAATAAATAAATCTTTTAAAAAAAAAAGTATCTTAAAAAAAAAAAAGGACGAGGCTAGTTTTTTACTTTATTAACCCTTTTATTTTTGGGGGCGGGGGGGTTGCGGGTTGGGGAGGAAGAGGGGTGGGCCACTTCTATTGGTCTTTCATTTATCTATTTTCATCCATCTTTGTTCTTTGGCCCGTGCGGGCCTCCCATCACATTGGCCTCTCTCGTCGCAGAGCACCGGCTCTGGGTGCATGAGTTCCAGAGCTCCGACTCGGTAATTGAACACATGGGTCCAGCCGCTCCGCGGCACGTGGGATCTTCCCAGGCCAGGGATCGAACCGGCGTCCCTTGCACTGCAAGGAGGTGTCCTTACCCACTGGACCACCAGGGAAGTCGAACCCTTTTATTGAAGTTTTTTAATAAGTTTTTTTAAAAAACAAGAAGGCTAGTTATTGGAAGTTCTAAGAAAGTTAGTTGACAGTTAAAGGCAAACAATTAAAGGCAAACAATTAAAGGCAAAGCAGAACATAACACAGAGAATTGAATTCCCTAATAACTACTTAAATGACTGAGCAGACTCTGTTACTATCAAAACCATCATCTGGGTAAGGACGTGCAGAGGAATAAGCCCTGGCCATGGTGGGTACAGAGGTATCAGCTCTCTAGGGTCAACTATCTTCTGGCTGCTTGACTCAATCTGCTGTCCTGACGTTGGTAGACTTATTTCAATTTTTAAAAAAAGCATTAAAAAAAGACTAAAAAAAAAAGAAAAAGAAGACTAAGACTAATATTTAACAACCAATTGGGCTTCCCTGCTGGTCCAGTGGGTAAGGACACTGCCTTGTAGTGCAAGGGGCGCCGGTTGGATCCCTGGCCTGGGAAGATCCCACCTGCCGCGGAGCAGCTGGACCGATGTGTCCAATTACCGAGCCGGAACTCTGGAGCGCATGCGCCCAGAGCCGGTGCTCTGTGACAACAGAGGCCACCGCGATGGGAGGCCCACACAGGCCAGAGAACAAAAATGGATGAAAAATGGATAAATGCAAGACCAATAGAAGTGGCCCTCCCTCCCCAACCCGCCCCCCACCAAAAATATTTAAAAAGCCAAAAAAAAAACAACAACCAATGAATAGAAGTCTGATTAGACCAAGTATGACAAAATGAGAAGTCAGACGCTGCAATGAAGGAGGGCAAACTGGATCGACCACTAGAAGAAACAATTTGGCAGTATCTGTTCCCAATCTTCACAGACCCTACTACATTGAAATTCCACTGCCAGAGTTTCACTCCTAGAATTCTAGAGAACTCTGTGTACAAGTAAACATGTATAAGAATGCTTGCAGGGTTTCCCTGGTGGTCCAGTGGGTAAGGACACCGCCTTGCAGTGCAAGGGGTGCCAGTTCGATCCCTGGCCTGGGAGGATCCCACGTGCCACGGAGTGGCTGGACCGATGTGTCCAATTACCCAGCCAGAGCTCTGGAGCGCATGTGCCCAGAGCTGGTGCTCTGCAGCCATCAACAGGAAAACAGATAAAGAATGGTACTACAGGGCTCCCCTGGTGGTCCAGTGGGTAAGGACACCACCTTGCAGTGCAAGGGGCGCTGGTTCGATCCCAGGCCTGGGAAGATTCCACGTGCTACGGAGCGGCTGGACCGATGTGTCCGATGACTGAGCTGGAGGTCTGGAGCATGTGCGCCCAGAGTCGGCGCTCTGCGGTGAGAGAGGCCACTGAGATGGGAGGCCCACGCGGGCCAAAGAACAAAGATGGATAGATGAAAGACCAATTGAAGTGGCCAAAAAAAAAAAAAGAATGGTAATGCAGTCAATAAATTTCTCAGAAAGCGGCAAAAAGAAAATTTACCAGAGGTACACACACCAATATGGTAACTCTTATAAATATACATTGAATGAAAAAATACAAATGGTAGCGATTACTCACAAAATACCATTTTTATAAAACTAAAAAAAAATCTACACAACACTTGCTTAGAAATAAATGCATGACTTAGCAATGTTTTATTTAAAAAAATCATAGGAGTGCCAATCACCAAACTTAACATAGTGGTTACCTCTTGGGAGCAGGAAGGAAAATGCAACTGGGGAAGTGTACAACAGATGCTCACACTGTATTTGTAATGCTCTGTTTAAGTAGTGTGTAAAGACTGACCCGGCAAATGCTTTTGTATCCTCTCTTTTAAGATAAATATAACAAATCTGTAAAAATGTTGAAGAATTTAATATAACACCTGACGTACAGCAGAAAATAGACAGTAAGTAGCAGCTACTTCTATCATGACTTGAATTATTGGAGGGATTCCTAGTTTCTGAATATAACATAGAAACCATGTCACTGAAGTAGGGAAGCTCAGTAAATGGTCCAGATGACTTTCCTCTACCTAAGAATCCATATGTGGAAGCAGTGTGAATACAGCTGAGATGACAAATACCAGCCAGTTTAGGCTCTAGACATACACTGTCCTCACTTAGTGCCAGTTCAGCAGGGGCATTCCTATCAAATTAAAATGCTGCTACATCAATCTTGAATCCTACCTTTCTGGCTCTGTCACCAGAAGAGTGGGCTCCAGCAGAGGACTGAGGCTGTCAGGGCCACTGGGACCTTCCACTCTGGGCCTGCTAGGAAACAGCAGTGGCTTGGCAGCGGAGGTCAGGGTTTCTTATCAAGACTCGATCAACTTCTAACTAAGTAACCTTGGAAAAGGCTACAAATGTCTCCAAGGGGTCATTTATTTTATCTATAAAATGGGGAGGATACGGATACATACCCAGTTGTTAACAGCAAGAGTCAATTGCTCTTCGTTTCCTAGCCGTGAAGCATAGGCAAGTTTCTTAACCCTCCTGAGATGGGAGGCCCACGCGGGCCAAAGAACAAAGATGGATAGATGAAAGACCAATTGAAGTGGCCAAAAAAAAAAAAAAGAATGGTAATGCAGTCAATAAATTTCTCAGAAAGCGGCAAAAAGAAAATTTACCAGAGGTACACACACCAATATGGTAACTCTTATAAATATACATTGAATGAAAAAATACAAATGGTAGCGATTACTCACAAAATACCATTTTTATAAAACTAAAAAAAAATCTACACAACACTTGCTTAGAAATAAATGCATGACTTAGCAATGTTTTATTTAAAAAAATCATAGGAGTGCCAATCACCAAACTTAACATAGTGGTTACCTCTTGGGAGCAGGAAGGAAAATGCAACTGGGGAAGTGTACAACAGATGCTCACACTGTATTTGTAATGCTCTGTTTAAGTAGTGTGTAAAGACTGACCCGGCAAATGCTTTTGTATCCTCTCTTTTAAGATAAATATAACAAATCTGTAAAAATGTTGAAGAATTTAATATAACACCTGACGTACAGCAGAAAATAGACAGTAAGTAGCAGCTACTTCTATCATGACTTGAATTATTGGAGGGATTCCTAGTTTCTGAATATAACATAGAAACCATGTCACTGAAGTAGGGAAGCTCAGTAAATGGTCCAGATGACTTTCCTCTACCTAAGAATCCATATGTGGAAGCAGTGTGAATACAGCTGAGATGACAAATACCAGCCAGTTTAGGCTCTAGACATACACTGTCCTCACTTAGTGCCAGTTCAGCAGGGGCATTCCTATCAAATTAAAATGCTGCTACATCAATCTTGAATCCTACCTTTCTGGCTCTGTCACCAGAAGAGTGGGCTCCAGCAGAGGACTGAGGCTGTCAGGGCCACTGGGACCTTCCACTCTGGGCCTGCTAGGAAACAGCAGTGGCTTGGCAGACGGGAGGGTCAGGGTTTCTTATCAAGACTCCATCAACTTCTAACTAAGTAACCTTGGAAAAGGCTACAAATGTCTCCAAGGGGTCATTTATTTTATCTATAAAATGGGGAGGATACGGATACATACCCAGTTGTTAACAGCAAGAGTCAATTGCTCTTCGTTTCCTAGCCGTGAAGCATAGGCAAGTTTCTTAACCTCTCTAAGCCTCAGTTTCCTTATTTGTAAATAAGAAACATAAGAGAACCAACCTCACAGGATTGCTATGAGGATTAAAGGAATAATCTGTGTTAAGGTTCAGCACAGCATCTGTCAGACAACAACTACTTAGTAGGAACCTGGGTTGCTATAAAGTCTATGAAAAGCAATAATGGATGCTGTGAAGAAGGTTTTGTAAATTTTATGCTCAGTTTTTTTTTTTTTTTTTTTGAGGCGGAGACAGGTTGGGGAGGGAGGGGGGCGTATGGGTCACTTCTATTGGTCTTTCATTTATCTATTTTCATCCATCTTTGTTCTTTGGCTCCTGTGGGCCTCCCATCGCGGTGGCCTCGATTGTCGCAGAGCACCGGCTCTGGGCGCATGCACTCCAGAGCTCCGGCTCGGCAATTGGACACATCGGTCCAGCCGCTCCGTGGCACGTGGGATCTTCCCAGGCCAGGGATGGAACTGGTGCCCCTTGCACTGCAAGGCGGTGTCCTTATCCACTGGACCACCAGGGAAGCCCGTATGCTCAGTTTTATAAAAAATTTTTTCTGTATTTCAAGAACTATGTGTGCTCAGTCGCTCACTTGTGTCTGACTCTTTGCAACCCCATGGACCGTAACCCCCAGGCTCTTTTTTCCTGGCAAGAATTCTGTCCAGAGATTTTCCAGGCAAGAATAGTGGAGTAGGTTGCCATTTCCTTCTCCAGTTCAGTTTATAGTCATAAGAACTACCTTTTTTAAAAAAAGCAAAAGCTTACAAACTCAGTACTAATGTATATGACTGCAAATTTTCAAGTAAATAGAATGTATTTTCCAAGAAAATTCTAAAGTCAGCCAGATATTTCTTACACTCTGTGGGAAGGAGTGAGTTTGAAGTTTTAGAAATCAAAGTTGTCTCCAACTGTATGTGTTATAGGTTCTTGGGGAAAAGTCAATTTGTTAGTTAAAACTATGAAATTCTCAATGGTTCTCTGAAAACCCAAGATTCTAAAGGTTGGTTTAATTATATCTACTTAGTTACTTGGAATTATTATAAAATTATTTTTTTAAAGCTCTTTTTTCTTGCTATAGCAGTCTTCTAAAAATCCTGGAAAAGACCAAAGTTTTTGGAGATATATAAAAATTTTCATAAAAAATTAAAAAGGACAATTCTCCTCCAGCTGGATAAGTACATGCAAGTATGAGACATGACTACTAAAGAGAAAGGACCTGAAGTGAAAGTCTCTTAAATAATAATGCAACTGGACACTTGTAGTTTTCAATAAATTTCTAGTTTTCCATAGACACGTTTCCTAGCAAATTTAAAAAAAGGATACTAACAAAAGCCATGGAAAAATCTGAAGAATAATAAATGACTAAGTGGGCTGAACTCTACAAATATTTATATATATATATGAGTATATCATGATACTGAAGAAAAACAAATTAGTCATCATTCAAGAATGCTAAGGAACCAACTTACATTTTTTTTTTTTTTGGTGGCAGGGGCAAGTTGGGGAGGGAGAGGGGCGGGCCACTTCTATTGGTCTTTCATTTCTCTATTTTCATGCATCTTTGTTCTTTGGCCCGTGTGGGCCTCCCATTGCAGTGGCCTCTGTCGCTGCAGAGCACCGGCTCTGGGCGCATGCACTCCAGAGCTCCGGCTCGGTAATTGGACACATCGGTCCAGCCGCTCCGCGGCACGTGGGATCTTCCCAGGCCAGGGATCAAATCGGCGCCCCTTGCACTGCAAGGTGGTGTCCTTACCCACTGGACCACCAGGGAAGCCCCCCAACTCAACATTTTAAACACTGGTAAATAAAAGGAATGAATCAAACATTTATCTTCCTTTCCTATAACTGTACCACTGGGTAGTCAAATAGTAGAAAAGGAGATTTTCTTTTTATAGTAGCACTCAAGCAAATCACTATGAGAAAAAATAATAGAATTATAATTACAAAGGATGATGCACTAAAGATGGCTGAAACATCATAAACTGAGAGAAAACTAGACATTATATGCTCCAGATAAAAAAGCACACCACGGGCTTCCCTGGTGGTCCAGTGGGTAAGGACACCGCCTTGCAGCGCAAGGGGCGCTGGTTTGATCCCTGGCCTGGGAAGATCCCACGTGCCGCGGAGCGGCTGGATCAATGTGTCCAATTACCGAGCCGGAGCTCTGGAGCGCATGTGCCCAGAGTCGGTGCTCTGCGACAACAGAGGCCACCGCGGTGTGGGGAGGCCCACACGGGCCAAAGAACAAAGATGGATGAAAAATAGACAAATGAAAGACCAGTAGAAGTGGCCCACCCGCCCCCCAAAAATAAATCAATAAATAAATGTTTAAAAAAAAAAAAAAAGCACACCACCACCTATGAAGCCTTTCTCAAAAATGAACAACATGAATCTGATCAAGAGTCTCTATCCAACTGCCACCTTGTAGAAATACAGAAGAAAGAAGAATATATTAAACTACACTGCTGGGAACTCAATTGGCAAAAGTTAGGCGATGAAAAGTTCTACACCAGAAACACCCTGATTCTTCAAAAAATAAGTTCCCAGGGACAAAGGGAGGGAGTGGAGGAGACAGAAGAATGAACTTACAGATTATATGAAACTTAAGTGGATCCTTATTGCTAAGCCATATGTGGCAGGGGCAAGTTGGGGAGGGAGAGGGGCGGGCCACTTCTATTGGTCTTTCATTTCTCTATTTTCATGCATCTTTGTTCTTTGGCCCGTGTGGGCCTCCCATTGCAGTGGCCTCTGTCGCTGCAGAGCACCGGCTCTGGGCGCATGCACTCCAGAGCTCCGGCTCGGTAATTGGACACATCGGTCCAGCCGCTCCGCGGCACGTGGGATCTTCCCAGGCCAGGGATCAAATCGGCGCCCCTTGCACTGCAAGGTGGTGTCCTTACCCACTGGACCACCAGGGAAGCCCCCCAACTCAACATTTTAAACACTGGTAAATAAAAGGAATGAATCAAACATTTATCTTCCTTTCCTATAACTGTACCACTGGGTAGTCAAATAGTAGAAAAGGAGATTTTCTTTTTATAGTAGCACTCAAGCAAATCACTATGAGAAAAAATAATAGAATTATAATTACAAAGGATGATGCACTAAAGATGGCTGAAACATCATAAACTGAGAGAAAACTAGACATTATATGCTCCAGATAAAAAAGCACACCACGGGCTTCCCTGGTGGTCCAGTGGGTAAGGACACCGCCTTGCAGCGCAAGGGGCGCTGGTTTGATCCCTGGCCTGGGAAGATCCCACGTGCCGCGGAGCGGCTGGATCAATGTGTCCAATTACCGAGCCGGAGCTCTGGAGCGCATGTGCCCAGAGTCGGTGCTCTGCGACAACAGAGGCCACCGCGGTGTGGGGAGGCCCACACGGGCCAAAGAACAAAGATGGATGAAAAATAGACAAATGAAAGACCAGTAGAAGTGGCCCACCCGCCCCCCAAAAATAAATCAATAAATAAATGTTTAAAAAAAAAAAAAAAGCACACCACCACCTATGAAGCCTTTCTCAAAAATGAACAACATGAATCTGATCAAGAGTCTCTATCCAACTGCCACCTTGTAGAAATACAGAAGAAAGAAGAATATATTAAACTACACTGCTGGGAACTCAATTGGCAAAAGTTAGGCGATGAAAAGTTCTACACCAGAAACACCCTGATTCTTCAAAAAATAAGTTCCCAGGGACAAAGGGAGGGAGTGGAGGAGACAGAAGAATGAACTTACAGATTATATGAAACTTAAGTGGATCCTTATTCAAATAAATTTTTTAATTTTTATGAGACAACTAGAAATTAGAACACTCCCTGCATAGCTGGTGGTATGAATGATATGGTATTTTTACCATGTTTTTAGAAAAGAGTAATCTTTAGACACATATATTGAAATAGATGGGGGTGAAATGGTATGATGTCTGGGACCTCTCAAAATAATACAAGAGGGTGACTGGGAATGTGGGTCAGACAGGACTGGCCAGGAGCAAAGTGATGTATCCATAGGGTTCATTACCTTATTCTGTCTCAAACTGTCCACTTAAAAAGAAAGGGAGGGGGGCTTCCCCTGGTGGTCCAGTGGGCAAGGACACCGCCTTGCAGTGCAAGGGGTGCCGGTTCGATCCCTGGTCTGGGAGGATCCCACGTGCCGCAGAGTGGCTGGACCAATGTGTCCAATCACCGAGCCGGAGCTCGGCGCATGTGCGCCCAGAGCTGGGGCTCTGTGACAACAGAGGCCACCGCGATGGGAAGCCCACAGGAGCCAAAGAACAAAGATGGATGAAAATAGAGAAATGAAAGACCAATAGAAATGGCCCGCCCACCCCCTCCCTCCCCACTCCACCCCCAAAAAGATAAATAAAATTTATAAAAAAAAAAAGAAAGGGAGGGAGGAAAGGGAGAAAAAAGTAAATGATTAACTTTTATTGGGGTCTAAATTTTGTCTCTTTATCGTCATCCCAGGGTCAGGAGTTGTTCAACTACCTTGTGGTTGATATTTCACAATCTTTTTTGGGTTCTAATCCATTTTCCTACTCCTTCCTACAAAAGCATGCTTTATAATGGCCAAACAGCTCTAACTCATGTTCTGCAGAAGACACTGGGTTCACTTCTTGGTCTTTGCTTCTCGGCACGGTTTTGCGAGTCAAGCTAACATTATCACAAAGAACACAGACTTAAAGTTGAGACTGACTTGAAACTGAGTCCCATAACCGACACAGACACTTCTTAGCATGCTCCCTCTGTCGCTCCACCTTCTACCGCCCCCCCGCCGCCCCTCCTAGGGCTATGAAACTTTGGTCTGATTATTCTGTCAGTATTAATTTCTGCATCTGTCAAACATTATGATAAAAATTTCAGTATTGTGGTAAAGGTTAAATGAAATCATATTAGGTAAAACACCTTCCCAGTGTGTGGCGTAAAATAAATACTAGTTTCTTTCCCTTTTCTTCTTGAGTGTCACTTCCTCTGCTTAAGACAATCCTTTAGGAAAATTCAACTTGTCTCTCCTTTGAGATCCTGAAGAATTTATTTCTAGGTAACCTTAAAACAGACAGAATAAGTAGTTAAAAGCACTGCCTCCAGGAAAAGCTGAGTGACCTTAAGCAATTTAATTACCTTCTCTAAAGTCTTAGTTCACTCATCTATAAGAAAGAAATAAAAAGAACATGGTACCTGCTGGAGATATTGTGAGAATTAAGTTAAATCCAGGCAAAGTGCTTAGTACATAAATCGGTAAAAACTGGCAGAGGAAAAAAGAAGAGATTTCGAAAAATCAAACCTGAGATTATACTCTAGTGAAATTCTGAGTTTGACTTGCCTCTTTACCTAAACCAGAAGCCCTTTGAGTGCAAAGACATTGATTTACACTTCTTTGGATTTTCAAATGCACTTTACATGTAGAAGACCTTTTAAAAAAATTCCTTGTCAACAGAGACAGAGACAACCTGAGAGCACACTGAGAGTATCTTACTCGGACTCCTATAATCCTGTGGTACATACTACAAAACATAATTGTCACATAACAATTAAAAAAGAAAAACATCTCCTGTACCTAAACACAGTGCCACCCTCTATTTCCAGGCGCCCTTCCACTTTGCCTTTCATCCAACAAGGAGTGCCTGTCTTGTTTCCCTTGCCCACAAACTGATTTCCTTCTTTTATTTCCTTCTCAGCTGACTAAACCCAGTTGCTCCCACAGTGTCTGTGGGGTTATGTTTAGAGAAACAGATCACTAAAGTATAATCAGCACTAAGTTTTCCCTTTCCAGCTCCTAACTACTTTTAAAAACTCAACTACTGTTGCAGGTAATGCAGAAATACAAAGGATTATAAGACACTATTATAAACAACTATATGGCAACAAACTGCACAACCTGGAAGAAATGGACAGCTTCTTGGAGAAGATTAATCTCCCAAGACTGAACCAGGAAGAAATAGAAACTATGAACAAGCCAATCACAAGCTCAGAAATTTAATTTGTGATCAAAAATCTACCCAAAAATAAAAGCCCAGGGCCAGATAGCTTCACAAGTGAATTCTACTAAACTTCTAAAGAAGAGCTAATGCCTGTCCTTCTAAAACTCTTCAAAAAACTTGCACAGGAAGGAACACTTCCAAACACATTCTATGAGGCAGCCATCACCCTGATATCAAAGCCAGGCAAAGACAACACAAAAAAAGAAAATTATAGACCAATTTCATTGATGAATCTAGACGCCAAAATCCTCAACAAAATCCTAGCAAACAGAATTCAACAACACATCAAAAAGCTCATACATCATGATCAAGTCAGTTTCATCTCAGGCATGCAAAGATTCTTCATTATCCACAAATCAATCAATGTGAGACACCATATCAACAAACAGAGAGATAAGAACCACATGATAATCTCAGTAGATGCAGAAAAAGCCTTGAACAAAATCCAACACCCATTTATGATAAAAACTCTTCAAAAAATGGGCATAGAAGGATCCTACCTCAACATAGTGAAAGCCATATATGAGAAGCCCACAGCAAACATTAACCTCAAAGGTGAAAAACTGAAAGCATTCCCTCTAAGATCAGGAACAAGACAAGGGTGTCCACTTTCACCACTCTTATTCAACATAGTCCTGGAAGTTCAACATAATCTTTCCTATTCCTAAAAGCATGACTAAACCTCAAAGGCCTTCCACTTTGCCTTTCATCCAACAAGGAGTGCCTGTCTTGTTTCCTTGCCCACAAACTGATTTCCTTCTTTATTTCCTTCTCAGCTGACTAAACCCAGTTGCTCCCACAGTGTCTGTGGGGTTATGTTTAGAGAAACAGATCACTAAAGTATAATCAGCACTAAGTTTTCCCTTTCCAGCTCCTAACTACTTTTAAAAACTCAACTACTGTTGCAGGTAATGCAGAAATACAAAGGATTATAAGACACTATTATAAACAACTATATGGCAACAAACTGCACAACCTGGAAGAAATGGACAGCTTCTTGGAGAAGATTAATCTCCCAAGACTGAACCAGGAAGAAATAGAAACTATGAACAAGCCAATCACAAGCTCAGAAATTTAATTTGTGATCAAAAATCTACCCAAAAATAAAAGCCCAGGGCCAGATAGCTTCACAAGTGAATTCTACTAAACTTCTAAAGAAGAGCTAATGCCTGTCCTTCTAAAACTCTTCAAAAAACTTGCACAGGAAGGAACACTTCCAAACACATTCTATGAGGCAGCCATCACCCTGATATCAAAGCCAGGCAAAGACAACACAAAAAAAGAAAATTATAGACCAATTTCATTGATGAATCTAGACGCCAAAATCCTCAACAAAATCCTAGCAAACAGAATTCAACAACACATCAAAAAGCTCATACATCATGATCAAGTCAGTTTCATCTCAGGCATGCAAAGATTCTTCATTATCCACAAATCAATCAATGTGAGACACCATATCAACAAACAGAGAGATAAGAACCACATGATAATCTCAGTAGATGCAGAAAAAGCCTTGAACAAAATCCAACACCCATTTATGATAAAAACTCTTCAAAAAATGGGCATAGAAGGATCCTACCTCAACATAGTGAAAGCCATATATGAGAAGCCCACAGCAAACATTAACCTCAAAGGTGAAAAACTGAAAGCATTCCCTCTAAGATCAGGAACAAGACAAGGGTGTCCACTTTCACCACTCTTATTCAACATAGTCCTGGAAGTTCTAACAATAGCAATAAGAGAAGAAAAAGAAATAAAAGGAATCCAGATTGGAAAAGAAGATGTAAAACTCCACTTGCAGACAACATATTATACATAGAAAACCCCAAAGACACTATTAGAAAACTACTAGAGCTAATAAACAAATTCAGCAGAGTCGATGGATACAAAATCAATACACAGAAATCACTCGCATTCCTATACAAAAGCAATGAAAAATCAGAAAACAAAATCAAAGATGCAATCCCATTCACCATTGCCACCAAAAGAATCAAATATCTAGGAATAAACCTACCCAAAGAAACAAAAGAACTTTACGCAGAAAATTACAAGACACTCACAAAAGAAATTAAAGAAGATTTAAACAGATGGAGAGATAGTCCATGTTCCTGGCTCAGAAGAATCAATATCCTGAAAATGACCATACTACCAAATATCATCTACAGATTCAATGCAGTCCCTATCAAATTACCAATGACATTCTTCACAGAACTAGATCAAAGAATGACACAGTTCATATGGAAACACAAAAGACCTCAAATAGCCAAAGCAATGCAAAGAAAGAAAAATGGAGCTGGAGGGATCAGCCTCCCCAACTTTAGACTCTACTACAAAGCAACAGTCATCAAGACAGTATAGTACTGGCACAAAAACAGAAATATAGACCAACGGAACAAGATAGAGAACCCAGAGTTGCAAATCAAAACTACAATGAGATATCACCTCACACCTGTCAGAATGGCCATCATCCACAAGTTGAGACAATAAATGCTGGAGAGGGTGCGGAGAAAAGGGAACACTCCTGCATTGCTGGGGGGAATGTAATTGATACAGCCTCTATGGAAGACAGTCTGGAGATTTCTTAAAAAACTAAAAGTAGAAGCACCATAAGACCCAGCAATCCCACTCTTAGGCTTATACCCTGATGAAATCAAATCTGAAAGAAGCACCTGTACCCCAATGTTCACTGCAGCTCTCTATACAATAGCTAGAACATGGAAGCAACCTAGATGCCCATCGACGAATGAATGGATCCAAAAGCTCTGGTATATATATATATATATATACACAATGGAATACTACACAGCTATAAAGAGAAATGCAGAAGAATCAGCCCTAATGAGGTGGCTGGATCTAGAACGTATCATAAAAAGTGAAGTCAGTCAGAAAGAGAAGGACAAATACAATATATTAACACACATATATGGAATCTAGTAGGATGGTGATGATGGCACACACAGTGAAGCAACGGAAAGACAGACATGGACAGTGGACATATGGACATTGTGGGGAAGGAACAGTGGGTGGGAGGCGGAAAGGAAGTAGCATGAGGTACATCATAAAAACTACTAGAGCTAATAAACAAATTCAGCAGAGTCGATGGATACAAAATCAATACACAGAAATCACTCGCATTCCTATACAAAAGCAATGAAAAATCAGAAAACAAAATCAAAGATGCAATCCCATTCACCATTGCCACCAAAAGAATCAAATATCTAGGAATAAACCTACCCAAAGAAACAAAAGAACTTTACGCAGAAAATTACAAGACACTCACAAAAGAAATTAAAGAAGATTTAAACAGATGGAGAGATAGTCCATGTTCCTGGCTCAGAAGAATCAATATCCTGAAAATGACCATACTACCAAATATCATCTACAGATTCAATGCAGTCCCTATCAAATTACCAATGACATTCTTCACAGAACTAGATCAAAGAATGACACAGTTCATATGGAAACACAAAAGACCTCAAATAGCCAAAGCAATGCAAAGAAAGAAAAATGGAGCTGGAGGGATCAGCCTCCCCAACTTTAGACTCTACTACAAAGCAACAGTCATCAAGACAGTATAGTACTGGCACAAAAACAGAAATATAGACCAACGGAACAAGATAGAGAACCCAGAGTTGCAAATCAAAACTACAATGAGATATCACCTCACACCTGTCAGAATGGCCATCATCCACAAGTTGAGACAATAAATGCTGGAGAGGGTGCGGAGAAAAGGGAACACTCCTGCATTGCTGGGGGGAATGTAATTGATACAGCCTCTATGGAAGACAGTCTGGAGATTTCTTAAAAAACTAAAAGTAGAAGCACCATAAGACCCAGCAATCCCACTCTTAGGCTTATACCCTGATGAAATCAAATCTGAAAGAAGCACCTGTACCCCAATGTTCACTGCAGCTCTCTATACAATAGCTAGAACATGGAAGCAACCTAGATGCCCATCGACGAATGAATGGATCCAAAAGCTCTGGTATATATATATATATATATATACACAATGGAATACTACACAGCTATAAAGAGAAATGCAGAAGAATCAGCCCTAATGAGGTGGCTGGATCTAGAACGTATCATAAAAAGTGAAGTCAGTCAGAAAGAGAAGGACAAATACAATATATTAACACACATATATGGAATCTAGTAGGATGGTGATGATGGCACACACAGTGAAGCAACGGAAAGACAGACATGGACAGTGGACATATGGACATTGTGGGGAAGGAACAGAGGGTGGGAGGCGTAAAGGAAGTTGCATGAAGGCCTGTACTATCATAAGTGAAGAAAATAGCTATAGTCATTGCTCTGTGAGAAAAGGAGATCCTTCAGCGGTGCTGTGTGATGGTCAGGAGGGGAGGTAAAGGGGGGATATATATATATGACTAATCTGGGAACATACATATCTGTAAACAACAAAACTCTGTAAAAATTAAAAGTAAAATAAAAGTTAAAAAATAATAATAATAAAAAAGTAAATAAATAAAAAAATGGGGAAAGGATCTAAACAGACACCTCTCCAAAGAGGACATACAGATGGCCAAAAAACACATGAAATGATGCTCAACCTCACTTATTATTAGAGAAATGCAAATCAACACTACAATGAGATATCACCTCACACCCGCCAGAATGGCCATCATCAACGAATCCATAGACAATAAATGCTGGAGAGGGTGTGGAGAAAAGGGAACACTCCTGCATTGCTGGTGGGAATGTAGACTGATACAGCCTCTATGAAAGACAGTCTGGAGATTTCTTAAAAAACTAAAAACAGAAGCACCATACGACCCAGCAATCCCACTCTTAGGCTTATACCCTGATGAAATCAAAACTGAAAGAGGCACCTGTACCCCAATGTTCATTGCGGCTCTCTATACAAGAGCAAGAACATGGAAGCAACCTAGATGTCCATTGACGAATGAATGGATAAAAAAGCTCTGGTACGTATATACAATGGAATACTACACAGCTGTAAAAAGAAATGCAGAAGAATCAGCGCTAATGAGGTGGCTGGATCTAGAACCTATCATAAAAAGTGAAGTCAGTCATAAAGAGAAAGACAAGTACAATAACATATATATAGAATCTAGTAAGATGGTAATGATAACACATGCAGTGAAGCAATGGAAAAACAGACATGGAGAACAGACATATGGACATTGTAAGGAATAAACAGTGGGTGGGAGGCATAAAGGAAGTAGCATGAAAACCTATACTATCATACGTGAAAAAAATATCTATTGTCATTGCGCTGTGAGAAAAGGGGATCCTGCAGGGGCGCTGTGCGACAGCCTGGAGGGGTGGGATGGGGGGATATACATATGACTAATGTGGAATCTTGCATATCTGTAAAGAACAAAACTGTAAACGTAAAAAGGAAAATAAAAATTATAAAGACAAATAGATCCTGAAAACAGACCAAAAAAAAAAAAAAAAAAACCCAACCCAACTGCTGTTGCTTTTATTCCATGGAGAGGAAGAGAAAAAAAAATTTAAGGCAACAGGTCAGGGAAAAGGCATACAATCTACTAGCAATTATGGAACTATAACTAAAGGCATACATGAGCAATAAATGAAGGGGTAAGAGAAATGTCATCACCGACCATTGGTTCAGCTTAAAAAGAGAACAACATGTCTCTAATAACACTGTCCTACAGTCAATGCAGTAAACTCACTGGCTCTTCAAGAAGCCCTGACTGCCCTCATGACTTCATGACGAGGACCCTTTCAAAGTTTTGCTATTTTTCACAGCTCTGTGTGTGTGTGTGTGTGTGTGTGTGTGTGTGGTGTCTATTCCATCCCTCAGTCATGTCAGACTCTCTGTGATCCAATGGACTGTAGCCCATCAAGCTCCTCTGTCCATGGAATTTTTCTGGCAAGATTACTGGAGTGGGTTGCCATTTCCTCTTCCAAGGGGATCTTCCCAACCCAGGGGTCAAACCTATGTTTCCTGCATTGCAGGTGGATTCTTTACCACTGCACCACCAATTCTCTATTATATTGTTATTATGGAATCTGTCATTTACTGAGCACCATTAGGGCTAGACTTCTGGCTAACCACCAACATGGAAAACTGAGGCTTAAAGAAGTTAATAAACTCGCCCAGAGTCTCTTGTCTGATCAGCAGCAGACAAAGATTAAACCTGAGCAAGCCTGCCCTCAGAGGACAAGCTTTACGTCACCTAGGAATCTGTCGATGGGAGAGGGGATTCCTTGCTGAAGTCTGAGGACAGGAGGATCACCAGGGAGTTAATAAAGACGTGTGTGGAGGCAGATTTAGCACATACTGACTACAATAATGACTTTCAAAAAAGGAACTGACTCAAAACAGCCTTTCCCTATTTCTCTTTTTCTAGTGAGCTGTTTTATCTTTTACTTACTTACTTAAAGAAGTTCTTGTCTCCTACATGCTTTGCAAAAATCAACACTGGGTATGTGCCTGTCTTTTCTGCCTCTACTGAACAGAAATTTTAAGTTTTAATGGAGTCATATTGATCTTTAAATGTATGGCTTATCTTTAAAAAGTTTACCTTTGTGTTATGTGTGCCTGAGAACACTTATTTTAACATTCTTTGAAAACTCTCATACATTTCTCCTAAAAGTTACATAAAGTTTTCTTTATATAATTAGGTCCAATCAACCTAGAATTTATTTTTGCATATGGTGTGAGATGAGATCTAATTTTATTCATTTTTCCATGGATAACTAGGTGTCCCTGCACCAGTCACTGAAAGGTCAACCCTCTCCCTACTCATCTGTCATGTGCCTCTGTCTTATGACTAGTTTCCATACATTTGTGGATATGCTTCCAGGGGCCATAATCTGTTCTTCTGTTATCCTCATGTATCCTTGGACCAGTTCTGTCACTCTGTGAGTTGCAAAGAGTCGGGCACAACTGAGCACATACACACATGCACAATACAAGAATGGGACTTACTAGGTGCTAGTGGCAAAGAATCTGCCTGCTAATGCAGGAGACTGAAGAGACTTGGGTTCAGTCTCTGAGTTGGGAAGATTCCCTGGAGAAGGGCATGGCAACCCATTCCAGTAATCTTGCCTGGTGGATTCTTTACCACTGCACCACCAATTCTCTATTATATTGTTATTATGGAATCTGTCATTTACTGAGCACCATTAGGGCTAGACTTCTGGCTAACCACCAACATGGAAAACTGAGGCTTAAAGAAGTTAATAAACTCGCCCAGAGTCTCTTGTCTGATCAGCAGCAGACAAAGATTAAACCTGAGCAAGCCTGCCCTCAGAGGACAAGCTTTACGTCACCTAGGAATCTGTCGATGGGAGAGGGGATTCCTTGCTGAAGTCTGAGGACAGGAGGATCACCAGGGAGTTAATAAAGACGTGTGTGGAGGCAGATTTAGCACATACTGACTACAATAATGACTTTCAAAAAAGGAACTGACTCAAAACAGCCTTTCCCTATTTCTCTTTTTCTAGTGAGCTGTTTTATCTTTTACTTACTTACTTAAAGAAGTTCTTGTCTCCTACATGCTTTGCAAAAATCAACACTGGGTATGTGCCTGTCTTTTCTGCCTCTACTGAACAGAAATTTTAAGTTTTAATGGAGTCATATTGATCTTTAAATGTATGGCTTATCTTTAAAAAGTTTACCTTTGTGTTATGTGTGCCTGAGAACACTTATTTTAACATTCTTTGAAAACTCTCATACATTTCTCCTAAAAGTTACATAAAGTTTTCTTTATATAATTAGGTCCAATCAACCTAGAATTTATTTTTGCATATGGTGTGAGATGAGATCTAATTTTATTCATTTTTCCATGGATAACTAGGTGTCCCTGCACCAGTCACTGAAAGGTCAACCCTCTCCCTACTCATCTGTCATGTGCCTCTGTCTTATGACTAGTTTCCATACATTTGTGGATATGCTTCCAGGGGCCATAATCTGTTCTTCTGTTATCCTCATGTATCCTTGGACCAGTTCTGTCACTCTGTGAGTTGCAAAGAGTCGGGCACAACTGAGCACATACACACATGCACAATACAAGAATGGGACTTACTAGGTGCTAGTGGCAAAGAATCTGCCTGCTAATGCAGGAGACTGAAGAGACTTGGGTTCAGTCTCTGAGTTGGGAAGATTCCCTGGAGAAGGGCATGGCAACCCATTCCAGTAATCTTGCCTGGTGAATCTCATGGACAGAGAAGCCTGGAGGGCAACAGTCCATGGGATCACAAAGAGACGACTGAATTAACTGAGTACTCATGCATGATAGAAGAATGCTATTCTAGTGTTTCTCTTATTTTGGCAACAATAGTGAATTATCTCATTTTTAATGACTGACCTGAAGATCCTGAATTTTTTATGCAATCACATCATAAAGAAATAAGAAGTTTTCTTTTTCTTCCTTTCAACCTTTCACTTATACATGTTTTTTCCCCTGGCTTCCTGCAGTGACTAGTACCTACAGCAGAGTCGAACAAAAAAAAAGTAATTAGAAGGTATTCTTGTTTGGGTTTTTTCTTTCAACAAAAATCTCTCTGAAACTGTAGAATTAATCATAATGTTTGATATACATTTTTATCAATTCAAGAGTTTTTTGTTGTTCTGTTCATGAATGAGTGCTTTTCTGTTGTTTTGTTTATGAAGGAGTTTTCTTTTTTCTTTTCTTCTGTTGGTCTTTCATTTATTTGTTTTTATCCATCTTTGTTCTTTGGCCTGTGTGGGCCTCCCATCACAGTGGCCTCTCTTGTTGCAGAGCACCAGCTCTGGGCGCACACACTTCAGAGCGCCAGCTTGGTAGTTGAAGATATCGGTCCAGCCGCTCCGCGGCACATGGGATCTTCCCAGGCCAGGGACCAAACCGACGCCCCTTGCACTGCAAGGCGGTGTCCTTACCCACTGGACCACCAGGGAAGCCCCATGAAGGAGTTTTAACAAATGCTTTTCCTGAGTCTACTGAAATGACTACCTATCACTTTGGATTACTTGGATTACTCGACTGTGATGAAAATAAATTTAATAAATTAACAGACCAGAATTTTATTTTTAACAAACAGAATATTATGTATGATACCAGAAAATATCCAAGAATGGATACTGTTTGGTAAGACTTTTGTTTCAGTTGCTTAGTCGGCACTGACACATGCACAATACAAGAATGGGACGTACTAGGTGCTAGTGGCAAAGAATCTGCCTGCTAATGCAGGAGACTGAAGAGACTTGGGTTCAGTCTCTGAGTTGGGAAGATTCCCTGGAGAAGGGCATGGCAACCCATTCCAGTAATCTTGCCTGGTGAATCTCATGGACAGAGAAGCCTGGAGGGCAACAGTCCATGGGATCACAAAGAGACGACTGAATTAACTGAGTACTCATGCATGATAGAAGAATGCTATTCTAGTGTTTCTCTTATTTTGGCAACAATAGTGAATTATCTCATTTTTAATGACTGACCTGAAGATCCTGAATTTTTTATGCAATCACATCATAAAGAAATAAGAAGTTTTCTTTTTCTTCCTTTCAACCTTTCACTTATACATGTTTTTTCCCCTGGCTTCCTGCAGTGACTAGTACCTACAGCAGAGTCGAACAAAAAAAAAGTAATTAGAAGGTATTCTTGTTTGGGTTTTTTCTTTCAACAAAAATCTCTCTGAAACTGTAGAATTAATCATAATGTTTGATATACATTTTTATCAATTCAAGAGTTTTTTGTTGTTCTGTTCATGAATGAGTGCTTTTCTGTTGTTTTGTTTATGAAGGAGTTTTCTTTTTTCTTTTCTTCTGTTGGTCTTTCATTTATTTGTTTTTATCCATCTTTGTTCTTTGGCCTGTGTGGGCCTCCCATCACAGTGGCCTCTCTTGTTGCAGAGCACCAGCTCTGGGCGCACACACTTCAGAGCGCCAGCTTGGTAGTTGAAGATATCGGTCCAGCCGCTCCGCGGCACATGGGATCTTCCCAGGCCAGGGACCAAACCGACGCCCCTTGCACTGCAAGGCGGTGTCCTTACCCACTGGACCACCAGGGAAGCCCCATGAAGGAGTTTTAACAAATGCTTTTCCTGAGTCTACTGAAATGACTACCTATCACTTTGGATTACTTGGATTACTCGACTGTGATGAAAATAAATTTAATAAATTAACAGACCAGAATTTTATTTTTAACAAACAGAATATTATGTATGATACCAGAAAATATCCAAGAATGGATACTGTTTGGTAAGACTTTTGTTTCAGTTGCTTACACAGACATATATACATGTGCTCTGAGTAAAATGTGCTTCTTACTATGGGTTGTATAAGGAAAAGTTTGATAGCCACTGATCTATACTATTTTTGAAGCATGAATAAGTGACTGCTAGTGACAAACATTTCATTGTAAGGTTTTCTTAAAAATAAAGAACACAGTGGGTAAGGACACTGCATTGCAGTGCAAGGGGCGCCGGTTTCATCCCTGGCCTGGGAAGATCCCACATGCTGCAGAGCAGCTGGACTGATGTGTCCAACTACTGAGCCGCTGGAAATAAATGAAAGACCAACAGAAGTGGCCAAAAAAAAAAAAGAATACAATGCTTGTGCTCTATTCATTTAAAAACACCTAGCTCTTCCTGATTTTAAATGTTATTAACATTAAAATAAGTCACAATCTCTTGTTGGACAAAAACGGGCCACATTCATACAAACATCTGAAGTTACTAATGTTACTTTTGCAAGAATAACTGTAATAAATTTTACATGAGTATAATTTCTATTAAGGATATTCTGCTTTCATCATATTTTCAAATTTATTTGTGACCTTAACAATGGAAAGAACCTTTACGCCAAAAAAGTTCAATGTTAGTTATATTTCTAAAATCAGTAACTTGGTATTTGCATTACTTATATCACATTTTCTACACTTTTGTACTAAACTCTAGCTAACTCATCTCTTAGTTGTTTATAGTACCTCATACTCTGCTAACTACCTTGACTTGTCAGCGGTTGTGAAAACAAATATGCTCTCAAACTCCAGCTCTACAAAGCTGACCTTTCAATGTGCTCTCACCTCTCACCAGGCACATGGGATCTTCCCAGGCCAGGGACCAAACCGACGCCTTGCACTGCAAGGCCACCAGGGAAGCCCCATGAAGGAGTTTTAACAAATGCTTTTCCTGAGTCTACTGAAATGACTACCTATCACTTTGGATTACTTGGATTACTCGACTGTGATGAAAATAAATTTAATAAATTAACAGACCAGAATTTTATTTTTAACAAACAGAATATTATGTATGATACCAGAAAATATCCAAGAATGGATACTGTTTGGTAAGACTTTTGTTTCAGTTGCTTACACAGACATATATACATGTGCTCTGAGTAAAATGTGCTTCTTACTATGGGTTGTATAAGGAAAAGTTTGATAGCCACTGATCTATACTATTTTTGAAGCATGAATAAGTGACTGCTAGTGACAAACATTTCATTGTAAGGTTTTCTTAAAAATAAAGAACACAGTGGGTAAGGACACTGCATTGCAGTGCAAGGGGCGCCGGTTTCATCCCTGGCCTGGGAAGATCCCACATGCTGCAGAGCAGCTGGACTGATGTGTCCAACTACTGAGCCGCTGGAAATAAATGAAAGACCAACAGAAGTGGCCAAAAAAAAAAAAGAATACAATGCTTGTGCTCTATTCATTTAAAAACACCTAGCTCTTCCTGATTTTAAATGTTATTAACATTAAAATAAGTCACAATCTCTTGTTGGACAAAAACGGGCCACATTCATACAAACATCTGAAGTTACTAATGTTACTTTTGCAAGAATAACTGTAATAAATTTTACATGAGTATAATTTCTATTAAGGATATTCTGCTTTCATCATATTTTCAAATTTATTTGTGACCTTAACAATGGAAAGAACCTTTACGCCAAAAAAGTTCAATGTTAGTTATATTTCTAAAATCAGTAACTTGGTATTTGCATTACTTATATCACATTTTCTACACTTTTGTACTAAACTCTAGCTAACTCATCTCTTAGTTGTTTATAGTACCTCATACTCTGCTAACTACCTTGACTTGTCAGCGGTTGTGAAAACAAATATGCTCTCAAACTCCAGCTCTACAAAGCTGACCTTTCAATGTGTCTCTTCACCTCTCACTCCTGAAACTTTGCTCTAGGACATTTTAAGATTGTTTCTTGTTTGTGACCAGAGGTAATATTGCTCACCTTATTCACTGGATTTATTTCTAGAAGATTTGTGGCTGCTTCCTGACTAGCTGGCTGTGATGTATCACTAGTGAGCTTATTTAAAAGGTAGCAACTCCCAGAGAGTTCTGGCAAATAGCAGCATTGTTGGCGGAAGCATCTAACAAGCCAAAGGGACTATTTAAAGGATGCAGTGATTTTGAAATTTGGTTTTTAAACCCATGGTCCCTTTTGATACACCATGTACCCTGATGTTCTCTACAAAAGCCACTTTTCAGATGATTAATCATTACACAGACATTTTAGGGATGACAATATTCACCTAGGCAACGATGCTGATACAAGATGCCAAGTGTTACAAGTCTATAGAATACTGTATCACTGCTTCTAATAGAATTTTTAAAAACTTCTTTTTCACTATGCTAATTCCCTGTCTGTTGCTAGATATATCAGAATGGTATCCAAACTGAAAGAAAGCTGTCTTTATAGTCTTTTTCAAAAGTTCCCCAAATTAACATATAATAAGCATAAATTTAAGTACACTAAACAATCTATTACGTTTATGCTATTTTAGAATCCTCAAAGCAGTATTTTAAAAATCATAGCAACCTTTCACAATGATTACATTTGGCAAAGTGGGAATAGCAAGAGTCCATGAAGAAAAGGGCGACTGTTTTTGCTCTTTTTGGGGCGGCAGAAGGGGTGGGGTGAGGAGGGAGGGGGTGGGGCCACTTCTATTAGTCTTTTCATTTGTCTGTTTTCATCCATCTTTGTTCTTTGGCCTGTGTGGGCCTCCCATCGCAGTGGCCTCTCTCACTGCGGGGCTTCCCTGGTGGTCCAGTGGGTAAGGACACCGCCTTGTAGTGCAAGGGGCACTGGTTCGATCCCTGGCCTGGGAAGATCCCACGTGCCGCGGAGCAGCTGGACCCATGTGTCCAATTACCGAGCCGGAGCTCTGGAGCGCATGCGTCCAGAGCTGGTGCTCTGCAACGACAGACGCCACCGCGATGGGAGGCCCATGCGGGCCAAAGAACAAGGATGGCTGAAAATAGAGAAATGAAAGACCAACAGAAGTGGCCCGCCTGCTCCCCTCCCTCCCCAACCCGACCTCCGCCCAAAATAAATAAATAAATCTTTAAAAAAAAAAGAAAGAAAGAAATACCAGAGGGCTTCCCTGATAGCTCAGTAGTGAAGAGTTTGCCTCCCAATGCAGGAGACACAAGTTTGATCCCTGGTCCTGGAAGATCCCACATGCTGCAGAGCAACTAAGTCCATGAGCCACAACTACTGAGCCTGTGCTCTAGGGCCTTGGAGTCACAACTATGGAGTCCGTGTGCTGCAACTACTGAAGCCCGTGTGCCCTAGAGCCCAGTGCCACAAGAGAAGTCACTGCAACAAGAAGCCTGCTCACCTCAACTAGAGAGTAGCCCCCACTCCCTGCAACTAGAGAAGAGCCTGTGGCAGCAGTGAAAACCCAGAATAGCCAAAATAAATAAATAAAAGTTAAAAAGAAAAGAAAAAAGAGAAATACCAGAGTGGCATTTCCCTGGTAGTCCAGGGGTTAAAAATTCACCCTGCAATGCAGGGGACACAGGTTCGACCCCTGGGCAGTGAACTAAGACCCCATGTGCCATGGAACAATTAAATCTTTGTGCGCCACACCCCACAGGCCATAATTAGAGGGTCTGAACACCACAATGGAAGATTCTGCATGATGCAACTAAGAACCGATGCAGCCAAATAGAGATATTTAAAAAGAAAGAGAGTAAGAAATATCGGGGGGGGGGGGACAGTGATACAGCAACCACTTATCAGCTCCAGACTCTGAGTTTATAAACATCAGGGTACGTAGCAATAATGAATTCTGCAATCTTCCTTCCTAAACTATAAAACATAGTTTCCCTGCGCAAAGAGGCCATGGTTTAAATGACATCTCAGAGAACTAATGCATTAAGGCTGCTGGTGACAAACCTGTTCCAAATTTACTGAAGGGATGTTTGGGATTCCCTGTAGCTTTTTCCAACTGAAAGAGTCTCCAGGCATCATTCATCACATTCTTCTCATGTTCTGAATCAACTGCATTCACCTCTCTGTCTTTGCAGCTCTCATCAAACAAGGGGCACAGGAAAAACTGTGCAAACCTAAGGGTGTGAAACATAATTAACAATTGGAAAGCTGTTATTTTTAAGAGTGGCCTTTGAAAAATATGTTTTTAAAAAATGTTTGAAACTTAGATAGGAAATATGAATTCTACAGAATCAGAGAAAATGACCATTGCTACAAAGAAAAAAGGAACATAAGTTCTAAGTGATACAAGAAAAATATAATATTATACATATGTAAATTTGGAGAACTCTATCTCTCCCAGATATGTTACATAATTAGTAAAAATATAAAAAGATTAACACCTCTGATTCTGACAATTTCCATGTGTTGTTACATCACCAAGCAATTCACCAGCTGGGTGTCCTAAAATTTGACTCAATGGATACCATCGTATCTCACAGGTCCTACAAGAATCAACACTTCTTCTCAGCCTTTCTTCCTGCCCCCAGCCTCAAACATCAATGGCAGGTCCAGGTTGTCACCTGGGCTTCTGACCAACTGCCACAGATCAGAGGCTTCCACAGCCACCTCCTCCAGTACAGTTAACTTCCTAGATCAGCTTACAGGACTCAGAGAAAGCTTTTACTTCCTAGATTACTGAATTTACTATAAAAGGATATGATTCAGGAATAGCCAGATGAAAGAGATGCATACTGCAAGGTATGTGGGAAGGGTACGGAGTGTCCACGCCCTCTAGGCAGGCTACTCTCCCCAAATATTCACGTGTCCACCAACCTGTAAGTTCTCCAAACTTCATCAGGAATCGAGTAAATAATTGGCCAATCATTGGTGTCTAAAGACAGTCTCCACCAGGTGGACTCTAAGTTCCAACCCTCTAATTACAGCCTTGGATCCCCTGGCAATCAGCCCCTAACCTCAAAATTATCAAGGGATTTTCCCCAAAGTCACTTCATTAAAATAACAAAAGACAACTTTATGGCTCTCAACACTAAAGAAACTGTAAGGGTTTCAGGAGCCATGGTCCAGGGCCAGGCACAAAGGCCAAACATCTCTTTCTTACTATAAATCATAATATAACAATAAAAAGTCAGGGCAAAAAACCAAAACAAAACAAAAGTCAGGGCAGACTTATAGGAACAGCAGCAATCTAATCTATTTATGCAAGATTTGCCATTTGGGGTGTCTATGAATACATTCCTCTGTATATAAGGGTGTGAAACATAATTAACAATTGGAAAGCTGTTATTTTTAAGAGTGGCCTTTGAAAAATATGTTTTTAAAAAATGTTTGAAACTTAGATAGGAAATATGAATTCTACAGAATCAGAGAAAATGACCATTGCTACAAAGAAAAAAGGAACATAAGTTCTAAGTGATACAAGAAAAATATAATATTATACATATGTAAATTTGGAGAACTCTATCTCTCCCAGATATGTTACATAATTAGTAAAAATATAAAAAGATTAACACCTCTGATTCTGACAATTTCCATGTGTTGTTACATCACCAAGCAATTCACCAGCTGGGTGTCCTAAAATTTGACTCAATGGATACCATCGTATCTCACAGGTCCTACAAGAATCAACACTTCTTCTCAGCCTTTCTTCCTGCCCCCAGCCTCAAACATCAATGGCAGGTCCAGGTTGTCACCTGGGCTTCTGACCAACTGCCACAGATCAGAGGCTTCCACAGCCACCTCCTCCAGTACAGTTAACTTCCTAGATCAGCTTACAGGACTCAGAGAAAGCTTTTACTTCCTAGATTACTGAATTTACTATAAAAGGATATGATTCAGGAATAGCCAGATGAAAGAGATGCATACTGCAAGGTATGTGGGAAGGGTACGGAGTGTCCACGCCCTCTAGGCAGGCTACTCTCCCCAAATATTCACGTGTCCACCAACCTGTAAGTTCTCCAAACTTCATCAGGAATCGAGTAAATAATTGGCCAATCATTGGTGTCTAAAGACAGTCTCCACCAGGTGGACTCTAAGTTCCAACCCTCTAATTACAGCCTTGGATCCCCTGGCAATCAGCCCCTAACCTCAAAATTATCAAGGGATTTTCCCCAAAGTCACTTCATTAAAATAACAAAAGACAACTTTATGGCTCTCAACACTAAAGAAACTGTAAGGGTTTCAGGAGCCATGGTCCAGGGCCAGGCACAAAGGCCAAACATCTCTTTCTTACTATAAATCATAATATAACAATAAAAAGTCAGGGCAAAAAACCAAAACAAAACAAAAGTCAGGGCAGACTTATAGGAACAGCAGCAATCTAATCTATTTATGCAAGATTTGCCATTTGGGGTGTCTATGAAAATCTCTGTTGTATATGACTGATTCTCCAAGAAAGGAAGAGGCAGTTGATAGTGCTCAGGCAATAAATATTAAACTTACAGTGGTAAGTGCAATTTTACGAAGACTCAGGCATTTTAGGACAAACTAAATGACCTATCTTTAAAAGGCTCTACTTGAATATTTTTCCTTCTTATGAGGAAAAACAAAAAAACTTTAATTAGTGGAAGAAAATAACAGTGTGAAAAACCTATGACACAGTAGTCTGACTAAGATATAATTATGGACCTTTATGAAATGTTAAGAGAATTTTAAAAATTTAAAAGCAGTGGTTCAACAAATAAAACATCATCTAAAACATAAGGAACCAAGTATGCTTTTCTTGAGGCTCTTCTTTAGTAACAGTACCAAAGCTGAACCAAAGACTCCTCTAGTTAATAAATTAATTCTCCTGTATCAGGTTGCAATTTAAATCACAACTTCATATAGTCATTTCTCTTAAGAAACTTTAGACCCTATCTTTTTCTTTTTTTGGTGCAGTGACACGTTTATTAAAGTAAGAAAGGATAGGGAAAAGCTTCCAGCATAGACACTGGAGGGGGGATAGAAGAGTATCCTCCTTTGCCAGTGGAAGCATGACAATTTATATCTTCCAGTCAGTTACCAAAACGATAAGTCAAAAGACTATCTTAAGGTTGTAAAGGCTCTGTGGGCCCACACCCACAATATTAACATGAGATTAGCTAGGGCAGTCTCTAGGCCTCAAGGCTAGGTGAGACATCCTAATGTAAACGACCAGATTAACATAAAACTAGAAGTTTTCAGTTTCAACACTGAAGATCTTTGCCTTTATTTCTCCTTGTCCTTCCTCTTCTCCTCCTTGTCCTTGGGACCGGCTGGACTCCTTGCTAGATCTGCCTATGTACCCCTTTCATTCTGAACCCCTTTCATTCCACTCTTTTTCTTTTAGGAGAATTATGTTGCCAGGAGAAGGGGGCGACGACCGATCTGGCTTCTTTGAGCTGAGCAGGGGCGTGGTCCCTAAATAATTGAGGCAACATATTCTCCTTACCCTTTATTAGGGTCTTTGATCCAGTGGTCCTAGACCCTATCTTAATAAAAAACAACATTCCAGACTCAGATGGAGCCGAGAGCAGAGATTATCTGAATGGAATTACTATTCAGGGCACCTAAGAGACTCCTGGGTTTATAAACATCTCAGTTCAGCTATCAAAGAAACTCTTACCATTCCTGGATATTATTTTAAGCACCCAGTGAATACAATCCTGAGCTAAGTACTTTACACATACCAATCCTAAGGGAAACTCCATCCATCTGGAGCCTATAATCAAAGATATATGGAAACAGGTATTTCTGCACATACAGCCACTGTTACCTACCTCAATACATTCAGGCTGGGAAAAGTGCCTAATAGCTACATACTATAACTAAACAAAGCCACATAAAGGGTCATGATTGTGACACAATATAATTCGTATTTTTAAAAGATGCCCTATACATGTGTTTTGTTTTTTTTTCTTTAACTCTGATCCAAGTAACAGACATTCTCCATCACACAGAGATCTATTATATGAACATCTGCTGAGGCATTTGTAAAGCAGGAAATTAAATTCAGTATATGATCCCAAGGAACTCATTAATGGAAGTCTTCTGGGAATACATACAAAAGATGATTACACCTCAAAGCTGCTGCCTAAAGACTGAAACATAAGCTAAAGTAAGAATCAGGCTACTCTGACCCAGCCCTGTATCCTGAAGCCATGCCTTTGTTCTTCTGTTAATGTTCTTTGTGCTACAGAATAAATCCAAATGATTAGGTTTGAAAAAAAAAAAAAAACAACCTCTTAATTTAAATAAGCAATTAAAGCTGAGAATCAAAAACTGTGGAATCAAATTTCATTACTGACCCATCAAAATGCTGCAGTTACACCTTCCTGGTAACACAGAAAACTATAAAAATTCACCATGGGAAAAATTACACTTTGAATAATGAATCAAATCACTGAAATAATCAAAAATTAGATTCTGTTAGCTGCATAGAAAATTGACCAAGAAATTAAATTAGACTAATGGAGGTTGCTCCAGAAAATACTTGCACAAAATGTCCCCAGGGTTGAAATAGAAGGTCAAAACATTCTGTACCCACTAAATATCCTTGAGGATTGAGGAACTAAAGGAGAACAGAATATTTAAGTTCTAGCATTATGGAAGAGAAGTACATTGGAAAAGATATCCATGACATTAGCATAGGTTATTCTTCTTCACATGCTTCATATGTAACACCAATCAGAATGGGAAAGGCTGCTGAGAATTTTATAAGTCAATAAAATATTTTGTAGGCCTGAAGGCTGGTTTAAAGTCATGCTATTATTCTCCCTCTACCACAAGGTAAATATATGACATCACTCACTTTTTTCTCTTTTTAAAACCCGGGGCAGGGAGTGGGGCAAAATTACTGGTTTAAAAAAAATACTGGCTAAAAATATCTTCCGTTAAGCCATAAAGCTGTGAAGACATTTTGTAAGACTAATAATATTATTGTAAGGGGAAAAAAAGCCACATAAAGGGTCATGATTGTGACACAATATAATTGATTTTTAAAAGATGCCCTATACATGTGTTTTGTTTTTTTTTCTTTAACTCTGATCCAAGTAACAGACATTCTCCATCACACAGAGATCTATTATATGAACATCTGCTGAGGCATTTGTAAAGCAGGAAATTAAATTCAGTATATGATCCCAAGGAACTCATTAATGGAAGTCTTCTGGGAATACATACAAAAGATGATTACACCTCAAAGCTGCTGCCTAAAGACTGAAACATAAGCTAAAGTAAGAATCAGGCTACTCTGACCCAGCCCTGTATCCTGAAGCCATGCCTTTGTTCTTCTGTTAATGTTCTTTGTGCTACAGAATAAATCCAAATGATTAGGTTTGAAAAAAAAAAAAAAACAACCTCTTAATTTAAATAAGCAATTAAAGCTGAGAATCAAAAACTGTGGAATCAAATTTCATTACTGACCCATCAAAATGCTGCAGTTACACCTTCCTGGTAACACAGAAAACTATAAAAATTCACCATGGGAAAAATTACACTTTGAATAATGAATCAAATCACTGAAATAATCAAAAATTAGATTCTGTTAGCTGCATAGAAAATTGACCAAGAAATTAAATTAGACTAATGGAGGTTGCTCCAGAAAATACTTGCACAAAATGTCCCCAGGGTTGAAATAGAAGGTCAAAACATTCTGTACCCACTAAATATCCTTGAGGATTGAGGAACTAAAGGAGAACAGAATATTTAAGTTCTAGCATTATGGAAGAGAAGTACATTGGAAAAGATATCCATGACATTAGCATAGGTTATTCTTCTTCACATGCTTCATATGTAACACCAATCAGAATGGGAAAGGCTGCTGAGAATTTTATAAGTCAATAAAATATTTTGTAGGCCTGAAGGCTGGTTTAAAGTCATGCTATTATTCTCCCTCTACCACAAGGTAAATATATGACATCACTCACTATTTTCTCTTTTTTTAAAACCCCGGGGGCAGGGGAGTGGGGCAAAAATTACTGGTTTAAAAAAAAAAATACTGGCTAAAAATATCTTCCGTTAAGCCATAAAGCTGTGAAGACATTTTTGTAAGACTAATAATATTATTATTGTTAACGTGATAATTCAACGAAGTTGGATAATTCATAGGGTCTTTTCAACATTACCTGTCTAGTGCTTCCCTGGTGGTCCAGTGGGTAAGGACACCAACTTGCAGTGCAAGGGGCGCCAGTTCTATCCCTGGCCTGGGAAGATCCCACGTGCCCCGGAGCGGCTGGACTGATGCCGCTGCTGGACTGATTACCGAGCCGGAGCTCTGGAGCGCATGTGCCCAGAGCCAGTGCTCTGCGACAACAGAGGCCACGGCGATGGGAGGCCCACATGGGCCAAAGAACAAAGATGGATGAAAACAGATAAATGAAAGACCAATAGAAGTGGCCCACCCACCCACTCCCTCCTCACCCCACCCCCGCCTCACCCCACCCCCCAAAATAAATAAATAAATAAATCTTAAAAAAAAAAAAGGAAAAGAAAACATTACCTGTCTAGTGCACCTTCTAGGTGTTCGTGAGAAACATCAAAATAGTAGTTGGTATGCTCTCCACTAGTGAAGGCATTTGAACTTCCTGCATGCTCACTGAGAAACTGGCTGTATTCATTTTCTTTAGGGTATTTCTTTGTTCCCAAAAATAACATATGTTCACAAAAATGACTTAAGCCAGCAATATTTGCAGGATCTGACAAAGAACCTGAAAGAGAAGAAAAAAAATATATGTAAGTCATTTGTTTATACATTGAAAGCTAGCAAGGACAGATGAATCACAGGTGATTTGGAACTTTTGTTAGCAATGGTAACTTCAACCACAGTCAGAGAAAGTTTGCCACCCCATGAACCCCACAAGTTATGGAAGAGAAGTACATTGGAAAAGATATCCATGACATTAGCATAGGTTATTCTTCTTCACATGCTTCATATGTAACACCAATCAGAATGGGAAAGGCTGCTGAGAATTTTATAAGTCAATAAAATATTTTGTAGGCCTGAAGGCTGGTTTAAAGTCATGCTATTATTCTCCCTCTACCACAAGGTAAATATATGACATCACTCACTATTTTCTCTTTTTTTAAAACCCCGGGGGCAGGGGAGTGGGGCAAAAATTACTGGTTTAAAAAAAAAAATACTGGCTAAAAATATCTTCCGTTAAGCCATAAAGCTGTGAAGACATTTTTGTAAGACTAATAATATTATTATTGTTAACGTGATAATTCAACGAAGTTGGATAATTCATAGGGTCTTTTCAACATTACCTGTCTAGTGCTTCCCTGGTGGTCCAGTGGGTAAGGACACCAACTTGCAGTGCAAGGGGCGCCAGTTCTATCCCTGGCCTGGGAAGATCCCACGTGCCCCGGAGCGGCTGGACTGATGCCGCTGCTGGACTGATTACCGAGCCGGAGCTCTGGAGCGCATGTGCCCAGAGCCAGTGCTCTGCGACAACAGAGGCCACGGCGATGGGAGGCCCACATGGGCCAAAGAACAAAGATGGATGAAAACAGATAAATGAAAGACCAATAGAAGTGGCCCACCCACCCACTCCCTCCTCACCCCACCCCCGCCTCACCCCACCCCCCAAAATAAATAAATAAATAAATCTTAAAAAAAAAAAAGGAAAAGAAAACATTACCTGTCTAGTGCACCTTCTAGGTGTTCGTGAGAAACATCAAAATAGTAGTTGGTATGCTCTCCACTAGTGAAGGCATTTGAACTTCCTGCATGCTCACTGAGAAACTGGCTGTATTCATTTTCTTTAGGGTATTTCTTTGTTCCCAAAAATAACATATGTTCACAAAAATGACTTAAGCCAGCAATATTTGCAGGATCTGACAAAGAACCTGAAAGAGAAGAAAAAAAATATATGTAAGTCATTTGTTTATACATTGAAAGCTAGCAAGGACAGATGAATCACAGGTGATTTGGAACTTTTGTTAGCAATGGTAACTTCAACCACAGTCAGAGAAAGTTTGCCACCCCATGAACTACAGCATGCCAGGCTTCCCTGTCACTATCTCCTCCAGTTTGCTCAAATTCATGTACATTGCATTGGTAATGCTATGTAACCATCTCATCTTCTGTTGCCCCATTCTGCTTTTGCCTTCAATCTTTCCCAGCATCAGGGTCTTCTCCAATGAGTCAGCTCTTTGCAACATGTAGCCAAAGTATTGGAGCTTCAGCTTCAGTCCTTCCAAAGAACATTCAGGGTTGGTTTCCTTCAGGACTCCTTGGATCTCCCTGTTGTCCAAGGGACTCTCAAGAGTCTTCTGTAGCACCACAGTTCGAAGAAATCAATTCTTCAGTGCTCAGCCTTCGTTATGGTCCAACTCTCACATCCACACATGACTACTGGAAAAAACCCGAGCTTCAACTGCACAGATCTTTGTCAGCAAAGTGATTTCTCTGCATTTTAATACGCTGTCTAGGTTTGTCATCACTTTCCTTTCAAGGAGCAAGCGTCTTTTCATTTCATGGCTGCAGTCACTGTCTGCAGTGATTCTGCAGCCCAAGAAAATAAAATCCGTCATCATTAGATTGTCATCAGTTAGTTGGTGACTTTCAGCGCATACTTAACCTCTCTAGACAGTAGTTCCCTCACATATCACACTGAGACAAAGAGCTGAATTCACTGTTTTGTAAGAGCCAGAAAGTTCTAGCTTTTATATTTTATTGGAGGAGACAATACAGCATGGTGGCAAGACTACAGGTTTGGGGCTCAGGTCTACTAGCTGGAAATGTTGAGCAAAATATTTTGCTTCAGACACTTTCTGTACACACACCTCATTCAGAGAGTTGACCAACTACAAATTAGGTGACACTTGGCAAAGCACACTGAGGGTGTCTTTAATTTATCTGCATTCATTTTCTTTAGGGTATTTCTTTGTTCCCAAAAATAACATATGTTCACAAATGACTTAAGCCAGCAATATTTGCAGGATCTGACAAAGAACCTGAAAGAGAAGAAAAAATATATGTAAGTCATTTGTTTATACATTGAAAGCTAGCAAGGACAGATGAATCACAGGTGATTTGGAACTTTTGTTAGCAATGGTAACTTCAACCACAGTCAGAGAAAGTTTGCCACCCCATGAACTACAGCATGCCAGGCTTCCCTGTCACTATCTCCTCCAGTTTGCTCAAATTCATGTACATTGCATTGGTAATGCTATGTAACCATCTCATCTTCTGTTGCCCCATTCTGCTTTTGCCTTCAATCTTTCCCAGCATCAGGGTCTTCTCCAATGAGTCAGCTCTTTGCAACATGTAGCCAAAGTATTGGAGCTTCAGCTTCAGTCCTTCCAAAGAACATTCAGGGTTGGTTTCCTTCAGGACTCCTTGGATCTCCCTGTTGTCCAAGGGACTCTCAAGAGTCTTCTGTAGCACCACAGTTCGAAGAAATCAATTCTTCAGTGCTCAGCCTTCGTTATGGTCCAACTCTCACATCCACACATGACTACTGGAAAAACCAGAGCTTCAACTGCACAGATCTTTGTCAGCAAAGTGATTTCTCTGCATTTTAATACGCTGTCTAGGTTTGTCATCACTTTCCTTTCAAGGAGCAAGCGTCTTTTCATTTCATGGCTGCAGTCACTGTCTGCAGTGATTCTGCAGCCCAAGAAAATAAAATCCGTCATCATTAGATTGTCATCAGTTAGTTGGTGACTTTCAGCGCATACTTAACCTCTCTAGACAGTAGTTCCCTCACATATCACACTGAGACAAAGAGCTGAATTCACTGTTTTGTAAGAGCCAGAAAGTTCTAGCTTTTATATTTTATTGGAGGAGACAATACAGCATGGTGGCAAGACTACAGGTTTGGGGGCTCGCAGGTCTACTAGCTGGAAATGTTGAGCAAAATATTTTGCTTCAGACACTTTCTGTACACACACCTCATTCAGAGAGTTGACCAACTACAAATTAGGTGACACTTGGCAAAGCACACTGAGCTGTGCTTGGCAATAATTACTTGTCCAACTTATGATGATTATCATCTTATTTTCCCAATTCTAAAATGTCACTGAGTTAAACAAAAGTTTTTCAGATGGCGAAAAAAACTAAATGTACATATAGATAAGAAGCAATTAAAAGCAGCATTATTAAGTGTGGAAGAAACCTGCACACAAGGATTTAGGAAATACACTATTCCTAGTGTATCAAGTGTACATGACAGTAAAGGTTTCAGAACTGTTACTCTGAAGGATGGGAATGATTTCCTTGCTGCGAGGTCACCTTAACTGGGAACCTAAGAAAATACTCTTGGTCAATGTAAACAATGGTAGCATAGGGCTACTGTAAAAGTCACGTCCAGCATACTGGGAGCTACCAGGTCTCCATTTGCACAAATAGAGAATCCTAACAATTGTCAACATCAAGTCAATGAAATCAAACAAAGCTTAATTCACAATTTGCAACTGTACCTATGTGTACATCAAGTGCTGCCGATGATTTATCTGTCGTGGGATCACTGATGAGAAGTACTTTGATCCCATTGGCCAGTTCTAGTCCACGGTATTCTCGCTTGTCTTCAGGAGATTTGATGATATGATTTCCTATTCTCTTGATAGCTGGATTATTCATTTTGCTGTAAGTCTTTTTTTGGAAACTGAAACAAACAAAAAAAATAGATTGTGTCTATTTGTTTTAATGAACTAAGAGTAACAAGTAAACCCATATATCATCAGAATAAAAAATGTGTACAACATACAACTGACATACAAGACTAGTTTCAAGTGTACAACAGAGTGATTCATTACAAACTGATCACCACACTAAGTCTAGTAACCATCTGCCACCAGACAAAGTCCTTAAAGTATTACTGACTATATTCTTTACATTCCCAATTTATTTTATAACTGGATATTTATACCTCTGTCAACTACAAATTGGCATTTACCATTTACATTGTCAATGGACAACAAGGACATTTGCCGGCTGCCTCTGCAGAGACCAGACCCTGGTGCTGTTGAGAGCTGCTGACCTTCAATACCCCCTGAAGGAGATCTGGGTGGAGTAGAGACACTCTGTGTTCCAGAGAATCTGGTGGGGAGGTCTTTAGATAGGTGGATGCTTTCAGGAACAGCTTTTATTGCGTCAATCTTTGTATCTTCTCTTATTTAGAAAAGCACTAAATCTCTTCACGGTGACATCAGATCCTTATGACTGGGGACCCTTTGTAAAATGACTGTTTAATGATATTAAACTCCCCCCTCACCAAAATCCTTAAATATTGCCCCTCCTCCTGCTGCCTCTTTGGAGCAGTTTCTCAGAGCTATCTGGGGTGCTGCCTCCTGGGCTGCAGTCCTAATTATGCCCCAAATAAAACTTAACCCACAACTCTCAAGTTGTTCATCTTTTTAGTCGACAAGACTAAGAGTGAACACTATTTTTGTCTATGTTGCGAACTGCTTAAGAGACAAAAATTGAGCTTGCTATTATTAGCAGGTCAATAAATATACTAATCAGGTAAAGCCAAAATATTTTCTAAAACTAAAGGAGAAAACAATGATCCTATGCCAACACATTTGCTTTTCTCCTGGAGCACAAAAGAAATGGATCTAACTGCCCCTTAGACACTGACAGACATCCAGATTTAAAGGTACATCAGGACTTCCCTGTTTGTCCAGTAATTAAGGATCCACCTGCCAATGCAGGGGCATGGGTTTGGTCCCTGGTCCAGGAAGATTCCACGTGCCTTGGGCCAACTAAGCCTGTGTGCCACAACTACTAAGCCCATGCTCTAGACACTGCTCCATGACAAGAGGACACACAGCAGTGAGAAGCCCGTCCACCCTAACTAGGGAGCAGTCCCTACTCCACAACTAAAGAAGTCCTCGCAGCAACAGAGAACTTGTGAATCACAACATGACTCAGCACAGACACAAATAAATTCAAAAAATAAAATTCTTAAAGTAAAGCAGACGGGACATAAAGAGGTGTGCAACTAACTTTGGATAAAACTTTTTGGTATTTTTTGTGTTAAAAATCTCTTAAAATTAAGGAAGGGAAAATCCAGTTTGCTTTTATCAGAATTAACTTACACTATGAAATCATCTGTAACTAGTCTTCTGGATTACAACTGATAAACCAAAGAGGTTCACTCTTAAATCAACTATGTGCCAATATAAAGTCCCCTAGGTTTTTGGAGGAGAGTATTTGGAATTCTGGAGATCAATACTATAGGTTCTACTAAATATACAATATTGAGTTTAAAACCTATGTAATACTTTATAGTATTGACATCAGATCCTTATGACTGGGGACCCTTTGTAAAATGACTGTTTAATGATATTAAACTCCCCCCTCACCAAAATCCTTAAATATTGCCCCTCCTCCTGCTGCCTCTTTGGAGCAGTTTCTCAGAGCTATCTGGGGTGCTGCCTCCTGGGCTGCAGTCCTAATTATGCCCCAAATAAAACTTAACCCACAACTCTCAAGTTGTTCATCTTTTTAGTCGACAAGACTAAGAGTGAACACTATTTTTGTCTATGTTGCGAACTGCTTAAGAGACAAAAATTGAGCTTGCTATTATTAGCAGGTCAATAAATATACTAATCAGGTAAAGCCAAAATATTTTCTAAAACTAAAGGAGAAAACAATGATCCTATGCCAACACATTTGCTTTTCTCCTGGAGCACAAAAGAAATGGATCTAACTGCCCCTTAGACACTGACAGACATCCAGATTTAAAGGTACATCAGGACTTCCCTGTTTGTCCAGTAATTAAGGATCCACCTGCCAATGCAGGGGCATGGGTTTGGTCCCTGGTCCAGGAAGATTCCACGTGCCTTGGGCCAACTAAGCCTGTGTGCCACAACTACTAAGCCCATGCTCTAGACACTGCTCCATGACAAGAGGACACACAGCAGTGAGAAGCCCGTCCACCCTAACTAGGGAGCAGTCCCTACTCCACAACTAAAGAAGTCCTCGCAGCAACAGAGAACTTGTGAATCACAACATGACTCAGCACAGACACAAATAAATTCAAAAAATAAAATTCTTAAAGTAAAGCAGACGGGACATAAAGAGGTGTGCAACTAACTTTGGATAAAACTTTTTGGTATTTTTTGTGTTAAAATCTCTTAAAATTAAGGAAGGGAAAATCCAGTTTGCTTTTATCAGAATTAACTTACACTATGAAATCATCTGTAACTAGTCTTCTGGATTACAACTGATAAACCAAAGAGGTTCACTCTTAAATCAACTATGTGCCAATATAAAGTCCCCTAGGTTTTTGGAGGAGAGTATTTGGAATTCTGGAGATCAATACTATAGGTTCTACTAAATATACAATATTGATTTTTAAAAACCTATGTAATACTTTATAGTATTCACAATCTTGCCCTATTTATAGTAAAAAGTAGTTTCTTTAAAAACAATGCATAAAAGATAATACTAACATTTTGGAGTTATAAGGCCACCATGAAAAATTCAAAAGCAATTCGGAAGTGAAAAGGCACAGCATCATTATATTATACATTATATATTACAATATTAACAACTTCTATTTCATTAGCCATAAGCTGCTTAAGTTCAATGTCAAAGGCAAATTAAAATGTCTAAATGGGAAGTCTTTAAAAATGGTGTTTTGTTGTTAAAAAAAAATCCTTCAGGGTGAAAAAAAAAAAAAAAGGTCTATCTAATCTCCAAAGAGGGTCACAACAATAATAATCCTGATTTCCCAAAAGACAACATGTCTGGACTGCAACAAATGCCTCTGGTTCACAGCTGGCTTCAAAAACTTTAATTTGGGTTCAACATACGTGACTATTTCAAAAATAAGTTCCAACCTAGCAGCAACACTGAGGTTAAATAAGCCTTGAGACAACTTCCACTAAGCCTTGAGACCCCCAGCAAGGAGGACAGCAGTAAAACAGTTAAAAAGCTCCCGTGCACCACAGCGAATGCTAAGCTCCTTCCTGTAAGGCTCTCCCAGGAGGAGGGAGAGGGCTGAAATATTAGGCGCAGAAACCAAAGGCTATTTATTTTGGTTTCACTGCCACTGCTTATACCCAACTTCCTCCAGGCTTGGGTGAAACAAGGGTCACAAATGATTAAAATGTGATGATGATGACAATGATGGTGATGATGAAGTCAGCTCTAGAACTTCTGGTTCAATCCATAACCATACAAATTGTCTGATTCTGTAGGAGGTGAAAATTTCATCATAATTAAGATAACCACCCTCAGCTATAATGCTACATTCTGTACTTTTCTCAGGGTTTTATTTCCGTTGTCCAGATTTTCATTTTCTTAGAGGGAAAAGAAAAATGATCAGAGTCCATCACAGGCATGTATATAACTCGTCTGGACATTGAAACTATGCCTGTTTAATATTCCTGGTGTGGCTGAGTGTGAAAAGATGATTTTTTTTTCTATAAATCAAACATAAAGATTAATCCAACTACTTTTAGACATCTGTACATGAGATCAAAAGAGCTATAAATTTCTAAACTGGCAATGCTCCCAAATCAAATATCTGATTTTTTGAGGAAGTAAAAGTCAAAAGAAACAGTAACAATGTTTTCAAATAAGATCCAGCCCCAGCAATCCATATTCAAGAGGTAACAGCCTCTATCTACAGCATTTCTATCAATATGTCTCATAATAATTTGATTCTCACCTTCTGGAGAAGTGAAGGAAACAATCAGGACTCCTCCTCTGATGATGAATTCCTCAACAGCTTGCCTGTCTCTGTATTTATACTCAGGAGATCACATGTCTACCCATCTCAGCTCCCTCATTAGCATTTTATTTATTGCAAATGTTCGCCAATATGCACCAAACAAAGAGCAAGCAAGCAAGTACTGACTTAAATGACAAGCCAGTGCTAACTCAAATGCTTTTCTAGACGTCTATTTGATATTTTTAACCTGTCAAAGTCAAAATCTTGGGAGTAATAAAATTACCTTCAATTTTAGAGACATTATCATATAACTTCATAATAAAGCACAGAACTGTCAATGTTTTGCATTCTGATAAACTGGAGATGGAGAGTTGTGTAACAATTACAGCATATCTTATTATTTTGTTCAGAATTTACAACAATGATTAAAATCACAGATGGTAAAAGCTGCAAAAGCCATTATTATATGTTGTCCACTCTCCTATAGTTGTTGAACTGGCAGCACTAGCTCTTGGGAGCTTGTTAAAAATGCAACATACTGGAAACCACCAGAGACCTACTGAGCCAGAATATGCATCTTAACAAGATAAGCAGGTGAGCTACTAATAAGGAAACTGAAGATCACTTGTCCAAGATTATAGAACAAAAAGTTACAATTAGGACTTGGCTGTTAACTCCCAGTCCTTCTCCACCTCAGTGTTACTTGTGTCCTAACAAATGGTTAAGGTCCAGACATCACCCCATGCCTGCTGGCTACAAGATGAAACCTGAGCCCTTGATCTGAAGGAATCTAGACAAGACAAAGATGAAAACAAATCATTATTTTTTAAGTGTGGTGACTAAGTTATCCCCAGGGCACTATGGGAATAATAAAAGGGGCATCTAACCCTGCCTAAGAAAGATAGGAAAAGCAGCAGATCAGTAGAAGCATGCTAAATAAAAGGAATGGGATACCTGAGCAAAATAGTGGTGAAGAAAAAATGTGAGACATTCAACATCTGTTGATGTCAACAGAACTACAACCAGAACTACCATTGTTCTGGAATGGATTTTATCCAGATCTAAATTGCAGGTTTGCAAAAAATAAATTCCCTAACATAATAGACCAATTAGAAATCCCTATACCAAAAGAAAACCTTTAATGGAAATAACCTTTAATTCAAATGATCCTTTACAGTCTTTTTTTCTCATATTTTTAAGTGTTCCACAGCTAATTTAATAGAAGATTGAACAAGTTTACTTTGCTATTTGCTCCCTACCCAGACTCCTATAGCTCCAGACATATTTAAAGTTAGACCTGATCCATTTCTAACTTATAAATGGATGACCTATAAACCTGAACAGGTAAATGAATGGGCTAATAGTCAGATTATAAATCAAAACCTCCCTTCTGTGGAATCCATCCACCCACTCCCCAAACCACAGGCAGAAGTGAAGCTTACCTATGGCACTCTTGAATGTAGAGGAGGTGCCCAGAGACAAAATGCCTAGAATCAGAATCATCCCACAAACACCCATACAAGGCAGAGGTAAGACAGAATATCAAGGCAGTGGTGGTATGAACTCTTGGATGTCTCACTGTAAGATAACATACTCCCCAACACTATTCATGTTACTTGACCTAAAAAACAATGTCTCAGGGAACCATCTACCCGTGACTCTTCTGCTACAGGACCAGTGTATCTCACCTCATGCACCAGATAGATCATAATGGTGAGCTACTAATAAGGAAACTGAAGATCACTTGTCCAAGATTATAGAACAAAAAGTTACAATTAGGACTTGGCTGTTAACTCCCAGTCCTTCTCCACCTCAGTGTTACTTGTGTCCTAACAAATGGTTAAGGTCCAGACATCACCCCATGCCTGCTGGCTACAAGATGAAACCTGAGCCCTTGATCTGAAGGAATCTAGACAAGACAAAGATGAAAACAAATCATTATTTTTTAAGTGTGGTGACTAAGTTATCCCCAGGGCACTATGGGAATAATAAAAGGGGCATCTAACCCTGCCTAAGAAAGATAGGAAAAGCAGCAGATCAGTAGAAGCATGCTAAATAAAAGGAATGGGATACCTGAGCAAAATAGTGGTGAAGAAAAAATGTGAGACATTCAACATCTGTTGATGTCAACAGAACTACAACCAGAACTACCATTGTTCTGGAATGGATTTTATCCAGATCTAAATTGCAGGTTTGCAAAAAATAAATTCCCTAACATAATAGACCAATTAGAAATCCCTATACCAAAAGAAAACCTTTAATGGAAATAACCTTTAATTCAAATGATCCTTTACAGTCTTTTTTCTCATATTTTTAAGTGTTCCACAGCTAATTTAATAGAAGATTGAACAAGTTTACTTTGCTATTTGCTCCCTACCCAGACTCCTATAGCTCCAGACATATTTAAAGTTAGACCTGATCCATTTCTAACTTATAAATGGATGACCTATAAACCTGAACAGGTAAATGAATGGGCTAATAGTCAGATTATAAATCAAAACCTCCCTTCTGTGGAATCCATCCACCCACTCCCCAAACCACAGGCAGAAGTGAAGCTTACCTATGGCACTCTTGAATGTAGAGGAGGTGCCCAGAGACAAAATGCCTAGAATCAGAATCATCCCACAAACACCCATACAAGGCAGAGGTAAGACAGAATATCAAGGCAGTGGTGGTATGAACTCTTGGATGTCTCACTGTAAGATAACATACTCCCCAACACTATTCATGTTACTTGACCTAAAAAACAATGTCTCAGGGAACCATCTACCCGTGACTCTTCTGCTACAGGACCAGTGTATCTCACCTCATGCACCAGATAGATCATAATGGTGGGTATCAACTAAAATCCTGTCAATTAAATCTTACTTTTCTACAATGTACTGCTGTCTTTGTTTCACAGCAGAGTATCAGGTGTTCTAACTCTCTGTCCTCTGAAAAGGAGTTTACAATCAAAAACCCTGCAGCAGTATCATTTTAGAGAAAAGTGCTTTCGCAAATTTTTAGTTTTGTTGTTGACTTCATGTATTCGGTCTCTAAGTCATGTCCGACTGCAATTCCATGAACTGCAGTACGCTAGGCTTCTCTGTCCTTTGCTATCTTCTGGAGTTTGACAGCCAGGAGTTCAAACTCATGTTCACTGAATTAGTGATGCCATCCAGTCATCTCGTCCTCTGCTGCCCCACCGTCCTCCTGCTCTGTCTTCCCCAGCATCAGTCTTTTCCAATGAGTTGTCTCTTCACATCAGGTGGCCAAAGTGTTAGAGCTTCTACTTCAGCATCATTCCCTCCAAAGAATATTCAAGGTTGATTTCCTTTAGGATTGACTGATTTGATCTCCTTGTAGTTCAAGAATCTTTTTGGAATTTTAAGAATCTTCTCCAGCACCACAATTTGAAAGCACCAGTTCTTCAGCACTCAGTCTTCCTGACGGTCCATCTCTCACATCGGTCCGTGACTAATGGAAAATCCATAGCTTTGACTATATGGATCTTTGTCAGGAAAGTGATGTCTCTGCTTTTTAATATTCATTGTCTAGGCTTGTCATAGCTTTCCATCCAAGAAGCAAGTTCTGGTACATATATATCAGTTCATTCCAAATGTGACAAGCTTAGCCATAAACAATTAAGAGAGATTTTATGAAGGTTTAAGCAAATGAACAAAACCTCCATTGTATATCCCTTGCCACAGTTAACTACAGGTTTCTTAGCTGTAGTCTGGGGGCCACGGTATTTTACATGCCCTAGAATCAGAATCATCCCACAAACACCCATACAAGGCAGAGGTAAGACAGAATATCAAGGCAGTGGTGGTATGAACTCTTGGATGTCTCACTGTAAGATAACATACTCCCCAACACTATTCATGTTACTTGACCTAAAAAACAATGTCTCAGGGAACCATCTACCCGTGACTCTTCTGCTACAGGACCAGTGTATCTCACCTCATGCACCAGATAGATCATAATGGTGGGTATCAACTAAAATCCTGTCAATTAAATCTTACTTTTCTACAATGTACTGCTGTCTTTGTTTCACAGCAGAGTATCAGGTGTTCTAACTCTCTGTCCTCTGAAAAGGAGTTTACAATCAAAAACCCTGCAGCAGTATCATTTTAGAGAAAAGTGCTTTCGCAAATTTTTAGTTTTGTTGTTGACTTCATGTATTCGGTCTCTAAGTCATGTCCGACTGCAATTCCATGAACTGCAGTACGCTAGGCTTCTCTGTCCTTTGCTATCTTCTGGAGTTTGACAGCCAGGAGTTCAAACTCATGTTCACTGAATTAGTGATGCCATCCAGTCATCTCGTCCTCTGCTGCCCCACCGTCCTCCTGCTCTGTCTTCCCCAGCATCAGTCTTTTCCAATGAGTTGTCTCTTCACATCAGGTGGCCAAAGTGTTAGAGCTTCTACTTCAGCATCATTCCCTCCAAAGAATATTCAAGGTTGATTTCCTTTAGGATTGACTGATTTGATCTCCTTGTAGTTCAAGAATCTTTTTGGAATTTTAAGAATCTTCTCCAGCACCACAATTTGAAAGCACCAGTTCTTCAGCACTCAGTCTTCCTGACGGTCCATCTCTCACATCGGTCCGTGACTAATGGAAAATCCATAGCTTTGACTATATGGATCTTTGTCAGGAAAGTGATGTCTCTGCTTTTTAATATTCATTGTCTAGGCTTGTCATAGCTTTCCATCCAAGAAGCAAGTTCTGGTACATATATATCAGTTCATTCCAAATGTGACAAGCTTAGCCATAAACAATTAAGAGAGATTTTATGAAGGTTTAAGCAAATGAACAAAACCTCCATTGTATATCCCTTGCCACAGTTAACTACAGGTTTCTTAGCTGTAGTCTGGGGGCCACGGTATTTTACATGCCTCCTTCTTTCACAGGTCACTTTCAGGCTGTCAGAAAATGTGAGATAGATGCCACTGTACAAGACTCATCCCAACCACCACTCACATTTTAAAACTGTCAGATGCTTTACAAACTGCTCTCTGAATCTTTCCAGTCTAAGTGACAGGTCACAGTCGTTGCTCACGGTCATTCTCTTCAATCCCAGATGAGGAAACAAAAGCTCAATGATTATGTGACTTGCTCAAGGGCATTCACACAATTGCTTTGTGGCAAAGCTGGAACCATAAAGAGGAAGCGTAGGAAGGGGAGGTGCAGAAGGTGATGCTTAAGGAAATCATAAGTTTTCTTCCGCAGCTCCCAGTTGCCACCCCTTAGCCACTCCCTGACCCCATTCTCCTCCCTCACACTTCAAATAATAAAAACAAGGAAATAAAAACTAAAATAGATCAAAACAATGCTTTAAGGAAAAATTTCCATTTTTCACTCATTCTTCTCTATATCAAAAAGAGATAGGTCATGGTGGCAGCCTGGAAGAATGCTTCCAATCTGTCAAAGTCATACTTGGGCTGAGACCTAGATTATCTACTTAGCTAACAAAAAATAAAATGGAAAATGCACTGTAGGTTTAAATGTAGAGCAGGTTTAAAGAGAACTGTCTCTCTGTATAGAACTGTCTCATAGATGAAGGGGATAATGAAAATAATATTACAGTACACATGGTAAGGTTATAACTGATTTATTTTTCAGAAGCATACATTTGGCCATAAGAATAGAGGAACAAAAAGGAGAAAACCATATAATCATCTTGGAAGATGCAGAAAAAGGATTCAACAGCCATTCATGTCTTTTTTAAGAAAATGTCAGCAGGGCTTCCCTGGTGGTCCAGTGGGTAAGGACACCGCCTTACAGTGCAAGGGACACCAGTTCGATCCCTGACCTGGGAAAATCCCACATGCCGCAGAGCTGCGGGACCAATGCGTCCAGCTACTGAGCCAGAGCTCTGGAGCGCATGTGCGCAGAGCCGGTGCTCTGCAATGAGAGAGGCCACTGCGATGGGAGGCCCACACAGGCCAAAGAACAAAGATAAATAAATGAAAGATCAACAGGAATGGCCAAAAAAAAGTCAGCAAACTAGAAATAGAAGAGAATTCCTTCATATAAAAAAATAATAATAAAATTCAAAAAAAATTTTAATCTATAAAAACTGACTAATTATCATACTCAATGGCGAAACAAAGAATTCATTCTCCATCCCTACAAACAAGATGCTGCTATATCACCTCATCTATTAAACACTGTACTGATAATTATGATCAATCTGATAATGCAGGGAGAGGAGGAAGATGAAAAAGGAAGGGGTAAAAAAACCCTAACATTACAGGCAACATGGTTGAGCACACAGAAAATCCCAAGAATCTACTGACAACTTCCATTACTGGGTAGGATATAATAGGTCATGACAAACTGATTCAGCTTCAATAACTAGAAAAAGCCACAAATAATCATAAAATCTTATTTGCAAAGATGCTGGAGAATTGTAGAAGCAATGAGGATTGGATAAAATGCAATTCCAAAGGGGAAGGCCCTCTGAGATGACCAGAGGATCCTCATCTGTTCTCCTCTCTGGGGGTATTTGCCATTTCTGGGTATAGACTAAAGATCATGCTTGACCCAAGAAGGACTTTACTTGGGGAAGAGAAAACAAATGAGGCTTTGTTGGGTGCATGAGCTTGGTCTGACTAATTAAAGCCCCAAGATGCCCCAAATTCACAGATGATATTTGCCACAGGAGATACTTCTACATACCAATCGAATGGCAAAAATGAAAAGAGTAAAAAATCCCAGTGACAGAGAAGTCAGAGGGTAACCCAAATACTCATACACTGTCAGTGGGAGTGCAAACTCGCACAACCATTTTCAAAGACTGGCAATATATACTAAAACTGACAATATGACCTAACAATTCAGATATTAGATATAAGCCCCAAATAAATGCATTTATATGTTCACTGCAATACTATTCATAACAGCCAAAACTAGAAAAGATCCAATGTCCATCAGTGATGAAAAGATAAAATGTGATACATTCACACAATGAAACAGTACACAATAATGAAAACAAATAATCAAGAACAAAGAATAAGAATGAATATCACTGGGCTTCCCTGGTAGTCCAGTGGGTAAGGACACCACCTTGCAGTGCAAGGGGCGCCGGTTCGATCCCTGGCCTGGGAAGATCCCACGTGCCACGGAGCAGCTGGACCAATGTGTCCACCACGAGCCGAGCTCTGGGGCGCATGCGCCGAGCCGGTGCTCATGGGCAGCAGAGGCCACCGCGATGGGAGGCCCACACAGGCCAAAGAACAAAGATGGATGAAACTAGACAAATGAAAGACCAATAGAAGTAGCCCGCCTGCTCCCCTCCCTCCCCATCCCACCCCTCCAAAATAAATAAATAAATCTTAAAAAAAAAAAAAAAGAATGAATCTCACTAACTTAAGGTGGAATGAAAGAAGTCAGATGCTGGAGAGTACATACTTTTTTTTCTCCAATTTAATTAAAAGTGCAAGAAGAAGTAACAGCAAGCTATGCCTTTATGTCAGGACAATGGTTGCGCTAGAGAGCAGGGGGTAGTGAATAGAAGGAAAATGAGTGGGGCTTAGAGAGTTTTCTCATGGCTGAGATGACCAGAGGATCCTCATCTGTTCTCCTCTCTGGGGGTATTTGCCATTTCTGGGTATAGACTAAAGATCATGCTTGACCCAAGAAGGACCCCCCCCCCCCAAGAGAAAACAAATGAGGCTTTGTTGGGTGCATGAGCTTGGTCTGACTAATTAAAGCCCCAAGATGCCCCAAATTCACAGATGATATTTGCCACAGGAGATACTTCTACATACCAATCGAATGGCAAAAATGAAAAGAGTAAAAAATCCCAGTGACAGAGAAGTCAGAGGGTAACCCAAATACTCATACACTGTCAGTGGGAGTGCAAACTCGCACAACCATTTTCAAAGACTGGCAATATATACTAAAACTGACAATATGACCTAACAATTCAGATATTAGATATAAGCCCCAAATAAATGCATTTATATGTTCACTGCAATACTATTCATAACAGCCAAAACTAGAAAAGATCCAATGTCCATCAGTGATGAAAAGATAAAATGTGATACATTCACACAATGAAACAGTACACAATAATGAAAACAAATAATCAAGAACAAAGAATAAGAATGAATATCACTGGGCTTCCCTGGTAGTCCAGTGGGTAAGGACACCACCTTGCAGTGCAAGGGGCGCCGGTTCGATCCCTGGCCTGGGAAGATCCCACGTGCCACGGAGCAGCTGGACCAATGTGTCCAATTACCGAGCCGGAGCTCTGGAGCGCATGCGCCGAGCCGGTGCTCTGCGACAGCAGAGGCCACCGCGATGGGAGGCCCACACAGGCCAAAGAACAAAGATGGATGAAACTAGACAAATGAAAGACCAATAGAAGTAGCCCGCCTGCTCCCCTCCCTCCCCATCCCACCCCTCCAAAATAAATAAATAAATCTTAAAAAAAAAAAAAAAGAATGAATCTCACTAACTTAAGGTGGAATGAAAGAAGTCAGATGCTGGAGAGTACATACTTTTTTTTCTCCAATTTAATTAAAAGTGCAAGAAGAAGTAACAGCAAGCTATGCCTTTATGTCAGGACAATGGTTGCGCTAGAGAGCAGGGGGTAGTGAATAGAAGGAAAATGAGTGGGGCTTAGAGATGCTGCTCATCTGCTGGTTCTTTAGGTATGCCCAGTTTGTTAAAACTCATCAAGCTGAACACTCACGATGTATTTCAGTAAGCTTTTTAAAAGTTTTTGAAAATATCATAAAACAGTAAAATAAGAAAAGGGAGATACATGAATTACTCAAGGCTAGAAAGATCACCAAAAGTCATCTTGGAAATAGTACTACTTGGATACTGAGAAGCAGCTATCCCTATCAAACAGGTGCTAAACTAAGAAGGCTCATAAGAAATAATAATCCAATTAGCATAATAATTACCTAAACCTTCTCAGGTGTGTCCTGAGACAATTATTTCTGTTGATGTCATCTTGGTCACAACAACTAGGAGACCCAGGTAAAGCACAGCATCAATTAACTGAGTCAATAATAAAATATATTTAATCTTTTAAAGTCCTTACTTATTATGTATGCTTTGAAAGCAAGCTTTTAATAATTACTTTAGACCCCAGTGAAGATTTAAAAATAAAACCTGACACTCCCAGCAACCAATAAAAGGTGACAAGCAATAAGTGCAATAAATAAAAACAAAATGAAGTCGGTTCTCCTTTGAGCCAACCAGCATCGTCTCCCACCTTAAAAACGCCGATTCTCCCTTAAGCCGGCCTGCTGTACCGGCAGCGACTCTCCCTTCCCTCACTCTATAATAAACTTTACTTTCCACTCTAATAAACTTTATTTTCCTCTCAAAAGAAAAAAAGGATTAAATTTGAATAAATTCTCCCAGTAATAATTTCAGCATTTACATTCAACAATTCTAACCCCTGGATTTGAATTAGATGGGTTCTTCACTTTAAAACAAAGAAAACAATACTTTATAAAGTGAACATTTCTTCAAACTCAGAATTAATTTTACATATGGTCCATCCATCTTTCTCCATGACCTTGGAACAGCAAGGATGGCTCAAAGACTCTCTACATGGTCTCTCTCTGAACATTAATTCAAATCATACTCTAGGAAGAGTTATTAACTTGCAACTAATTCTCTCAAGACAGCCCTCCAAGGCAAGCAAACTACAAACACTCACATTCTGTACAAGTGGTATATCTCATGGTTGCGCTAGAGAGCAGGGGGTAGTGAATAGAAGGAAAATGAGTGGGGCTTAGAGATGCTGCTCATCTGCTGGTTCTTTAGGTATGCCCAGTTTGTTAAAACTCATCAAGCTGAACACTCACGATGTATTTCAGTAAGCTTTTTAAAAGTTTTTGAAAATATCATAAAACAGTAAAATAAGAAAAGGGAGATACATGAATTACTCAAGGCTAGAAAGATCACCAAAAGTCATCTTGGAAATAGTACTACTTGGATACTGAGAAGCAGCTATCCCTATCAAACAGGTGCTAAACTAAGAAGGCTCATAAGAAATAATAATCCAATTAGCATAATAATTACCTAAACCTTCTCAGGTGTGTCCTGAGACAATTATTTCTGTTGATGTCATCTTGGTCACAACAACTAGGAGACCCAGGTAAAGCACAGCATCAATTAACTGAGTCAATAATAAAATATATTTAATCTTTTAAAGTCCTTACTTATTATGTATGCTTTGAAAGCAAGCTTTTAATAATTACTTTAGACCCCAGTGAAGATTTAAAAATAAAACCTGACACTCCCAGCAACCAATAAAAGGTGACAAGCAATAAGTGCAATAAATAAAAACAAAATGAAGTCGGTTCTCCTTTGAGCCAACCAGCATCGTCTCCCACCTTAAAAACGCCGATTCTCCCTTAAGCCGGCCTGCTGTACCGGCAGCGACTCTCCCTTCCCTCACTCTATAATAAACTTTACTTTCCACTCTAATAAACTTTATTTTCCTCTCAAAAGAAAAAAAGGATTAAATTTGAATAAATTCTCCCAGTAATAATTTCAGCATTTACATTCAACAATTCTAACCCCTGGATTTGAATTAGATGGGTTCTTCACTTTAAAACAAAGAAAACAATACTTTATAAAGTGAACATTTCTTCAAACTCAGAATTAATTTTACATATGGTCCATCCATCTTTCTCCATGACCTTGGAACAGCAAGGATGGCTCAAAGACTCTCTACATGGTCTCTCTCTGAACATTAATTCAAATCATACTCTAGGAAGAGTTATTAACTTGCAACTAATTCTCTCAAGACAGCCCTCCAAGGCAAGCAAACTACAAACACTCACATTCTGTACAAGTGGTATATCTCATGAGTTCAATTTCACCGAGATGTACACCCTGGTTCTGACAGAGTCCTGCCATCTTCAGACAATGCTGGTTCAGAAAGCTTCATCTGTCCTCTGCCTCTGTATGATTCTCCATGTTAACATCAATTCACTGACTACTTCCAAAGAGTATTCAGTTACTATATACGTCCAGCTTTATCAAATGACCCTTTTGCTGCTCAAATCCTGGATCCTACTGAACTCTCTGGTCACATCTAGTAGTACCAATCAAGAGTCACATGAAATGTTTCTGTGGGTGTACTAACCAGACAGAGGCACCTAAAGCTGCATCAGATTGGACAGCCTTTACAAAGCCTTTCTCCTATACAATAGGTATAAATAAACTACACCCAAGAGTGTCTGGTACACAGTAGACACCCAAAATGGTAACCTTATAATCATCACTATTATTATGTTCCTAGGGTGGTAAGAAAAAAATAAGACCACTATGTTACTACTGACATTCTTAACATATGCTCATGCAAATTCCAGTTGTGCACTGTCATCTCCATGACAGCTGGTAATAGGATGTCATTTTATAAGACCACCAGAAAAAACACGTAAATAATTATCCCTTTATAATCACTATAGGCGAGCCACTGTTCATAATCAGTGGTTCTCAACAGAACCACTTGCTCACCAAGGGACATTTGGCAATGCAATGTGTCACAACTGAATTTTCACAAAAGAAAGGTGCAACTGACTATCAAGCAGGGGACAGGGATGCTGCTAAGTATCCTACAATGCAGAGGATAATGTTCATAACCAAAGTATCCGGCCCAAAATATCAACAGTGTCAAGGATGAAATACCACATTTATAGTTCTGATTTGACCATCCAAAAACAGTGGATAACTGCAACCAATTTAATCCACTTAAAATAAAACCAGGAGAGAGCCTCATCAAAACACAGAAAGCTGTATCTATTAAATTCTCACCTATTTGTTTTTAAAAATCTAAACCAGAAAAGGCTTAAATGAAGAGAAGGGAGAAAGCTGATATTGAAGGAGACAGAGAGAAGTTTGTAGAAACCTTGTCCTTGAATGAGCATCTGGTGCACCAGTCAAAGGATCGGCCTTGGAAAGGAGCACAGCTAGGGCACGGGGACAGTCTCTTCTTGAACGCTCAGTCAGTACTTTACACAGGATAAAATCTTTAGAGGTATTTACCATCAACACACCCCTTAGGTAGATCCCATTATTCCCATTTTTCCTGGATGGGGAAATTAAACCTCATGAAATTACTTGGCTAGGGCTGCACAGGCATTAAATAAAAGCACCAAGATTCAAACCCAAGTCTTCAGACATCAAAGCACCATGCCCTTCTCAATCACCCCACCAAGTCAAAGAGCTTAACTTATGTATAGAGACTAAATCCCTGGAAGGATACTTAAAAGTCAGTTATCAGAGACTATCACAATAAGCCCCTTTCTCCTAAAAAGTAAAAAACTACACCCAAGAGTGTCTGGTACACAGTAGACACCCAAAATGGTAACCTTATAATCATCACTATTATTATGTTCCTAGGGTGGTAAGAAAAAAATAAGACCACTATGTTACTACTGACATTCTTAACATATGCTCATGCAAATTCCAGTTGTGCACTGTCATCTCCATGACAGCTGGTAATAGGATGTCATTTTATAAGACCACCAGAAAAAACACGTAAATAATTATCCCTTTATAATCACTATAGGCGAGCCACTGTTCATAATCAGTGGTTCTCAACAGAACCACTTGCTCACCAAGGGACATTTGGCAATGCAATGTGTCACAACTGAATTTTCACAAAAGAAAGGTGCAACTGACTATCAAGCAGGGGACAGGGATGCTGCTAAGTATCCTACAATGCAGAGGATAATGTTCATAACCAAAGTATCCGGCCCAAAATATCAACAGTGTCAAGGATGAAATACCACATTTATAGTTCTGATTTGACCATCCAAAAACAGTGGATAACTGCAACCAATTTAATCCACTTAAAATAAAACCAGGAGAGAGCCTCATCAAAACACAGAAAGCTGTATCTATTAAATTCTCACCTATTTGTTTTTAAAAATCTAAACCAGAAAAGGCTTAAATGAAGAGAAGGGAGAAAGCTGATATTGAAGGAGACAGAGAGAAGTTTGTAGAAACCTTGTCCTTGAATGAGCATCTGGTGCACCAGTCAAAGGATCGGCCTTGGAAAGGAGCACAGCTAGGGCACGGGGACAGTCTCTTCTTGAACGCTCAGTCAGTACTTTACACAGGATAAAATCTTTAGAGGTATTTACCATCAACACACCCCTTAGGTAGATCCCATTATTCCCATTTTTCCTGGATGGGGAAATTAAACCTCATGAAATTACTTGGCTAGGGCTGCACAGGCATTAAATAAAAGCACCAAGATTCAAACCCAAGTCTTCAGACATCAAAGCACCATGCCCTTCTCAATCACCCCACCAAGTCAAAGAGCTTAACTTATGTATAGAGACTAAATCCCTGGAAGGATACTTACAGAAATGTTCAGTATTGTTATCTATGGATGACAAACTATTAGGTGGTCTTTATTCCTTGTACTGAATACCGTTCAGGTCAGTACAGAATCTTTGAAAAGATAAAACTCAATGGACTTGAATGTACTTAGCCATTCAACTGCTAAGTCATGTCTGACTCTTTGCCACCCCAAGGACTACAGCACACCTGGCTTCCCTGGCTAAATTCATGTCCATTGAGTCAGTGATGACATCAGATCATCTCATCCTCTGCTGCTGCCTTCTCCTCCTACCCTCAATCATTCCCAGTATCAGTGTCTTTTTCCAGTGAGTTGGCTCTTGGAGCTTCAGCATCAGTCCTTCCAATAAATATTTAGGGTTGATTTCCTTTAGGACTGACTGGTTTGATTTCTTGCAGTCCGAGAGACTCTCAAGAGTCTTCTCCAGAACCACAGTTTGAAAGCATCGATTCTTTGGTGCTCAGCCTTCTTTACAGTCCAACTTCACATCCATACATGACTACTAGAAAAACTGTAGCTTTGACTATACAAATCTTTGTTGGCAAAATGATGTCCCTGCTTTTAATACATTGATTCTATTCAGATATAGACTTTGGAGAGAAAAAAAAAAAACTTACCCCTCAAGCCCCATCTAGGTGACTGCCTACAACTTTGAAATTACAGCCCTGTTGTTGTGACAAAAAATAAATACATAACACTTTCTTCTCCTCTTTGGAGTGTAAGTGGCAGTGCTGTTGTCATTAGTGCACATTTATTGAACACTTACCTATATGATAGAGACATGTACAGTACACGCATTTCCTTATTTCATTCTCACCACAAACTTGTGAGGTAGATATTATTATTGTCCCCATTCTGCTGCTGAGGAAAAATGCTTGAATAGGGCTGTAACGATGACCAGGTCACACAGAAGTAAATGGCAGAGTCCAAGTCTTGTGGCTCTAGAATCCCAACAGCAATGCAACCCAAAGAATAAATATCTACATTCTCGTCCGTTCCCCAAGGATCTGTATCAGAACGGACTCTTCCACAATACCACGACCACTCCATAAAAGCAATGAAAAATAATTCCCAGGTGGATAAGGTAAAGAGAACATCAAAGCACCATGCCCTTCTCAATCACCCCACCAAGTCAAAGAGCTTAACTTATGTATAGAGACTAAATCCCTGGAAGGATACTTACAGAAATGTTCAGTATTGTTATCTATGGATGACAAACTATTAGGTGGTCTTTATTCCTTGTACTGAATACCGTTCAGGTCAGTACAGAATCTTTGAAAAGATAAAACTCAATGGACTTGAATGTACTTAGCCATTCAACTGCTAAGTCATGTCTGACTCTTTGCCACCCCAAGGACTACAGCACACCTGGCTTCCCTGGCTAAATTCATGTCCATTGAGTCAGTGATGACATCAGATCATCTCATCCTCTGCTGCTGCCTTCTCCTCCTACCCTCAATCATTCCCAGTATCAGTGTCTTTTTCCAGTGAGTTGGCTCTTGGAGCTTCAGCATCAGTCCTTCCAATAAATATTTAGGGTTGATTTCCTTTAGGACTGACTGGTTTGATTTCTTGCAGTCCGAGAGACTCTCAAGAGTCTTCTCCAGAACCACAGTTTGAAAGCATCGATTCTTTGGTGCTCAGCCTTCTTTACAGTCCAACTTCACATCCATACATGACTACTAGAAAAACTGTAGCTTTGACTATACAAATCTTTGTTGGCAAAATGATGTCCCTGCTTTTAATACATTGATTCTATTCAGATATAGACTTTGGAGAGAAAAAAAAAAAACTTACCCCTCAAGCCCCATCTAGGTGACTGCCTACAACTTTGAAATTACAGCCCTGTTGTTGTGACAAAAAATAAATACATAACACTTTCTTCTCCTCTTTGGAGTGTAAGTGGCAGTGCTGTTGTCATTAGTGCACATTTATTGAACACTTACCTATATGATAGAGACATGTACAGTACACGCATTTCCTTATTTCATTCTCACCACAAACTTGTGAGGTAGATATTATTATTGTCCCCATTCTGCTGCTGAGGAAAAAATGCTTGAATAGGGCTGTAACGATGACCAGGTCACACAGAAGTAAATGGCAGAGTCCAAGTCTTGTGGCTCTAGAATCCCAACAGCAATGCAACCCAAAGAATAAATATCTACATTCTCGTCCGTTCCCCAAGGATCTGTATCAGAACGGACTCTTCCACAATACCACGACCACTCCATAAAAGCAATGTGGAAATATTCAAGGCTATAAGGTAAAAGAGTGAACCCACTTTATGTTGCTTCAGCAGGCAAAACTAAGTCTAACGATGAAAGGTGTAAGGAGAGTTATTGATGCTTCTGTAGTTGATGATCAGTTAGAATAGTATTCACTGGTCAGGTCCTGCCAGAAGCACCTGACCACTAAGTATCAACATAGAGGCTTAAATACTATTCATAATGTGAATATCAAACTATTTTTTTTTAAAGAAGAAAATACTCTTTCCTCTGCTTAAATGTTATAGAAGCAAAATGACATCTGAGGGGCTTTCCTGGTAGCTTAGTGGTAAAGAGTTCGCCTGCCAATGCAAGAAACATGGGTTCAGTCCCGGATCCAGGAAGATCCCACATGCTACAGAGCAACTAAGCCTGTGAGCCACAACTATTGAGTCTGTGCTCTAGAGCCTTGGAGTCACAACTTCTGAGCCCATGTACTGCAACTACTGAAGCCTGCATGCCCTAGAGCCCGAGTTCCACAATAGAAGTCACTGCAACCGGAAGCCTGTTCACCTCAACTAGAGAGTAGCCCCTACTCCCTGCAACTAGAGAAGAGCCTGCAGCAGCAGTGAAAACCCAGAATAGTCTAAATAAATTAATTAATTAATTTAAAAAAAAATGACATCTCAGGGCCCCTCCATGGCAGTGGTACTATCAAGAATTTCTAGGGCTTCCCCTGGTGGTCCAGTGGATAAGGACACCGCCTTGCAGTGCAAGGGGCGCTGGTTCGAGCCCTGGCCTGGGAAGATCCCACGTGCCGCGGAGTGGCTGGACTGATGTGTCCAATCACCGAGCCGGAGCTCTGGAGCACATGCGCCCAGAGCCGGTGCTCTGCGACAACAGAGGCCACTGCGATGGGAGGCCCGCAGGAGCCAAAGAACAAAGACGGATGAAAAATAGAGAAATGGAAGACCAATAGAAGTGGCCCGCCCGCTCCCCTCCCTCCCCAACCTGACCCCCACCCAAAATAAATAAATAAATAAATAAATCTTAAAGAATTTCTAAAACTCTGGCAAGTGCAGTTTAAAAGTTAATACAGAGGGCTTTCCCTGGTGGTCCAGTGGGTAAGGAGTCCGCCTTGCAGTGCAAGGGGCGCTGGTTCGAGCCCTGGCCTGGGAAGATCCCACGTGCCGCGGAGCGGCTGGACTGATGTGTCCAATCACCGAGCCCGAGCTCTGGAGCGCATGCGCCCAGAGCCGGTGCTCTGCGACAACAGAGGCCACTGCGATGGGAGGCCCGCAGGAGCCAAAGAACAAAGACGGATGAAAAATAGAGAAATGAAAGACCAATAGAAGTGGCCCGCCCGCTCCCCTCCCTCCCCAACCCGACCCCCACCCAAAATAAATAAATAAATAAATAAATCTTAAAGAATTTCTAAAACTCTGGCAAGTGCAGTTTAAAAGTTAATACAGAGGGCTTTCCCTGGTGGTCCAGTGGATAAGGACACCACCTTGCAGTGCAAGGGGCGCCGGTTCGATCCCTGGCCTGGGAAGATCCCACGTGCCGCGGAGCGGCTGGACTGATGTGTCCAATCACCGAGCCGGAGCTCTGGAGCGCATGCGCACAAAGCCGGCGCTCTGCGACAACAGACGCCACCGGCGATGGGAGGCCCGCAGGAGCCAAAGAACAAAGACGGATGAAAATAGAGAAATGAAAGACCAATAGAAGTGGCCCGCCTGCTCCCCTCCCTCCCCAACCCGACCCCCGCCCAAAATAAATAAATAAATAAATCTTTAGAAATGATTTTAAAAAAAAAAAGTTAATACAGAATCTCAACATGGATGAATCTTGGAGACATTATGTTAAGTGAAGTAAACTAGTCACGAAAGGACAAAGACCATCTGATTCCATTTATATGTCATATCTAGAGTAGTCAGAGACAGAAAGTAGAATGGCGGTAGTTGCCGGAGCTGAAGTCAGGGAGGAACGGGACACAGAGTTGCTGGATACGGAGTTTCAGTTTGGGAAAATGATAAAGTTCTGGAGACGGATGATGGTGATGGTTGCACAGAAATGTAATTACACTGATGTGGTACAGTTAGTGTCACTGAACCATACACTTAAAAATGGTGGAAATGGCAGGTATAATCATAAGATTATTATAAAAAAAAGACAGCTGTTGTCACTGTGCTGTGAAATAGGGGATCCTACAGGGGTGCTGTGAGACGGCCTGGAGGGGTGGGGTGGGGGGGCCTGGGAGGGGGCCAGGGATACACATATGACTAATCTCGGATTATACATATCTATAAACAACAAAACTCTCAAACATAAAAAGAAAAATTAAAAAAAAATGGCAGGTATATTTTAGAATAAAAACAATAAAAATAAGTCATGAAAATCAGTCAGAATATGAGTATGCAAAATAAAGTACTAATGAGAGAAACTAGCCATGTTAGAAATGAACACAATCATACTGAAGAGGGTGGGAACGAAATGAACTTAACTAACTGGGAAATAGTATTTTGACTGGGTACAATATAGAAGGAACTGTACATAAATGTTATGATCTAGTTGTCAAATGTATTTCTTGCAGAGATACAGGTTAGCAATTAAGAAAGTACCTCATATGTATATGAACACTCATCAAATAAGTAAACAAATTGTAGATAATGAAATCTAGTGTACTCATTGTTAGAGGAAAAAATTCTAAATAAGGAAAAGAAAAGAGCAAAATAAGCTTTGTTATACTAAACTGGGCTTCCTTCTCAGGTGGCTTCAGTTTCATTGCAGAAGACATAACAGCGAGGTTCAGGCCCTGGGTCAGGAAGATCCCTAGAGGTGGGCAGAAAACCCGACCCCCGCCCAAAATAAATAAATAAATAAATCTTTAGAAATGATTTTAAAAAAAAAAAGTTAATACAGAATCTCAACATGGATGAATCTTGGAGACATTATGTTAAGTGAAGTAAACTAGTCACGAAAGGACAAAGACCATCTGATTCCATTTATATGTCATATCTAGAGTAGTCAGAGACAGAAAGTAGAATGGCGGTAGTTGCCGGAGCTGAAGTCAGGGAGGAACGGGACACAGAGTTGCTGGATACGGAGTTTCAGTTTGGGAAAATGATAAAGTTCTGGAGACGGATGATGGTGATGGTTGCACAGAAATGTAATTACACTGATGTGGTACAGTTAGTGTCACTGAACCATACACTTAAAAATGGTGGAAATGGCAGGTATAATCATAAGATTATTATAAAAAAAAAAAGACAGCTGTTGTCACTGTGCTGTGAAATAGGGGATCCTACAGGGGTGCTGTGAGACGGCCTGGAGGGGTGGGGTGGGGGGGCCTGGGAGGGGGCCAGGGATACACATATGACTAATCTCGGATTATACATATCTATAAACAACAAAACTCTCAAACATAAAAAGAAAAATTAAAAAAAAATGGCAGGTATATTTTAGAATAAAAACAATAAAAATAAGTCATGAAAATCAGTCAGAATATGAGTATGCAAAATAAAGTACTAATGAGAGAAACTAGCCATGTTAGAAATGAACACAATCATACTGAAGAGGGTGGGAACGAAATGAACTTAACTAACTGGGAAATAGTATTTTGACTGGGTACAATATAGAAGGAACTGTACATAAATGTTATGATCTAGTTGTCAAATGTATTTCTTGCAGAGATACAGGTTAGCAATTAAGAAAGTACCTCATATGTATATGAACACTCATCAAATAAGTAAACAAATTGTAGATAATGAAATCTAGTGTACTCATTGTTAGAGGAAAAAATTCTAAATAAGGAAAAGAAAAGAGCAAAATAAGCTTTGTTATACTAAACTGGGCTTCCTTCTCAGGTGGCTTCAGTTTCATTGCAGAAGACATAACAGACGCAGGTTCAGGCCCTGGGTCAGGAAGATCCCCTAGAGGTGGGCATGGCAGCCCACTCCAATATTCTTGCCTGGAGAATCCCAATGACAGAGGAGACCGGCGGGCTACAGTCCATGGGGTCGAAAAGAGTCAGACACAACTGAAGCAACTTAGCACAGCACAATACTAAATAGAAATCAGAATATAAACACAAACTCATGACTTGGAATATATACAGATTTGGAAATATGTGTATGTGTGGGGGTAGCTAGACTATCCACTAAGACCAATGACACCTCAGTGACAGACAGTACATCTAATGCCCAGCTCGTGATCTGTAAATATCATTTTCCAACAAAAGGAAACAAGTAATTGACTCCAGGGCTAGGTCAAAGAAAATACAAGATGAGTCTGACACATCTTGTGGAGCCAGAAGTAAAGAAGTTCTCTAAAAAAGATGGGAGCTTATTGAAAGTACACAGGGGCCAACCTGAAGGTGCTCCTAATGGCTACAGCTAGAACAATTTGTATAACAAATAACATCAGCAATGAATTTTTTTAAAAATTCTGGCCTCTTTTATTGTTTTTTTATTTATTTTCATCCATCTTTATTCTTTGGCCTGTGTGGGCCTCCCATTGCAGTGGCCTCTCTCATTGCAGAGCACCGGCTCTGGGTGCATGCACTCCGGAGCGCTGGCTAGTAATTGGACACACCAGTCTAGCCATTCCGCGGCACGTGAGATCTTCCTGGGCCAGGGATCAAACCGTGGCCCTTGCACTGCAAGGTGGACTCTACCCACTGGACCACCAGGAAGCCTGGGAGAATGACAATATAAAGTATTTTGACTGGGTACAATATAGAAGGAACTGTACATAAATGTTATGATCTAGTTGTCAAATGTATTTCTTGCAGAGATACAGGTTAGCAATTAAGAAAGTACCTCATATGTATATGAACACTCATCAAATAAGTAAACAAATTGTAGATAATGAAATCTAGTGTACTCATTGTTAGAGGAAAAAATTCTAAATAAGGAAAAGAAAAGAGCAAAATAAGCTTTGTTATACTAAACTGGGCTTCCTTCTCAGGTGGCTTCAGTTTCATTGCAGAAGACATAACAGCCGCAGGTTCAGGCCCTGGGTCAGGAAGATCCCCTAGAGGTGGGCATGGCAGCCCACTCCAATATTCTTGCCTGGAGAATCCCAATGACAGAGGAGACCGGCGGGCTACAGTCCATGGGGTCGAAAAGAGTCAGACACAACTGAAGCAACTTAGCACAGCACAATACTAAATAGAAATCAGAATATAAACACAAACTCATGACTTGGAATATATACAGATTTGGAAATATGTGTATGTGTGGGGGTAGCTAGACTATCCACTAAGACCAATGACACCTCAGTGACAGACAGTACATCTAATGCCCAGCTCGTGATCTGTAAATATCATTTTCCAACAAAAGGAAACAAGTAATTGACTCCAGGGCTAGGTCAAAGAAAATACAAGATGAGTCTGACACATCTTGTGGAGCCAGAAGTAAAGAAGTTCTCTAAAAAAGATGGGAGCTTATTGAAAGTACACAGGGGCCAACCTGAAGGTGCTCCTAATGGCTACAGCTAGAACAATTTGTATAACAAATAACATCAGCAATGAATTTTTTTAAAAATTCTGGCCTCTTTTATTGTTTTTTTATTTATTTTCATCCATCTTTATTCTTTGGCCTGTGTGGGCCTCCCATTGCAGTGGCCTCTCTCATTGCAGAGCACCGGCTCTGGGTGCATGCACTCCGGAGCGCTGGCTAGTAATTGGACACACCAGTCTAGCCATTCCGCGGCACGTGAGATCTTCCTGGGCCAAGGATCAAACCGGTGGCCCTTGCACTGCAAGGTGGACTCTACCCACTGGACCACCAGGGAAGCCTGGCAGCAATGAATTTTAACCAACAGGATAAAATAAATATTTGTGAGTCCATACTGATAAAAATAAGTAAATTAGTGAACAAATGAGGGAGGAAAACAGTCTCCCTCACAGAATTTCAATTAATAAAGAGAGAAATAAGTACCATTAAGCACAGTAATAAATTTTGCAAAGATCTAGTGGATGCTAAAAAGTAGCTGCATCAATATACATTCCCACCGACAATGTACAAGGGCTCTCTTTCCTCCACATCCCCGATAACATTTTTCACTTGTCTTTTTTGAGGGGTGGGGGCTATTCTGGGTTTTCATTGCTGCCATAGGCTCTTCTCTAGTTGCAGAGAGTCGGGGCTCTTCTCTAGTTGAGGTGAACAGGCTTCTTGTTGCAGTGACTTCTCTTGCTGTGGAACTCGGGCTCTAGGATACACAAGCCTCAGTAGTTGCGGCTCATGGGCTTAAAAGTTGTGGCTCTGAGACCCTAGAGCACAGACTTAATAGTTATGGCTCAGGGGCTTAGTTGCTCCACAGCATGTGGGATCTTCCTGGATCAGGGACTGAACCCATGTTTCTTGCATTGGCAGGCTAACTCTTCACCACTGAGCTACCAGGGAAGCCCCTCTTGTTGTCTTTTTGATAATAGCCATCTTGATAGATCTGAGGTTATAACTCACTATGGTTTTGTTTTGCATTTTTCCTGGCGATTATTGACAAGGAGTGTCTCTTCATGTGCCTGTTGGCCATCTTTATATCTTCTTTGGAAAAGTAGCTATTAGATTCTCTGTCCATTTTTTGTTTAATCGGGCTGTGTATTTTGATATTGAGTTCTATGAGTTCTCTGTACATTTTGGATAGTAACCCCTTATTGGATATAACATTTCATTGCAGCACAATTTACAACAGCCAAGTTATGAAGTAGCCTAAATTCACATGAACAGATGAACAAAGAAGATATGAGAGATATATGTATGTGTGTGTGTATATTCCACACAATGGAATATTACTCACCTATATAAAAAAGAATGAAGTCTTGTCATTGCAACAACAGAAGTAAATCTAAACAGTATTATGCTAAGTGAAATAAGTCAGAGAGAAAGACAAATACTGTATGATTTAATTTGTATGTTGAAGCTAAAAAACAAAACAGATGAACAAATAGAAACAGAATCACAGAGACAAAGAACAAATGGGTGGTTGTCAGAGGGGAGTGGGTTGTGGAAAGAGAGAGAGGGATGAGGGAGATTAAGAGGCACAAATTCCCAGCTGTAAAATAAAGGAGTCATGGGTATGAAATGTTCAGTGTGGGGAATATATTCAATAATTATGTACTACCTTTGTACAATGAGAGATGGTAACTACACTTACGGTGAGGATCATTTTAAATGTGGAAATATAAAATTATGAATCTGTGTAACATCAACTAACAGTTCTGGAGGTCAATTACACTTCAAAAACAAACTCATAGAGATCAGATCTTGTTGCAGTGACTTCTCTTGCTGTGGAACTCGGGCTCTAGGATACACAAGCCTCAGTAGTTGCGGCTCATGGGCTTAAAAGTTGTGGCTCTGAGACCCTAGAGCACAGACTTAATAGTTATGGCTCAGGGGCTTAGTTGCTCCACAGCATGTGGGATCTTCCTGGATCAGGGACTGAACCCATGTTTCTTGCATTGGCAGGCTAACTCTTCACCACTGAGCTACCAGGGAAGCCCCTCTTGTTGTCTTTTTGATAATAGCCATCTTGATAGATCTGAGGTTATAACTCACTATGGTTTTGTTTTGCATTTTTCCTGGCGATTATTGACAAGGAGTGTCTCTTCATGTGCCTGTTGGCCATCTTTATATCTTCTTTGGAAAAGTAGCTATTAGATTCTCTGTCCATTTTTTGTTTAATCGGGCTGTGTATTTTGATATTGAGTTCTATGAGTTCTCTGTACATTTTGGATAGTAACCCCTTATTGGATATAACATTTCATTGCAGCACAATTTACAACAGCCAAGTTATGAAGTAGCCTAAATTCACATGAACAGATGAACAAAGAAGATATGAGAGATATATGTATGTGTGTGTGTATATTCCACACAATGGAATATTACTCACCTATATAAAAAAGAATGAAGTCTTGTCATTGCAACAACAGAAGTAAATCTAAACAGTATTATGCTAAGTGAAATAAGTCAGAGAGAAAGACAAATACTGTATGATTTAATTTGTATGTTGAAGCTAAAAAACAAAACAGATGAACAAATAGAAACAGAATCACAGAGACAAAGAACAAATGGGTGGTTGTCAGAGGGGAGTGGGTTGTGGAAAGAGAGAGAGGGATGAGGGAGATTAAGAGGCACAAATTCCCAGCTGTAAAATAAAGGAGTCATGGGTATGAAATGTTCAGTGTGGGGAATATATTCAATAATTATGTACTACCTTTGTACAATGAGAGATGGTAACTACACTTACGGTGAGGATCATTTTAAATGTACGGAAATATAAAATTATGAATCTGTGTAACATCAACTAACAGTTCTGGAGGTCAATTACACTTCAAAAACAAACTCATAGAGATCAGATCTGTGGTAACCAGAGGCTGGAGAGATAGGAGAAATGAGAATTGGAGGAAGGCAGGCAAAAGGTACAAATTTCCAGTTAGGAGGTAAGGAAGTACTAGGAATGTAATTTACGGCATGATCAATATAATCAACATAGTTCTATGCTATATGTGAAAGTTGGAAGAGACTAAATCCTAAGGGTTCATATCACCAGGACAAATATTCTTTTCTATTTCCTTAATTTTATATTTACATGAAATGATGGATGTACAGGAAACTTACTGTAGTAATCATTTCAAGATGTATGCGAGTCAACTCATTATGCTGTATACCTCAGATTTACACCATGCTGTATGTCAATTATATCTCAATAAAACTGGAAGAAAAAAATAAATTATGGAAATCTGCAAAGGATAATTGAAAGAAAGCAGATAAAAAAGGAAAGCTATACATCTTTTTTCTTTTGGTCAAAGTTCCGCCAGGGGTCTTTTCAAAAATGTACTGCTTTTAACCATTTGCTAAATAATCTGTTAAATCATTTAATTCTCAAGTATTTAGAATTCTGCAACTATAGTGCCAGATGAAAGAGTGGAAGTCATTCATATTATCTCTCTCAATTCTGTAGATTTAGTCTACAAATGTGTAGATTCATACTAAAACTCAGACCTACACTTTCCAGTTTAGGAAATCATTAGGTCCTTTTAAAAGTTATCTTGTCCATGCTCTCTTTCTCAAGGAGTTCCTAGAATACATGCTTCAAACATTTCAGATATCTTCTGAATGAAGAAGCAAACCAAGACAGAACAAGATACGAGATTCAGGAAATAGATCTGCCATAGGAAAGAAACAAAGGGAAATTACAGGCAACCACTTTGCCACAGGGCTGGAGCAAAACCAGTCCAGACTGCAGCTAAGGGGTAAGTGTCTGGAAGGAAAGTCTCCCAGGGAAAAATAAGGAATCAACAGATCATTTACTTAAGTTTGGTTATGTGGGAAATTGTACTAAGTGGCTGTAGAAACAACTGGGAAGCAGAAATATTATAAGTAAACAAAAAATGAGAAAAGGTAAAGTCAAAAAATATGAGACTACACTTCGGTAGGATAAAATGAAAATAAAATTAGAATCTGTGTAACATCAACTAACAGTTCTGGAGGTCAATTACACTTCAAAACAAACTCATAGAGATCAGATCTGTGGTAACCAGAGGCTGGAGAGATAGGAGAAATGAGAATTGGAGGAAGGCAGGCAAAAGGTACAAATTTCCAGTTAGGAGGTAAGGAAGTACTAGGAATGTAATTTACGGCATGATCAATATAATCAACATAGTTCTATGCTATATGTGAAAGTTGGAAGAGACTAAATCCTAAGGGTTCATATCACCAGGACAAATATTCTTTTCTATTTCCTTAATTTTATATTTACATGAAATGATGGATGTACAGGAAACTTACTGTAGTAATCATTTCAAGATGTATGCGAGTCAACTCATTATGCTGTATACCTCAGATTTACACCATGCTGTATGTCAATTATATCTCAATAAAACTGGAAGAAAAAAATAAATTATGGAAATCTGCAAAGGATAATTGAAAGAAAGCAGATAAAAAAGGAAAGCTATACATCTTTTTTCTTTTGGTCAAAGTTCCGCCAGGGGTCTTTTCAAAATGTACTGCTTTTAACCATTTGCTAAATAATCTGTTAAATCATTTAATTCTCAAGTATTTAGAATTCTGCAACTATAGTGCCAGATGAAAGAGTGGAAGTCATTCATATTATCTCTCTCAATTCTGTAGATTTAGTCTACAAATGTGTAGATTCATACTAAAACTCAGACCTACACTTTCCAGTTTAGGAAATCATTAGGTCCTTTTAAAAGTTATCTTGTCCATGCTCTCTTTCTCAAGGAGTTCCTAGAATACATGCTTCAAACATTTCAGATATCTTCTGAATGAAGAAGCAAACCAAGACAGAACAAGATACGAGATTCAGGAAATAGATCTGCCATAGGAAAGAAACAAAGGGAAATTACAGGCAACCACTTTGCCACAGGGCTGGAGCAAAACCAGTCCAGACTGCAGCTAAGGGGTAAGTGTCTGGAAGGAAAGTCTCCCAGGGAAAAATAAGGAATCAACAGATCATTTACTTAAGTTTGGTTATGTGGGAAATTGTACTAAGTGGCTGTAGAAACAACTGGGAAGCAGAAATATTATAAGTAAACAAAAAATGAGAAAAGGTAAAGTCAAAAAATATGAACAAGAAAATGCATGTAATCAGATAATACAATTTGGCCTTGCAACAAACAATATTTGCAAAGTCATAATAATGTAAACACGGAAGACTGCTACATCCAAAATCTGTGATATAACTAGTCTGATAACATGCAGCCAGATGGAAAGATATGGGGAAAAGAGCTCAATCTTTATCTAAGGAATTCCCTAGCCGTCCAGCAGTTATGAACTCTGGGCTTCCACTGCCAAGGGCCCAAATTCAAATCTCTGGCTGTGGAACTAAGATCCCACAAGCTTCGAGGTGTGGCAAGAAAGAATTAGAATTAAAATTAAATCCTTATCAACTGTAATCTCTGGCTGTGGAACTAAGATCCCACAAGCTTCGAGGTGTGGCAAGAAAGAATTAGAATTAAAATTAAATCCTTATCAACTGTAAAAACGCATGAATTTCTAAAATTAATAAATTTCAAAATAAAAAGCTTAAAGAGTTGAATGCGGCTGCCTCTGGGGAGTAGGAACTAAGGTATATGGTAACAGCAGAGAACTGCTATTTTCACTATAAACCTTTTCATACTCTAAAACTCTTAACAACTGCCTGTATTACCTTGATAAGTATAAAAAATTAATTTTTTAAATCAGCCAGATTCATTATGTTTTTCCTTAAAAGGCAAGCTGTTTTATTTTAGCATGTATGTAGTATATCACGTTCTTCAAAAAAGGAAAAACCAAAAATCAAGTACTTCCATTGAACTAAAACTAAAAGACTCTTCTTTCTTCAAAAGTTATCTTGTCCATGCTCTCTTTCTCAAGGAGTTCCTAGAATACATGCTTCAAACATTTCAGATATCTTCTGAATGAAGAAGCAAACCAAGACAGAACAAGATACGAGATTCAGGAAATAGATCTGCCATAGGAAAGAAACAAAGGGAAATTACAGGCAACCACTTTGCCACAGGGCTGGAGCAAAACCAGTCCAGACTGCAGCTAAGGGGTAAGTGTCTGGAAGGAAAGTCTCCCAGGGAAAAATAAGGAATCAACAGATCATTTACTTAAGTTTGGTTATGTGGGAAATTGTACTAAGTGGCTGTAGAAACAACTGGGAAGCAGAAATATTATAAGTAAACAAAAAATGAGAAAAGGTAAAGTCAAAAAATATGAACAAGAAAATGCATGTAATCAGATAATACAATTTGGCCTTGCAACAAACAATATTTGCAAAGTCATAATAATGTAAACACGGAAGACTGCTACATCCAAAATCTGTGATATAACTAGTCTGATAACATGCAGCCAGATGGAAAGATATGGGGAAAAGAGCTCAATCTTTATCTAAGGAATTCCCTAGCCGTCCAGCAGTTATGAACTCTGGGCTTCCACTGCCAAGGGCCCAAATTCAAATCTCTGGCTGTGGAACTAAGATCCCACAAGCTTCGAGGTGTGGCAAGAAAGAATTAGAATTAAAATTAAATCCTTATCAACTGTAATCTCTGGCTGTGGAACTAAGATCCCACAAGCTTCGAGGTGTGGCAAGAAAGAATTAGAATTAAAATTAAATCCTTATCAACTGTAAAAACGCATGAATTTCTAAAATTAATAAATTTCAAAATAAAAAGCTTAAAGAGTTGAATGCGGCTGCCTCTGGGGAGTAGGAACTAAGGTATATGGTAACAGCAGAGAACTGCTATTTTCACTATAAACCTTTTCATACTCTAAAACTCTTAACAACTGCCTGTATTACCTTGATAAGTATAAAAAATTAATTTTTTAAATCAGCCAGATTCATTATGTTTTTCCTTAAAAGGCAAGCTGTTTTATTTTTAGCATGTATGTAGTATATCACGTTCTTCAAAAAAAAAGGAAAAACCAGTGCAAGTACTGAATTCAGAATCTGACTCCTTAAGAAAGTCAATTATACACTAGCCTTGCCCCCAAACCATTTTCTTTTGTTGATAGAAAACAAACAAAAACAAATGAGTTGTAGAGCCCATCATGCTGGCCACTGAATTGCTGGATATTTTTTATCCACTTACAGTTGTGAGTGAACTTGGCTCTTCTGTTACAAAAAGCTCCCTAATAAGTATTATCTGTAAAGCAACTACTCCAGTAAAAATGCTTTACATAAAATAAATTACATACAAAAAAAAGGCACTGTCATCTTCCTCATATACTGATCTCGAATGACACTTTGTTATACTACAAAAGAAACTAGAACTCTTTTAAAAATTAAAACTATTAAGAGCACCAACTGGTTACAAATATTGATCTGTATTAGATGAACTGTCAAAGCAATATTCTTTATTATATATCACTTCATAAAACAATTATGCAATCTCTACTGCCAGCAACTCAATTATACTAGCATCATGATTCCAAATGATTATGAGAACCTGCTTATTCTCAGAGCCCAAACACAGAGCTAGAGAGTAAGGCAACATTCTTTCTGAGGTTCTAACCAAGATTAAGCGTTTTTATTAATATGAGGTCTCAGATTCATAGAGTTAATGGGAACTTTAAAGATGATCTGGTCCAGCACCCACAACCACACAGTCAAGCTCATGGCAAACCACAACTAAAATCCAGTTGAATTCAGCCTTTGTACATAGAGCTCTTTTTCAGCACACTGTGTTTCTCTTATGTCCTATCCCTTTTCAAGACAACTTTGTCCCTGTGAATAACTCAGACCTGCAAGAAACCTTGGAAATCTACTAATTTCTTTATAATAAGAAACACACACACACAAATATGAGTTGCTGGCTACACTGACATTTAGAGTATGGAAATGGCATATTGTAAGCAAAAGCTGAATTACATTTATGACTAGGGCTTCCTATTTCTAGAAGCCCATCCGTGTCCCTGTCAAATTCATTCAACAAATAATGAATCCCTACTATGAGACAGATTATGTACCATGTGCCAGGAACACCATTACAGGGGTTCTTGCTCCTTCAGAGCTCCTAGCTCTAAATATAACTCTACACATCCTAAAATAAAATAACTTTCAATGCTGGGCAAAAGATCAATATGATTTTTTTTTCAATATTTATTTTTATTTTAGGTTTTTTCTTTTTTTGGCCACTCCATGTGGCACGCAGGATCTTAGTCCCCCAAGCAGGGATTGAACCCATGCCCTCTACATTGGGAGTACAGAGGCTTAACCGCTAGATCAGGAGGGAAGTCCCCTATATGGTGTTTGAATCGATCTCTTCCTTGAGCTACCGGTTTATAAACTGGATCATCATTTGCTGGGTGCTGAAGAACTGCTCAGTCTGGTCCATAGCCCTGAGGGGTCTCGAGTCAGCCAGCTTCCCAACAGAGCCACCAGTTCTTAAGTGCCTGCACTACCATGCTTTACTGGTACACCTGACCAACCTGTTCCCTTGGTATGCCTTTACAACACCAGGCACACACCCAGCAGCACTGACATCTCATCTGGCTGGACTTCTTCCCACTGCCTACAGCTGAATCTCTCCAGAAGAGCCTTTCCTACCCTGGTAGTGGTTGTTATTTAGTTGCTAATTCATGTGTGACTCTTTGCAACTCTGTGGACTATAGCCCACCAGGCTACTCTTGTCTATGGGATTTCCCAGGCAAGAATACTGGAGTGGCCTGTCATTTCTTTCTTCAGGGAATCTTCCCAACACAGGGATCAGCCTGAGTCTCCTGGATTCGCAGGCAGATTCTTTACCTCTGAGCCACCTGGGAAGCCCTACCCTGGTGGTCCCTCCTAGCTAATTTCAAAGTCACTCAGGCCCAAGTTCTTAGGCCTCTCTGATACCTCCATCTCCCCCCATACCCAGTCAAAGCTGCTGAGTTTTCTTTTGCACACATCTTTGCAGGCCCTTTACCATTTGTTTCTGACATTTAGAGTATGGAAATGGCATATTGTAAGCAAAAGCTGAATTACATTTATGACTAGGGCTTCCTATTTCTAGAAGCCCATCCGTGTCCCTGTCAAATTCATTCAACAAATAATGAATCCCTACTATGAGACAGATTATGTACCATGTGCCAGGAACACCATTACAGGGGTTCTTGCTCCTTCAGAGCTCCTAGCTCTAAATATAACTCTACACATCCTAAAATAAAATAACTTTCAATGCTGGGCAAAAGATCAATATGATTTTTTTTTCAATATTTATTTTTATTTTAGGTTTTTTCTTTTTTTGGCCACTCCATGTGGCACGCAGGATCTTAGTCCCCCAAGCAGGGATTGAACCCATGCCCTCTACATTGGGAGTACAGAGGCTTAACCGCTAGATCAGGAGGGAAGTCCCCTATATGGTGTTTGAATCGATCTCTTCCTTGAGCTACCGGTTTATAAACTGGATCATCATTTGCTGGGTGCTGAAGAACTGCTCAGTCTGGTCCATAGCCCTGAGGGGTCTCGAGTCAGCCAGCTTCCCAACAGAGCCACCAGTTCTTAAGTGCCTGCACTACCATGCTTTACTGGTACACCTGACCAACCTGTTCCCTTGGTATGCCTTTACAACACCAGGCACACACCCAGCAGCACTGACATCTCATCTGGCTGGACTTCTTCCCACTGCCTACAGCTGAATCTCTCCAGAAGAGCCTTTCCTACCCTGGTAGTGGTTGTTATTTAGTTGCTAATTCATGTGTGACTCTTTGCAACTCTGTGGACTATAGCCCACCAGGCTACTCTTGTCTATGGGATTTCCCAGGCAAGAATACTGGAGTGGCCTGTCATTTCTTTCTTCAGGGAATCTTCCCAACACAGGGATCAGCCTGAGTCTCCTGGATTCGCAGGCAGATTCTTTACCTCTGAGCCACCTGGGAAGCCCTACCCTGGTGGTCCCTCCTAGCTAATTTCAAAGTCACTCAGGCCCAAGTTCTTAGGCCTCTCTGATACCTCCATCTCCCCCCATACCCAGTCAAAGCTGCTGAGTTTTCTTTTGCACACATCTTTTGCAGACATTCTCCTTTCCTTGTTATTTGCACTACTTCTTTACCATTTGTCAATCTCTGCCTGCATTTCAACTGTGTTTCCCAAAATAGTCAGATTAATCATCCAAAAACACAGCTTACATATGCCACTTTACTATTCAAAAGGATCTAAGGCTCTCTACTACCTTTAGGATAAAATCCCAATGTCCCTTGATTATATTGTAAATTGGACAATATTCTTCTGAGTTCCTGCTAATACCATTCCTTCTATGGAAAACAGTCTCTCTCTTCCCTCTTTCTGTTCATCCAAATGTTATGTTTCCTTCAAAGATATTCGCTTAAATAACATATTCTCTGGGAAGCCCACCCCCATCTGACTGATGGAAGGGCATTCCGAGCAAGACAACAGTGCAAATAATCTGAGTCAGATGGAGTGAACGCAAGGAGACCAGTGTGACTGGATGAGGTGAGAGCATTTTGGAAACAAGATCAGAGAGGTAATGAAAGGCCAGACCCCACAGGGTGTCCTTGACCATTAAAAGAACTTTACATCTGAACAAAATGGGGATCAACTGCAAGCATTTCTATATTCCCTAGCAAAGGTAGCAAAGATATATGACTTAGCAGAAAGATCCGGTGACAAGAGCAGACTATATGAAGAATGGCAAGTGCAGAAGCAAGGAAACTGGTTAAGAGGCTAGTGCAGTAATCTGGTAAAAGGGTGTGATCAGAACTGGGGTGGTGGCAGTGAGACGAATCTGAATCCGGATATACAGGCCGACTGGATGAGGGATATGAAAACAGAAGTAGTTACGGATGATTTAAGTTGTTGGCTTAAACAAGTGGAAAAGCAGAGATGTCTTTAACTGAGCTAAGGGAGAAAACTGTGGCAGAAGCAGGTACCAAGCTAGAAAATCTGGAGACACGTTTTGGGTATGATCAGTTTAAGATATATACCAGAAATCCAAAGGAAAATGTTGAGTAGGAAAAAAAAATTTTTTTTAAAGATTTATTTATTTTTTTACTTTTGGGGGGGCAGGTTGGGGAGGGAGGGGGTGGGTGGACCACTTCTATTGGTCTTTCATCCATCTATTTTCATCCGTCTTTGTTCTTTGGCTCCTGTGGGCCTCCCATCGCGGGGGCCTCTGTCGTCGCAGAGCACCGGCTCTGGGCGCATGCGCTCCAGAGCTCCAGCGCTCCGGCTCGGTAATTGGACACATCGGTCCAGCCGCTCCGCGGCACGTGGGATCTTCCCAGGCCAGGGATCGAACCGGCGCCCCTTGCACTGCAAGGTGGTGTCCTTACCCAATGGACCACCAGGGGAGCCCTTGAGTAGGAAATTTATTATCTCAATCTGAAACTGAGGGGAGAGGTTCTGGCTAGAGATACACATTTGGCAATTGTCCAGATACAAATTAGGCCAGTTTCATAAAACTTCTCTTGAAATAGTGCAGAACCGCTAGTGGTATCTAAACAAGCCAATAGCGTGGGGAAACTGGTGTATGAGATGGCTGGCATCACTGACTCACTGGACTTGAGTCTGAGCAAACTCAGGGAGATAGTAATGGACAGAGAAGCCTGGCATGTTGCAGTTCATGGGGTCGCAAACAGACAGGATTTATCAACTGAACAACAGCAACAATTGATGATAAGAATCAACTAATAGGGAGACAAGAGACTGGAAACATTAGTCATAAAACTTCTAGGGCCTCCCTGGTGGTCCACTGGGTACAGTCCGCCTTGCAGTGCAAGGGGCACCGGCTGGATCCCTGGCCCAGGAGGATCCCACGTGCTGAGGAGCAGCTGGACCCGGTGTGCACAATTACAAGCCAGTGCTCTGGAGTGAATGCGCCCAGAGCTGGTGCTCTGCAGTGAGAGAGGCCACTGCTATGGGAGGCCCACACAGGCCAAAGAGCAAAAAGACGGATGAAAAATAAATACAAATAAAAAAGAGGCATGATGGGGAAAAGAAAAAAAAAAATGATGAAAAAACTTCTAGATGTGAGATGTCACAGAAGATTTATTATGGCCTGAACCAGGATTCTGATGATCAAGTTTACTCCAAGAAACTTTAGGATGAAAGATGCGAGAGTCTGATCTTGGGAATGGGCAGTGAAGGGAAAACAGATTCAAAGAATCCTCCAATTTTCAAGCTAAACTTAGGAAATGATAACACCAACATATGCGAAATTAGGAAAATCAACCAGTTTTGAAGGAAGAGTATTGATTCATTCATGGGATAAATAGGTCAGGCAGTGTGACAGCTTCCCCTTAGGGAACAGCTCGTGAGTCACACTTTTTTTTTCTTTAATAACATTCTTAATAAGCTAAGATAAAGTATTTAATATACAGTTCTTTGGGAGGAATAAAAGCTTTTATAGCTTTTAACTCTACAAGCATCTTACAAGTACCGTTTTAAAAAAGTACCACACTCATTATACAGAGGGTCATCACTGTGCCCTGTACTTAGTAAGTCCAAGGTATTTTTCAAACCAGAGGAGTTGTTCAAATAGTATATCCAAGCAGGGCAGGGCAATATTGCCCATCTTTGCCGATTCCTCTTTATTCACAGGAAACGGTATATTCAGCTTTCGCTACAACGCTGAAAATTCCTGGTATACACCACAGCCAGGTGGAGAGAGCACGCCACCGGATGGCAACAACCTGCGTCCCAATCCCGGTTTTCGCCACAAGCTCTGCAACTGTGGGGAAATCACACCATCTCCCCGGGCCTCGGTGGTCTCAGGTTTAAAGCGGGGGAGCTGCTGGGAAAGCGCCCAGGGTGTCCCTTGGCTCCGACTGTCCCCCCGCAGGAGAGCCAACACTCGGCCGCTCGCTAAGACGGAGGCGGGCAAACTTTCACACTTCCCAAGGCTGGCATTTCCAGACACGAGTAGAAACTCAGTCCGCACGGGAAAGAGCGGGGCTGAGCGGAAGGTGAGAAGCGGTTTCCCTGGACTCGGCTCCTTTACCCCGTGACCAGGGACAGTCCGGCTCGGGTTCCCGGCCCCTCACATGCAGACTCCCCCGAGCGTGGCGCGGCCCGGCGCGGCTCCGGGAGCGGGCCGGGGGGTACTGTGTGCGCCTGTGCCCGCGCCCCGCGCCGCCCGCACTTGTGACACACGCCGGGGACTCAGGTCACAGCCTCCGCCCGCCCTCACCGCCGGAGGGACGCCCTTCTCTCCGGGCAAGGCCCCGAGCTCCCGCCCAGCGAGCCGCCCTTCCGGGCCCCGGGCGGCCTCGGCTCCGCCGCCCGGGCCCCAGGCCGGCTGGACGGGCGGCGTGAGGGGCGGCGGCGGCGGCTTTACGTGCTGAATCACCACTTTGCCACCCGAGCTCCCAACCACCGTGACCCGCGGGCCCCGGGGGCCCGGGTGCTCCGCTCAGCTTACCCACAGAGGCGCTCCGAAGGCAGCAGGCGGGCGCCGAGGACCGAGCGGAAGGTGCTGGACAGCGCGGGGTGCAGCAGCCACGCTAGCCGGTACCGCATACCCCAGCGCAGCCGCCGGGAGCAACGCGAACGCTTCCTCCTTGCGCCGGAGCCGGCCTTGCTCCCTGCGCATGCTCGGTCCGCCGCGCCGCGCCGCCTCCCGGGGGCCTCCGAGCGGCCGCGTCTCCGGGTTTTCCCTGGAGCCCGACGCGGCGGGGACGGCCGGCGGCCAAGGCGGGCGGGACGGAGTTGGGCCGGGGAGCTGCGGGAGCTCCGGGCGAGGAGGGACCCGGTTGGGCCACGCTGGGCTCACGCTTGAGGGCGGCGATGTGTATCCGGTCTGTGTTAGCCGAGGGCAGGGGACTCACAAATACGGTGGGGCCATGTTGGCGGAGGCGCCCCCAGGGGTATAGGCCCGGGCAGTGCAGGTGTTGGAACTCGGTGCGCTGGCGAGGCGGCCCCCCCCAAAATGAATCCGCCGGCGGCGCGCGGCCCGCGGGCTCCCTCTAGAGCGTGGTGGAGACGGACACGCTGGGGCTAGAGGACTGGGGAGAAGTTCAACCCGAGAGCCCCGCAGAGGGGGACCCGGGACTTGGGGGGACCTGGGACCTGACCAGGACCTGGGACCTGGGAGACTAGCAAGGTGGAAATGGGACAGGCCACCGGAAAACAAGGCTTTCGTGGATTTACAAACCCAGAATAGACCTCGCGCCGCCCCCCCCAGCGGGCCGGGGGGTACTGTGTGCGCCTGTGCCCGCGCCCCGCGCCGCCCGCACTTGTGACACACGCCGGGGACTCAGGTCACAGCCTCCGCCCGCCCTCACCGCCGGAGGGACGCCCTTCTCTCCGGGCAAGGCCCCGAGCTCCCGCCCAGCGAGCCGCCCTTCCGGGCCCCGGGCGGCCTCGGCTCCGCCGCCCGGGCCCCAGGCCGGCTGGACGGGCGGCGTGAGGGGCGGCGGCGGCGGCTTTACGTGCTGAATCACCACTTTGCCACCCGAGCTCCCAACCACCGTGACCCGCGGGCCCCGGGGGCCCGGGTGCTCCGCTCAGCTTACCCACAGAGGCGCTCCGAAGGCAGCAGGCGGGCGCCGAGGACCGAGCGGAAGGTGCTGGACAGCGCGGGGTGCAGCAGCCACGCTAGCCGGTACCGCATACCCCAGCGCAGCCGCCGGGAGCAACGCGAACGCTTCCTCCTTGCGCCGGAGCCGGCCTTGCTCCCTGCGCATGCTCGGTCCGCCGCGCCGCGCCGCCTCCCGGGGGCCTCCGAGCGGCCGCGTCTCCGGGTTTTCCCTGGAGCCCGACGCGGCGGGGACGGCCGGCGGCCAAGGCGGGCGGGACGGAGTTGGGCCGGGGAGCTGCGGGAGCTCCGGGCGAGGAGGGACCCGGTTGGGCCACGCTGGGCTCACGCTTGAGGGCGGCGATGTGTATCCGGTCTGTGTTAGCCGAGGGCAGGGGACTCACAAATACGGTGGGGCCATGTTGGCGGAGGCGCCCCCAGGGGTATAGGCCCGGGCAGTGCAGGTGTTGGAACTCGGTGCGCTGGCGAGGCGGCCCCCCCCAAAATGAATCCGCCGGCGGCGCGCGGCCCGCGGGCTCCCTCTAGAGCGTGGTGGAGACGGACACGCTGGGGCTAGAGGACTGGGGAGAAGTTCAACCCGAGAGCCCCGCAGAGGGGGACCCGGGACTTGGGGGGACCTGGGACCTGACCAGGACCTGGGACCTGGGAGACTAGCAAGGTGGAAATGGGACAGGCCACCGGAAAACAAGGCTTTCGTGGATTTACAAACCCAGAATAGAAACTACCACTCTGTACTACTACTACTATATTAAAAAAAAAAAAAAAAGGTAGTACTATTCAGTGCACGTCAGGCACTGTTTGTAAGACTTTATTCTCGATGATTTTCTGATGCTCTGCATCCAAGAACAATGTAATTGTTATGAAGATGACTCTTTGTTATGTTACAGGGGTCTTTAAAGAAAAGCGCAATTAAGGTTAGCCGTTCTCTAACTTAGGGCTTCCCAGGTGGTTGAGAATCACCTGCCAATGCAGCAGAAACTGGTTCCACCCCTGATCCAGGAGGATCCAATATGTCACGGAGTAACTAAGCCCTAGCATCACAACTCTGGAGCCTGTGCTGCAAGGACTGAAGCAGGAGCACCCTAGAATCTATGCTCTGCAAGTCAGTAGCCCCTGGCACAGCAATGAAGACCCAGCATACCCCAAAATAAAGTAAATAAATAAAATTAAAGAAAGAAAAATGAATCGCCTGTCAATGCAGGAGATGCAGGAGACGCGGGTACAATCCCTGGGTGGGGAAGATAACCTGGAAAAGGTCATAACAACCTGCTCCAGTATCCTTGCCTGGAAAGTTCCATGGACAGAGCAGCCTGGTGGGCTACCATCCAGGAGATCACAAGAAGCAACTGAGCGACTGAACACACACACACACACACACACACACTACCTTAACTGTGGCAGACGGGAGACTGCAGCCAACAACAGTGCTCTGAATCCTATTATTGCTCCAAATGGGAATCGGGAGAAGGATCCTTTAAGTGGATGATGCATCAAAGAGGTTCTCCTGGATCTTTTTTACCATATGTGCATGAATTCGTGCTTCAGCCCTGTCCCATACTTTGTGATGCTATGGACTGTTGCCTGCCAGGCTTCTCTGTCCATGGCATTTCCTAGCCAAGAGTACCGGAGTGGGTTGCCATTTCCTACTCCAGGGGATCTGCCTGACCAAAGGATCGAACCTGTGTTTTGGCAGGAGGATTCTTTACCACTAAACCACCTGGGAAGTCCCTAATTGATGCTTACAACAAAATTAACTTGTCAGTGCTCTTTCAAGCCCTATTGAAAAGGCATTGCCTTTACAAAACTCCTTCAGTTCCATTGATCACATACACCATTGGAAGTAACCTCTCTCTAAGGCACTTATTTGAACATGTTTCTTTGTAGATGTTCGTTCACATTTTTGATTACACAGTTAAAGGTGGAATTGTTGGGTCATAACATACATGTAAGTGCAGTTTTCGAGACACTACTAGTTTTCCATGGCCTATTTGTCCGCCTCATGTCATTTACATATTATCTCAATTACTATAACTTGATAATAACTTTTAATATTTGGTAGTGGGAATTCCTGATGGCCCAATGGTTAGGACTGTGTGCTTTCACTGCTGAGGGCCTAGGTCAGAAATAGATGCCATTGTCACCTGCCAATACAGAAATGTTAAAGGAAAGAAAAATGCAATCGGCCTGTGCTGCAAGGACTGAAGCAGGAGCACCCTAGAATCTATGCTCTGCAAGTCAGTAGCCCCTGGCACAGCAATGAAGACCCAGCATACCCCAAAATAAAGTAAATAAATAAAATTAAAGAAAGAAAAATGAATCGCCTGTCAATGCAGGAGATGCAGGAGACGCGGGTACAATCCCTGGGTGGGGAAGATAACCTGGAAAAGGTCATAACAACCTGCTCCAGTATCCTTGCCTGGAAAGTTCCATGGACAGAGCAGCCTGGTGGGCTACCATCCAGGAGATCACAAGAAGCAACTGAGCGACTGAACACACACACACACACACACACACTACCTTAACTGTGGCAGACGGGAGACTGCAGCCAACAACAGTGCTCTGAATCCTATTATTGCTCCAAATGGGAATCGGGAGAAGGATCCTTTAAGTGGATGATGCATCAAAGAGGTTCTCCTGGATCTTTTTTACCATATGTGCATGAATTCGTGCTTCAGCCCTGTCCCATACTTTGTGATGCTATGGACTGTTGCCTGCCAGGCTTCTCTGTCCATGGCATTTCCTAGCCAAGAGTACCGGAGTGGGTTGCCATTTCCTACTCCAGGGGATCTGCCTGACCAAAGGATCGAACCTGTGTTTTGGCAGGTGGATTCTTTACCACTAAACCACCTGGGAAGTCCCTAATTGATGCTTACAACAAAATTAACTTGTCAGTGCTCTTTCAAGCCCTATTGAAAAGGCATTGCCTTTACAAAACTCCTTCAGTTCCATTGATCACATACACCATTGGAAGTAACCTCTCTCTAAGGCACTTATTTGAACATGTTTCTTTGTGGATGTTTGTTCACATTTTTGATTATACAGTTAAAGGTGGAATTGTTGGGTCATAACATACATGTAAGTGCAGTTTTCGTAGACACTACTAGTTTTCCATGGCCTATTTGTCCGCCCTCATGTCATTTACATATTATCTCAATTACTATAACTTGATAATAACTTTTAATATTTGGTAGTGGGAATTCCCTGATGGCCCAATGGTTAGGACTGTGTGCTTTCACTGCTGAGGGCCTAGGTTCAATCCCTGGTCAGGGAAATAAGATTCCACAAGCTTCATGGTGTGGCAAAAAAAAAAAAACAGAGAGAGAGAAAACAGGGAAAAAAAAATTGGTACTGTAAGGGTTCCAAATTCTGCTTCAAGATTATTAACTTGAGTCTTCCTGGTCTTTGCATTTTCATTTAAATTTTACAGCAACTTGTTACAGCTTGCCAAGTCTAAGTCCCTTTTAAGAGGCTTCTCCTTGCTCTCTTATTTTGCAAGGTATTTGTAGAAGAAATAGTCATTTGTTGTGTAATATTCTAAACGTTCTAAACTTTGCTGATTGTGTCACGATGTGATTTAACTTATTTGTCCCCTGTATTTCCCATAAATTGTAGTTAAACCTAGAGGCTTAGTAAGATTCAGCAAGCATGCATTTGATAAGCATTGTGTAAGCATTGTGCCTGCTGCCAGGTGAGATACAAAAATGACTAAGACATCATTCCTAATCTGTTGCTTCTCACACATACCTGTACTAGAATATTCATATGAGCATATGTATTAATAGTCCCAAACTTGAAACAGTCCAAATGCCACCAACAGTAAAATGTATAGGAAAAATAAGCTGGGAAATTGTCACACTTTTGAATACTATACATTGATGAAAATGAACATACAGAAATTACACTGGGTGATATGAATGAATTTCACAAACTTGATGAAAGAAGACCCCAAAGAGTATATACTATATGAGACCATGTTCTTTCAAGCCCTGTTGGAAACCAGACAAAACTAATCTATAATACTAGAAGTTTTCCAGCTATTGAAAAGGCATTGCCTTTACAAAACTCCTTCAGTTCCATTGATCACATACACCATTGGAAGTAACCTCTCTCTAAGGCACTTATTTGAACATGTTTCTTTGTGGATGTTTGTTCACATTTTTGATTATACAGTTAAAGGTGGAATTGTTGGGTCATAACATACATGTAAGTGCAGTTTTCGTAGACACTACTAGTTTTCCATGGCCTATTTGTCCGCCCTCATGTCATTTACATATTATCTCAATTACTATAACTTGATAATAACTTTTAATATTTGGTAGTGGGAATTCCCTGATGGCCCAATGGTTAGGACTGTGTGCTTTCACTGCTGAGGGCCTAGGTTCAATCCCTGGTCAGGGAAATAAGATTCCACAAGCTTCATGGTGTGGCAAAAAAAAAAAACAGAGAGAGAGAAAACAGGGAAAAAAAAATTGGTACTGTAAGGGTTCCAAATTCTGCTTCAAGATTATTAACTTGAGTCTTCCTGGTCTTTGCATTTTCATTTAAATTTTACAGCAACTTGTTACAGCTTGCCAAGTCTAAGTCCCTTTTAAGAGGCTTCTCCTTGCTCTCTTATTTTGCAAGGTATTTGTAGAAGAAATAGTCATTTGTTGTGTAATATTCTAAACGTTCTAAACTTTGCTGATTGTGTCACGATGTGATTTAACTTATTTGTCCCCTGTATTTCCCATAAATTGTAGTTAAACCTAGAGGCTTAGTAAGATTCAGCAAGCATGCATTTGATAAGCATTGTGTAAGCATTGTGCCTGCTGCCAGGTGAGATACAAAAATGACTAAGACATCATTCCTAATCTGTTGCTTCTCACACATACCTGTACTAGAATATTCATATGAGCATATGTATTAATAGTCCCAAACTTGAAACAGTCCAAATGCCACCAACAGTAAAATGTATAGGAAAAATAAGCTGGGAAATTGTCACACTTTTGAATACTATACATTGATGAAAATGAACATACAGAAATTACACTGGGTGATATGAATGAATTTCACAAACTTGATGAAAGAAGACCCCAAAGAGTATATACTATATGAGACCATGTTCTTTCAAGCCCTGTTGGAAACCAGACAAAACTAATCTATAATACTAGAAGTCAGGTTAGTGGTTACTCTGGAGTCTGCAATGACTGAAACAGAAAACGCAGGGAGCATGTGGGGTGTGTTTTACATGAGTGTGCTCAATTTTTGAAAATTAACTGACCTTATGATTTATATACTTTTCTGTTTGCAATACTTCAGTAAAATCTTCAAAAACATCATTTTCAAAAATTCAAAGCAATAACAGAGATATTATTAACCAAATGAAATGCTTGGTTCTGGTTTAAATCCTGATTTGAAGAAGCCAATTGTGAAAAAGAAATATTTTGTGAGACAATCAGAAAATAATACTGGCTAGATTTTTTATGATATTAAATAATTTAATTTGGAGGTTACGTTAGTGGCTGTTCACAGCAGGTTTTTCTTTTTATAGAGTCCTTCGGGATACATACTGAAATAATATGATGCTAAGAATTTGGTTCAGAATAATTCCATCTTCAGTGAAAGATGAGGAAAGAGGGGGAATATTGGTCATGAACTGATAATTATTGACATTAGATCAAGAATATCTGGGGGATTTAATACTATTCTCTTTGTTTTGTATATGTTTGAAATTTTCCATCATAAAGAATTTCATAATGTATATTAGTTTTAAGTACAGTGCTTTGATATAAAATACCTAAAAGCAACATGAATTTTTAAAATTGTTTATAGGTCAGTGATTTATTAATTATAAATTTGTTACAAGTTTTCCTAAATGACTCCTACTTGCTAGTCCTTAATGGTAAGTTTAAGTTACTTTATGGACAGTACATGACATATTAATGTAAAAATCTATAACTCATATTTTTCCACAGTTAAGACTAATCTTGATTTACCCATTCAACAAACATCGGCCCAGGCCTTATTTTTTAGATGAACCTCAGAGAAAAAAGTAGCTGTGTTTCTACTCTTATGGGGTTGATACTACAGTGAGGAGATAAACAAGTAAGTTAATACTTATATAGGGCCTCCCTTGTGGCTCAGTGGATAAGAACCCGTCTGCCAATGCAGGAGACACAGGTTCGATCCCTGATCCGGGAAGATCCCACATACGCAGAGCAGCTAGAACCCACACATCAACAAAGACCCAGCACAGCCAAAAATAAATAAATAAAAAAAGTTTAAAAAAAAAAAAAGTTAATACTTATATAAAGTATTATATAATGTGATTAAAATAACCTTAGAGTAATGATGGTGAATACTGGAGTAACCATGGTAGATTTTCCTGCTGTCAGTGTCACTCAAGTAAAAGTTCTGGGACTTCTCCATCATCACCACGGCCCCTCTGGGTGGAGGGAGGTAGAAAGATCTCACCATTTATATTTAGCGGGTTTATACATGTCCTGGGCTGTTGAGTATGCATATGAGACATTTTAGGTGGATAGTCAGCAAAAATTTAGAGCATTGGATTCAGGATTTGGACCCGGCCTGAGCAGCTCCATAAGAATATTTTGTGAGACAATCAGAAAATAATACTGGCTAGATTTTTTATGATATTAAATAATTTAATTTGGAGGTTACGTTAGTGGCTGTTCACAGCAGGTTTTTCTTTTTATAGAGTCCTTCGGGATACATACTGAAATAATATGATGCTAAGAATTTGGTTCAGAATAATTCCATCTTCAGTGAAAGATGAGGAAAGAGGGGGAATATTGGTCATGAACTGATAATTATTGACATTAGATCAAGAATATCTGGGGGATTTAATACTATTCTCTTTGTTTTGTATATGTTTGAAATTTTCCATCATAAAGAATTTCATAATGTATATTAGTTTTAAGTACAGTGCTTTGATATAAAATACCTAAAAGCAACATGAATTTTTAAAATTGTTTATAGGTCAGTGATTTATTAATTATAAATTTGTTACAAGTTTTCCTAAATGACTCCTACTTGCTAGTCCTTAATGGTAAGTTTAAGTTACTTTATGGACAGTACATGACATATTAATGTAAAAATCTATAACTCATATTTTTCCACAGTTAAGACTAATCTTGATTTACCCATTCAACAAACATCGGCCCAGGCCTTATTTTTTAGATGAACCTCAGAGAAAAAAGTAGCTGTGTTTCTACTCTTATGGGGTTGATACTACAGTGAGGGAGATAAACAAGTAAGTTAATACTTATATAGGGCTTCCCTTGTGGCTCAGTGGATAAGAACCCGTCTGCCAATGCAGGAGACACAGGTTCGATCCCTGATCCGGGAAGATCCCACATACCGCAGAGCAGCTAAAACCCACACATCAACAAAGACCCAGCACAGCCAAAAATAAATAAATAAAAAAAGTTTAAAAAAAAAAAAAGTTAATACTTATATAAAGTATTATATAATGTGATTAAAATAACCTTAGAGTAATGATGGTGAATACTGGAGTAACCATGGTAGATTTTCCTGCTGTCAGTGTCACTCAAGTAAAAGTTCTGGGACTTCTCCATCATCACCACGGCCCCTCTGGGTGGAGGGAGGTAGAAAGATCTCACCATTTATATTTAGCGGGTTTATACATGTCCTGGGCTGTTGAGTATGCATATGAGACATTTTAGGTGGATAGTCAGCAAAAATTTAGAGCATTGGATTCAGGATTTGGACTGCCTGAGCAGCTACCAATGGAGAGCTGGCTTCTGTGGCCCTTTTCATGGATAACTCTCCACCAGATCCTCTCCTAGGATTTGTGTATTTGTGTGTGTGTGTAACAGTCCCTAATTTCCATTAGCTGCTTATTCCTACATCCCTTTCTGTCCATTCAATGTGCCACCCAGGAGTTTCTCAACTAGAACTTGAAGGTTATAGGGAGAAACTTGTTTCTCTCTCTGTTACTGCCTTGCTTAGGGTTCTTCTCAGGGCCTTCCTTTAAGGGCCTAATTTGAAAATTACACACACAAAATATTGTTGTTGTTGTTTTAAATTTTTTTTGGCTTCTTTTGTTGACTTTTTATTTATTTATTTCTATCTACGTTTATTCTTCTGCCTATGTAGGCCTCCCATTGCAGTGGCCTCTCTCTTTGCAGAGCACTAGCTCTGGGCGCCTGTGCTCCAGAGCACGGGCTGGTAATTGGACACACGGGCTCAGCCACTCTGCGGCATGTGGCATCCTCCCTGGCCAGGGATCGAACCAGTGCCCGTTGCACTGCAAGGTGGACTCTTTACCCACTGGACCACCAGGGAAGCCCAAGGAATATTGTTTTTTCTTTTTGCATTCCTAAATTCTCCTGGACACCCTCTATCTCTAGGGGAAAAAAGTCCTGAGGTATAGCAGGTAAAGGAAAAGATGGAGAGTAAAATTCCAATCTCTCCTTTTGCTATGTGGAGTAAGAAAGAAATAGGATTTCAGGAGAGAGTCTGAGGGTCTCTTTTAGACAGAAAAGTTGGGGAAGGACTCTCTGAGGAAGCGACATTCAAGTTGTGACTTAAAAGGTAAAAGGGAGCTAATTATAAGAACAGGTGAGGGGAAGACTCTAGACAGAAAGTCAGAACACTGGAAACTTCTTTCCCTTTCTCTTCCAACTAGTCTTTGCTATTGAGATGCTACTATTAGAAAACACTCTAAACAGTAAGCAAAATTTAGATTAATAAATACTCAATATTTAAGCATTTCAGGACTTTCTGTTGTTGTTCTTTTTGGGATTCATACCCATAGACATACAATAATTAAACCTAACATGTAGACTTCCTTGTGGTCCAGTGGTTAAGATTCCATACTTCCACTGCAGGGACTGAAGGTTAAATCCAGGCTGTAACAATAACAACAACAAAACTAACATGATTCTGGCACTCACTGAAAATGATAGCTAAAGTCAATTACTCCCTAACTATTCACTAAAAAGTAGCATAGATGTTGCTCAAGAGCTTTTCTGTAAAAGTTCTTACAAATGAAAATATTTATGAAGACATTTTTCAGGGCTTGGAAGAATGTCTTTATTATGTTAAATGAAATTTCAGGATGTGAAACTACATATTTGATTATGTTTTCGATTATTAAAAATATAAATATAGACATTGGAAAGAAATATATCAAAATATTAGTAGGGCTTCCCTGGTGGCTCAGTGGTAAGCAATCTACCTGGCAATGCAGAAGACACAGTTTCGATCCCTGGTTCAGGAAAATCCCACAATGCCTCAGGGCAACTAAGACTGTGCTCCGCAACTCCTGAGCCCAAATGCCAGTATTACTGAAGCCCACATGCTCTAGAGCCTGTGCTCTGCAACAAGAAAAGCCACTGCAATGAGAAGCCCAAGTTCCACAGCTAGAGAGTAGCAGCTGTTCACCACAACTAGAGAAAAGCCCTTACAGCAATGAAGACCTAGCACAGCCAAAAATAAATATTTAAAAAAGAAAGAAAATCATCACTTAAAAATATTAATAGTTATAACCAGGTAATGAAAATATATGCATATAGGAGTTTAAGAAAGAAAGAACAGGAAAAATAAAAATAAAAACACCGTAGAAATGTCCAGTGGATATGTGAAAATTATTTTCCAGAACTGAAGGAAATGAGTTGCCAGATTCAAAGGATTCATCAGATGCTCAGCTCAGTGGTGAAAGTAGATAAACACCAAGTCAGAGTATTGCAGATTTTCAACATGTTGAAGGGAGGGAGCAGATTTAGGTTTTGTGCATGCGTGCTAAGTCACTTCAGTTGTGTCCAACTTTATGCAACCCCATGGATTGCACCCCAACAGGCTCCTCTGTCAATGGAATTCTCCAGGCAAGAATACTGGAGTGGGCAGCTATGTCATCCTCCAGGTTCCAGAGAGAGGGAAAAAAAGAAGTCAGAAACAAATGATCAGGAGCCAGAATGACTTTGGATTTCTCAGCAGCAGCAGAGCCTAGAAGATACTGTCTTCAAACTTCTGAGGCAAAAATGCCCTTGTCCAAGAGGTGGCCCCAAAGCAGCAGAGTTGTTTTCAGAGGCAAGTTGCACAATGGACATATCAGAAGTAACTCATATAAATCAAAGCCTGGCTCACCCCATGTGTCTTTCTCTGTGTGAATTCCTGGACCTTTGCACATCCCAGAGTGTCAGTTGTGTGGATCTGCAGTAGTAATTAAGGTTGAAATTTCCAGATGGAAGTGGAACTCAGGGTCACATTTAATGTCATTTAAATAAAATAATGCAATATTTCTTACACCATCCAAAATCCATGACTGCAAAATCATAACTGCTATCACTCTCTTCCAGTCCCAGGCACTTCGGGATCTGCCGACCCTGGTGCAGACATAGCCAAGTACAACATTATACCACACACAGCAGTCCCAAAAATGGCACAGAAACGGCTTCAAGAAACCACAATCACAACGATATAAATCTCTCAAGGGGGTGGACCCCATGTTCCTGAGGAACATGCGCTTTGCCAAGAAGTCCAACAAGGAGGGCCTGAAGACGATACAGGCCAACAACACCAAGGCCATGAGTGCACGTGCTGAGGCTGTCAAGGCTCTTGTGAAGACCACGGAGGTCAAGCCCAAGATCCCAGTGGGCAATAGCCGCAAGCTCAGCTGACTTGCCTACATTGCTCACCCCAAACTTGGGAAACATGCTCGTGCCCGCATCACCAAGGTCTCAGACTCTGCCGGCCAAAGTCCCAGGCCAAGGCTCAAACCAAGGCCAAGGCACAAACCAAGGCCAAGGCACAGGCAGCTGCGGCTCTGGCTCCCAAGGGTGCCCTGGCTCCCAAGGGTGCCCAGGCCCCCACCAAAGGTCCAGGATAGAGACCTGCATCTGCCAGTGTGGGGACAGAAGGTGTGACCCCTCGGCTGCTCTCTGCATGGGGCTGGTGTCCTCTTGGGCTATTTGTACAAATAAATCTGAGACAGGAAAAAAAATCATAACTGCTATCATAGTTATTAGAGTGAAATTTAAGGACATAAAAAGTATAGTAATAATCATAGGTCTAAACTAATTACTATGGCAAATCAGATGTTGGTGTGCTGTGGTTTATATAAAACATTTAAGTTCTCCAGATTGCTAGTAACTTCAAACAGGTTTCACATAGAAAGTCCAAGATAGTAGCAAACACTTGCCATCCTTAAATTATTCTTCAAAAATGCCTAGCTACCTTCTTGGAAGGAAATACAGCAAGAACAAAATACAGATTTATATTTCAATAAAATATAAATTTTTCACTGTGATAATAAGATGCCTATTTTTAATATGCTTTTCTTTATTGTTAAGTAAAACTAAAACTTGTGAAATGACCAGAGGCACCTTTTTTTTTTACAAAGTTTTAAAGACTATTGTTTAAAGAGCAGTTTTAGGTTCACATGAAAATTGAGAAAAATTTTCCCAAGATATCCCATAGACTTCCCACCCCCACATGAACATGGCCTGTCTTATTATCAACATCCCCCACAAAGGAGGTACATTTATTACATTTGATGAACCCACAATGAAACATCACTGCTACTTAAAATCCATAGTTTACATTAGGAGTTCACTCTTGATGTTGTATATTCTATGGGTTTGGACAAATATAATGACATGTATCCATCATTATACTATAATACCAACAGTTTCACGGCACTAAAAATCCTCTGTGCTCTACTTATTCACCCCCATCTCCCCCAAACCCTGGCAACCACTGATCTTTTTACGGTCTCTATAGTTTTGCTTTCCAGAATGGCATATAGTTGGAATTAATTCAGTATGTAGCTTTTTCAAATTGGTTTCTTTCTTTTAGAAATGCATATTTAAATTTCTTCCATGTCTTTTCATGGCTTGATAGCTCATTTCTTTTTACTGCTGAACAGTATTCACTTTTTTGGATATAGCACTTACTAAAAGGACATCTTGTCAGCTTTTAAGTTTTAGAGACCTGCATCTGCCAGTGTGGGGACAGAAGGTGTGACCCCTCGGCTGCTCTCTGCATGGGGCTGGTGTCCTCTTGGGCTATTTGTACAAATAAATCTGAGACAGGAAAAAAAATCATAACTGCTATCATAGTTATTAGAGTGAAATTTAAGGACATAAAAAGTATAGTAATAATCATAGGTCTAAACTAATTACTATGGCAAATCAGATGTTGGTGTGCTGTGGTTTATATAAAACATTTAAGTTCTCCAGATTGCTAGTAACTTCAAACAGGTTTCACATAGAAAGTCCAAGATAGTAGCAAACACTTGCCATCCTTAAATTATTCTTCAAAAATGCCTAGCTACCTTCTTGGAAGGAAATACAGCAAGAACAAAATACAGATTTATATTTCAATAAAATATAAATTTTTCACTGTGATAATAAGATGCCTATTTTTAATATGCTTTTCTTTATTGTTAAGTAAAACTAAAACTTGTGAAATGACCAGAGGCACCTTTTTTTTTTTTTTTACAAAGTTTTAAAGACTATTGTTTAAAGAGCAGTTTTAGGTTCACATGAAAATTGAGAAAAATTTTCCCAAGATATCCCATAGACTTCCCACCCCCACATGAACATGGCCTGTCTTATTATCAACATCCCCCACAAAGGAGGTACATTTATTACATTTGATGAACCCACAATGAAACATCACTGCTACTTAAAATCCATAGTTTACATTAGGAGTTCACTCTTGATGTTGTATATTCTATGGGTTTGGACAAATATAATGACATGTATCCATCATTATACTATAATACCAACAGTTTCACGGCACTAAAAATCCTCTGTGCTCTACTTATTCACCCCCATCTCCCCCAAACCCTGGCAACCACTGATCTTTTTACGGTCTCTATAGTTTTGCTTTCCAGAATGGCATATAGTTGGAATTAATTCAGTATGTAGCTTTTTCAAATTGGTTTCTTTCTTTTAGAAATGCATATTTAAATTTCTTCCATGTCTTTTCATGGCTTGATAGCTCATTTCTTTTTACTGCTGAACAGTATTCACTTTTTTGGATATAGCACTTACTAAAAGGACATCTTGTCAGCTTTTAAGTTTTGACAGTTTTGAATAAAGCTGGTATAAACATCTACATACAGGTTTCTATGCAGACATACTTTTCAGCTTCTTTGGATTTATACAGACGTCCATCAGCTCGCACAGGTGTTGGTCCCAGGACTCTCATAGATACCCAAATCTGCAGAAGCTCAAATTCCCTATTCAAAATGGTATGATACAGGTGGTCCTTCATATCAGAGGGTTTCACATCCTTGCATTCAACAAAGCAAAGTTAAAAAAATCAATCTATAAGGATTTCCCTGGTTGTCCAGTGGTTAGGACTCCACTCTTTCACTACTAGAGGTCAGAGTTCAATCGTGGCTGGATAACTAGAATCCCACAAGCTGTGTGGTGCAACCAAAAACCTTTCAGAAGCAGAGAGGGGTGGAGCTAAGATGGCGGCGTAGAAGGACGTGCACTTACCTATTTTGCAAAATCGCCTGAATTGCAACGAGTTCCTGGGAAACCATCGACAGAAGGAGTTTGGATCTGATCACAGAAAGATACCCCACATCGAAGAACGAAGAAGTTGCAACAATATGGTAGGAAGGCGCAGTCGTGCTTTTAAAAGTCAAACCTCATACCCGCCAGAGAGGCCGGGTGGGCCAAAGGCGCAAAGCCTGTTGCAGATCAAGACCCGGGAAAGGAGTGGTGATGCCCACAAGGGACTGAGCCAGACCTGCTTTGGAGGGCCCAAGTACCCCCTTGAGCTATTAGTGCCCTTGAGCAGTCCCAGGAAGAAAGCTTAGTTCCCTTTGAAGGAGGTTACCATTAACCGGATCATAAAGCCGCCTAGTAGGACTGGAAACTCTGTGCGCACCGTGATCCGGGAGAGGGGAATAGCAATCCTGCAGAAGACTGAACCAGACTCACCTCTGAGTAATCTGACGTCTCCCGTGGTGGCGGGGGTCGACGGTGGCTTGCAGCGGGGTCGGGGTCACTACGGGATCACTACGGAAGTGTTTCCCATAGATTTCTTTTACTGCTTTTGCTAGAATGCATATTTAAATTTCTTCCATGTCATGGCTTGATAGCTCATTTCTTTTTACTGCTGAACAGTATTCACTTTTTTGGATATAGCACTTACTAAAAGGACATCTTGTCAGCTTTTAAGTTTTGACAGTTTTGAATAAAGCTGGTATAAACATCTACATACAGGTTTCTATGCAGACATACTTTTCAGCTTCTTTGGATTTATACAGACGTCCATCAGCTCGCACAGGTGTTGGTCCCAGGACTCTCATAGATACCCAAATCTGCAGAAGCTCAAATTCCCTATTCAAAATGGTATGATACAGGTGGTCCTTCATATCAGAGGGTTTCACATCCTTGCATTCAACAAAGCAAAGTTAAAAAATCAATCTATAAGGATTTCCCTGGTTGTCCAGTGGTTAGGACTCCACTCTTTCACTACTAGAGGTCAGAGTTCAATCGTGGCTGGATAACTAGAATCCCACAAGCTGTGTGGTGCAACCAAAAACCTTTCAGAAGCAGAGAGGGGTGGAGCTAAGATGGCGGCGTAGAAGGACGTGCACTTACCTATTTTGCAAAATCGCCTGAATTGCAACGAGTTCCTGGGAAACCATCGACAGAAGGAGTTTGGATCTGATCACAGAAAGATACCCCACATCGAAGAACGAAGAAGTTGCAACAATATGGTAGGAAGGGCGCAGTCGTGCTTTTAAAAGTCAAACCTCATACCCGCCAGAGAGGCCGGGTGGGCCAAAGGCGCAAAGCCTGTTGCAGATCAAGACCCGGGAAAGGAGTGGTGATGCCCACAAGGGACTGAGCCAGACCTGCTTTGGAGGGCCCAAGTACCCCCTTGAGCTATTAGTGCCCTTGAGCAGTCCCAGGAAGAAAGCTTAGTTCCCTTTGAAGGAGGTTACCATTAACCGGATCATAAAGCCGCCTAGTAGGACTGGAAACTCTGTGCGCACCGTGATCCGGGAGAGGGGAATAGCAATCCTGCAGAAGACTGAACCAGACTCACCTCTGAGTAATCTGACGTCTCCCGTGGTGGCGGGGGTCGACGGTGGCTTGCAGCGGGGTCGGGGTCACTACGGGATCACTACGGAAGTGTTTCCCATAGAGCGTGTGGGAATAAATCCTTTGTGAGAGAGACGCCATTTTCCCTACTGTAGTTTGGCTGCTGGTCAAACTGCAGGGCTGCTGGTCAAGCTACAGGGAGGGAATTTAGCTCCACCCAGCAAGAAAAGGGATTTGGATTAAGAAACTCCCAGGGCCAGCCTGGGCGGACCTTTCAGTTCTGGAATAGGCCGAATTAAACAAGCAGTCAAAGAGGTCTTCAGATCCAACCACCGCCAGAGGCAAGAAAAAGACTGCTAATTCCTGAAGAGCCAGCAAGAGACAGAAGAACATAAACACTATTTTCACGTTTTATCTGAAGCAGGAGTTATTGCTGGATTTTTAAAATTTCAATTTATTTCTTATTCTTTTTTATTGCTTTTTACATTTGTTTTTGTTTTCAATTTTTCCCCCTTTTTTCCAAACCCTCTCAGTGCCCCCCTGTTTTTGTTTTTTTGGGGTGTGTGTGTGTGTGAGTGTGGGTGTGTTTATTTCCTCCATTGAATTCTACTGAAGCTACTAATCTTATCGGTAAGACTGAATATATTCACGTTTACATAATTTTTTTTTTTTGCTTTTTCCTTTTAAACTACACATTTTATTTTGATATAAACTTCTGGTTCCCCATTGGCCTTTTAAGGTTCTGTGGGGGCTTTGTTTGCTTTTATTGTTTTTGCTTTGTTTTTCTATATTTTTCTATACACTTATCTCTGTTTTAATTTTTAAATTTTTTTATTTGTACTACTACTTCCTCTATAACTCTTTGCTTTCTCTGATGCTTCTTTCCTAGCACTAAACTCTAATACATACAAATCTTTATCTCCCTATATTTAACTTTGCAGTATTATTCTATATTTCTCTTCTATCCTCCCTTTCTCTTTTTCCCTTTTCCCACCATATTTCTTAGTCTGTTCTGTCCTGATTGCCTTATCCCCAATGGGGACCCTGCTCTAGCATTATTCTCCAGTTTATGCTCTACTTAGTTTGGTTATTAACTGGTGGATATCATTCTTGGTTTTCTCTATTCGGACATTCTAATTGGACAGCTACATGCAAAAAAAAAAAAATGAAGTTGGAACATTCGCTGACACCATACGCAAAGATCAACTCAAAATGGATTAAAGACCTAAATGTAAGACCAGACACCATCAAACTCTTAGAGGAGAATATAGGCAAAACACGCAAGGACATGAATCAAAGAAAGATCTTCTCTGACCCACCTACTAGAATAGCGGAACTCAAAAGAAAAATGAACATGTGAGACCTCATGAAACTTAAAAGCTTTTGTACAGCAACAGAAACTACAAAAAAGCTGAACAGACAGCCCACAGAATGGGAGAAAATCATAGCAAATGAAACAACAGACAAAGAATTAATCTCCAAAATCTACAAGCAACTCAGACAACTTAGCACTGGAAAAGTGAACAACCCAATCAAAAAATGGGAAAAGGACCTAAACAGACACCTCTCCAAAGAGGACATACAGATGGCCAAAAAACACATGAAACAATGCTCAACTTCGCTTATAATTAGAGAAACGCAAATCAAAACTACAATGAGATATCACCTCACATCCGTCAGAATGGCCCTCATCCACAAATCAACAGACAATAAATGCTGGAGAGTCTGTGGAGAAAAGGGAACACTCCTGCATTGCTGGTGGGAATGTAGATTGATACAGCCTCTATGGAAGACAGTCTGGAAATTTCTTAAAAAACTAAAAATAGAAGCACCATATGACCCAGCAATCCCACTCGTAGGCTTATACCCTGATGAAATCAAATCTGAAAGGAGCACCTGTACCCCAGTGTTCATGTCAGCTCTCTATACAATAGCTGGAACATGGAAGCAACCTAGATGCCCATCGACGAATGAATGGATCGAAAAGCTCTGGTACATATATACAATGGAATACACAGCAAATGCCTAATACATACTACTCTTTATCTCCCTATATTTACCTTTGCAGTATTATTCTATCTTTCTCTTCTATCCTTCCTTTCTCTTTGTCCCTTTTCCCACCATATTTCTTAGTCTGTTCTGTCCTGATTGCCTTATCCCCAATGGGGACCCTGCTCTAGCATTATTCTCCAGTTTATGCTCTACTTAGTTTGGTTATTAACTGGTGGATATCATTCTTGGTTTTCTCTATTCGGACATTCTAATTGGACAGCTACATGCAAAAAAAAAAAAATGAAGTTGGAACATTCGCTGACACCATACGCAAAGATCAACTCAAAATGGATTAAAGACCTAAATGTAAGACCAGACACCATCAAACTCTTAGAGGAGAATATAGGCAAAACACGCAAGGACATGAATCAAAGAAAGATCTTCTCTGACCCACCTACTAGAATAGCGGAACTCAAAAGAAAAATGAACATGTGAGACCTCATGAAACTTAAAAGCTTTTGTACAGCAACAGAAACTACAAAAAAGCTGAACAGACAGCCCACAGAATGGGAGAAAATCATAGCAAATGAAACAACAGACAAAGAATTAATCTCCAAAATCTACAAGCAACTCAGACAACTTAGCACTGGAAAAGTGAACAACCCAATCAAAAAATGGGAAAAGGACCTAAACAGACACCTCTCCAAAGAGGACATACAGATGGCCAAAAAACACATGAAACAATGCTCAACTTCGCTTATAATTAGAGAACCGCAAATCAAAACTACAATGAGATATCACCTCACATCCGTCAGAATGGCCCTCATCCACAAATCAACAGACAATAAATGCTGGAGAGTCTGTGGAGAAAAGGGAACACTCCTGCATTGCTGGTGGGAATGTAGATTGATACAGCCTCTATGGAAGACAGTCTGGAAATTTCTTAAAAAACTAAAAATAGAAGCACCATATGACCCAGCAATCCCACTCGTAGGCTTATACCCTGATGAAATCAAATCTGAAAGGAGCACCTGTACCCCAGTGTTCATGTCAGCTCTCTATACAATAGCTGGAACATGGAAGCAACCTAGATGCCCATCGACGAATGAATGGATCGAAAAGCTCTGGTACATATATACAATGGAATACTACACAGCTGTAAAAAGAAATGCAGAAGAATCAGCGCTAATGAGGTGGCTGGATCTAGAACCTATCATAAAAAGTGAAGTCAGTCAGAAAGAGAAGGACAAGTACAATATACTGACACATATATATGGAATCTAGTAGGATGGTGATGATGGCACATGCAGTGAAACGACGGAAAGACAGACATGGACAGTGGACATATGGACATTGTGGGGAAGGAACAGAGGGTGGGAGGCGTAAAGGAAGTAGCATGAAGGCCTGTACTATCATAAGTGAAGAAAATAGCTATAGTCATTGCTCTCTGAGAAAAGAGGATCCTGCAGGGGTGCTGTATGACGGTCTGGAGGGGTGGGATGGAGGGGATATACATGTGACTAATCTGAGAACATACATATCTGTAAACAACAAAACTCTGTAAAAGTTAAAAGTAAAATAAAAGTTAAAAAAAAAAGACAATTAAAAGGAAAAAACAAAAAACCAAACCAAACCAAACCAAAACAAATATATATGGATCTATAGCTGCATTCCACAGCACATCTTGTTTTGTGAAGGGTGTGAGGTCTCTGTCTAGAGTTGTATTTTTTGCCTGAGGCACTTTCTGTGTTTAAAAATTAATCACTGCAGAGAGAAAATGCCAAGTACTTCTGTTCGAAATACCAAAAATCATACTGAAGAATTCTTTTTTTACTGAGATATAATTCACATCCCATATAATCTGTGATTTAAATGTATAATTTAGTGGTTTCTAGTATATTAACAAAGGGTTTCCTGGTGACTCAGATGGTAAAAAGCCTGCCTATAATGCAGGAGACCTAGCTTGAACCTTGGGCCAGGAAGATCCCTGAGAAGGAAATTGCAACCCACTCCAATATTCTTGCCCAGGAAATCCCATGGACAGTTGCTGGTGGGAATGTAGATTGATACAGCCTCTATGGAAGACAGTCTGGAAATTTCTTAAAAAACTAAAAATAGAAGCACCATATGACCCAGCAATCCCACTCGTAGGCTTATACCCTGATGAAATCAAATCTGAAAGGAGCACCTGTACCCCAGTGTTCATGTCAGCTCTCTATACAATAGCTGGAACATGGAAGCAACCTAGATGCCCATCGACGAATGAATGGATCGAAAAGCTCTGGTACATATATACAATGGAATACTACACAGCTGTAAAAAGAAATGCAGAAGAATCAGCGCTAATGAGGTGGCTGGATCTAGAACCTATCATAAAAAGTGAAGTCAGTCAGAAAGAGAAGGACAAGTACAATATACTGACACATATATATGGAATCTAGTAGGATGGTGATGATGGCACATGCAGTGAAACGACGGAAAGACAGACATGGACAGTGGACATATGGACATTGTGGGGAAGGAACAGAGGGTGGGAGGCGTAAAGGAAGTAGCATGAAGGCCTGTACTATCATAAGTGAAGAAAATAGCTATAGTCATTGCTCTCTGAGAAAAGAGGATCCTGCAGGGGTGCTGTATGACGGTCTGGAGGGGTGGGATGGAGGGGATATACATGTGACTAATCTGAGAACATACATATCTGTAAACAACAAAACTCTGTAAAAGTTAAAAGTAAAATAAAAGTTAAAAAAAAAAGACAATTAAAAGGAAAAAACAAAAAACCAAACCAAACCAAACCAAAACAAATATATATGGATCTATAGCTGCATTCCACAGCACATCTTGTTTTGTGAAGGGTGTGAGGTCTCTGTCTAGAGTTGTATTTTTTGCCTGAGGCACTTTCTGTGTTTAAAAATTAATCACTGCAGAGAGAAAATGCCAAGTACTTCTGTTCGAAATACCAAAAATCATACTGAAGAATTCTTTTTTTACTGAGATATAATTCACATCCCATATAATCTGTGATTTAAATGTATAATTTAGTGGTTTCTAGTATATTAACAAAGGGTTTCCCTGGTGACTCAGATGGTAAAAAGCCTGCCTATAATGCAGGAGACCTAGCTTCGAACCTTGGGCCAGGAAGATCCCCTGGAGAAGGAAATTGCAACCCACTCCAATATTCTTGCCCAGGAAATCCCATGGACAGAGGCACTTGGTGGGTTTGACCATGGCGTCAAAAGAGTCAGACACAACTTAGTCACTAAACCACCATGGTATACTACTAAATATTCTATTGCTTAGATGTATCACATTTAAAAATCATTCATCAATAGATGGACATGTAAGTTGTTTCCACTTTTTTTTTTCACTATTTTGAATAACACACCAATTGAACATTTGTGTACAGTTTTATGTGGACACTTGTTTTCATTTCTATTGAGTGTATACCCAGAAGCAGAACTCCTGGGTGATGCAGTAACTCTCTGTGTAAATTTCTGAGCAACTGCAAGACTGCTTTGCAAAGTGACTGTACCATTTTGTATTTCTGCCAGTAATGTGTGAGAACCCCACTTTCTTCAAATCCTCACGCTTGTTATGATTCATTTCTAAAAAAATATAACCATTCTAGTAAATGTGAGGTAATAGCTCCATACTGAGATTTTAAAAGCATTTGTGGAAAAATTACTGATTATAGATTAAATACTGATTGTAGAATAAATATTGATTATTTTAATCAGTGAAAGATTTTTCAAAGCCCAAAGTTCAGTTGTTTCTGAAATGATTAATGAGAGTATAATTAATGAATAATCACAATCTCTTACTCTAGCCATGTTTTATGACTTTCTACAAATATCTACATCAAATTATATAACCCAGACAATTATACAAATATTAGATGATTATGTTTGTGGAGAATATAAATGGGTTAAACAGTAAAACTACTGATAACTAGAGAGTCTGGTATATTAGCTCATAGAAAGAGAAAGCTTCTTTTGATAGAGAATAGTCTATAGCTACATTTACTCTTATCTGGGCTCTTTCTGTTGTCTAATCAAAGCTCTTTAAAAAATCCATTAGAGGGCTTCCCTGGTGGTGCAGTGGGTAAGGACACCGTCTTGCAGTGCAAGGGGCGCCGGTTGGATCCCTGGCCTGGGAAGATCCCACATGCCGCGGAGCGGCTGGACCAATGTGTCCAATTACCGAGCCGGAGCTCTGGTGTGCATGCGCCCAGAGCCGGCGCTCTGCGACAACAGAGGCCACTGCGATGGGAGGCCCACACGGGCCAAAGAACAAAGATGGATGAAAATGGACAAATGAAAGACCAATAGAAGTGGCCCGCCTGCTCCGCTCCCTCCCCACCCCTCCCCCACCAAAAAAAAAAAAATCCGTTAGAATATAAATTCACATCCCTCAACACCACTAAGACATTTAACAGAACAACGTCAGAATGAATAAGGCATTTTTATGGTATCCTTCCCATGGTGGGCTGAACAAGAGGCCCCCAAAGATACTTACATCCTAGTTCTTCTGAATATCACCTGAAGAAACAAAAAAGGACTTTGCAAATGTGATTAACTTAAGATCTTGAGATGGGAGGATTATCCCAGACTACCCAGGTAGTCCCTAAATGTAATCACATGTATCCTTGTAAGAGAGACTGAAGGAGCATTGACATAGAAGAGGGAGCATGGAAAGTAGACTGGAGTGATGTGCCACAAGCAAAGGAGTGCTGACAGCCGCCAGAAAACTGGAAGGCACAGAGAACTCTCCCTGAGAGCCTCCAGTGGGAGCCTGGCCCTCATGACACCTGGATTTTGACTCAGTGAAACAGATTTCAGACATCTGGCCTCTGGAACTGTGAAAAAATAAGTTTCTGTTGTTCTAAAACCAACAGGCTTGCTGTGACTTGTTACAGCAGCCATAGGAAACTAATACACACCTCAGGAAAATAAACATACATCAAACAAACAAACAAAACCTGAAGTAAAGCACTTAGAGTCTTGAATTCGATGTTTAACTTGGCAATCACGAGTCAGGTAAAATAAAAACATTTCCAGGCAGGCGAGATCTCAAGAAATGTATCTCCTCTGTACTATTTCTCAGGAAGCTACAGGGGTAAATAAGGGAGTAAACCAATAAAAAGGACACAGATGAGATCCAGAAAATATGATCTCCAACTTACTACCCAGCATGGCCAAAAAAATAACAGCAACAACAATAATAACCAAGGGAAACCCCAGGGTGGCAGCTGGTACAGGCGTAGAAGGTCAACAATTAGGAACAACTTGAAACTGATAGTTTCTAATGTAACTGAACTGGTGGAAAGTTTTACTGAGAGGACATATGAAAAATTAGGACAATAAGGAAAACTAATCAAACAAAGCTGGGCAATTTTTAACTTTAGGATAGACAAAAAGCAAAGGAAATATAATCTCACTAGATTGTAATGCTCAGCTATGAATAGGCATATAACCTAAATACAGGTCTTCGATTTAACACAAATTATAATATTGGATGTATGGGAAAGGGAAAGCAAGGGATGTTAAAGTTTGAGAACTAAATTCCAGTCTTTTGTAAGAGGAAGTCAATAAATAAAGTTTAAAATTGATTACTCAAAAGGTGACAGTATATACACATTTTTTACAAAAATGAAAAATGTATAAATGCTAGAAAAGAAGTTAAGTTGAAAGTAGTTATTTCTGGAGTGACAAGTCTGGAGGGGCTCGGGTGAGATAAGGTAGGAAAATAGCTTTTTTGTTGTTGTTTTGATAAGCCTTTTAGAAACTATTGAACTTTTAAAATAATGTCCATGTTTTACTTTTGGAAAAATAAAATTCAATTAAAAATAATTTATACAGGAATATACACACTCTTAAAAGAGTAAATGCTAGGTCAAATACATATAATATCATGGCCAATGATATTACATTGGTAGAATTTAGGTTACTATTGTTAGAGTATTAAAAATAATTTCTAAACATGCCCAAACTTTCAAGAGAGACCCATTGATTAGCTTGAGTAGGTGGAGATCTACGGAGCCGATGTAAAATGACCTATCTGTGATAGCCGCCTGCCTAGTGCAACAAAACTCTTACGAATGTCCATAAGACCGTGGCCATCTCCATCAGATTTAGTCTTGAGGGCAAGAACTATAATTCAACCATTTTGAAAATGCCTGGCTAATAATAAGCAACTCAATAAGGATATGATGAAAAAATGGGGTACAGGTGCACTGCTCAGTTACTTAGTTGTGTCCAACTCTTTGTGACCCTTACCAACTTTTTAGCATGGCCAAAAAATAACAGCAACAATAATAACCAAGGGAAACCCCAGGGTGGCAGTAAGGTCAACAATTAGGAACAACTTGAAACTGATAGTTTCTAATGTAACTGAACTGGTGGAAAGTTTTACTGAGAGGACATATGAAAAATTAGGACAATAAGGAAAACTAATCAAACAAAGCTGGGCAATTTTTAACTTTAGGATAGACAAAAAGCAAAGGAAATATAATCTCACTAGATTGTAATGCTCAGCTATGAATAGGCATATAACCTAAATACAGGTCTTCGATTTAACACAAATTATAATATTGGATGTATGGGAAAGGGAAAGCAAGGGATGTTAAAGTTTGAGAACTAAATTCCAGTCTTTTGTAAGAGGAAGTCAATAAATAAAGTTTAAAATTGATTACTCAAAAGGTGACAGTATATACACATTTTTTACAAAAATGAAAAATGTATAAATGCTAGAAAAGAAGTTAAGTTGAAAGTAGTTATTTCTGGAGTGACAAGTCTGGAGGGGCTCGGGTGAGATAAGGTAGGAAAATAGCTTTTTTGTTGTTGTTTTGATAAGCCTTTTAGAAACTATTGAACTTTTAAAATAATGTCCATGTTTTACTTTTGGAAAAATAAAATTCAATTAAAAATAATTTATACAGGAATATACACACTCTTAAAAGAGTAAATGCTAGGTCAAATACATATAATATCATGGCCAATGATATTACATTGGTAGAATTTAGGTTACTATTGTTAGAGTATTAAAAATAATTTCTAAACATGCCCAAACTTTCAAGAGAGACCCATTGATTAGCTTGAGTAGGTGGAGATCTACGGAGCCGATGTAAAATGACCTATCTGTGATAGCCGCCTGCCTAGTGCAACAAAACTCTTACGAATGTCCATAAGACCGTGGCCATCTCCATCAGATTTAGTCTTGAGGGCAAGAACTATAATTCAACCATTTTGAAAATGCCTGGCTAATAATAAGCAACTCAATAAGGATATGATGAAAAAATGGGGTACAGGTGCACTGCTCAGTTACTTAGTTGTGTCCAACTCTTTGTGACCCTTACCAACTGTAGTCTGTCCATGGAATTTTCTAGGCAGGAATATTGGAGTGGGTTGCCATTTCCTGCTCTAAGGAATCTTCCTGGCCCAGGGATCGAATGCACGTCTCTTGTGTAGGTACACTGACCATATGAAAAAACCAGGTGAATTAGGTGGGGGAGATTAGCAGTTAACAATCTAGGGTTGGGATCAGAATTCTGACAGAGGAATTCCTTCTTTGTTACTTATTAGGTGTAGACTATAGAAAATACGCTTACTTGGCCTATTTATAAAACAGTGAGAAATACTAGTTTCTGCTTCAAAGAGTTGTTCTGAAAGTTAAATAAATGGTACACACAACATCTTTCATAAAGTCTGATGCCTGGGAGCCCTAGACAAATGACAGCTATAACTATTACCAAATGGAAACTCTTGAGTTTTCTTGCATCAACTCAAATGACTGCTAATGTAAATACTGTTTTTGTTTCTGGCAGCACAGTTTTGTTTCTTGTGGGATCTTAGTTCCCTGACCAGGGATCTAACCTGGGCCCCAGCAGTGAAAGAGGCCAGTTCTAATCATTGGACTACCAGGGAATTCCCTAAATATTATTTAGATGTTTACCAATGAGAAAGAAAAGAAGTTTTTGGCCTATTATGTGCCAGGTACTTTATACATGTTATTATTTTAATTCTTACAATAATAATAATCATTTTTATCTTCATTTTACAGATAAGGAAACCAAGGTTGAGAAAAGTTTATTTGTTTAATGACTACCTTGTGTAAGGCTCCCTTCACGACACTGGGAAAATAATACTGAACAAAACTATCATCATCTTTGATGAAACTTATATTCTAGCAAGGTAGATAGATAATGCACTGTGATGTAATTATATATTATAGTAAGGGTTCTGAAGGAAATAAAGAGGTTCATGAGCCAGAAAATTATAGGAGGAATATGTTGTAGATAAGATGGTCAAGAGAGGCTTTCTTTTAATTATTTTTTTAAATGTTTGTTTTAATTTATTTATTTGGCCTCAACAGGTCTCAGTTGCTGCATGCAGGATTTTTAGTTGCAGCATGTGAGATCTAGTTTCCTGACCAGGAATCCAACCCAGGCCCCCTGCACTGGGGCATGAAGTTTTAGCTACTGGACCACCAAGGAAGTCCCAAGAGAGGCCTTTTTAAAGAGAAAATTGAGCTGATATTTGAACGATGAGAATGGGTAAGGCATGCAAGGAGCCACGGTTATAGGGACACGGTACAGCAAATACAAAGGTCTGGCTGCAAGAAAGAGCTTAGAATGCTCTGGAGCACAATAGTGGCTGGAGTTGTTTGTGCAGACCAAGGCCAGATCATGAAGGTGTTGGAGCCCATGAAAGGTTGCCCTAAAATGTATCTCAGTGCCATATTTTTAGTCAATTAATCAATTACTTTCTTGGGTTGTGCTAGGTCTTTGTTTGGCTTCCCAGGTGGTGCTAGTGGTAAAGAACCTGCCTGCCAATGGGTTCAATCTCTGGACTGGGAAGATCCCCAGGAGGAGGGCATGGCAACCCACTCCAATATTCTTGCCTGAAGAATCCCATGGACAGAGGAGCCTGGCAGGCTATGGTCCATAGGGTCGCAAAGAGTTGGACACGACTGAACCAACTTAGCACATACCCACATGCGAGGGTCTTTGTTGCTGGGTGCAGACTTTCTCTAGTTTCTAGGAGTGGAGTCAACTCACCAGTTGTGGTGTGCAGGCTCCTCACCGCAGTGGCTTCTCTTGTTGCAGAGCACAGGCTCTAGGCACGTGGACTTCAGGAGCTGTGGCACACAGACTTAGTTGCTCTGAAACACGTGGGATCTTCTTGGTCCAGGAATTGAACTTGCGTCCCCTGCATTGGCAGGCAGATTCTTAATCACTGTACCACCAAGGAAGCCCCTTAATGTCATATTGATAATTTGGAATTAAAGTTACTTAAGAAATGGTCAATGCTAATGGTGTAGAGACAAGTGTTCTCCTGGGCACTGTTGCTGGGATTGTAAATTGGTGCATCATTTATGCAAAACAGCATGAAAGTTTCTCAGAAATTAAAAACAAAAATTAATTTATTTTTTAATTTTTTGTTTGTTTTAATTTATTTATTTGGCCTCAACAGGTCTCAGTTGCTGCATGCAGGATTTTTAGTTGCAGCATGTGAGATCTAGTTTCCTGACCAGGAATCCAACCCAGGCCCCCTGCACTGGGGCATGAAGTTTTAGCTACTGGACCACCAAGGAAGTCCCAAGAGAGGCCTTTTTAAAGAGAAAATTGAGCTGATATTTGAACGATGAGAATGGGTAAGGCATGCAAGGAGCCACGGTTATAGGGACACGGTACAGCAAATACAAAGGTCTGGCTGCAAGAAAGAGCTTAGAATGCTCTGGAGCACAATAGTGGCTGGAGTTGTTTGTGCAGACCAAGGCCAGATCATGAAGGTGTTGGAGCCCATGAAAGGTTGCCCTAAAATGTATCTCAGTGCCATATTTTTAGTCAATTAATCAATTACTTTCTTGGGTTGTGCTAGGTCTTTGTTTGGCTTCCCAGGTGGTGCTAGTGGTAAAGAACCTGCCTGCCAATGGGTTCAATCTCTGGACTGGGAAGATCCCCAGGAGGAGGGCATGGCAACCCACTCCAATATTCTTGCCTGAAGAATCCCATGGACAGAGGAGCCTGGCAGGCTATGGTCCATAGGGTCGCAAAGAGTTGGACACGACTGAACCAACTTAGCACATACCCACATGCGAGGGTCTTTGTTGCTGGGTGCAGACTTTCTCTAGTTTCTAGGAGTGGAGTCAACTCACCAGTTGTGGTGTGCAGGCTCCTCACCGCAGTGGCTTCTCTTGTTGCAGAGCACAGGCTCTAGGCACGTGGACTTCAGGAGCTGTGGCACACAGACTTAGTTGCTCTGAAACACGTGGGATCTTCTTGGTCCAGGAATTGAACTTGCGTCCCCTGCATTGGCAGGCAGATTCTTAATCACTGTACCACCAAGGAAGCCCCTTAATGTCATATTGATAATTTGGAATTAAAGTTACTTAAGAAATGGTCAATGCTAATGGTGTAGAGACAAGTGTTCTCCTGGGCACTGTTGCTGGGATTGTAAATTGGTGCATCATTTATGCAAAACAGCATGAAAGTTTCTCAGAAATTAAAAAACAAAAACCTGTTATGTGAGGTTTACATTTACTGGTAGAACAGAAATACAGTAATCTGAGAGGGTACAGGCACTCTAATATTTATTTTAGCATTATTTCCAGGAACCAAGATATGGAAAAAAACCTAAATTTCCATTAACAGATGAATCGTTAGAGGAGAAGTAGTGTGTGCATGGCACACACATATACGTGTGTGTACATACACACACAGGAATATTATTCAGCCATAAATAAAGTCTAGCCATTTGCAACAACATGGAAGGCTCTAGAGGATGTTACACTAAGTGAAAGAAGTCAGATGTAGAAAGACAGATACTGCATGATCTCTTTATGTGTGGAATATAAGAAACAAAACATAGTGAAAACAGGGCTTCCCTGGTGGTCCAGTGGGTAAGGACACCGTCTTGCAGTGCAAGGGGCACCGGTTCGATCCCTGGCCTGGGAAGATCCCACGTGCCGCGGAGCGGCTGGACCGATGTGTCCAATTACCGAGCCGGAGCTCTGGAGCGCATGCACCACGATGGGAGGCCCACACGGGCCAAAGAAAAAAAAGATGGATGAAAATAGATAAATGAAAGACCAATAGAAGTGGCCCACCTGCCCCCCTCCCTTCCCAACCCGCCCCCCTACACACAAAAAAAACATAGTGAAAACAAATTCGTAGCTATGAAGAACAAATGTGTGGTTGTTGCCAAAAGGAAGGGCTGTGAGGTGCCTGGTAAAACAGATGAAGGCATTAAGCCATTCCAACTTCTAGGTATTTATGTAAGTCATGGGGTTGTTATATCCTGTGTAAGAAATATGTTCAAAAATATTGTAATGACATTGAGGACAGATGGCTACACATATTGTTATAATTCTTGTATAAAGCAAAGGTTGCCTCATGTATGTAGTACAGCCAAAATGAACAGTATTATGATCAAATACATTTCAATAAAAAGAGACACAACCATAGAGGAAACCTTTTAAAACTAATGCATGTGATCATTAATATTTACTACTTAACCCATAAAAATAGGAACCTTTAAAACATGATTTTCCTGGGCACTGTGCGGAGAATTGGTGCATCATTTATGCAAAACAGCATGAAAGTTTCTCAGAAATTAAAAAACAAAAACCTGTTATGTGAGGTTTACATTTACTGGTAGAACAGAAATACAGTAATCTGAGAGGGTACAGGCACTCTAATATTTATTTTAGCATTATTTCCAGGAACCAAGATATGGAAAAAAACCTAAATTTCCATTAACAGATGAATCGTTAGAGGAGAAGTAGTGTGCATGGCACACACATATACGTGTGTGTACATACACACACAGGAATATTATTCAGCCATAAATAAAGTCTAGCCATTTGCAACAACATGGAAGGCTCTAGAGGATGTTACACTAAGTGAAAGAAGTCAGATGTAGAAAGACAGATACTGCATGATCTCTTTATGTGTGGAATATAAGAAACAAAACATAGTGAAAACAGGGCTTCCCTGGTGGTCCAGTGGGTAAGGACACCGTCTTGCAGTGCAAGGGGCACCGGTTCGATCCCTGGCCTGGGAAGATCCCACGTGCCGCGGAGCGGCTGGACCGATGTGTCCAATTACCGAGCCGGAGCTCTGGAGCGCATGCACCACGATGGGAGGCCCACACGGGCCAAAGAAAAAAAAGATGGATGAAAATAGATAAATGAAAGACCAATAGAAGTGGCCCACCTGCCCCCCTCCCTTCCCAACCCGCCCCCCTACACACAAAAAAAACATAGTGAAAACAAATTCGTAGCTATGAAGAACAAATGTGTGGTTGTTGCCAAAAGGAAGGGCTGTGAGGTGCCTGGTAAAACAGATGAAGGCATTAAGCCATTCCAACTTCTAGGTATTTATGTAAGTCATGGGGTTGTTATATCCTGTGTAAGAAATATGTTCAAAAATATTGTAATGACATTGAGGACAGATGGCTACACATATTGTTATAATTCTTGTATAAAGCAAAGGTTGCCTCATGTATGTAGTACAGCCAAAATGAACAGTATTATGATCAAATACATTTCAATAAAAAGAGACACAACCATAGAGGAAACCTTTTAAAACTAATGCATGTGATCATTAATATTTACTTAATTGAATTTTTGTTACATATAGTAAACCTGCAGACATGAAAAGGACAGTAAGGCCTTTACATTCTACACATATATACTTGAAAACATATGTGAAATGGTAAAGGCAGTGAGTGCAAGTTACTCAGTCGTTGTGACCCCATGGAACTCTGTCCATAGAATCCTCCAGGCGAGAATACTAGAGTGGGTAACCATTCCCTTCTCCAGGGGATCTTCCCAGCCCAAGGATCAAACCCAGGTCTCCTGCATTGCAGGTGGACGCTATACAATCTAGAACCTACCATAAATCACCTATGTGAAACAGATCATTTGATGGTCCCACCGAGATTTGAAAAAAAAACAGATCATTTGAATAACCACTTTGAATTACACACACACAAAGAAATGGTCAATGCTAGAGGGACTCTATGACCCTCTGTATCCTTAGGAGCAGGAAATAAGTTTCTCAAGTGAAAGGTGGACTCTCTACATTTGGAGGTAAAAGAATACCCTTATGGCCAGAGATAGGGAATTCATGCAAGAAGCCTACATGAACAAATCTCCTTACTTTTAATTTGCTACCCCAAACCTAAACTCTGTTTAGATTCTTCACTAATTGAGCAACCAAAACTAAGTTTATTTGCTTTGTCAATTTTTACAAATTAATTTTTTATTTGTCTAAAATTACAAGCTGCCTGCTTTGTTCATTTCCTAGGTCCCATTTCTTTTCTTTTTTTTTTAAAGAACATTTATTTATTTATTTATTTATTTATTTATTTATTTTGGCGGGGGTGGGGAGGGAGGGGGGTGGGCAAACCACTTCCGCTGGTCTTTCATTTGTCTAGTTTCATCCATCTTTGTTCTTTGGCCCGTGTGGGCCTCCCATCGTGGTGACATCTGTTGTCGCAGAGCTCTGGCTCTGGGCGCAAGCGCTCCAGAGCTCCGTCTAGGTAATTGGACACATTGGTCCAGCCGCCGTGTGGCACGTGGGATCTTCCCAGGCCAGGGATCGAACCGGCACCCCTTGCACTACAAGGTGGTGTCCTTACCCACTGGACCACCAGGGAAGCCCCCTAGGTCCCATTTCTATGAGACCTCCCTGTGTTTCCACTAAAATTAGATTTTTTTCTCTTGTTAATATGTCTTATATCAGTTTAATTATTTCTCTAGAAATAAGAACTCAATAGTTTACCTATTCTAAAAATTTCCCCCTTCTTGACAAGGGCTTTACAGGACATGGTAAGAAGTTTGGATTAAAAAAAAAAAGAAAAATAGAAGTTTGGATTTTATCCTAAAAACAATGAAAAGCTGGGCTTCCCTGGCAGCTCTGTCGATAAAGAATTCGCCTGCAATGTAGGAGACCTGGGTTTGATCCCTGGGTCGGGAAAATTCCTTGGAGAAGGAAAAGGCAACCCACTTCAGTATTCTTGCCTGGAGAATCCTATGGACAGAGGAACCTGGCAGGCTACAGTCCATGGAGTCGCAAAGAGTCAGACGCGACTGAGTGACTAAGCATCCTAGCACAATGAAAAGTTAATTTAAGGTTAAAAAGCACACGAAGGGCATGATCTGTTTTCGTTTTTTAGAAGTGCCTTCCCTTTGCTAAGCGAAAGGGGTGTGAATGGAAAAGAACAGAAGTAAGGCGGCATATTAAGGAAGTTATTGAGGACAGTTATTTAGGGTAGAGATAAAAGAGTCATGAACTAGAGTGGTAGGCAGAGGTGATAAAATTAAATCTTGCCCTGGACAAAGAGAACAAAGGAATCAAATGTCTGGTTAGAACCACAGGTCTAAATGAGAAAGATCAGGGTGGAAATGGGGTGGGCGGGGCGGGAGGGAGGGTAAAGAGCTGTATTTTGAATAGGTCCATTGTGATATGCTGGTGAACCATCTAAGAGCAGACAGCAATAGACACCTGGCTATGCAGGATGAGATGTCCATCCAAGCTGTACATGTATACATATATATAAGCTCCTTGACCTGAGAATTTTCCACTCCATCCGGACATCGTCACTTAGGAACTACAACGATATCTCGGTACCCAGAGCCCCCACCCTGTCTAGGTAATTGGACACATTGGTCCAGCCGCCGTGTGGCACGTGGGATCTTCCCAGGCCAGGGATCGAACCGGCACCCTTGCACTACAAGGTGGTGTCCTTACCCACTGGACCACCAGGAAGCCCCCAGGTCCCATTTCTATGAGACCTCCCTGTGTTTCCACTAAAATTAGATTTTTTTCTCTTGTTAATATGTCTTATATCAGTTTAATTATTTCTCTAGAAATAAGAACTCAATAGTTTACCTATTCTAAAAATTTCCCCCTTCTTGACAAGGGCTTTACAGGACATGGTAAGAAGTTTGGATTAAAAAAAAAAAGAAAAATAGAAGTTTGGATTTTATCCTAAAAACAATGAAAAGCTGGGCTTCCCTGGCAGCTCTGTCGATAAAGAATTCGCCTGCAATGTAGGAGACCTGGGTTTGATCCCTGGGTCGGGAAAATTCCTTGGAGAAGGAAAAGGCAACCCACTTCAGTATTCTTGCCTGGAGAATCCTATGGACAGAGGAACCTGGCAGGCTACAGTCCATGGAGTCGCAAAGAGTCAGACGCGACTGAGTGACTAAGCATCCTAGCACAATGAAAAGTTAATTTAAGGTTAAAAAGCACACGAAGGGCATGATCTGTTTTCGTTTTTTAGAAGTGCCTTCCCTTTGCTAAGCGAAAGGGGTGTGAATGGAAAAGAACAGAAGTAAGGCGGCATATTAAGGAAGTTATTGAGGACAGTTATTTAGGGTAGAGATAAAAGAGTCATGAACTAGAGTGGTAGGCAGAGGTGATAAAATTAAATCTTGCCCTGGACAAAGAGAACAAAGGAATCAAATGTCTGGTTAGAACCACAGGTCTAAATGAGAAAGATCAGGGTGGAAATGGGGTGGGCGGTCGGGGAGGGAGGGTAAAGAGCTGTATTTTGAATAGGTCCATTGTGATATGCTGGTGAACCATCTAAGAGCAGACAGCAATAGACACCTGGCTATGCAGGATGAGATGTCCATCCAAGCTGTACATGTATACATATATATAAGCTCCTTGACCTGAGAATTTTCCACTCCATCCGGACATCGTCACTTAGGAACTACAACGATATCTAGGTTCCCGTGGGCTTAGGATGGCTCCAAAGCGCAGTTCCCAGAGCCGACTATGGCACAGGCCCACGATTCTTTACTTCCTGACTCTGGGACATACAGCTAAAGGAGTCACCGCAAACCCTGTCAAAACGCCCAGAGTACTCTTACGGAAGCCGGCAGTCCACAAGCTAGAGCGAAGCTGGGGAGCGCTGCCTGCTGGGATTTGTAGGCTGACGGTCGCGGGCGTTTGCTCTACTTCGAGATGCCTGCGGGATGCCGCGTTACGTAGACTGAGCCTGCAACAACTACAGCAGGACAGTGGTCTGAAAACGCATATCTGGTCTTGCATTCTTGTTTGGGACGAGGACGAGTTCTCAGCTAAAAGATAAATCCATAGTCCTAAAGTGACATTCAGAGTTCTTGTCATCACGATTTGATATCCGTGATAGCGTTAATACCGCCTAATTATTCTTCAAGACAATTCTGGAACGCTTCCTCCGAGAAAGGGACTTGCTTTGGACCTCTCTCTTCTGCGCTTCCATGCACTATCTTGCAATTCTCTAGTAAAAGTTACAGTCACGGCCAGCTTTCCTAATCTAAGCTATTTACCCTCACTAGCTCATTAGTTGTCATACAATTCTGAAACGGCTGCTATTATTCCCAATCTGCAGACGAGACGTTCTGTAATTTGAGCAAGGCCAGGTGGAAGTGTGACACTACCCCCGACATTTTTCCGAATGGACTACGAGCTCCAGGCGAGCACCGCCAGACCAGCTATTTACTTTCCCGCGGGCCACGCCCTGGGGGGCGGGAATTGGTGACGACACCGCATCCCATGATGCTTTGCGCGCCAGCGCTGCCATTGGTTCGGCGACTCGGCTGCATTTTCAAATTGAGGCGCCGAGTCGTTTGCTCGGTTTCCTGGGCTTCGGGCGGAGACTTGTTTGGTGCTTCGAAGTCTCGGGCTTTGGGACGGACGTGGCGGCCAGCCACGTTCCCTGGTGGAGAGCGATTTCCTCGGGCACGCCCGCACCTGGCAGGGAGGAGGGCACCCTTGAACCTGAGAATTTTCCACTCCATCCGGACATCGTCACTTAGGAACTACAACGATATCTAGGTTCCCGTGGGCTTAGGATGGCTCCAAAGCGCAGTTCCCAGAGCCGACTATGGCACAGGCCCACGATTCTTTACTTCCTGACTCTGGGACATACAGCTAAAGGAGTCACCGCAAACCCTGTCAAAACGCCCAGAGTACTCTTACGGAAGCCGGCAGTCCACAAGCTAGAGCGAAGCTGGGGAGCGCTGCCTGCTGGGATTTGTAGGCTGACGGTCGCGGGCGTTTGCTCTACTTCGAGATGCCTGCGGGATGCCGCGTTACGTAGACTGAGCCTGCAACAACTACAGCAGGACAGTGGTCTGAAAACGCATATCTGGTCTTGCATTCTTGTTTGGGACGAGGACGAGTTCTCAGCTAAAAGATAAATCCATAGTCCTAAAGTGACATTCAGAGTTCTTGTCATCACGATTTGATATCCGTGATAGCGTTAATACCGCCTAATTATTCTTCAAGACAATTCTGGAACGCTTCCTCCGAGAAAGGGACTTGCTTTGGACCTCTCTCTTCTGCGCTTCCATGCACTATCTTGCAATTCTCTAGTAAAAGTTACAGTCACGGCCAGCTTTCCTAATCTAAGCTATTTACCCTCACTAGCTCATTAGTTGTCATACAATTCTGAAACGGCTGCTATTATTCCCAATCTGCAGACGAGACGTTCTGTAATTTGAGCAAGGCCAGGTGGAAGTGTGACACTACCCCCGACATTTTTCCGAATGGACTACGAGCTCCAGGCGAGCACCGCCAGACCAGCTATTTACTTTCCCGCGGGCCACGCCCTGGGGGGCGGGAATTGGTGACGACACCGCATCCCATGATGCTTTGCGCGCCAGCGCTGCCATTGGTTCGGCGACTCGGCTGCATTTTCAAATTGAGGCGCCGAGTCGTTTGCTCGGTTTCCTGGGCTTCGGGCGGAGACTTGTTTGGTGCTTCGAAGTCTCGGGCTTTGCGGGACGGACGTGGCGGCCAGCCACGTTCCCTGGTGGAGAGCGATTTCCTCGGGCACGCCCGCACCTGGCAGGGGAGGAGGGCACCCAGGTCCGCGCCCGCCGGTGAGCCGCTCCACGCCCCACCTTGCCCGAGTCCGTGAGCCGGCCTTCGTTTTTCGGCGGAGGCCGTTATGGCGTCTCAGCCGAATTCATCTTCAAAGAAGAAAGATGAAAAGGGGAAGAACATCCAGGTGGTGGTGAGATGCAGGTAGGGCGAGCTCGCAGGGTTTGGAGCCCCGGAGTTTGCTGCTGGGCACCTTCCTGAGCGGTCCGAGGAGGGGGGTTTTGTTTGCAATTTCTGAAGGGACCAGACCTTCCTGTTTCATAATTTCCTGCGTTCTGTTCGAGAAAATGACACCAGGCTAACCGGGAGGAATAAATTAGTGGTTTTTTGTTCATTTGTTTGTTTCAGAAGAAAGGATATTTGTATCTGAGTTTATAGTTTAAACTGCAGTTGAGGAGAAGTCGGTCGCCGTTCTGTAGTGAAATATGATTTTTAAAAAACTACTGTCGGCGAAGATTTAGGTGTCTTCTATATGCCACTGCCTGTTGATTCGTTCGGAAACGACTGTGCACATATTTTGCATAGGTTTTAGCACTTAACGTTGAGACTACCATCATGTCTTAAACCGTAATCATTCACCTCTTCTCTTTTTTCTTGATGCACTATTTCCTTAATCCCTACTAAACGGATAAACATCACTGTATTTAAGATTTAAGTTTTAGAGAGAGTTTATGCTTTTTTAAAAATCAAGGAGACAATTACAATTGTGCTACGTTTCCCAGTGGGTGAGTGAAGGTGTTCAGCTCTCCCTTGATTGGTTTCCCTATCACTTCCCAGTTTTAGAATGGGCTAGGAGAAGAACATAGTTGTACAATCTATTGCTTAAACAGGGATTGGATTGATTCGGCTTTTTAGAGGCCCTGCACAGTTTGCTGGTATGTGTATTTTGTGTGTCTATTTTTGTTGCTGTGATATTAAAAACTCTGCCAACTTTCAGAAACTTCTCTGTAAGTCCAAAGGTATTCTAAATTTAAAAGGTTATTTTTAAAGTGTATTAAGGAGCTTTCTTAGGTTATTTTTTTTTATTCTTTATTTTAAAGATTTTACAGAGTTTTGTTGTTCACCAACATGTATGTTCCCAGATCATTCATATGCATATCCCTGGACCCTCCCCCCACCCAGTTCCCCACCTCCCACCCCTCCAGACCATCGCCCCAAGTGATTGTAGGTACTCCTATTCCCTTAGCGCAATGACCATAGCTATCTTTTCCACACGTGCCAGTATAGGTTTCGATGTTACTTCCTCTATGCCTCCCTCTCACTGTTCGGTCTCCACAATGACCTTATGTCTATTCTCTGTTTTTCCATGAGTTCACGGCGTGTTACCATGACCCTTTTACTAGATCCCATATATATGAGTTAGTATACTGTACTTGTCTTTCTCTTTTTGACTTACTTCACTTTTTATGATAGGTTCTAGAGCTAGCCACCTCATTAAGACTGAGTCTTCTGCATTTCTTTTAACAGCTGAGTAGTATTCCATTGTATATATGTACCAGAGCTTCTGTATCCATTCATTTGTCAATGGACATCTAGGTTGCTCCCATGTTCTGGCTATTGTATAGAGAGCTGCAATGAACATTGGGGTACAGGTGTCTCTTTCAGTTTTGATTTCATCAGGATATAAGCCTAATAGTGGGATTGCTGGGTCATAGGGTGCTTCTATTTTTTTTTTCTTAGGTTATTGACTACACACACAGCTTTGGTGACTTGAGCTGTAGACAGCTCTCTAACATAAGTGCGAGAGAGGACACTTGGTGGTAACTGGAAGTCTAGCCAGTTACTAGTTCCAGTTACCAGTTGCACTTTAGGGCTTCTGCTAATAGTTAGTTGTCTTGAAGATTAAAAAAATAAAAAGTTAAAAAAAAGCATATGTTCAAATACCAAGTTATAGATGATTTTGATCATTTAATAATGTCATGCAGTATACTTTAATTCCATTCTTATTTTTAGTTACACAGTAGGTCAGACCTATAACACATTATAAAGAACATTATGAAGAACAGACATTTGTGTATCCATCATCCAGAGGTGAAACAGAACTTTTACAGCTAGAATCCCACTGTATCCCTCCCCATTGCAAGAGTTAAATGTTGTCCTGAGCTTCATGTTTATTATCTCAATACGTTTCAAGCCTTAACTTAGATTTATTTTACTTTATCACTAATGAAAAGTGCTTACACTAATTTCAGTGTAAAGAGATGTTTTTCTTTTCAGTTTAGCCTATTCTTTTTCAAATAGCTTTCCAACTGCAAACATGTCCTTGGTGTAGTGGTGGTGGTGTGTGTAATCAGCCATGTCCAAGACCCCATGGACTGTAGCCTGCCAGGCTCTTCTGTCCATGAAATTTTTCAGGCAAGAAGACTGGAGTGGGTTGTCATTTTCTTCAGGGGATCTTCCTGACCCAGGGATCACACCCGTTTCTCTGGTGTATCCTGCCTTGACAGGTGGATTCTTTGCCACTGCGCCACCTGCGAAGCCCAATGTGTCCTTAAACTTTACCAAATAAACGACTTAGGTCCTTGAGGGTTATCACACCATTTCTTACAGGGCCCAGATAGTGAATATTTGAGGCTTTACAGGTCACGTGTGGTTTCTGTCACATACTCTTCTCTGATTTTTTTCTCCCAGTTTTAAACTTTTAATGGCACAGTTTATTATAACCTAAAATTTTAAGAGATATGACTTCATTATTTGATTACAATGAATACAGTCTTTACAGTATTTTTATGCCTATATGAATATTCATGAGATGAATGAGTGAATGAATGAATCTAGCACTTCTCCACTGGACAGGACTTTTTTTTTGCATCCTCAGTCTTTACCATTTTGCTGGTTTGAATTTTGATGTGGCTGTAGTGAGGCCAACTACAGTTAATGTGTTTGCTAGTGTCACAGCAACAACCTTGCACTTTTCAATTAAAGACATCTGGACAGAAAGATAGTTGGTTGGTAGTACTCTTTACTGCAGTACAAACAGTCCCTAAAGCTCTTCTCTGAGAGCTGTGATAACTTTTAGGAATGTGACACAAAGAATTGCTACTACTTTGCCCAGACAACTTATATGATATTCATTTGGTAACTTAATCACACATCCAGGCGAGAGGTCAGACCAACTGGAAAAGCTTTAACCACAGGAGAGTAATTCATTTCACTTGATACTTTTTGGCCTACCTCACTACAAGTTGGTTTTGACTTAATTTTGTTGAACTTTTAATAATACTGCATGCTGTGACTTTTGTGCACTGTGTAGCTTTCAGTACATTTAACAAATGACAACCTGAAACTATCATGACATTGTTCATTGGCTATACCTCAATACAAAATGAGTTTGGTGTTAAAAGAAATAAAGTAAAAATTAAAAAAAATAAATAGAAAAAATTAAAAAGTCACACTTAAAAAAAAAAAAAGCCACAAACAACAGCATGACAAGATATAACCAGAAGTTCCTGAGTTAAATTTCTCAGTATCACAAATTTGGTCGTCTGACCAGTCAAACGGAATGGGGTGTGCCAGAGGACTTTAAGGTATCCTTTTTAAAATAAATAGCTTGGTTCATCTAGTGATGAGGGGAAAGATAATTCCTATATGGCATTTCCTGTTACAGTATATGATAATGAATGGGGAAAATGAACTCAGGTCAAGGGTACCTCTCCCTTTGGCTCATATTTGCGTTAAGTATATCAGTATCTTATGGATGCTACTCTGTGGACTGTGGTTCTTCTTAGTTTTCCTTTTTATTCCCGTAAGGATGACATTGATTAAACAGTGTAGTATAACAGCTATTAACATTTGAGTATCTGCTGCGTGCTAAGCATAGTAGTAGACACTGGGGAAACAGTAAACTAAACAGGACTTGGTTTCTCTACACTGTGAGGTTGCTACTATTACCAACCATAATTTTCAAATGAGACAGGCACAAAAGGCTCCATTGCCCAGGCAGTCTGGATCAAGAGTCCTCACTCTACTGAAATGCCTAAGGAGACATTTATTGTATGTTACTTCACATGGGAGTCTTTCCTACTACCCATGCCTCCCCTATCCCTGCCTGTCCCAATCCAGGCTACATTAAATTTTTGCTGTATTTCCTACAGCACCTTTTACTTCACCTTACTGAACACCATCTCTCTTATTGTCATTTGTTTTATGTTCCCCGCTAGATATAGACACTGTTCCCCACTAGACTTCATTGTCTTGAGAACAAACTGAATTAACACATGTGAAGCACTTGGAACAGTGAGTACTTGACACGTAGTAAGCACTCTATATATTAGTCATTATTTTAAGTACCTACCTTAAAAAAAGGGGCTCCCAAAGTTGGTTTTGACTTAATTTTGTTGAACTTTTAATAATACTGCATGCTGTGACTTTTGTGCACTGTGTAGCTTTCAGTACATTTAACAAATGACAACCTGAAACTATCATGACATTGTTCATTGGCTATACCTCAATACAAAATGAGTTTGGTGTTAAAAGAAATAAAGTAAAAATTAAAAAAAATAAATAGAAAAAATTAAAAAGTCACACTTAAAAAAAAAAAAAGCCACAAACAACAGCATGACAAGATATAACCAGAAGTTCCTGAGTTAAATTTCTCAGTATCACAAATTTGGTCGTCTGACCAGTCAAACGGAATGGGGTGTGCCAGAGGACTTTAAGGTATCCTTTTTAAAATAAATAGCTTGGTTCATCTAGTGATGAGGGGAAAGATAATTCCTATATGGCATTTCCTGTTACAGTATATGATAATGAATGGGGAAAATGAACTCAGGTCAAGGGTACCTCTCCCTTTGGCTCATATTTGCGTTAAGTATATCAGTATCTTATGGATGCTACTCTGTGGACTGTGGTTCTTCTTAGTTTTCCTTTTTATTCCCGTAAGGATGACATTGATTAAACAGTGTAGTATAACAGCTATTAACATTTGAGTATCTGCTGCGTGCTAAGCATAGTAGTAGACACTGGGGAAACAGTAAACTAAACAGGACTTGGTTTCTCTACACTGTGAGGTTGCTACTATTACCAACCATAATTTTCAAATGAGACAGGCACAAAAGGCTCCATTGCCCAGGCAGTCTGGATCAAGAGTCCTCACTCTACTGAAATGCCTAAGGAGACATTTATTGTATGTTACTTCACATGGGAGTCTTTCCTACTACCCATGCCTCCCCTATCCCTGCCTGTCCCAATCCAGGCTACATTAAATTTTTGCTGTATTTCCTACAGCACCTTTTACTTCACCTTACTGAACACCATCTCTCTTATTGTCATTTGTTTTATGTTCCCCGCTAGATATAGACACTGTTCCCCACTAGACTTCATTGTCTTGAGAACAAACTGAATTAACACATGTGAAGCACTTGGAACAGTGAGTACTTGACACGTAGTAAGCACTCTATATATTAGTCATTATTTTAAGTATTTTTTTATTTTGTGCCAGTTATCCACTGGCAGGTTAGTATTTTGGACACAAATTTGGCATGTTCTTTCTGTTACATCATAACCTAACTTGGCTGGATTCAAGGAACAGTGGAGATAGAACTCTGAAAAATAAGTTCGGCATTTTTTACAAATTAATTCTGTTCATGTCTACTCCAAGAAACTGTCAGAATTGTACATATCTTTCAAAAAACTTTTAAAAAACTGACTTTATTTCTGGGAATTGAAACAAAATTCTGCTGTCTGCTTTAGCAGTATCATTTAGGCTCCATTTAATCTCTGTCTCCAACAGTGTAGTTAAAATGTCACATTGTTCTTGTCTGAGGTATCAACAAAAAATGTCATCAGTACTGATAACTAAGAGTTCTTAAATGAACTTACTTATAAAACAGACTCACAGACTTAGAGAATGAACTTACGATTGCTAGGGGGAAGGAGTATTTAGAGAGTTTGGGACACGTACACACTGCTATATTTAAAACGGATTACCAACAAGAAGCTATTGTATAGCACAGGGAACTCTGCTTAATGATATGTGGTAGCCTGGATGGGAGGGGAGTCAAGGTGAGAATGGATACATTATATGTATGGCTGAGTTCCTTCACTGTTTACCTGAAAACTGTCACAATAGTTTTAATCAGCTATACCCCAATACAACATAAAAAGTTTATTTAAAAACGTTATTGAATAACCTTGTGTGCTTCATTTTACAGGCCATTTAATTTGACAGAGCGGAAAGCTAATGCCCATTCGGTAGTAGAATGTGATCATATGCGGAAAGAAGTTAGTGTACGAACTGGAGGATTGGCAGACAAAAGCTCAAGGAAAACATACACTTTTGATATGGTACTTATTTAATTCCTAAAGGACTGTTACTTCTTTATTATTCACTAATGCAAAATTATCCTGGTGATGGTGGTTTACTCGCTGAGTTGTGTCCAACTCTTGCAACTCCATGGCTTGTAACTTGCCGGGCTCCTCTGTCCATGAGATTTTCTAGGCAAGAATATTGGAGTGGGTTGCCATTTCCTTTTCCAGGGGATCTTCCCAACCCAGGGACTGAACCCAGGTCTCCTGCATTGCAGACAATCTCTTGCATTGCAGGCAGATTCTTTACAGACTGAGGTACCAGGGAAGCCCCAAATTAAAGAATCGACTGAAATTTGTTACTACACTAGAACCTACAAAAAATATGCGTACAAAATTATCCTAGTATGCATGTTTTCTGTAGGTTCCAGTGTAGCCACAAATTTCAGTCGATTCTTTGAGTTGTCAAATAGTTTCTAATGGGCTGAATAAATCAATATATTAAAAACAAAACTATTAGGGTAATTTTGAAGTTTTTTTAAAGAAACGTCTTCTTTTTTTTTTTTGGCTAGGTTTTTGGAGCAAATACTAAACAAATCGATGTTTACCGAAGTGTTGTTTGTCCAATTCTGGATGAAGTTATTATGGGCTATAATTGCACTATTTTTGCGTGAGTGAAACACTTTTCAAATTGATGAAAAGATTTAGATGCATGTACTGGGTTTTTTTTTTGTTTGTTTAACACTTTTGTTAATTTTGACAGATATGGCCAAACCGGCACTGGAAAAACCTTTACAATGGAAGGTGAAAGGTCCCCTAATGAAGAGTACACTTGGGAGGAGGTATTTATTGTTTATATCAAACTTCTTACACTTGGGAGGAGGTATTTATTGTTTATATCAGACTTCTGTCTTGAAAGTGGCTAAAGTGAAGCTGAATAAAACTTGGTTGAAGGTGTCTGGCTGGAAAATATCAAAGTGCCCATGTCAAACATGAACTTTTGATTAACTACTACTATCATAAAATTAAAGTATGTGGTATGGCTTCTGTTTAGGAAACCTAAAAATCTTAACTGGGAGAGAGAGGAACAATGTATATATGGTACAGTTAGGTGATAAGAGAAGGGTCTTTTTGGGACAGAAAGTTGGAACAAACTCTTGTGGGAAAGTGGTATGCATTGACAGGGAAGACTTTGCAGTGAGGGAGTGAGTCTCACAAAGTTAGCACAACCACGGGAGTGGTAGGGTACTTTATTAATGATGACTTTGAGTGTGAAATTAAGATCCCTGTCTTGCTGAAGATTATAGAAAGCACATAGTACATTTCACAAAGAAATGTGTTTGTTTATTTCTTCTTCTTTTTTTAAAACCTTTATTTTGCTTTTAACTTTTACAGAGTTTTGTTGTTTACAGATACGTATGTCCCCAGATCAGTCATTTGTATATCCCCCTCTTCCCACCCCTCCCGACCATCACACAGCACCCCTGAAGGGTCCCCTTTTCTCATAGAGCAATGACTATAGCTATATTCTTCACATATGATAGTACAGGCCTTCATGCTACTTCCTTTACGCCTCCCACCCTCTTTTCCTTCCCCCCAATGTCCTTATGTCCACTGTCCATGTCTGTCTTTCTGTCGCTTCACTGCATGTGCCATCATCACCATCCTACTAGATTCCATATATATGTGTTCATATACTGTATTTGTCCTTCTCTTTCTGACTGACTTCACTTTTTAGGATACATTCTAGATCCAGCCACCTCATTAGGGCTGATTCTCCTGCATTTCTCTTTACAGCTGTGTAGTATTCCATTGTATATATGTACCAGAGCTTTTCGATCCATTCATTCGTCGATGGGCATCTAGGTTGCTTCCATGTTCTAGCTATTGTATAGAGAGCTGCAGTGAACACTGGGGTACGGGTGCTTCTTTCAGATTTGATTTCATCAGGGTATAAGCCTACAAGTGGGATTTCTGGGTCGTATGGTGCTTCTATTTTTAGTTTTTTAAGAAATTTCCAGACTGTCTTCCATAGAGGCTGTATCAATCTACAGTCCCACCAGCAATGCAGGAGTGTTCCCTTTTCTCCGCAGCCTCTCCAGCATTTATTGTCTGTCGATTTGTAGATGATGGCCATTCTGACGGGTGTGAGGTGATATCTCATTGTAGTTTTGATTTGTGTTTCTCTAATTACAAGCGAAGTTGAGAATCGTTTCATGTGCTTTTGGGCCATCTGTATGTCGTCGTTGGAGAGGTGTCTGTTTAGGTCCTTTTCCCATTTTTTGATTGGGTTGTTCATTTTTCTGGTGCTGAGTTGTCTGAGTTGCTTGTAGAATCTAGAGATTAATTCTTTGTCTGTTGTTTCATTTGCTATGATTTTCTCCCATTCTGTGGGCTGTCTGTTCAGCTTTTTTGTAGTTTCTTTTGCTGTACAAAAGCTTTTAAGTTTCATGAGGTCCCACATGTTCATTTGTCTTTTGAGTTCCACTCTTCTAGTAGGTGGATCAGAGAAGATCTTGCTTTGATTTATGTCCTTGAGTGTTTTGCCTATATTCTCCTCTAAGAGTTTGATGGTTTCTGGTCTTACATTTAGGTCTTTAATCCATTTTGAGTTGATCTTTGTGAGTGTCAATGACTTCCCCAATGTCGCCTTATGTCCCCCACCCTCTTTTCCTTCCCCCCAATGTCCTTATGTCCACTGTCCATGTCTGTCTTTCTGTCGCTTCACTGCATGTGCCATCATCACCATCCTACTAGATTCCATATATATGTGTTCATATACTGTATTTGTCCTTCTCTTTCTGACTGACTTCACTTTTTAGGATACATTCTAGATCCAGCCACCTCATTAGGGCTGATTCTCCTGCATTTCTCTTTACAGCTGTGTAGTATTCCATTGTATATATGTACCAGAGCTTTTCGATCCATTCATTCGTCGATGGGCATCTAGGTTGCTTCCATGTTCTAGCTATTGTATAGAGAGCTGCAGTGAACACTGGGGTACGGGTGCTTCTTTCAGATTTGATTTCATCAGGGTATAAGCCTACAAGTGGGATTTCTGGGTCGTATGGTGCTTCTATTTTTAGTTTTTTAAGAAATTTCCAGACTGTCTTCCATAGAGGCTGTATCAATCTACAGTCCCACCAGCAATGCAGGAGTGTTCCCTTTTCTCCGCAGCCTCTCCAGCATTTATTGTCTGTCGATTTGTAGATGATGGCCATTCTGACGGGTGTGAGGTGATATCTCATTGTAGTTTTGATTTGTGTTTCTCTAATTACAAGCGAAGTTGAGAATCGTTTCATGTGCTTTTGGGCCATCTGTATGTCGTCGTTGGAGAGGTGTCTGTTTAGGTCCTTTTCCCATTTTTTGATTGGGTTGTTCATTTTTCTGGTGCTGAGTTGTCTGAGTTGCTTGTAGAATCTAGAGATTAATTCTTTGTCTGTTGTTTCATTTGCTATGATTTTCTCCCATTCTGTGGGCTGTCTGTTCAGCTTTTTTGTAGTTTCTTTTGCTGTACAAAAGCTTTTAAGTTTCATGAGGTCCCACATGTTCATTTGTCTTTTGAGTTCCACTCTTCTAGTAGGTGGATCAGAGAAGATCTTGCTTTGATTTATGTCCTTGAGTGTTTTGCCTATATTCTCCTCTAAGAGTTTGATGGTTTCTGGTCTTACATTTAGGTCTTTAATCCATTTTGAGTTGATCTTTGTGCATGGTGTCAGGGAATGTTCCAACTTGATTTTTCTGCATGTAGCTGTCCAGTTTTCCCAGCACCATTTGTTGAAGAGGCTGTCTTTGTTCCATTTTATAGTTTCGCCTCCTTTGTCAAAAATAAGGTACCCATAGGTGCCTGGGTTTATCTCTGGGTTCTCTATCTTGTTCCATTGGTCTATAGTTCTGTTTTTGTGCCAGTACCATATTGTCTTGATAACTGTTGCTTTGTAGTAGAGTCTAAAGTTGGGGAGGCTGATCCCTCCAGCTCCATTCTTCTTCCTCAGGATTGCTTTGGCTATTGGAGGTCTTTTGTGTTTCCATATGAACTGTGTTATTCTTTGGTCTAGTTCTGTGAAGAATGTCATTGGTAGTTTGATAAGGATCACATTGAATCTATAGATGACATTTTGTAGTATGGTCATTTTCAGGATATTGATTCTTCTGAGCCAGGAGCATGGAATATCTCTCCATCTGTTTAAGTCTTCCTTAATGTCTCTCATGAGTGTATTGTAATTTTCTGTGTATAGTTCTTTTGTTTCTTTGGGTAGGTTTATTCCTAGATATTTGATTCTTTTGGTTGCGATGGTGAAGGGGATTGCCTCTTTGATTTCGTTTTCTGATTTTTCATTGTTTGTGTATAGGAATGCCAGTGTGTGACTTTGCTGAATTCGCTGATTAACTCTAGTAGTTCTGTAATAGTGTCTTTGAGATTTTCTATGTATAATATCATGTCATCTGCAAATAAAGAGAGCTTGACTTCTTCCTTTCCGATCTGGATTCCTTTTATTTCTTTCTCTTCTCTTATTGCTGTTGCTAGCATTTCCAGGACTACGTTGAATAAGACTGGTGAAAGTGGACACCCTTGTCTTGTTCCTGATCTTAGAGGAAATGCTTTCAGTTTTTCACCATTGAGGATAATGTTTCAAAACACCTCAATGGTGAAATGTTTCAAAATTCAGAGAGTCATAACAGTTTTATTAAGGATACTTAGACATTTGGGAAACAAGCTTTGTTTTCTTAACATTTTATTTTTATTTATTTATCTTTTTTGTGGAGTAGGGTGGGAGGGAGGCGGACAGGTGGGCCCACTTCTATTGGTCTTTCATTTCTCTATTTTCATCCGTCTTTGTTCTTTGACTCCTGTGGGCCTCCCATCGCGGTGGTCGTTGTACAGAGCGCGGCTCTGGGCGCATGTGTGTCAGTTTTCCCAGCACCATTTGTTGAAGAGGCTGTCTTTGTTCCATTTTATAGTTTCGCCTCCTTTGTCAAAAATAAGGTACCCATAGGTGCCTGGGTTTATCTCTGGGTTCTCTATCTTGTTCCATTGGTCTATAGTTCTGTTTTTGTGCCAGTACCATATTGTCTTGATAACTGTTGCTTTGTAGTAGAGTCTGAAGTTGGGGAGGCTGATCCCTCCAGCTCCATTCTTCTTCCTCAGGATTGCTTTGGCTATTGGAGGTCTTTTGTGTTTCCATATGAACTGTGTTATTCTTTGGTCTAGTTCTGTGAAGAATGTCATTGGTAGTTTGATAAGGATCACATTGAATCTATAGATGACATTTTGTAGTATGGTCATTTTCAGGATATTGATTCTTCTGAGCCAGGAGCATGGAATATCTCTCCATCTGTTTAAGTCTTCCTTAATGTCTCTCATGAGTGTATTGTAATTTTCTGTGTATAGTTCTTTTGTTTCTTTGGGTAGGTTTATTCCTAGATATTTGATTCTTTTGGTTGCGATGGTGAAGGGGATTGCCTCTTTGATTTCGTTTTCTGATTTTTCATTGTTTGTGTATAGGAATGCCAGTGTGTGACTTTGCTGAATTCGCTGATTAACTCTAGTAGTTCTGTAATAGTGTCTTTGAGATTTTCTATGTATAATATCATGTCATCTGCAAATAAAGAGAGCTTGACTTCTTCCTTTCCGATCTGGATTCCTTTTATTTCTTTCTCTTCTCTTATTGCTGTTGCTAGCATTTCCAGGACTACGTTGAATAAGACTGGTGAAAGTGGACACCCTTGTCTTGTTCCTGATCTTAGAGGAAATGCTTTCAGTTTTTCACCATTGAGGATAATGTTTCAAAACACCTCAATGGTGAAATGTTTCAAAATTCAGAGAGTCATAACAGTTTTATTAAGGATACTTAGACATTTGGGAAACAAGCTTTGTTTTCTTAACATTTTATTTTTATTTATTTATCTTTTTTGTGGAGTAGGGTGGGGAGGGAGGCGGACAGGTGGGCCCACTTCTATTGGTCTTTCATTTCTCTATTTTCATCCGTCTTTGTTCTTTGGCTCCTGTGGGCCTCCCATCGCGGTGGCCTCTGTTGTCACAGAGCGCCGGCTCTGGGCGCATGCGCCCCAGAGCTCCGGCTCGGTAATTGGACACATCAGTCCAGCCGCTCCGTGGCACGTGGGATCTTCCCAGGCCAGGGATGGAACCGGCACCCCTTGCACTGCAAGGCAGTGTCCTTACCCACTGGACCACCAGGGGATGCCCCAAGCTTTGTTTTATGTCAGAATTAGGGAATATACTGTTAGATGAGCCACTTTTCTGATTAAAAGGATGGTATTATGTTCTCATGAAAAAAGTTGGAGAGGATTATTGAGCTTGACTTTATAAGGAGCTTGATTCATTTGGTTTCTGTGTAATGTTCCGGCATGAAGTGGCTGACAGGAATGACAGATTTGTGGAAGTTGTAAGGAAGAATAGTTACTATCGAATAGGTTGTTGTCAATGGCTTGTAAATGACTTGGCTTCTCTAACATTAGGTCAGTTTTTTTTTTTTTTTAAACCTGTTTTCACATACTTATGTCTAAATAAAGGATGCCCTTGTTATATGTGTTTTAACTATTGCAGTAAATTATACTATTTAAGTCTTTATTAATAATATAATTTCAGGATCCTTTGGCTGGTATAATTCCACGTACTCTTCATCAGATTTTCGAGAAACTTACTGATAATGGTACTGAATTTTCAGTGAAAGTGTCACTGTTAGAAATCTATAACGAAGAGCTTTTTGATCTCCTTAATCCATCTTCTGATGTTTCGGAGAGACTACAGATGTTTGATGATCCCCGTAACAAGGTGACTTCAGTCTCTGACAGTGAAATGTCTTCAAATGTTAATGTGTGATACTGTGGTCTTTTTTTTTAAATGAATTGTGCTTTCAGTTTTTCACCATTGAGGATAATGTTTCAAAACACCTCAATGGTGAAATGTTTCAAAATTCAGAGAGTCATAACAGTTTTATTAAGGATACTTAGACATTTGGGAAACAAGCTTTGTTTTCTTAACATTTTATTTTTATTTATTTATCTTTTTTGTGGAGTAGGGTGGGGAGGGAGGCGGACAGGTGGGCCCACTTCTATTGGTCTTTCATTTCTCTATTTTCATCCGTCTTTGTTCTTTGACTCCTGTGGGCCTCCCATCGCGGTGGCCTCTGTTGTCACAGAGCGCCGGCTCTGGGCGCATGCGCCCCAGAGCTCCGGCTCGGTAATTGGACACATCAGTCCAGCCGCTCCGTGGCACGTGGGATCTTCCCAGGCCAGGGATGGAACCGGCACCCCTTGCACTGCAAGGCAGTGTCCTTACCCACTGGACCACCAGGGGATGCCCCAAGCTTTGTTTTATGTCAGAATTAGGGAATATACTGTTAGATGAGCCACTTTTCTGATTAAAAGGATGGTATTATGTTCTCATGAAAAAAGTTGGAGAGGATTATTGAGCTTGACTTTATAAGGAGCTTGATTCATTTGGTTTCTGTGTAATGTTCCGGCATGAAGTGGCTGACAGGAATGACAGATTTGTGGAAGTTGTAAGGAAGAATAGTTACTATCGAATAGGTTGTTGTCAATGGCTTGTAAATGACTTGGCTTCTCTAACATTAGGTCAGTTTTTTTTTTTTTTAAACCTGTTTTCACATACTTATGTCTAAATAAAGGATGCCCTTGTTATATGTGTTTTAACTATTGCAGTAAATTATACTATTTAAGTCTTTATTAATAATATAATTTCAGGATCCTTTGGCTGGTATAATTCCACGTACTCTTCATCAGATTTTCGAGAAACTTACTGATAATGGTACTGAATTTTCAGTGAAAGTGTCACTGTTAGAAATCTATAACGAAGAGCTTTTTGATCTCCTTAATCCATCTTCTGATGTTTCGGAGAGACTACAGATGTTTGATGATCCCCGTAACAAGGTGACTTCAGTCTCTGACAGTGAAATGTCTTCAAATGTTAATGTGTGATACTGTGAGAAGTCTCTATATATGTATATATATATTTTTTCTAACCAATTTAATGGATGCTCTTTTGATATTTTGTCAGAGGGGAGTGATAATCAAAGGTTTAGAAGAAATTACAGTACACAACAAGGATGAAGTCTATCAAATTTTGGAGAAGGGGGCAGCAAAAAGGACAACTGCAGCAACTTTGATGAATGCCTACTCTAGGTAAGAAAGCTTTGTTTCCCCCACTGCTCCATTTGTTTTCAAGAAGAATTCTGAACTTGAAGAACCAAACTGGGGTGGGTCAAGGTATGTCAGTCACACATGTATACTGTGTGCTAGATTGCATGCCTTAGTAATTGGCTCTAGATTTACATGGGGTTCCCTGGTGGCTCAGGTGGTAAAGACTCCACCTGCAATGAGCAAGACCTAGGTTTGATCCTCCTCCAGAGGATCTTCCCACTCTAGTGAGTATTATAAGTTTTATAAGGTTTATAAATGAGGTTTATTAGAAGAATATCAATATTGGGAGAATGCTAAAAGGAGGACAAAGACAAGTTGAACTTGAGCAGAAGTATTAAGTGTTTTTAAGTAGATTTCTTTTCCCAGATGAAATGATACATGGGAGCCCAGATTAAAATGTGGTTGTGGTGGTTGATTTGGCAATGGGATGCTCAGGTTTATCTCCCCAGCTTTTGGGAGGTGTGCTCAGAGCACTTTTCAGGAGTTCCTGAGGATACTTAGAACACAGTTTGAAAACCTCTGATTTGAGTAAAGATTAGAAGAAAATCAAATCGAGAGCATGCTTTTTCAGGATTTTTCCTAATGCCTGTGTTTTAACTATTGCAGTAAATTATACTATTTAAGTCTTTATTAATAATATAATTTCAGGATCCTTTGGCTGGTATAATTCCACGTACTCTTCATCAGATTTTCGAGAAACTTACTGATAATGGTACTGAATTTTCAGTGAAAGTGTCACTGTTAGAAATCTATAACGAAGAGCTTTTTGATCTCCTTAATCCATCTTCTGATGTTTCGGAGAGACTACAGATGTTTGATGATCCCCGTAACAAGGTGACTTCAGTCTCTGACAGTGAAATGTCTTCAAATGTTAATGTGTGATACTGTGAGAAGTCTCTATATATGTATATATATATTTTTTCTAACCAATTTAATGGATGCTCTTTTGATATTTTGTCAGAGGGGAGTGATAATCAAAGGTTTAGAAGAAATTACAGTACACAACAAGGATGAAGTCTATCAAATTTTGGAGAAGGGGGCAGCAAAAAGGACAACTGCAGCAACTTTGATGAATGCCTACTCTAGGTAAGAAAGCTTTGTTTCCCCCACTGCTCCATTTGTTTTCAAGAAGAATTCTGAACTTGAAGAACCAAACTGGGGTGGGTCAAGGTATGTCAGTCACACATGTATACTGTGTGCTAGATTGCATGCCTTAGTAATTGGCTCTAGATTTACATGGGGTTCCCTGGTGGCTCAGGTGGTAAAGACTCCACCTGCAATGAGCAAGACCTAGGTTTGATCCTCCTCCAGAGGATCTTCCCACTCTAGTGAGTATTATAAGTTTTATAAGGTTTATAAATGAGGTTTATTAGAAGAATATCAATATTGGGAGAATGCTAAAAGGAGGACAAAGACAAGTTGAACTTGAGCAGAAGTATTAAGTGTTTTTAAGTAGATTTCTTTTCCCAGATGAAATGATACATGGGAGCCCAGATTAAAATGTGGTTGTGGTGGTTGATTTGGCAATGGGATGCTCAGGTTTATCTCCCCAGCTTTTGGGAGGTGTGCTCAGAGCACTTTTCAGGAGTTCCTGAGGATACTTAGAACACAGTTTGAAAACCTCTGATTTGAGTAAAGATTAGAAGAAAATCAAATGACTTTATTTTTTTTCCCAGCTTTATCGAAGTATAAATGACAAAAATTGTACATATTTAGGTTGTACAACGTGATTTTTTTTTCCTTCCTAAATGGCTTCATTTTAATGTAGGAAGAAACACGATCACTATCGCTGGTTTTCCAACGGAGAAAGGGGCGTATTTGATAGCACCCCTTATAAGATGAATCCCAGACTCTCCAAATGCAGTTTTACCAAATCAGAGAAGATTTTTTTCTTTCTGCTCGTCTTTGAAGGAAACAACAGAATGTAACTGAAAGAGCTATGGATTAGGAGTTAGATATTTGGGCTTAGTTCTTGTTCTGCAGTTAGCTAAATATATTACTTCAGGTAGTTAAATCTATCTGAATAACATTTTCTCTGAGCTGCAAAATGACTTAGCGGGCTAGCTCTCATTTCGTTGCTCTCTTAATAATTGGACATTTCTACAATATGTAATTACATCTCTATGCAAATATGTATGCATTTAAAGAAACAAGAAAAAAAGCATAACATGAAGGTGATCATGATCATGGAATTATGGGTAATTTTATAATTTAAATTAAACTTCCTATAATAGCTTTTTATTAAAAAAAAATGAAGTTATAAACAAATCATAGAATAAAATTTCCATTTGAATTAAATGATTGGTGTATAATTTAATTTTATCTAGAATTTGGAGGAATTAACATAAGAAGATTTGTTTCTCTAAATACTTTTCTCTGAAATATAAAATTCCTATTATTTTGTAAATTTGAATATTTTAGATTTCCTATTTTTATACTATAGACTGGAGTAAATATCTTTTTTTTATCAGTGCATGTGATAAAAGAAACATGTGACCCAGTTTTCCAAAGTCAGTTGACTTTTATGCTCAGTTAATTCCCTTATCTTGAATTAGGAATGGGCAAATAATGGTAGGAACATATGTGATGCATTTTATTTTATTTATTTATTATTTTTTTGAAGAACTTTTACTTATTTATTTTTGGCTGTGCTGGGTCTTTGTTGATATGCGGGTTTAGCTGCTCTGAGGTATGTGGGATCTTCCCGGATCAGGGCTTGAACCTGTGTCTCCTGCATTGGCAGACAGGTTCTTATCCACTGAGCCACAAGGGAAGCCCTGAGATGCATTTTATAATTCAAATCTATAATATATGTTTTTCCTTGTGTCCTTCCCCTTTTCTGTTATTTAAGATAATTTAGATAATTTTGTAAAAATGATACTGTAAAAATTTCTAAGTAATATGAAAAGTGCAAATGAGAACATTAGAAATTACCATATTCCAACTATTGGTGACATTAACAAACAATGTCATTTATCAAATATCATTGAAACAGAAAGGAATGCTGTCTTTGTATTGATTTTTATATCTCTAAGATAAAAGTTGAGTGTCAGTATACAGTGTAAGGTGGACTTCGGAACACCTTACAGTCTAGTAGTGATTATCTGGTAGCGTTTCAGTGAACACTGCTATTTACTGTTGTGACTGTTTAGAGGAAGGACCCACCTGTCTCTGATGACCTTCTCAAAACAGACCAATGTACTTTTAGGGTGTTGACACTGAGTGGAAGTGATCTGATAGCTTGCCTAGTTTAGGGTAATAATATTTTTCCAGTGGTTCTTATAAATAGAAAGATCAATTGCAAGCCTTCCCTTCTGACACACCAGGAAACTGTTGAGACCCGATCCCATGTCCAGCTTTTGAAGGTGCCTGAAGATTCCAATTCCGAAGTCTTTGTCTTTATTTTTCAGGTAGCTTATTGGGTTCTTCCGTGTAGGCAGCAGGTACAAGAAAGCAAAAACCTAGCATCATTCTAGTCATCCACTATCTTCCAAAATCTTACTGATATTCTGTCTGGTACTGTCTTTATCATAGTGGATTTAGATCTTTCTTTGCTGTGTTCATTATTTTACAGAAAGAAAACAAATAATGTTTTGCATTATAATGACTGGGCAACTTGGTCTTGTTTTCTAGTCGATCCCACTCAGTTTTCTCAGTTACAATACATATGAAAGAAACCACAATTGAAGGAGAGGAGCTTGTTAAAATTGGAAAGTTGAACTTGGTAAGCATCAACCTTAATGCCACTGTTTTCAGTTTTTCTTTTTTTGGTAGTTTGACTGAGGTCTAATTGGCAAGTAAAATTATGTATTTAAAATGTACAGTGTGGCAGAATATCCTTTCTCATGACAATAATATTCAAGTGTGTGTGTATTTGTGTATGTATCTCACATCACATCTTTATTCTTTCATTAGTGGGAACTTAGGCTGTTCCATACCTTGGTTGTCGTTAATAGTGCAGTGACCACGGGAGTGCAGATATTTCTTTGAGATAGTAATTTCATTTTCTTTGCTACATACCCAGACATGGGATTGCTAGGTCAAATTGTAGTTCTTTTCCACTGTTTCTTCTTTATTACCTCATAGAGCAGTTTGAAAGTTGTGTATTTCTAGACAGTATTTTTGTAGTCACTGGGTTATTGGCTTTGCAGTGGGTTATTAATTATAGAAAAATTATTTTACTGGCAGTTAATATCTTTATGTACAGATGAGAATGAAAGTCTTCTATTCCAAATTCAATATACTGAGAACTTATTTTTATTTTTAAAATTCAAGGTTGATCTTGCAGGAAGTGAGAACATTGGCGTTCTGGAGCAGTTGGGGGCCAAGCTGGAAATATCAATCAAGCCTGAGTGGAAGTGATCTGATAGCTTGCCTAGTTTAGGGTAATAATATTTTCCAGTGGTTCTTATAAATAGAAAGATCAATTGCAAGCCTTCCCTTCTGACACACCAGGAAACTGTTGAGACCCGATCCCATGTCCAGCTTTTGAAGGTGCCTGAAGATTCCAATTCCGAAGTCTTTGTCTTTATTTTTCAGGTAGCTTATTGGGTTCTTCCTTTAGGCAGCAGGTACAAGAAAGCAAAAACCTAGCATCATTCTAGTCATCCACTATCTTCCAAAATCTTACTGATATTCTGTCTGGTACTGTCTTTATCATAGTGGATTTAGATCTTTCTTTGCTGTGTTCATTATTTTACAGAAAGAAAACAAATAATGTTTTGCATTATAATGACTGGGCAACTTGGTCTTGTTTTCTAGTCGATCCCACTCAGTTTTCTCAGTTACAATACATATGAAAGAAACCACAATTGAAGGAGAGGAGCTTGTTAAAATTGGAAAGTTGAACTTGGTAAGCATCAACCTTAATGCCACTGTTTTCAGTTTTTCTTTTTTTGGTAGTTTGACTGAGGTCTAATTGGCAAGTAAAATTATGTATTTAAAATGTACAGTGTGGCAGAATATCCTTTCTCATGACAATAATATTCAAGTGTGTGTGTATTTGTGTATGTATCTCACATCACATCTTTATTCTTTCATTAGTGGGAACTTAGGCTGTTCCATACCTTGGTTGTCGTTAATAGTGCAGTGACCACGGGAGTGCAGATATTTCTTTGAGATAGTAATTTCATTTTCTTTGCTACATACCCAGACATGGGATTGCTAGGTCAAATTGTAGTTCTTTTCCACTGTTTCTTCTTTATTACCTCATAGAGCAGTTTGAAAGTTGTGTATTTCTAGACAGTATTTTTGTAGTCACTGGGTTATTGGCTTTGCAGTGGGTTATTAATTATAGAAAAATTATTTTACTGGCAGTTAATATCTTTATGTACAGATGAGAATGAAAGTCTTCTATTCCAAATTCAATATACTGAGAACTTATTTTTATTTTTAAAATTCAAGGTTGATCTTGCAGGAAGTGAGAACATTGGCCGTTCTGGAGCAGTTGACAAGCGAGCTCGGGAAGCTGGAAATATCAATCAATCCCTGTTGACTCTGGGAAGGGTTATTACTGCTCTTGTAGAAAGAACACCTCATGTTCCTTATCGAGAATCTAAATTGACTAGAATCCTCCAGGACTCTCTTGGGGGACGTACAAGAACATCTATCATTGCAACAATTTCTCCTGCATCTCTCAATCTGGAGGTAAGATCTTTGAGAGGTATCTGAAAGTTTTAGTAGTAATAATTCTTATTTGACTATCACTTTTTTTTGGCCATGCTGCGTGGCTTGTGGGATCATAGTTTTCAACCATGGATTGAACCCAGGCCCTCTGCAGTGAAAGCTCAGAGTCCTGACCACTAGACTGCCAGGGAATTCCCTATCACATATTTTTCAAGTTCACCAGTTGGCTTCATTCATTCTATACTACAGTAAAAGGAATCTGGACGCTGCATGTGGCAGGCACAAAGAGAAGGACAACACTGTAAAAACTGTCTTTCTCCTTCCTGGCAGTTTTTAATCTTCAAACTATTTATTTAATTGTATTTTTCCACATAGTCTCCAAAGGTAATTGCTGTAGTCATTAGCAGTGAATGGTTTAATTGATGATTTCAGTTCAGTTCAGCTGCTCAGTCATGTCTGGCTCTTTGCGACCTTGTGGACTGCAGCACGCCAGGCTTCCCTGTCCTTCACCATCTCCTGGAGCTTGTTCAAACTCATGTCCATTGAGTCAGTGATGCCATCCAACCATCTCGTCCTCTGTCGTTCCCTTCTCCTTTTATCTTCTAATTTTCCCAGCATCAGGTTCTTTTCCAGTGAGTCACCTCTTCGCATCAGGTGGCCAAAGTATTGGAGCTTCAGCTTCAGCATCAATCCTTCCAATGAATAATCAGGGTTGATTTCCTTTAGGATTCACTGGTTTGATCTCCTCGCAGTCCCAGGGACTCTCTAGCACCTTCTCCAACACCACAGTTCAAAAGCATCAATCCTTCGGTGCTCAGCCTTCTTTATGGTCCAGCTCTCACACCCATGTATGACTACTGACGATGTAGAAGTGGATTTAGTGAATACTAGTGTTAGAGGCTGCGTAGAGAGCACTGACGATGGGGCTGGATATGGGGGAACAGATAGGAAAACCAAGAGAAGCCACAAAGATGGTAAAATCTACTTTAGTTTTATTGGGTTGTCTGCTTTAAATGGAATTAGAAAAGCTTTTATAAAGTCTCTAGTTCTTTTTTTATTTTAAAAACTATCTTTGTTGAGATATAATTTGTATACTGTAATATTCATCCATTAAAAGAATATAATTCTATGATTTTACTATATTCATAGAGCTGTGCAACTGTCACCAAAATCTAAACATTTTCATCCATAAAGAAACCCTGTAACCTGTTACCAGTCATGCCCCATCAGTTTCCATTCCCAGCCCTTGGTTACTGTTAACATACTTGTTTTTTTGATTTGCCTATTCTGGACATTTTATGTTAATGGAATCACACAATAAGTGTTCATCTGTGACTGACTTCTTTCACTTAGCATGTTTTCAGTTGTAGCAAGTATCAAAACTTCATTCCTTTTTGTGGGTGACTGATACGGATATAGGACATTTTGTTTATTCATCAGTTGATGAAATTCATTGAGTTTTTTTTTTTTTTTCATTGAGCTTTAAAACTGATCTAAGCAAAAAATTATTAGATCAAATTATAGTAACGTTAAAGACTCTAAAACTTAAAGAGTGAAAAATAAGAATGTTTTAAGCAATTCACTTTCTTCTTTTTTTTTTTAATTGGAGTATAGTTGCTTTAAGAACAACACTTTATAAAGGCTGTGTATAGTAGTGTTAGTGGTAAATGTTGATATTAGCTATAACCAAAAGTTATTATAAGTTATTATATAGTACATTTTAGGTAATAGAACTACATTATTCTTATATCTTCAGTAACTGGCTTTTTCTTTTCATCACAGGAAACTCTGAGTACATTGGAATATGCTCATAGAGCAAAGAACATACTCAATAAGCCTGAGGTTAACCAGAAACTCACCAAGAAAGCTCTGATTAAGGTAATTGTGAATTTTTGTGAAGTATTCTTGTTTGACAAATGTGAAAATGAGGAATGAGATAGATAATTGTTTTAAAAAATTTATTAAATTGCCTATGGTAAGGCTTTTCATTTGATGGTTTGAACTAAATGCCCTGTGTGTTAAAATGCTTTTTCTAATGCTGATGTGTTGACTTTACCAGCTCTATCCAATCAGTGAAATTTATAATGTATATAATGTATATAATGATACTTTGTACATTTTTAATTAGCATTTCCCTAACGAACAGTGATATTGAGCATCTTTTCACATGCTTATTATCTGTGTATTTATTTTCTTTTGTGAAATGTGTATCTGAATCATTTGCCCAAGTTTTAATTGGCTTGTCTTTTTATTAGGTTGTAAGGGTTCATCTTTTCTAGGTGCAGTCCCTTTATGAAATAATTTATAAATATTTCTTCCCAGTCTAGCTTGCCTTTTCCTTTTCTTGGTAGTGTGTTTTTTTTCTCTTGAGACAACTATAGATTCACAAGAAGTTGAAAGTAATAGAGAGAGATACTTTATACATTTTATTAAACTATATAGTAAAGACTAATAACAATCTACTGATCTTATTCCCCAGTCTTCCTTGTACTCATGTGTGTGTTTAGTTGGTTTTGTATAATTTTGTAGGTTCATGGAGCCACTACCACAATCAAGATACTGAACTGTTCCATCACAGCAAGGGTTCCTCATTGTCATTTTTTTTTTTTTTTAAAGATTTATTTATTTATTTATTTTTGGGCGGGGGTCGGCTTGGGGCGGGAGTGGGGGGGGCGGGCCACTTCTATTGGTCTTTCATTTCTCTATTTTCATCCGTCCTTGTTCCTTGGCTCATGCGGGCCTCCCACTGCGGTGGTGTCTGTTGTCGCAGAGCACTGGCTCTGGGCGCATGCGCTCCAGAGCTCCGACTCGGTGATTGGACACATCAGTCCAGCCACTCCACGGCACGTGGGATCTTCCCAGGCCAGGGATCGAACCTGCACTGCAAGTGCCCTCATCACAGGAAACTCTGAGTACATTGGAATATGCTCATAGAGCAAAGAACATACTCAATAAGCCTGAGGTTAACCAGAAACTCACCAAGAAAGCTCTGATTAAGGTAATTGTGAATTTTTGTGAAGTATTCTTGTTTGACAAATGTGAAAATGAGGAATGAGATAGATAATTGTTTTAAAAAATTTATTAAATTGCCTATGGTAAGGCTTTTCATTTGATGGTTTGAACTAAATGCCCTGTGTGTTAAAATGCTTTTTCTAATGCTGATGTGTTGACTTTACCAGCTCTATCCAATCAGTGAAATTTATAATGTATATAATGTATATAATGATACTTTGTACATTTTTAATTAGCATTTCCCTAACGAACAGTGATATTGAGCATCTTTTCACATGCTTATTATCTGTGTATTTATTTTCTTTTGTGAAATGTGTATCTGAATCATTTGCCCAAGTTTTAATTGGCTTGTCTTTTTATTAGGTTGTAAGGGTTCATCTTTTCTAGGTGCAGTCCCTTTATGAAATAATTTATAAATATTTCTTCCCAGTCTAGCTTGCCTTTTCCTTTTCTTGGTAGTGTGTTTTTTTTCTCTTGAGACAACTATAGATTCACAAGAAGTTGAAAGTAATAGAGAGAGATACTTTATACATTTTATTAAACTATATAGTAAAGACTAATAACAATCTACTGATCTTATTCCCCAGTCTTCCTTGTACTCATGTGTGTGTTTAGTTGGTTTTGTATAATTTTGTAGGTTCATGGAGCCACTACCACAATCAAGATACTGAACTGTTCCATCACAGCAAGGGTTCCTCATTGTCATTTTTTTTTTTTTTTAAAGATTTATTTATTTATTTATTTTTTGGGCGGGGGTCGGGTTGGGGAGGGAGGGGAGTGGGCGGGCCACTTCTATTGGTCTTTCATTTCTCTATTTTCATCCGTCCTTGTTCCTTGGCTCATGCGGGCCTCCCACTGCGGTGGTGTCTGTTGTCGCAGAGCACTGGCTCTGGGCGCATGCGCTCCAGAGCTCCGACTCGGTGATTGGACACATCAGTCCAGCCACTCCACGGCACGTGGGATCTTCCCAGGCCAGGGATCGAACCTGCACTGCAAGTGCCCCTTGCACTGCAAGGCGGTGTCCTTACCCACTGGACCACCAGGGGAAGCCCCCTCATTGTCATTTTATAATAATTTCCTTACCACTCTTACTTCCTGTCCCTAATCTTTGCTATCCACTTATCTGTCCTCTCTTTCTAAACCTTTGCCATTTTAAGAGTGTTATTGAATGGACTCATATAGTATATAAACTTTGGGGATTGCTTTTATTACTCAGCATAATTCCCTGGTGGCTAAACCTGAATGGTACATATCAACAGATCTTTACTTTTTAATGCTGAGGAATATTCCATGATGTGTATATACCACACACACAGTTTGTTGTCAGATTCGCCTACTGAAAGACATATGGGCTGACTTCAGTTTTTCACAATTGAAAATAAAACTGCTACAATCATTTTTGTTGATAGTAATTTGTGTACATGTAGATTTTCATTTTTCTGAAATTATTGCCCAAGAGTATAATTGTGTTATATAGTAATTGAATGTTCAGTTTTTGTATTTTTTTTAAGCAACTGCTAAGCTGTTTTCCAAAGTGGCTGTACCATTTTACACTCCCACTAGCAATGTAGTTTAATATTTTCTCATGTGTTTTTTTTTTTTTTTAATTAATTAATTAATTTATTTTTGGGTTTTCACTGCTGCCACAGGCTCTTCTCTAGTTGCAGGGAGTGGGGGCTACTCTCTCATTGAGGTGAGCAGGCTTCTTGTTGCAGTCACTTCTCTTTTTTTTTTTTTTTAAAGAACCAGTCACTTCTCTTAGTGTGGAACTCAAGCTCCAGAGCACATGGGCTTCAATACCTGCGGCTCTGGGGCTTAAGAGCACAGCCTCAGTAGTTGTGGCTCACAAGCTTAGTTGCTCTGCAGCATGTGGGATCTTCCTGGATCAGGTGTTGAACCCATGTCTCCTGCATTGGCATGCGAGCTCCTCACTACTGAGCTACCAGGGAAGCCCTTCTCGTGTGGTTTTAACTTACATTCTCTAGTAGCTGATGATGTTGAACATCTTTTCTCATGCTTATTTACTGTTTGTTATCATCTTTGGTGAAACATCTGTTCATATCTTTAGCTCTATATTTCTAATCAGATTGTTTGTTATGGTGATTGTGGTTTGAAAGTTTTCATATTCTACATACTAGTCCTTTGTCACAAACATGGCTTCCAGTTATTTTCTTCTTGTCTCTACTTGTCTCCTTACCCTTTTCATGAGGGATTTTGCAGAACAAGTGTTTTTAATTTCAGTCTGGTCTAATTTTTCAGTTTTTTTTCTTGTATGGTGTGTGTTTTTGGTGTAAATTCCCAAAACTCTTTGCCTCCTTCTTGAGCCTGAAGACTTTTTCCTTTTTTATGTTTTTTTGAAAGTTTTGCATTTCCAGATGTCACATTTAACTTCAAGATCTGTTTTGAGTTGATTTTTGTATAAGGTATAAGACTTAGATCAGGGTACATATTTTTTCACCTGTAGGGTGTTTGGATTGGTTTAGTATCCTTTGTTAAAAAAGCTATATTTTCTTCATTAAATTGATTTTGCACCATTGTGAAAAATCATTTGGGTATATTTCTGTGAGTATATCTCTGGGCTTTCTGTTCTGTTCAATTGATTTATGTCTGTTCCTCAATAATACCACACACTTTTAATTACTGTGGCTTTATAATAACTCTTGGAATCAGATCAACTGTTTAAAAGGAACTTTATATGAGCAAACCTCTTTATTCATAAAGGGCATCAAAACTGTCAGAATTGAGAAAAACTATAGTGATTTTTATATTCATTATTTTTTAAATGCTATGCTCTTTTATAAACATTTGTTTTTGGCACGAATTTTTGAACTCTAGTACTATTATTAAGTCTAAAAATATTTAACAGTAATTCTTTTTTTTCTTTTGATATATTTTTTAAAAATTTTGGCTTCTTTTCATTTATTTTCCATCCATTCATCTTATCCATCTTTATTCTTTGGTCCGTGTGGGCCTCCCATTGCAGTGGCCTCCTGTTGCAGAGCATTGGCTCTGGGCACATGTGCTCCAGAGTGCTGGCTGATAATTGGACACACTAGTCCAGCTGCTTCTCGGCATGTGGGATCTTCCTGGGCCAGGGGTCAAACCGGTGCCCCTTGCATTGCACGGTGGTCTCTTTATCCACTGGACCACCAGGGAAGCCCAACAGTAATTCTTTATTATGATAAAGTAGTCAGTCATTGTTTAAAATTCCAGTTGTTTCATTGTAGATTTTTAATATTTTGTTTTAGGATCCAAATAAGGTTTATCATAACTTGGTAGTTGGATTTTGGAGGCTTCATGGATTTAGGCTTTTATTTATCTATTTTTGTCCAGATGACTTCATAAGTGGTGGTATGTCCTCCCACTTGGAAGCACATAATGTCTTGTTCTTTCTCTTTTTTTGGTAAGGGATTGATTATATTCAAATGACCTGATCCATTAGTTTTTTTTTTTTTTTTTAATTTTGGCCTCTTTTATTGTTCTTCTTTTTATTTATTTATTTTCATCCATCTTTATTCTTTGGCCTGTGCGAGCCTACCATTGCAGTGACCTCTCGTTGCAGAGCACCGGCTTTGGAAGCATGCGCTCACTCCAGAGTGCTGGCTCGCAATTGGATGCACCGGTCCAGCCGCTCTGCGGCACCTGGGATCTTCCCAGGCCAGTGATCAAAGGAACCGATGCCCCTTGCACTGCAAGGCGAACTCTCCAGCCACTGGACCACCAGGAAAGGCTGATTAGTTCTTTAAGGGTTGCAGGATAATACTTTTCTAACTGTTCTTCTTTACTGATTGTTGGACTAACTCTTAAAGAGGAGCATTCCCTCAGCTCCCCAAGACTGTAGTTCATATAGGAAAAGCAGGACACATGCTTGATTCATTTCCTTTGACAGTTTTGAGAATGATGGGTTGGTTTCCCAGCTTTCTTAACGTCATTATAAACTCATGGATTTAAACTATTTATGCTAAACAATTGTAGTTAATAACCTCACTGATGTTCAGATTGTTCTGTCTCTGGCCTGTGGGTACCTCTACAGGTGGATTCTTGAGTCCTTTTCATCCATTTATGCTTCCTTAGCTTCCTTCCTATTTTGTTTGACAAGATGTTCCAGGTTCATCTTAAATGTTTCTTCCTTAGTTCTAGAGTTAGACACTTCTCTAAGAAATCCTGGTTCCTACATATGAATCACTTACCTTTTAACAACTGATTTTGTTTGATTTATATTGTAACCTTCTATAGTTTTTTAAAATAAATCTAGCCTGCTTTCCTTAGGAAAAATAAAAAGAAATTCTGGTTCCTTTGAGGTGTGAGATGAGATTTGGAATTGTTTTTTTTTCTTCAGAAGCCTGTATTTTTGTAATGAATGCATTTAAAGGAGCTTTGAAAGCTATAGACTTTATTCTAAACATACCAATAGTGAATGAAAAGTATGACTGTGACTTTTTAAAAAAAATTTGGCCTCTTTTTATTGATTTTTTAACTTTTTATTTTTATTTATTTTTCATCCATCCCCACTCATTGGCCTGTGTGGACCTCCACTGCAGTGGCCTCTCTCACTGCAGAGCACTGGTTCAGGGCGCATTTGCTCCAGAGCACTGGGTTGTAATTGGACATACTGGTCCAGCTGCTCTGGTGCACATGAGATCTTCCTGGGCCAGGGATCAAACTGGTGCTCCCTGCACCGCAAGGCAGACTCTCTACCCACTGGGCCACCCCAGAAGCCCTGGCTGTGACTTTTTATCATACATTTTTATGCTTTACAAAGATAATAGGGCTAAGGTTGTTTTATTTATTATATATCCTCCCCAAACTGAATGAAACAAAAGTGCTGACCTGACACCACCTTCTTCTTGCATAGGAGTATACAGAAGAGATAGAGCGTCTGAAACGGGATCTTGCTGCAGCTCGTGAAAAAAATGGAGTGTACATTTCTGAAGAAAATTTTAGGTAAGCCCTTGGTTATGGAAATTAATTCCTAAGAATGTACAGCATAGGGAATGTAGTCAGTAATACTCTACTAACTTTGTATGGTGACAAATGATAACTAGGCTTATTGTGGTGATCATTTCATGATGTATAAAAGTATCAAATCACTACGTTGTATACCCATAACTAATATAATATTGTAAATCAATTATATTTCAATTAAGACTTATTATTTTAAAATTATTTACTAAAACTATGTCATTCATTGAATAACAATGTTGCATCCCTCTTGTACATTTAATATAGGAAAGCATTTCAAATATCCCGTCTACTTGAAAGAGCTATTTCCAATAAAGAACTAATAAGAGTTTATCAAAAGACTGTTAGAATGAACTCTGCTCTTACACCACCTCAGTTTTATCTGTTCCTTTAATCAATATGTCTAGCTCATAGTTTGAGGACATCTACATTCTTAAAATTCTTTGTCAGTCAAGCACAGTTTGGAATAGAAAATGCTTGGTAGTCATGAAGGAACTAGAAGAATGCAAAAGATAGCACTAGCTTCTGAAACTTGCTAATCTCAAGAAATCAGAGGCTCATTAAAGCGGACCAGAATTGTCTGGTCCAAAATGTCAGAAGTTCCAAGGCTGAGAACCTGGGCCCTAGAAAAGACTCTATTATCTCATGAGGGTTTTTTGGGGTGGATAGTGGTATGTGTGTTGGGTTATGTATGGGGTATGTGTGCTGGGTGCAGGAGGTGTAATTGCTCTGTATACATTCTTTAGTTTTCCAGGTTTTAGCCCCTTATTTCACCCCTTCCTCCTGTGATACCAGCTACCATCACATCACAAGCCTCTTCTGGGTTCTGCCTGTCTTATTTATACTTCATATTTCTGATTACATACACCTAGTTGTATCCCCCCACCTCTGCTTTATGTGCGTTATAGTCCTCTATCAGCTTTGTAGCTTTGTAAATTTTATATCCACATGATTTTCCCCTTTCCCAGGCAGAGATTCTCAGTTTCAAATGGAGAAAACAAGAAAAAGTCTATTTATAAACCAAAGACAATACATTTGCTTTTTGCACTTTGTATCTATTGCTGTTGACACTTTGGCATCTTTATCATGACAGTGATAAATAGTAGTGATGATATGTAACTGCCTCAGTTGTGTTAAATTTGTGTGGGTTTGTGTTTAGAGTAAATTTTATAGGCATTAGGAAACAATATTAACTGTTAAACTCCTTTTAAATTTTATTTTAGAGCTATGAGTGGAAAACTGACTGTTCAGGAGGAACAAATTGTAGAACTGGTTGAAAAATCACTGCTGTTGAGGACGAGTTAAGTAGGGTAAGCATTCAAACTGTATTAACCATCATGTAAAAAGCAATTTGAGTGTGAGGGACCTGGTATTTTATTTAAGATTTTTTGTGACCATTTCAAATATCCGTCTACTTGAAAGAGCTATTTCCAATAAAGAACTAATAAGAGTTTATCAAAAGACTGTTAGAATGAACTCTGCTCTTACACCACCTCAGTTTTATCTGTTCCTTTAATCAATATGTCTAGCTCATAGTTTGAGGACATCTACATTCTTAAAATTCTTTGTCAGTCAAGCACAGTTTGGAATAGAAAATGCTTGGTAGTCATGAAGGAACTAGAAGAATGCAAAAGATAGCACTAGCTTCTGAAACTTGCTAATCTCAAGAAATCAGAGGCTCATTAAAGCGGACCAGAATTGTCTGGTCCAAAATGTCAGAAGTTCCAAGGCTGAGAACCTGGGCCCTAGAAAAGACTCTATTATCTCATGAGGGTTTTTTGGGGTGGATAGTGGTATGTGTGTTGGGTTATGTATGGGGTATGTGTGCTGGGTGCAGGAGGTGTAATTGCTCTGTATACATTCTTTAGTTTTCCAGGTTTTAGCCCCTTATTTCACCCCTTCCTCCTGTGATACCAGCTACCATCACATCACAAGCCTCTTCTGGGTTCTGCCTGTCTTATTTATACTTCATATTTCTGATTACATACACCTAGTTGTATCCCCCCACCTCTGCTTTATGTGCGTTATAGTCCTCTATCAGCTTTGTAGCTTTGTAAATTTTATATCCACATGATTTTCCCTTCCGAGGCAGAGATTCTCAGTTTCAAATGGAGAAAACAAGAAAAAGTCTATTTATAAACCAAAGACAATACATTTGCTTTTTGCACTTTGTATCTATTGCTGTTGACACTTTGGCATCTTTATCATGACAGTGATAAATAGTAGTGATGATATGTAACTGCCTCAGTTGTGTTAAATTTGTGTGGGTTTGTGTTTAGAGTAAATTTTATAGGCATTAGGAAACAATATTAACTGTTAAACTCCTTTTAAATTTTATTTTAGAGCTATGAGTGGAAAACTGACTGTTCAGGAGGAACAAATTGTAGAACTGGTTGAAAAAATCACTGCTGTTGAGGACGAGTTAAGTAGGGTAAGCATTCAAACTGTATTAACCATCATGTAAAAAGCAAATATTAAAAGGCAATTTGAGTGTGAGGGACCTGGTATTTTATTTTTAAGATTTTTTTTCCTGCTGACCTTTAAACTAAAAGTAAGTTGTGTCACAGTTTTTTCAAATGATCATTAATAATAATGAAGTTAGTCTTTTTTGAAGAAGTTATTCTGTTTTGACACATATTAATGTAGCATTTTTAGAAATGAACTGAATTGTATGATTTAATATGAAAGGTAAATAATGAGTTGCTGAGACATTTTCATCAATATATTATCAGATGAGGAAAGGCAGATATTGTAAGATAAATAAATAAGGTTGGAAGACCTGACCATACTGCACAGTTTGCACAATCTTAGTTCCCTGACCAGGGATCAGACCTGTGTCCACTGCACTGGAAGTGCAGAGTCCTACCTACTGGACTGCCAGGAAACGCCCCTATTAGTTGTTGTTGTTGTTGTTGTTTTTTAAAGATTTATTTATTTATTTATTTTGTGTGGGGGTCGGGTTGGGGAGGAAGGGGAGCGGGCGGGCCACTTCCATTGGTCTTTCATTTCTCTATTTTCATCCGTCTTTGTTCTTTGGCTCCTGTGGGCCTCCCATCGCGGTGGCATCTGTCGTTGCAGAGAGCCGGCTGTGGGCGCATGCGCTCCAGAGCTCCGGCTTGGTAATTGGACACATCAGTCCAGCCGCTCTGCGGCACATGGGATCTTCCCAGGCCAGGGATGGAACCGGCGCCCCTTGCACTGCAAGGCGGTGTCCTTACCCACTGGACCACCAGGGGAAGCACCCTATTAGTTGTTTTAATGAATTGATAGGAAGAAGCCAGTTACCATATGAAATCTTCTAACGACCTGGTAACTTGTTACAACTTTTACATGGAAATAATTTGGTTCTTTTAATATTATATTATGAACTAGCCAGGTGTGTCAAAAACCAGTTCGGAATTTTAAAAAGGGAAACTGCCTCAGTTGTGTTAAGGGGGAAAAAGGGGCAATATTAACTGTTAAACTCCTTTTAAATTTTATTTTAGAGCTATGAGTGGAAAACTGACTGTTCAGGAGGAACAAATTGTAGAACTGGTTGAAAAAATCACTGCTGTTGAGGACGAGTTAAGTAGGGTAAGCATTCAAACTGTATTAACCATCATGTAAAAAGCAAATATTAAAAGGCAATTTGAGTGTGAGGGACCTGGTATTTTATTTTTAAGATTTTTTTTCCTGCTGACCTTTAAACTAAAAGTAAGTTGTGTCACAGTTTTTTCAAATGATCATTAATAATAATGAAGTTAGTCTTTTTTGAAGAAGTTATTCTGTTTTGACACATATTAATGTAGCATTTTTAGAAATGAACTGAATTGTATGATTTAATATGAAAGGTAAATAATGAGTTGCTGAGACATTTTCATCAATATATTATCAGATGAGGAAAGGCAGATATTGTAAGATAAATAAATAAGGTTGGAAGACCTGACCATACTGCACAGTTTGCACAATCTTAGTTCCCTGACCAGGGATCAGACCTGTGTCCACTGCACTGGAAGTGCAGAGTCCTACCTACTGGACTGCCAGGAAACGCCCCTATTAGTTGTTGTTGTTGTTGTTGTTTTTTAAAGATTTATTTATTTATTTATTTTGTGTGGGGGTCGGGTTGGGGAGGAAGGGGAGCGGGCGGGCCACTTCCATTGGTCTTTCATTTCTCTATTTTCATCCGTCTTTGTTCTTTGGCTCCTGTGGGCCTCCCATCGCGGTGGCATCTGTCGTTGCAGAGAGCCGGCTGTGGGCGCATGCGCTCCAGAGCTCCGGCTTGGTAATTGGACACATCAGTCCAGCCGCTCTGCGGCACATGGGATCTTCCCAGGCCAGGGATGGAACCGGCGCCCCTTGCACTGCAAGGCGGTGTCCTTACCCACTGGACCACCAGGGGAAGCACCCTATTAGTTGTTTTTAATGAATTGATAGGAAGAAGCCAGTTACCATATGAAATCTTCTAACGTACCTGGTAACTTGTTACAACTTTTACATGGAAATAATTTGGTTCTTTTAATATTATATTATGAACTAGCCAGGTGTGTCAAAAACCAGTTCGGCATTTTTAGATTCTTAAACCAACAATTTTGTTTAACATGTTTAATGTATTATGTGCAGGTTACAGAATTGTTTGTGGATAATAAAAATGAACTTAACCAGTGCAAATCTGACCTGCGAAATAAGACACAGGAACTTGAAACCACTCAAAGACATTTGCAAGAAACTAAATTACAACTTGTTGAAGAAGAATTTATCACCTCAGCTTTGGAAAGGACTGAGGAGAAGCTTCATGATGCTGCCAGCAGGGTTTGTCTTTTGTTTTACTTTGCAGTCGCATTAAAGTAATTAAAGAAGGAGTAGAAGTAACTTTTCTTAGCTTAAGCATTGATTGTGAAGTTCTGTTTATTCACTCCAAATGGTCCATTTAAGAAACATTATTTTACTGTTCCATCTGAATTTTCTTTACTGGAGATCCTTAGTTAAGAAACAGCTACTCCTAAAGTTTTGAAAATAGAACATGACTTTAATATACTTTGTGGATATTTAGAATAATGGCGGTGTACTGCTTTACTTTTGGGCGTGGTTGAGACTAAGCAGTCATCAAAAGTTTAGTATCTGCTACTGATGGAAGATGTTGAAAGGATTCACTTTTTTATTAGGTGTACTCTTCAGGAATGAGTAGCACATAATGGGGAAAAATTTGTGAGGGAGCATAATTATTACAGTAGGTTGGCAAAATCAGTTTTTCTTGTCTAGATGGCTAGAGGAGGGGAGATAAACATTGGCATGAATTTAAAAATTTCTTCTGGTACTATATATATTTTCATTAGACTGCTTTTGTCATATTCATCTTATCAACACTTACTTTTAAAAATCATGTATAGTTGCTTGACACAGTTGAAGAAACTATGAAAGATGTATCTGGTCTCCATTCTAAACTGGATCGTAAGAAGGCAGTTGATCAACACAATGCAGAAGCTCAAGATATTTTTGGCAAAAACCTAAACAGTCTATTTAACAATATGGAAGAATTAATTAAGGATGGCAACACAAAACAAAAGGCCATGCTAGAAGTTCACAAGACCTTGTTTGGTAAGTTTAAGCATTTCCAATTCCAGTCGTAGTGTGTTTAGTGTGAGACTAATTTGAAAACTGATTTTAAGGTATTGTTTTCACTATGAAAATATGGAAGATTCAGACATGTAAAAATTTAAAAAAATCACTTAGTGTCTAGTCACTCTAAGCTAACCACTGAAGAATTGGTTTACTGATTTCTAGTTTCTCTTTTCTTAACCATTTTTACCTACAGGTATACTGTGTTATTACTTTTAGTTAAAGATTAATGTTTAGACTATTCTAACTCCTAGTTTATTCTAAGTTAGAGTTTTGAGTCTGATATACCTAACAGATGGGCTCACGTCCTTACTGAATACTATAGAACATACCTATGTTTTAAATGATTCCATGCTTATTTAGCGAGTCAGTTATTTTACATGTATTTGTTATTACAAATTTCCACAACAGGGATATGAATTTTGCCAACCTCTTTGAAGGCTGTGTTTGTATTTAAGTATACTTATGTCTGAGTTTACATCCTTTTTTCTTTCTCTTTTTGGTATAGGTAACCTGCTGTCCTCCAGTGTCTCTGCCTTAGACACGATCACTGCAGCAGCACTTGGATCTCTCACATCTGTTCCAGAAAACGTGTCGACACTTGTTTCTCAGATTTCTGACATGATATTAAAAGAACAGTCATTAGCAACAGAAAGTAAAACCGTACTTGAGAAATTGATTGTTAGTAAATCTTGTATTTTTGAAGGGTTACATTTGCTAAGTCTCTAAGAGCATCTTAAACTTTACCAGCACAGTGGTAAACACATTACTTTAAGAGAGGAGATTTATATTTTTAAAGACAGATCTCTTCACTGTTTGTTTTCTTCCAGAAAGATTAGTTAGCAACAGCATATATACAACCTGTGAAACTTTTTTCACTTACATCCTATAACATAGTGAGTAGGAGTTAGTATACCTTTTAATAACTAGAAAGAATGGTAGTTTTAGCTGCATGTGAATCCAAGGGGCCCATGACTTGCTAGTTGGCTCAGAAATTGATCAGTTATCCTTCCCTGAAGGGTCCTGGAATAGTCATGCTAAATGTTACACTGATCCAATGAGAAGATGATAATAAGTAGTTAATTTTAAAACTACAGCAATTTAGAAAAACATGTAAGAAAAATGGCTTATACAATTTGGGGAACATATATAACAATTTGTTATATTTGGCAGGCCTGTAGGGTCGGACATGATAGAGCATGAGCACATATAACAATCTGTGGGGTCGGATATGTGGAACTAAGCCCTCTGGCCTGAAACTGGGGAGCCTTTTTTCATAATTCTGTACAAGCCAGTCATCTCATGACACAATGTTGATTATTTTCTCCACACTTGATTTCTTTATACCCTTTATTTTGTAATTGTATCATTTGTATAGGAAGTTCTTGGCCATATCACTTAATTTTTCTTTTTTTCCTTTATATAGGCTCTTTGCCTCCCTTTTTGAGTTTAATGATACTTGTTTAACATTTTTCATATTTGTTGAACATTCTTCAAGTTAATACTGCTCATGTTAGCCAACTGCCCGAATTCAGAGCTTTCATGTCATTATTAGGTAGATTTCTTTAGACACCCAAATTTGGCAAAAGTTACAAAGATGCTCATTGGTAGTTACTTTTCGGAATTTTTTTTGTTTATTGGAATATAACCGCTTTATAATGTTGTGTTTCTGCTGTATGGAAATTGATTCACTCACTCAGTAAATGGGTAGTCTCTTATTTATTGATGTCTTCCTACCAAGTCATAAGCTTGAGTCTAAAGAGATGATAGCTGCTCCCACAGAAGAGCTGAAATTAGTATGATAGTTCTTTCAAAAGAAAACCAGGACCCTTTTAAGTATTTACTAATCATTTCTCTTGACAAGAACAGGAACCGTGACAGGGTCTTCTGATTCAACAGGATTTAAGTCACCATGTCTTCAAACTTAAATGCCTCCAACCCAAAGCCTCTTTTGAAGGCAATTTGGTTTCAGCCTTTTGACTTAGAAACCTAAATTTGTTTGAAATTTATTTTGCTAAAATATAGCTGTAGGTTTTTTTTTCTTTCTTTGCATTGCTGAAATTTTATGAAATGACTGTTGTTTTTCCCTGTTCAGAATTCTTGCTTATGTTACAGTAGCCTGTTAAGAATCTATTGTATATAAAGTGTACCATTTTCTTGATTCCTATATGCAGGATTAAGTGATTTATGATAAATATAAACTCTAGTAATAGGCTCTGTAGGCTGTAAAACATAGAGAAATGGGCACTTAGGATTTTATTATGGATGTGTTTGGTCAACAGAGTATCTAAGACATTATCATTTAACCAGTCAAATTTATGGAAGTAAAAATATTATTTCTTTTTTTTTTTTGAAAATATTATTTTTAAAGAGTTGTTTATTTTATTTTTAAAACCAGAATGTACTTAAGACTGACCTCCTCAGTTCACTGGGAACAGTTTTATCCCCTACTGTGGTATCTATAATGGAAATCAATAGTCAACTAAAGAATATTTTTAAGACTTCATTGACAGTGGCTAATAAGGTAACAAATATTCTTATTATCTTAAATTGTTGTGTAAGAAAGAAACTTAACATGAGTTGTTAGTTGAGAGGTGTCTACATGCAAAACCCATGGGTTATGAGAAGGAGTCTGGAGGAGAGAGGATGCTGTCTGCCATTGATGTGGTCAGCAGAATCATGGCTAAGAAAAATGAGAGGGAATGATCTTCATGATAAATATTTAATTTTACATAATACATATATACTGGTCTATCATATGGTGGGTACATATGATACATGCCTAAATATGGGAGTGGAAATGGGTTTCTAGGGGCTGGTGGGGAAAGGAAGGGACTTTGCATACTGTTTTCTATCATTTCTATTTTATACATACTCAAAAAAGTAAAAACAAACCTAGAACATTTAAAATATAATTTTATTTGTTTTTTTGGCTCTACTGTGTCTGTTGCTACAAGGGTGTTTTTCTCTATTTGCGGCAAGCAGGGCTACTCTCTAGTGGTGCTTGGGCTTTTCATTGTGGTGCCTTTTCTTACCGCAGAGCATGGGCTCTAGGATACATGGGCTCAGTAGTTGTGGCTCATGGGCTCAGTTGTTCCGTGGCATGTGGGATCCTCCCGGATCAGGGATTGCATCTGTGGCTCCAGTATTGGCAGGCAGATTCTTTACCATGGAGCCACCAGGGAAGCCCCTAAGACATTTTTTCTGTTTTAATTTAAGAAAAGAAAGAAATTAATTTCTTTTCTTCAAAGATAGAAGATCAGAAAAAGGAAATGGACGGGTTTCTCAGTACATTGTGTAACAGCCTACATGAACTACAAGGAAATACAGTTGCTTCCTTGGCTGAATCACAGAAGCTGTGTGAGGACTTATCAGAAGACCTAAAGAAAACAAAGAAGATCCATTCACAGGTATCTAGGTGATTTGAGGGGGTGTAAAAAGAAAGCTTTATGATCTTTAGCTTGATAATCCCTGTTACAGACTGAATGCTAACTAAATTAGAAACTTGAAAATACCTTTGGCATTTTTGCTTATAACAGTAATTAATGTGAAATAATAGAGAGTGCCTCTCTTGATCAGTTAATATTTGATGATTTGCTACATGCAGAGCCCTATGCTCACGCCCAGTCGGACAAGATAATCCTTCCCTCAGGTCAAGAGGAAAGATGGAGCTGCAGAAATACATCATTGGGAGTTTAATTAGAAGAAAATGATCATAGCACTTAAAGTGAACATGTATCTACAGTATAACTGAGGTGATATAGTGGTTCCAGCAGCAGCACCAGCTACAATAGTGGCAGGAGGTTTTAATTACTACCATGCAACAAAGCTTAGCAGAGAGGAGAGCCAGAGAAATGACAGGGAAAGCTATAGGCTGCAATAGATAGTAATTTCTGTTCTATGGAAAGCGTAAAGCATTCCAACAAGAGTTTTAATATAGAATTTTTTTTGCACCCATATTGTTGATTGCTAAATGTTTAGTCTGATCATGACACTGAATAAATGTGTCATTTTATTATTATTATTTTTTGGGGGGTGGTGAGTTGGGGAAGGGGCGGCGTACCACTTCTATTGGTCTTTCATTTATCTATTTTCATCCATGTTTGTTCTTTGGCCTGTGTGGGCCTCCCGTCGCAGTGGCCTCTGTTGTTGCAGAGCACCAGCTCTGGGCGCATGCGCTCCAGAGCTCTAGTTCAGTAGTTGGACACATTGATCCAGCCGTTCCGCGGCACATGGGATCTTCCCAGGCCAGGGATCAAACTGGCGCTCCTTGCACTGCAAGGCAGTGTCCTTACCCACTGGACCACCAGCGAAGCCGCTAAATGTATCATTTTAAAAATGTGCTGTGTAGGGGCTTCCCTTGTGGCTCAGTGGATAAGAACCCGTCTGCCAATGCAGGAGACACAGATTTGAGCCCTGATCCGGGAAGATCCCACATACCGCAGAGCAGCTAAACCCACACATCAACAAAGACCCAGCACAGCCAAAAATAAATAAATAAGAGGTTTTTTTAAAAAAAAAAAAATGTGCTGTGTAAAGTTAGTCTACTCTGAAGCCATTTTGGTAAACTACCACAAACAGTGTGAAGTCAGATTTCCTTCATGGTGATGCCAGGTTCCAAATGTATTTACAGCTTGCCTGAGTGGAGAAGCCATTGTCTTCAGAAAGCTTGATGTCATTGAACTGACACGAAGTTACTGTGTTATGACCTGGCTTTTACCGTTAAAAAAGTCACCCAAGCAAAATCATGGAGGTTGGCATTCCCTATGTGATGTATCTAAATTGAATTATGGTACCAGCCTAAATTCTAAATGGGAATGAAGCTTGTGTATCATTCATTGTCTTGTGTAATAATTTAATATATCCTCTTGAGGGAATTCCTTGGTGGTCCAGTGATTAGGACTCCACAGTTTCACTTTCGTGGCCCGGGTACAAGCTCTAGCCAGGAAACCAGCCCTGCAATGTGACCAAAAGAACCTAACCAACCAACCAAAAAAAAAAAAAAAACCTCTTAAATGGAATGAAACAAACAAAAAAATTAAAGCAGATTTCTTAAAAAACTAAAAATAGAAGCACCGTACAACCCAGCAATCCCACTCATAGACTTATACCCTGATGAAATCAAATCTGAAAGGAACACCTGTACCCCAATGTTCATTGCAGCTCTCTATACAATAGCTAAAACATGGAAGCAACCTAGATGCCCATCGACGAACGAACGGATCCAAAAGCTCTGGTATATATATATACAATGGAATACTACACAGCTGTAAAGAGAAATGCAGGAGAATCAGCCCTAATGAGGTGGCTGGATCTAGAACGTATCCTAAAAAGTGAAGTCAGTCAGAAAAAGAAGGACAAATACAGTATATGAACACATATATATGGAATCTAGGAGGATGGTGATGATGGCACACGCAGTGAGGCGATGGAAAGACAGACATGGACAGTGGGCATATGGACATTGTGGGGAAGGAACAGAAGGTGGGAGGCGTAAAGGAAGTAGCATGAAGGCCTGTACTATCATAAGTAAAGAGAATAGCTATAGTCATTGCTCTGTGAGAAAAGGAGATCCTTCAGGGGTGCTGTGTGATGTCAGGAGGGGCAGTAAAGGGGGGATATATATATGACTAATCTGGGAACATACATATCTGTAAACAACAAAACTCTGTAAAAGTTGAAAGTAAAATAAAAGTTAAAAAAAGAATTAAAGCAACTTTAAAATAAGATTGTGAAAAGAAAGAGAAAAAAAAAAAAAGATTGTTTCCCTAATTGATAAGCATGAATCTTTTCACACAAAAGGTTAATGTCAAAATTATGCAAGTAATAGTTGATATTTACTGAGCAACTCAATTATGTGTTTATTCCTCCACCAGTAGAGATACAGGTCCTATCACTAGCCCACTTTTCTATGAGGAAACTGAGGCCTCGAGAGCTTCTAACAGTGGTGGTGATTACACTGCCTGAAAGGAATCAATTTTTGGAGGAGCTTTTCTATATGTTTCTAGAACATTTTCTCAAAATTTGAAATTGTACCAATTTCTCATACCTTAGACCAGTCTAGATTGTTTTAGCTATATATTCTGAGGCAGATCCACTTTTTATTAACTCTTTTGAAATGTTTAAAATTGGTAAGCAGTTGTTTAAAAACAAGCAAAACACCTATGATATGAACAGTATTTTGGCATAGTGGTTTGACTTCCCAGGCCTAAAGTTTTAAACTAAAAATGAAGCACCGTACAACCCAGCAATCCCACTCATAGACTTATACCCTGATGAAATCAAATCTGAAAGGAACACCTGTACCCCAATGTTCATTGCAGCTCTCTATACAATAGCTAAAACATGGAAGCAACCTAGATGCCCATCGACGAACGAACGGATCCAAAAGCTCTGGTATATATATATACAATGGAATACTACACAGCTGTAAAGAGAAATGCAGGAGAATCAGCCCTAATGAGGTGGCTGGATCTAGAACGTATCCTAAAAAGTGAAGTCAGTCAGAAAAAGAAGGACAAATACAGTATATGAACACATATATATGGAATCTAGGAGGATGGTGATGATGGCACACGCAGTGAGGCGATGGAAAGACAGACATGGACAGTGGGCATATGGACATTGTGGGGAAGGAACAGAAGGTGGGAGGCGTAAAGGAAGTAGCATGAAGGCCTGTACTATCATAAGTAAAGAGAATAGCTATAGTCATTGCTCTGTGAGAAAAGGAGATCCTTCAGGGGTGCTGTGTGATGTCAGGAGGGGCAGTAAAGGGGGGATATATATATGACTAATCTGGGAACATACATATCTGTAAACAACAAAACTCTGTAAAAGTTGAAAGTAAAATAAAAGTTAAAAAAAGAATTAAAGCAACTTTAAAATAAGATTGTGAAAAGAAAGAGAAAAAAAAAAAAAGATTGTTTCCCTAATTGATAAGCATGAATCTTTTCACACAAAAGGTTAATGTCAAAATTATGCAAGTAATAGTTGATATTTACTGAGCAACTCAATTATGTGTTTATTCCTCCACCAGTAGAGATACAGGTCCTATCACTAGCCCACTTTTCTATGAGGAAACTGAGGCCTCGAGAGCTTCTAACAGTGGTGGTGATTACACTGCCTGAAAGGAATCAATTTTTGGAGGAGCTTTTCTATATGTTTCTAGAACATTTTCTCAAAATTTGAAATTGTACCAATTTCTCATACCTTAGACCAGTCTAGATTGTTTTAGCTATATATTCTGAGGCAGATCCACTTTTTATTAACTCTTTTGAAATGTTTAAAATTGGTAAGCAGTTGTTTAAAAACAAGCAAAACACCTATGATATGAACAGTATTTTGGCATAGTGGTTTGACTTCCCAGGCCTAAAGGAAGCAAAGCGTACTGTTGGATATTCTTGAACTTGAGGCTAGCACTGACAAACCAGTTCTGTAAAGCTCTGGACCCCTGTTTGTGTGTGGATAAGTCTGAGAGTACTTGAACCTCCATTTACTTTGAGATTTGCAAAAATACTGCCACTTTAATCATAAAGTGTTAGGTGTGTATTGTCAGCAGGTGTGTTATTCAGAGATTTGTTTAAAGATGCCCACATGTGAGATAAATTGACATTTTATTAAAATGATCAAACTAGGTTCTGTAAAATGTTTTCAGCTCTGTTAACTGATGATATTCTTGGACAGCTGGACCCATAGATTTTCAGCATTACTTTTCCTTCTAGTAGTCTTATCAGTTAAGAAGCAACTATGGAAGGGAGGGAGAGGAATCTGCTGTAAGACAAAGGGAACTCAGACAGGCTCTATAACAACCTAGAGGGGTGGGATGGGGAGGGAGACGAGAGGGAAGTTCAAGAGGGAGGGGACATGTATACCTGTGGCAGGTTCGGATTTGATGTGGAGCAGCAAACAACAAAACTGTATAAAAATTAAAACAACTATGTATATTGTCAGAGTGGTTCTCAAACACAATGTGGTATTTTGCTATATTGGTTAGTTTTGAGGTACACTGAGTAACTTTTTACTTATAGTTAAAATAGTAAAGTTTGTTAATTACTTACTTTAAAAATATTTGTAATATGATTATTCCTTTAATATCATTTTAGCTACCTTCTTCAGTGTCAAATGGATTAGTTTTGAGGTACACTGAGTAACTTTTACTTATCCTCCACCAGTAGAGATACAGGTCCTATCACTAGCCCACTTTTCTATGAGGAAACTGAGGCCTCGAGAGCTTCTAACAGTGGTGGTGATTACACTGCCTGAAAGGAATCAATTTTTGGAGGAGCTTTTCTATATGTTTCTAGAACATTTTCTCAAAATTTGAAATTGTACCAATTTCTCATACCTTAGACCAGTCTAGATTGTTTTAGCTATATATTCTGAGGCAGATCCACTTTTTATTAACTCTTTTGAAATGTTTAAAATTGGTAAGCAGTTGTTTAAAAACAAGCAAAACACCTATGATATGAACAGTATTTTGGCATAGTGGTTTGACTTCCCAGGCCTAAAGGAAGCAAACGTACTGTTGGATATTCTTGAACTTGAGGCTAGCACTGACAAACCAGTTCTGTAAAGCTCTGGACCCCTGTTTGTGTGTGGATAAGTCTGAGAGTACTTGAACCTCCATTTACTTTGAGATTTGCAAAAATACTGCCACTTTAATCATAAAGTGTTAGGTGTGTATTGTCAGCAGGTGTGTTATTCAGAGATTTGTTTAAAGATGCCCACATGTGAGATAAATTGACATTTTATTAAAATGATCAAACTAGGTTCTGTAAAATGTTTTCAGCTCTGTTAACTGATGATATTCTTGGACAGCTGGACCCATAGATTTTCAGCATTACTTTTCCTTCTAGTAGTCTTATCAGTTAAGAAGCAACTATGGAAGGGAGGGAGAGGAATCTGCTGTAAGACAAAGGGAACTCAGACAGGCTCTATAACAACCTAGAGGGGTGGGATGGGGAGGGAGACGAGAGGGAAGTTCAAGAGGGAGGGGACATGTATACCTGTGGCAGGTTCGGATTTGATGTGGAGCAGCAAACAACAAAACTGTATAAAAATTAAAACAACTATGTATATTGTCAGAGTGGTTCTCAAACACAATGTGGTATTTTGCTATATTGGTTAGTTTTGAGGTACACTGAGTAACTTTTTACTTATAGTTAAAATAGTAAAGTTTGTTAATTACTTACTTTAAAAAAAATATTTGTAATATGATTATTCCTTTAATATCATTTTAGCTACCTTCTTCAGTGTCAGAGAGGTGGAATTAAAGATCTTGTATCAGGAATGTGTATTATTCTCACCCATAGGAAAATACTTCTGTATGGGAAAAAAAGTTTAACTATTATAATTTTAATCTTTTCCCTCCCCATACCTTTCTGACAGGAACTTGGCCAGTTAATCAATCTTTGGGAAGAGAGATTCTGTAATTTGGAGGAAAAGTGTGAAAACATCCGGAAACCACTTAGTGGTGTTCAAGAAAATACAGAGCAGTAAGCTGTTTGTTAAATTCTCTTTAGCTTTTCTCTGCTTGAACTTAGTATCAACCCATTTTCTCATATAACTTTATGTTTATTTTATCATTCTCATTTCCTCTCTCCCACTTTCTCTATGGTATTATATATTATATAATATTGCCTAGATGAGTAATCATTTTACAGTGGATACATACATATATATAATATAATGTTATATGTATTATATATATGTATAATTTTCTGAATAAGTTAGTCTTTATAATCTCCATTTTTCTCCAAACACTTCAGTATGTATCCTAAAAACAGAAGATATTGTTGTATTTTATTAATTAAAAAATTTTTATTGGAGTATAGTTGATTTACAATGTTGTGTTAGTTTCAGGTGTACAGCAAGTCAATCAGTTATACATATACGTATATCTATTCCTTCTTTTTTTTTTTTTTTAAAGATTTATTTATTTATTTTGGGGGGGGGTCGGGTTGGGGAGGGAGGGGAGCGGGCGGGCCACTTCTATTGGTCTTTCATTTCTCTATTTTCATCCGTCTTTGTTCTTTGGCTCCTGTGAGCCTCCCATCGCGGTGGCGTCTACCCAGAGCTCTAGAGCTCCGGCTCGGTGATTGGACACATCGGTCCAGCCGCTCCGCGGCACGTGGGATCTTCCCAGGCCAGGGATTGAACCGGCGCTCCTTGCCCTGCAAGGCGGTGTCCTTACCCACTGGACCACCAGGGGAAGCCCTCCATTCCTTTTTATATTCTTTTCCTGTATAGGTTATTATAGAATATTGAGTAGAGTTCTCTGTGTTATACAGTAGGTTCTTATTAGTTATCTATTATAACACTTACTATTTTTTTTAAAGGTTTATTTATTATTATTTTTTTATTTTGGTGGGGGTGGGGTGGGGAGGGAGGGGAGCAGGCGGGCCACTTCTATTGGTCTTTCATTTGGCCATTTTCATCCATCTTTGTTCTTTGGCCCGTGTGGGCCTCCCATCGCGGTGGCCTCTCTCCTCGCAGAGCACCGGCTCTGGGCGCATGCACTCTAGAGCTCCGGCTCGGTAATTGGACACATGGGTCCAGCCGCTCCGCGGTACATGGGATCTTCCCAGGCCAGGGATCGAACCAGCGCCCCTTGCAGTGCAAGGCGGTGTCCTTACCCACTGGACCACCAGGGAAGCCCTATAACACTTATTTTAAGTTAGAAAATTAATACTGAAAACTACTGTTATCTAATATACATCCCTAATTCAAATTTTGCCAGTTCTCTCACTAATGTTTTTTATAAGAAAACAAAAACATTTCCTTCCTATTTCAGGATTTAATTCAGGATCACACATTGCACTTAATTGTGTCTCTTAAGTCTCCTTTAATCTAGAGCAGTTCCTTAGTCTTTATCTTCCACGGCCTTTTCTTTTTCCGTGAATATAGAATATTTACTTAGTAAGTATCCTTCAGTTGGGGTAGGCCTTCAGGATTAGTTGCAGTCATCAAGAATAATACAAAAGTGGTATATTGTTAATGTAGCTCAGATATCAAGATGTTTAAACTTTGATAATTTGGTTATAATGTTGTCCTCTAGATTTCTCCACTGTAAAGTTAATCTTTTTCTTTGCAATTAATAAAGAATTTAAGCAGAGATACTTTGGGACTATATAAGTATTTTGTCCCTCTTAGAATCTGTTAATAGGTATGTCTGAAGCAATTATGATGGTGGTTGTCAAATGATCTTTTCTAATCCCATCATTCCTTCTACATATGTTGGCATTCTACTGAGAGGAAGAGTTTTTTCCATTTCTCCTGCCATTTATTCTCCCCCCTGCCTTTTTTTCCCCACAATCACAAGTTTTTATTTTCCATTTTTGGTTTTACTGAGTTTTGTTGTTTACAGATATGTATAATTCCATATTAGTCATATGTATATCCCAGGCTGTCACATAGCCCCCATGTAGGATCCCTTAGTCCCACAGTGCATTGACAATAGTTCTCTCTTTTACCTAAGATAGTATAGGGTTCAGTTTTACTCTTTCCATATCTCTCACCCACTTTTCCCTCTCACCAATGTCCGTAAGTCTGTTGTTTATGTTTCTTCATCGATGCTCTGTGTGTGTATTTATTGGTATGAACTTATTAGATTCCATATATGTATGCCAGTATACTGTATCTGTCCTTCTCTTTTTGACTTACTTCACTGTGCATAATAGGCTTTAAATCCACCCATCTCATTAGGACTGAGTCTTCTGCATTTCCTTTAGTGGCTGAGAAATATTCTACTGTTATCTAATATACATCCCTAATTCAAATTTTGCCAGTTCTCTCACTAATGTTTTTTATAAGAAAACAAAAACATTTCCTTCCTATTTCAGGATTTAATTCAGGATCACACATTGCACTTAATTGTGTCTCTTAAGTCTCCTTTAATCTAGAGCAGTTCCTTAGTCTTTATCTTCCACGGCCTTTTCTTTTTCCGTGAATATAGAATATTTACTTAGTAAGTATCCTTCAGTTGGGGTAGGCCTTCAGGATTAGTTGCAGTCATCAAGAATAATACAAAAGTGGTATATTGTTAATGTAGCTCAGATATCAAGATGTTTAAACTTTGATAATTTGGTTATAATGTTGTCCTCTAGATTTCTCCACTGTAAAGTTAATCTTTTTCTTTGCAATTAATAAAGAATTTAAGCAGAGATACTTTGGGACTATATAAGTATTTTGTCCCTCTTAGAATCTGTTAATAGGTATGTCTGAAGCAATTATGATGGTGGTTGTCAAATGATCTTTTCTAATCCCATCATTCCTTCTACATATGTTGGCATTCTACTGAGAGGAAGAGTTTTTTCCATTTCTCCTGCCATTTATTCTCCCCCCTGCCTTTTTTTCCCCACAATCACAAGTTTTTATTTTCCATTTTTGGTTTTACTGAGTTTTGTTGTTTACAGATATGTATAATTCCATATTAGTCATATGTATATCCCAGGCTGTCACATAGCCCCCATGTAGGATCCCTTAGTCCCACAGTGCATTGACAATAGTTCTCTCTTTTACCTAAGATAGTATAGGGTTCAGTTTTACTCTTTCCATATCTCTCACCCACTTTTCCCTCTCACCAATGTCCGTAAGTCTGTTGTTTATGTTTCTTCATCGATGCTCTGTGTGTGTATTTATTGGTATGAACTTATTAGATTCCATATATGTATGCCAGTATACTGTATCTGTCCTTCTCTTTTTGACTTACTTCACTGTGCATAATAGGCTTTAAATCCACCCATCTCATTAGGACTGAGTCTTCTGCATTTCCTTTAGTGGCTGAGAAATATTCTATTGTATGTATGTACCAGAGCTTCCATTTATCCTTATTCATTTAGGTTAGTATACATGGATTCTTTTATCCTCTGGGTTATAATCCACTACTTTTTATTTTGATCCTCAAATTATCCCAGGTTTTTGTTTGTTTTATTTGTGGCTTTTTTTTTGTTTTCTTTTGGCTGTGCAACATGGCATGTAGGATCTTAGTTCCCTGACAAGGGAGCAAACCCATGCCCCCTGCAGTAGAAGCATGGAGCCCCAACCACTGGACTGCCAGGGAATGCCGCATCCCAGTTTTGACTAGTGAGAACTCTTCAAGTTGTCTGTCCCCTGTGTCCTTTTGATATGCTTTGCCCTTTTTAAGCATTTTCTTACTTTCTGTTACAACATGGTGTTCCAGGTATCTTGTATTTTTTTCAGCTTCAGCTGTGAAATCATAGTAATAGAATCCAGGATGTGGGTACTAGATGTTCTTACTGCTACTAGGGTGTCATTTCTTCTAAGGCTCCCCAGGTGGACATAACTAGAAATATGTGTGAGTGAGTGAGTGAGTGAGTGAGTATGTGTGTGTACGTATATATATGTGCATGTAAGTATCTTTCTAGTCCAAATTTGTGCTGCATTTTCAGACAGTGAGAAATCTGGCTCCCATCCACAGTATATTTACTTACTTGCTCAATTTTAGAACACACATTAAGTAATTTAACTATTTCTAACTCATATCTATGATGAAATATATACTTACTAATTAGAGAAGGATTTGGCACACTATGACTACTGGGCTGGATGCCTGCTACTGCAAGTAATTTTATTGGACACAACCATGTTTGTTTACTCAATCTGCCAGTTTGTTTCTGTGTTGCCTTTTGCTATCTTTGGCTGCCTTTGCACTGCAAAGAGTACATCAGAGACTGTCTACTTATAAGCCATCTGTATTTTATAGAAAAAATTTGCTGATTCCTGCCTTAATGTTTAATGTTGCTTTATGGTTCCATTGCTTTCCAGTTTCACATTCTTATCATATAATCCAATCAGACTTATGTTTTCTTTTAGAAGTTTTCTATAAGATTTCAATTCATTAGGACTGAGTCTTCTGCATTTCCAGTGGCTAAAATACATTGGATTCCTTTTATCTTTTCTTGGGTTATAATCCAACCTACTTTTTATTTTGATCCTCAAATTATCCCAGGTTTTTGTTTGTTTTATTTGTGGCTTTTTTGTTTTCTTTTGGCTGTGCAACATGGCATGTAGGATCTTAGTTCCCTGACAAGGGAGCAAACCCATGCCCCCTGCAGTAGAAGCATGGAGCCCCAACCACTGGACTGCCAGGGAATGCCGCATCCCAGTTTTGACTAGTGAGAACTCTTCAAGTTGTCTGTCCCCTGTGTCCTTTTGATATGCTTTGCCCTTTTTAAGCATTTTCTTACTTTCTGTTACAACATGGTGTTCCAGGTATCTTGTATTTTTTTCAGCTTCAGCTGTGAAATCATAGTAATAGAATCCAGGATGTGGGTACTAGATGTTCTTACTGCTACTAGGGTGTCATTTCTTCTAAGGCTCCCCAGGTGGACATAACTAGAAATATGTGTGAGTGAGTGAGTGAGTGAGTGAGTATGTGTGTACGTATATATATGTGCATGTAAGTATCTTTCTAGTCCAAATTTGTGCTGCATTTTCAGACAGTGAGAAATCTGGCTCCCATCCACAGTATATTTACTTACTTGCTCAATTTTAGAACACACATTAAGTAATTTAACTATTTCTAACTCATATCTATGATGAAATATATACTTACTAATTAGAGAAGGATTTGGCACACTATGACTACTGGGCTGGATGCCTGCTACTGCAAGTAATTTTATTGGACACAACCATGTTTGTTTACTCAATCTGCCAGTTTGTTTCTGTGTTGCCTTTTGCTATCTTTGGCTGCCTTTGCACTGCAAAGAGTACATCAGAGACTGTCTACTTATAAGCCATCTGTATTTTATAGAAAAAATTTGCTGATTCCTGCCTTAATGTTTAATGTTGCTTTATGGTTCCATTGCTTTCCAGTTTCACATTCTTATCATATAATCCAATCAGACTTATGTTTTCTTTTAGAAGTTTTCTATAAGATTTCAATCCATGATCCTTTAAAAAAATTTTTTTGGTTGCACCATGTGGCTTGCAGTTAACTTAGTTCCCCAACCAAGGATCAAATCTGATCTCTTGGCAGTGAAAATACAGAGTCCTAACCACCAGGGAATTAATTCCTCATGATCTGTTTTTTTTTTTTAATGCCTTTTTTCTTTTTTTTTTGGCCACTTCTGTTGATCTTTCTTTCTTTCTTTCTTTTTTTTTTTACATATTTATTTATTTTCATCCATCTTTATTCTTTGGCCTGTGTGAGCCTCCCATTGCAGCAGCCTCTCTTGTGGCAGAGGACCATCTCTAGGCGCATGTGCTCCAGAGCGCTGGCTCGTCACTGGACACAGCAGTCCATCTGCTCCGCAGCACGTGGGATCTTCCCAGGCCAGGGGTCGAACTGGTGCCCCTCACACTCCAAGGCGGACTCTTTACCCTCTGGACCACCAGGGAAGCTCCTCTGTTGATCTTTCATTTGTTTATCTTTGTTCTTTGGCCTGTGTGGGCCTCCCATCACAGTGGCCTCTCTCACTGCAGAGCACCGGCTCTGGGCGCATGCACTCCAAGCTCTGGCTCCGTAGTTGGACACATCGGTCCAGGTGCTCCATGGCACACGGTATCTTCCCAGGCCAGGGATTGAACTGGCGTCTCTTGCACGGCAAGGCAGTGTCCTCACCCACTGGACCACCAGGGAAATTTTTTGTGTAAGGTATGGGTTTGTCAAGATTCAGGGATTTTTTTGTCTATAGGTATTATAAACTCACGAGGATAAGGGTATTCTGATAGTTACCCCTATTTTTGCCAATTAAATTGTTCCTTTCTGAAGGGTTATTCTTTTTTTCTCAAAGAGTACACAGAGACTCTACTTATCCAAGGCCAAATGTTTGTTTACTCAATCTGCCAGTTTGTTTCTGTGTTGCCTTTTGCTATCTTTGGCTGCCTTTGCACTGCAAAGAGTACATCAGAGACTGTCTACTTATAAGCCATCTGTATTTTATAGAAAAAATTTGCTGATTCCTGCCTTAATGTTTAATGTTGCTTTATGGTTCCATTGCTTTCCAGTTTCACATTCTTATCATATAATCCAATCAGACTTATGTTTTCTTTTAGAAGTTTTCTATAAGATTTCAATCCATGATCCTTTAAAAAAATTTTTTTGGTTGCACCATGTGGCTTGCAGTTAACTTAGTTCCCCAACCAAGGATCAAATCTGATCTCTTGGCAGTGAAAATACAGAGTCCTAACCACCAGGGAATTAATTCCTCATGATCTGTTTTTTTTTTTTAATGCCTTTTTTCTTTTTTTTTTGGCCACTTCTGTTGATCTTTCTTTCTTTCTTTCTTTTTTTTTTTACATATTTATTTATTTTCATCCATCTTTATTCTTTGGCCTGTGTGAGCCTCCCATTGCAGCAGCCTCTTTTGTGGCAGAGGACCATCTCTAGGCGCATGTGCTCCAGAGCGCTGGCTCGTCACTGGACACAGCAGTCCATCTGCTCCGCAGCACGTGGGATCTTCCCAGGCCAGGGGTCGAACTGGTGCCCCTCACACTCCAAGGCGGACTCTTTACCCTCTGGACCACCAGGGAAGCTCCTCTGTTGATCTTTCATTTGTTTATCTTTGTTCTTTGGCCTGTGTGGGCCTCCCATCACAGTGGCCTCTCTCACTGCAGAGCACCGGCTCTGGGCGCATGCACTCCAAGCTCTGGCTCCGTAGTTGGACACATCGGTCCAGGTGCTCCATGGCACACGGTATCTTCCCAGGCCAGGGATTGAACTGGCGTCTCTTGCACGGCAAGGCAGTGTCCTCACCCACTGGACCACCAGGGAAATTTTTTGTGTAAGGTATGGGTTTGTCAAGATTCAGGGATTTTTTTGTCTATAGGTATTATAAACTCACGAGGATAAGGGTATTCTGATAGTTACCCCTATTTTTGCCAATTAAATTGTTCCTTTCTGAAGTTTCAAGCTTTCCTCTGTTTGGAGGACTTCCTTTAGTTTTTTGGGTTTTGTTGACAATTTTTTTTTTTTTTAATTTTGGCCTCTTTTATTGGTCTTCTATTCACTTTTTTTCATCCATCTTTATTCTCTGGCCTGTGTGGGCCTCCCATTGTAGTGGCCTCTCTTGTCGCAGAGCACCAGCTGTGGGTGCATGCGCTCCAGAGTGCTGGCTCTATTTGGACACACCAGTCCGGTCACTCAGCGGCATGTGGGATCGAACCAGTGTCCCCTGCACTGCAAGGCGGACTCTCTACCCACTGGATCACCAGGGAAGCTCCTTACTTTAGTTTTTAAGGATAGATCTGCTGGCCACATACGCTGTTTTGCTCTGACAATATCTTTATTTTCCTTTCATTTCTGAACAATATTTTCACTAGCTATAGAATTCAAGGTTGACAAGTTTTTTTCTTTCAGTACCTGGAATATGTTGTTTCATTCCTTTTTGGTCTTCATGAGATGAGAAATCCACTGTTATTCAAATGATTGTTCACCTATAGGTAATTTCTCTGTAGCTGCTTTCAAGATTTTTTCTTTGTCCTTAGAAGTTTGATTATATTGTGTTTGCTTATGTATTCCTTTGAGTTAATCCTCTTTGAGTTTGCTCAGCTTCTTGAGGGTGGTGCTAGTGGTAAAGAACCCGCCTGCCAGTGCAGGGAGATGTAAGAGAGGTGGGTTTGATCCCTAGGTTGGGAAGATTCCCTGGAAGAGGGCATGGCATCCCACTCCAGTGTTCTTGCCTGGAGAATCCCATGGACAGAGGAGCCTGGCAGGCTCCAGTCCATAGAGTCGCAAAGAGTCAGACACAACTGGAGCAACTTAGCAGCAGCTTCTTGAACTGTGGATTTATGTCTTTCACCTGACTTGGAAATTTTCATCCTTTTTTTTTGAAACCAAGATTGATTGATTTTTTTTTTGGCCATGCCATACTGCTTGTGGGTTCTTAGTTCTCCAACCAGGGATTGAACTCCAGGCCATGGGGTGAAAGCACCAAGTCCTAATCATTGGATTACCAGGGAACTCCCTCCAGTATTTCTTTAAACATTTTTCAGCACTGTATTTTTTTTTCCTCTGATTCTAGAACTTTGATGACACAAAGTCCAAATGTCTTTTCTGTCTTTGATGACACAAAGTCTAAATTTTAGACTTTCTTTATTATGGTCCCATAGTTCTCTGAGGCTATAGATATATATCCTGTTTTCTCCTTGTTAAGACTGAGTGAATTCTGTAATCTGTCCTTATGCTTACTGACCCTTCTTTTGTCGTCTTTAACCTACTGTTGAACCCATTCACTGTGTCATTTCAGCTACTGCTTTCTTCATTTTTATAATTCTCTTTTGCTTCTTTTTAAAAATATCTTCTATTTCTTTGTTAATACTCTCTTCTCTTTTTTTCTAGATGTGTGTTAATTGCTCATTGAAACATTTTTATGATGGCTGATTAAAATCCTTGTCAAATTGTTTCAACATTTGAATTATCTCACTGCTGGTACCTGTTGGCTTTACTCATTCAAAATGTGATTTTTCCAGAGCGGTTTTCAGTTGTCTCTTGAACACTTTGGTTATTATGTTAGGAGATTCAGAACCCTATTTAAATCTTCTGTTTTAAGTGGGAAGGTTTTGGCCTACCTTTTGGGACTGTGATTCTAATAAGCATATAATTTTCAGAGCCCTAGCAGTTTTATTCTGGCATGCTTCATTCTGGTGCTACCTCTCTGAGAAAAATCTGTATTCTGCTTTTGATGGAAGAAGTGTTCTAAACATGTTGGTTCAGTTGAGTTCAGTCGCTCAGTTGTGTCTGAGTCTTTGCGACCCTGTGACTGCAGCACACCAGGCCTCCATCTCCTTCACCATCTCCTGGAGCTTCTCAAGCTCATCCTTACTAAGTTTCTATTTACTTGTTCTGTTAATTACTAATAAAAGGGTGTTGAGATTGACTTTATATGTAGATTTTCTCTCTCAGTTCTGTCAGTTTTTGCCTCATATAAGTGATGCTCTGTTATAGAGGCATACACCTTAGGATTGATATATCTTGGAAAATTGACTTTTTATTGTTATGTATTAATAGTGTCCCTTTTTATCCTTGAGAGTTTTCCTTGTTCTGAAGTCTGAAATTAATATAAAAACTTCAGTTTTCCATTGACTGCTATTTGTATAATGTAGCTTTCTCCATCCATTTACTGTTGGAGTAAGTCTTTATATATAATGGGAATTTCTTATAGACAACATATAATTGGGTCTTGCTTTTTTTTTAATCGAATTTAATGATGTCTGGCTTTAATCTGGTGTGTTTCAACCATTCTCATTTAAATATTTGTATGACTAGATTAAAATCTACCATTTTGTTGTTTTCTATTTGTTGCATCATTTGTACTGTTTCCTTTCCTGATTTAAGCCAAGCATTTTTATGTTTTTACTTTATCTCCTATTGACTTACCATTTAGACTTTCAAAATTACTTTTAAACTGGTTTTCCTAAGATTTATAATAAATATTTTAAAATAATTTTAACTCACCTTCAAATAATTTGTTTCACATATACTGAAAGGACCAGTTTCTCCTTCCACCTCATATGTATTGTTTTCATGTCTTTTACTTCTACATCTGCTCTATTTACCCAGTGCATTGTTGCTCTTTTTTCTTTTTCTTTTAAATTTTTGGGCTCTTTGTACTGATTTTTAAAATTTATTCATTTTTTCATCCGTCTTTATTCTCTGGCCTGTGTGGGCCTCCCATCGCAGTGGCCTCTCTCCTGGCAGAGCACTGGCTCTGGGCGCATGCGCTCCAGAGCCCTGGCTTGTAATTGGACACACGGTCCCGCTGCTCCGGCACATGGGATCCATCTGGTGCCCCTTGAATTGCAAGGCAGACTCTAACCCTTGGACCACCAGGGAAGCCCTTCTCTATTTCCTTTTTAATTTGGCTTTTAGAAATTTGTTTAAAATCCATCTCCTTCACCATCTCCTGGAGCTTCTCAAGCTCATCCTTACTAAGTTTCTATTTACTTGTTCTGTTAATTACTAATAAAAGGGTGTTGAGATTGACTTTATATGTAGATTTTCTCTCTCAGTTCTGTCAGTTTTTGCCTCATATAAGTGATGCTCTGTTATAGAGGCATACACCTTAGGATTGATATATCTTGGAAAATTGACTTTTTATTGTTATGTATTAATAGTGTCCCTTTTTATCCTTGAGAGTTTTCCTTGTTCTGAAGTCTGAAATTAATATAAAAACTTCAGTTTTCCATTGACTGCTATTTGTATAATGTAGCTTTCTCCATCCATTTACTGTTGGAGTAAGTCTTTATATATAATGGGAATTTCTTATAGACAACATATAATTGGGTCTTGCTTTTTTTTTAATCGAATTTAATGATGTCTGGCTTTAATCTGGTGTGTTTCAACCATTCTCATTTAAATATTTGTATGACTAGATTAAAATCTACCATTTTGTTGTTTTCTATTTGTTGCATCATTTGTACTGTTTCCTTTCCTGATTTAAGCCAAGCATTTTTATGTTTTTACTTTATCTCCTATTGACTTACCATTTAGACTTTCAAAATTACTTTTAAACTGGTTTTCCTAAGATTTATAATAAATATTTTAAAATAATTTTAACTCACCTTCAAATAATTTGTTTCACATATACTGAAAGGACCAGTTTCTCCTTCCACCTCATATGTATTGTTTTCATGTCTTTTACTTCTACATCTGCTCTATTTACCCAGTGCATTGTTGCTCTTTTTTCTTTTTCTTTTAATTTTGGGCTCTTTTTACTGATTTTTAAAATTTATTCATTTTTTCATCCGTCTTTATTCTCTGGCCTGTGTGGGCCTCCCATCGCAGTGGCCTCTCTCCTGGCAGAGCACTGGCTCTGGGCGCATGCGCTCCAGAGCCCTGGCTTGTAATTGGACACACCGGTCCCGCTGCTCCGCGGCACATGGGATCCATCTGGTGCCCCTTGAATTGCAAGGCAGACTCTAACCCCTTGGACCACCAGGGAAGCCCTTCTCTATTTCCTTTTTTAATTTGGCTTTTAGAAATTTTTAAATTACATATGTGACTCATATATCTATTGAATGATGCCGCTCTATCACCTTTCCTACTACTCACTCCTGTCCTCTGTGTTTCAGTCCTGCTGTTGGTCCTATTCTTTATATCAGGTTCCATTCTGAGATCTTTTTAGATTCTGAATCTGGAAAGCATTTCCTCACTTTTTATTTCTAGGGGGTTGTGATTCCTTAAGGGGATGGATTTGTGCCAATTGCCTGCAAGCTTACCACTTAATTCTCTTTTCTTTTTCAATGATTTCCACTTAATCTCTAGTTGAACTTTGATTTTTGAGCACATTTGCTTCCTCACTTGATTTGCTCATGTAGTGTACCATCTAGTGGTAGGAGAGGGTAACCCAAGTTGTTTAACACTGCTCCTATGAGATGACTTTGAATGCAATTAATATTATAGGGAACTTTAGTTAGAGAAGGAAGCTACTGATGAATTTTAAATATATATTTTGATATTAGTTTTGTATTACAGTTATGTTATATTGTACTGCATGTGCTATATGTATAATTATCCACACCTCAATATAATAATCTTTTAATTATTAGAAAGCTTTATAGTTGACTTTGTTTTATAATATTTATTTTTATGATATATTTTGAGTCATGGGCAAGGCAAAACTGCTTTAAGAACAGAATGACTGGTTGTGGAGAGCTGTAGGAACTAAACTAGAGGTTAGAGTTCAGAGGAGGTGTCCTTAAGTAACATAATTCAGTTGTTATCGTTTAGTCTCTAAGTTGTATCTGACTCTTTTACAACCCCAGGAACTATAGCCTGCCAGCCTCCTCTGTCCATGGGGTTTCCCAGGCAAGAATACTGGAGTGGGTTGCCATTTCCTCCTCCAGGGGATTTTCCTGACCCAGGAATTGTACCTGTGCCTCCTGCATTGGCAGGCAGATTCTTTACCACTGAACAACATGGGAGGAGTAAAAAACTTAGGCAGAGTTCTTTTTTTTTTTTTTTTTTTTTAAAGATTTATTTATTTATTTTATTTTTGGGCGGGGGTCGGGTTGGGGAGGGAGGGGAGCGGGCGGGCCACTTCCATTGGTCTTTCATTTCTCTGTTTTCATCCGTCTTTGTTCTTTGGCCCGTGTGGGTCTCCCATCGCGGTGGCGTCTGTCGTTGCAGAGCGCTGGCTCTGGGCGCATGCGCTCCAGAGCTCCGGCTCGGTGATTGGACACATCAGTCCAGCCGCTCCGCGGCACGTGGGATCTTCCCAGGCCAGGGATCGAACCGGCGCCCCTTGCACTGCAAGGCGGTGTCTTTACCCACTGGACCACCAGGGAAGCCCGGCAGAGTTCATTTTAATCACCATATAGTTAATATTCTAAGAGGTACAAAGTGTCGTATCTGGAGAAGAATTGGAAAAGGTTTTATAATAAAAGATATTTTCAAAAGTCATTTAGTCACAGATGTGTTCTCCATCTGCTGTGGAAAAAAGAATTGGAAAATGTAAGTTCTAGTGGTAGGAGAGGGTAACCCAAGTTGTTTAACACTGCTCCTATGAGATGACTTTGAATGCAATTAATATTATAGGGAACTTTAGTTAGAGAAGGAAGCTACTGATGAATTTTAAATATATATTTTGATATTAGTTTTGTATTACAGTTATGTTATATTGTACTGCATGTGCTATATGTATAATTATCCACACCTCAATATAATAATCTTTTAATTATTAGAAAGCTTTATAGTTGACTTTGTTTTATAATATTTATTTTTATGATATATTTTGAGTCATGGGCAAGGCAAAACTGCTTTAAGAACAGAATGACTGGTTGTGGAGAGCTGTAGGAACTAAACTAGAGGTTAGAGTTCAGAGGAGGTGTCCTTAAGTAACATAATTCAGTTGTTATCGTTTAGTCTCTAAGTTGTATCTGACTCTTTTACAACCCCAGGAACTATAGCCTGCCAGCCTCCTCTGTCCATGGGGTTTCCCAGGCAAGAATACTGGAGTGGGTTGCCATTTCCTCCTCCAGGGGATTTTCCTGACCCAGGAATTGTACCTGTGCCTCCTGCATTGGCAGGCAGATTCTTTACCACTGAACAACATGGGAGGAGTAAAAAACTTAGGCAGAGTTTTTTTTTTTTTTTTATTTTTTTTAAAGATTTATTTATTTATTTTTTTTGGGCGGGGGTGGGGTTGGGGGGGGAGGGGAGTGGGCGGGCCACTTCTATTGGTCTTTCATTTCTCTGTTTTCATCCGTCTTTGTTCTTTGGCCCGTGTGGGTCTCCCATCGCGGTGGCGTCTGTCGTTGCAGAGCGCTGGCTCTGGGCGCATGCGCTCCAGAGCTCCGGCTCGGTGATTGGACACATCAGTCCAGCCGCTCCGCGGCACGTGGGATCTTCCCAGGCCAGGGATCGAACCGGCGCCCCTTGCACTGCAAGGCGGTGTCTTTACCCACTGGACCACCAGGGAAGCCCGGCAGAGTTCATTTTAATCACCATATAGTTAATATTCTAAGAGGTACAAAGTGTCGTATCTGGAGAAGAATTGGAAAAGGTTTTATAATAAAAGATATTTTCAAAAGTCATTTAGTCACAGATGTGTTCTCCATCTGCTGTGGGAAAAGATAATTAAGAATTTGAATTCTAGAATTAGACTGCTTAGGTTTGAATGTGCCATATTTGAGCTGTGTGATCTTGGGCAAGTTTTGTATCCTTTGAATCTTAGTTTTCCATTTTAACAGTGTTATTCTCTTTTCCTATAGGAAATCTAAAGATATAATCAGCAAAACAACTTCTCACAGTGCAAAATTTTGTGCTAATTTTGATGATTTGTCAGAGGAACTCAGATATTTTAACCAAGAAGGTACAAAATTCATTGAAGAGTCTGAATGCCACTGTGATGAACTCAGTAGCAACCTTGAAATAATTTCTAAAGAGACTGAAGAGAGATATCTGGCTCTGAAAGCAAGCACACTTTGTTTTTCTGAAAAGTGGGTATCTTGCTTAAGTAGAAGTCAAGAAGAACTTCAGAATTTATGGCAGGTAATAACTTTGTAACTGGAACTTCCTTTGGGGAAAATAGTGATAATCAGAAAATCATATGTACTTGGCTAAGAATTGGCTTCAAAACATATACTATTTTAAAGTATAATGGGTGACTTAAAATTTTAAGTATAACTGCTGATATGCTTGCTTATACATGATCTTGTTTCACGTATATCTGTCCTCGATCTCCAGATTATGTAACATTTGTCTTATCTGTCCTGTACCTCCCTTTGGTTTTTGATTTGTTAGTTCCTTCAGTTTAGAGCATGCTGGCTTTTGATAGATACTTTTCACTTATGTGTACTTTTTACTTTTGTCTGGGTACATTCAAACCTGTTATTGCTTTAACTCTTTAGGATATTGTTCTGGTTACTCAGAAGATATCTGATAGGTTTGTGGTTTGCTAGAACTGAACACTTGCATGAGCCCTTTGTGGCTTGGTTTTTCTTTTATGCCATAAAAGGACTTTACTGATATTCTCAGAAATTAGGTAAAAGATCTTCAGTATTTTAAGGTGTATAACCTATTTTCACTAAATGGAGCCATGACTAGTAGAAAAATAGATAATTTTAGGTTTGGAGCAGGAAATGTACCAGATGAGCCTGTTGATCTTGTCATACCAAAAATGAAGCTGTTAAAGATCAATGGGATTGTCTCAAAGAGACTTAGGAGTCAGCTTGAGCCACTCCCCTATTTAGAGGTGGTAAAATTTGAGCATCATGAAGAATAATTGCTACACTATATTAAGATACATCAAATATGTTAAAATTGATGGATCCATTTTAACAGTGTTATTCTCTTTTCCTATAGGAAATCTAAAGATATAATCAGCAAAACAACTTCTCACAGTGCAAAATTTTGTGCTAATTTTGATGATTTGTCAGAGGAACTCAGATATTTTAACCAAGAAGGTACAAAATTCATTGAAGAGTCTGAATGCCACTGTGATGAACTCAGTAGCAACCTTGAAATAATTTCTAAAGAGACTGAAGAGAGATATCTGGCTCTGAAAGCAAGCACACTTTGTTTTTCTGAAAAGTGGGTATCTTGCTTAAGTAGAAGTCAAGAAGAACTTCAGAATTTATGGCAGGTAATAACTTTGTAACTGGAACTTCCTTTGGGGAAAATAGTGATAATCAGAAAATCATATGTACTTGGCTAAGAATTGGCTTCAAAACATATACTATTTTAAAGTATAATGGGTGACTTAAAATTTTAAGTATAACTGCTGATATGCTTGCTTATACATGATCTTGTTTCACGTATATCTGTCCTCGATCTCCAGATTATGTAACATTTGTCTTATCTGTCCTGTACCTCCCTTTGGTTTTTGATTTGTTAGTTCCTTCAGTTTAGAGCATGCTGGCTTTTGATAGATACTTTTCACTTATGTGTACTTTTTACTTTTGTCTGGGTACATTCAAACCTGTTATTGCTTTAACTCTTTAGGATATTGTTCTGGTTACTCAGAAGATATCTGATAGGTTTGTGGTTTGCTAGAACTGAACACTTGCATGAGCCCTTTGTGGCTTGGTTTTTCTTTTATGCCATAAAAGGACTTTACTGATATTCTCAGAAATTAGGTAAAAGATCTTCAGTATTTTAAGGTGTATAACCTATTTTCACTAAATGGAGCCATGACTAGTAGAAAAATAGATAATTTTAGGTTTGGAGCAGGAAATGTACCAGATGAGCCTGTTGATCTTGTCATACCAAAAATGAAGCTGTTAAAGATCAATGGGATTGTCTCAAAGAGACTTAGGAGTCAGCTTGAGCCACTCCCCTATTTAGAGGTGGTAAAATTTGAGCATCATGAAGAATAATTGCTACACTATATTAAGATACATCAAATATGTTAAAATTGATGGATTTGTAAAAATACCATTAGTTTCATTTGGATCATGCTAGGGAAGCTGTGAATTATTCTAAGAATTAGTAAATAAAAGGATACAATTGAACATCCTTCTGTCTTTCCTGAGAGAACTCTATCTTGGTTTAGGGTAATGGATGAAGAAAAGTGTTTCAAGGATTTCCAGCTAGTAAAATGCAGAAGAATGAGATTAGGATATCACTATTTTGCAAACCCCCTAGTGATATAATCCTTGATTAATGACTGCTTACACCATTTGATCAAAAGCTAACGGAGATCTTTATAATTAAGAAGGTGACCATACTCAACACACTGATTGGTTTTTCCATGCAGATTTTAGTTTCCTGACCAGGGATTGAATGCTGGCCCTTCACAGTGAAAGTGCAGAGTGCTAACCACTGGACGACCAGGGAATTCCCCACACTGAGTAATCTTACCACGAGAGACAAAGCCAGACATTATGTGGTCTCAGTAACACCTATGAAATATTCTTTCCAAAAAGTTAAACCCTGATTTAGATCCAACCTTTAGATCTAATTGGTAGAAAATACAGAGGACAAATGAACATGTGAAAGTAACACAGATGCAATTGAACAAACCCAGATATTGAGATATTCTGTAGAGCACAAAGACCTGGCTTCTTCGATGAAATTTTTTTCAAGGAGGAAAGTATGGATAACCTATATCAAAAGAGAGTTAAGACTAGAGGGCCATAAGCCCTGGCTTGCTAAGGACAGTCCTTGTGTATATTTATAGCACTGGGGCAATGTTAATGACCCTTTTTACTCTTAGAATGCCTCAGTTTGGATGAGACATTATATAGTCGCTTAAGACATATCAACCAAATTAATGAATTCTGATTCAAACAAGTCTGAAACTTGAGACAAAGATCTTCAGTATTTTAAGGTGTATAACCTATTTTCACTAAATGGAGCCATGACTAGTAGAAAAATAGATAATTTTAGGTTTGGAGCAGGAAATGTACCAGATGAGCCTGTTGATCTTGTCATACCAAAAATGAAGCTGTTAAAGATCAATGGGATTGTCTCAAAGAGACTTAGGAGTCAGCTTGAGCCACTCCCCTATTTAGAGGTGGTAAAATTTGAGCATCATGAAGAATAATTGCTACACTATATTAAGATACATCAAATATGTTAAAATTGATGGATTTGTAAAAATACCATTAGTTTCATTTGGATCATGCTAGGGAAGCTGTGAATTATTCTAAGAATTAGTAAATAAAAGGATACAATTGAACATCCTTCTGTCTTTCCTGAGAGAACTCTATCTTGGTTTAGGGTAATGGATGAAGAAAAGTGTTTCAAGGATTTCCAGCTAGTAAAATGCAGAAGAATGAGATTAGGATATCACTATTTTGCAAACCCCCTAGTGATATAATCCTTGATTAATGACTGCTTACACCATTTGATCAAAAGCTAACGGAGATCTTTATAATTAAGAAGGTGACCATACTCAACACACTGATTGGTTTTTCCATGCAGATTTTAGTTTCCTGACCAGGGATTGAATGCTGGCCCTTCACAGTGAAAGTGCAGAGTGCTAACCACTGGACGACCAGGGAATTCCCCACACTGAGTAATCTTACCACGAGAGACAAAGCCAGACATTATGTGGTCTCAGTAACACCTATGAAATATTCTTTCCAAAAAGTTAAACCCTGATTTAGATCCAACCTTTAGATCTAATTGGTAGAAAATACAGAGGACAAATGAACATGTGAAAGTAACACAGATGCAATTGAACAAACCCAGATATTGAGATATTCTGTAGAGCACAAAGACCTGGCTTCTTCGATGAAATTTTTTTCAAGGAGGAAAGTATGGATAACCTATATCAAAAGAGAGTTAAGACTAGAGGGCCATAAGCCCTGGCTTGCTAAGGACAGTCCTTGTGTATATTTATAGCACTGGGGCAATGTTAATGACCCTTTTTACTCTTAGAATGCCTCAGTTTGGATGAGACATTATATAGTCGCTTAAGACATATCAACCAAATTAATGAATTCTGATTCAAACAAGTCTGAAAAACTTGAGACAACGGGTGAAATTTGAACACTGACTAGACATTTGAGGTTTCTTTAAAGAAAGCAGTGTTAAATTTTTCAGATGTGAGAGTGGTCTTAAAAAGCTCTTAACTCTTGGAGAAGTATGCTGATGTGAATGGATAAAATGATAAAGGAATTGCTTCAAAATAATCTTGGTGGAGAGCAGGAGTAACTGGCCAGTCTTGATTGATCTATATCCTATGTAAGATAAACATTGAGGTTGGGTAGTAAATATAAGGAGGTTAGTATATTATCATTTCTACTTTTCTATATGTTTCTGAAATCTTTATTATGGAAAATTTCAAGATAAAGAGAAGTTTAAAATGTTGCATAAAGCAGTGGCAACTTTGATTTTAGTTATGCAATCTCATTTGCATCATTTACAGGTTGTCAACCAGGATTGTGAGACTTCAAGTTTAGAGATTACCAAACAACTGAGTGGGCATAAAGCAGCTCATGAGAACCAGAAAAACATTTTTCTTGGTCAGATAACTATGGATCAAGAAGAATTAATGACACAAAATCAAGAACTTGATAAAACCTTAAAAATTGGTTGGACTAAGCTTAACTGCTTTCTACAACAGGATCTGAAACTGGATATCCCAACAGGTACTTTTAAAGGGAAATGGAATTAAAATTTTTTTTTAAGTTGGATTCAACTGTATACAGTGCTAGTTGTTCAGAGAAACAAGGTCCTACCATTGCCTGACATGAATTTACCGTCTCACTCTAATTAACTCAAATATGCAAAAACTGGGACCCTAAAATAGCTTTAATCACACATCTGACAATATGCATAACCTATACTCCCAGGAACTTGGACATCATAATTCAGTAAAAGTTTACAAACGTTCAGAGAACTCGTTTTATTAAAAGCACACATGTTAGAAATGTGCTCAAGAGAGCCCAAGAAGAAAACCTATACCATCTGTCTAGCACTGTTTATTAGAGGACATTTTAATGACAAAAATAGATGAATGGAATTAAATAAATGTAGTTTAATGCAAAATTTGCCACAGTGCACATTTTCTTATGTGTACCTCTTAGTTTGTCATGAACTGTTTAGATGGGTATTTAGCAATTACAATTTGGGGAGGTCAGAGCAGTATAGGCTATAATGATTCAGGGAAGCCTTCATGAAAGAAGGTGCAACAAACTAAGATAGGATGAGTGATTGAGTTATCATTAGGTAATGGTGATGGTGACACCCTGTAAATTTACAAAAATCATTGAGTGAATTTTGTGGTGTATAAATTATACTTTAGTTTGTTTTTTTTCTTTAAAGCAGTTATAAAGAGAGCACTAAAGGAGGCGAGTTTATATTACATTCAAGACTCTTGATATTTATCGTCCATTATTCAATGGAGTTAGGAATAAAAATGTTAAATGAAAAGGCTAGGGCCTGTGTAAATTATGAGGACATAAATTATTATAAAGAAATGTAACTGGTTAATATTTAGCTATCACCAGATTTACAGTGAAATGATTATTCCTATCAAACTGATCATGCTCAGAGAATTGTATCTTATTCCAGTAATGCTGCCATTTTTCAAAAAAACCTGAATCCTTTCAGCGCCTGTATCTTCTGTGCACGCTCAGATGGAAAAGTGCATGTCTTGATGTAGGCTGGATCTTGCATTGGTTGAGTTGTTAACTTAGGAAATATTTTGAGACATATGCCTGACAGATAACAAAACTGATTCTGATTCTCATATGTGGTATGGTTCTATTCTTGGAAGACAAACACTTAATGGGAAGTATAAGTTTTAGTATTAAAAAAAATACCAGGAGAGAAGTTCAAGAGGGAGGGGACATATATCTACCTATGGCTGATTCATGTTGATGTTGATTCATGTTGGCAGAAACCAACACAATACTGTAGTTATTCTTCAATTAAGGATAAATAAATCTAGAAAAATACCTTACTCATGTTCCACATTTCAACTTTTACCATTTATATTATGTCCACTAAAGGTACGACCCCACAAAGGAAAAATTATGTATATCCGTCAACACTGGTGAGAACCCAGCCACGTGAACAGCTCCTTGATGAGTTGAAAATGAAGCAGCCTGAGCTGTTAACAATGCTAAACTGTTCAGAAAACAACAAAGAAGAGACCAGTCAGGTAAAATTGATCTTAGGTATCATAATTTTAGAATTCTTTATTTATTGTATTACTTATTTTGGCTGAGCTGGGTCTTCGTTGCTGTATGAGGGGTTCCTCTAGTTGTGACAGGCCGGGGCTGCTTTCTAGTTGCGGTGCTCAAACTTCTCATTGTGGTGGCTTCTCATGTTGCCAGGCTGCAGGTGTGGTGCATACCCTTAGTTGCTTCTTGGCTTTGGATCTTCCCGAACCAGGGATCTGCCCGGTATTCCCTGCATGGCAAGGCAGACTCCTAATCTCTGGACCACCACGGAAGCCCTAGGCAATGTTTATGTTGTGCTTATTATGTGCTTGACACTGTTCTGAGCACTCAACATATATATATTTTCTCAGTTAATTCTCTCAATAACTCCATAAGTACTATCCCTATTTTAACAGGTGCAGAAACTAAGAATTACCTGGTCCCAAGTCACAAGGATGGAGCTGGAATTAGAACCTAGACAAACTCCACAATCTGTGCCCTTAACTAGAGGAATTATAGAAAAGTTGGGAAATTGGAAAATAACAGAAGAAAGTAAAAAATAAACTATAATATCTTTATTCTGAGATTATCACATTTAACATTTTATTATAGGTACTTCTCTATAAGAAAACATAATAGGACTTATTTTCATTATTTTGTAGATTTTCTGCCAGTTTTGCTGAGGTTTAACTTTTATGTAATGGACATTATTTTATTCTTTTTCAAAGAAGCAAAGTGCCTTGTGTCAGGATTTTTTTAACCCTGCCCCCGCCATGTGAAGATTTTTAAGCCCTGGGAACGTATCACTCATCTAGTTTCTTATTTTAGGACCTGGATGAAGAAAAGGCGGTTCTGGTGCTCACTGCTGAAGAACCTCTAACTCAAGAGCAATCTGTAGATACTAGTTTGGATTGTTCAAGTGGTGGGGTTCCATTTTTCCAGGTACCTGATGATATCTTGTTAGATAACTCTTCCACATCTGTCATTTGCTATTCAGTATAAAGGCATGACTCTTGATGGACAGAACAGGAAAAATATTTCAGTCATTCCTTTGGGATTGCTTGTTAACTTTTCTGATTTAAATTATTTACATAAGTATGGGACTTTCCTGGTGGTCCGGTGAGTAAAGAGTCCACCTTGCAGTGCAAGGGGCACCAGGTCAATCCATGGCACGGGAATATCCCATATGCTGCAGAGCGACTGGACGGGTGTGTCTAATTACCAGCCAGGGCTCTGGAGCGCGTGCGCCCAGAGCCAGTGCTCTGCCACGAGCGAGGCCACTGCGATGGGAGGTCCACAAAGGCCAAAGAATTAGCATAGATGAAAATAAATAAATGAAGGACCGATAAAAGATGCCAAAATTAAAAAAAAATATTATTTACACAAGTATGATAAGCAGGGGTTTTCTGGTAGTATAAATAAAGGCAAAATTTGACTCAATGCCACCCTTGACTGTTAATCTTCTGTTGTTATCTTTATCCCTTTTCTGCTTCCTACATACTTAGAATGATACTAAAAGCAGTCATTTCTCTCTCTTCCATCTTTGAGGTGGAAGTCCTGGAGCTTATCTCTGCCACAGACTTTGAAGGCTAAGAGACTGAATGCCTCTCCTGTTTAATGACTGATTCTCCTGCCTGAGGCTTTCCTCATTGACCCCTCACCCCCAACCCCACCCCGGTAGCTGGCCTTGAGCCTTTACATCCTGTGCCCTCTTCTTTCCCCTCTTCACCATTTTCGGGAATACGGCACTCCAACCTGTCTGTATCTTTCCCTCTAATATAAAGGCATAAGCCTAGACAGAGTGTGTGAAGTAAGGATTTCCTTACCTAGGACATTGACTTCTACATTTTATATAATAGCTAAGTGCTGCTTCTGATGTGTATATGCTTCCACCAAGATCTAAAGAGTCTCCATTCCTGATTTTAGCTAATAAAAGTTCTAGCTCAGATTATATTAAATTTCTCAATGTCTGCATCAAGGCAATTTTATTTCTCAAATCTTCCTACCTTTTACTTTATTCTTTACTATTATAAAATTCAAGATATATTTCTATTTTTTGACCCTCTCTTCTATCTTATAAAATTAAGAAAAGAGAGAAAGTTAAGAGAAGAGGTCCTTTGTGACTGCTTAATCCCTGTTTGAAAAATCTTTCAATATTATAGCTTTTGATGTTCTGAAGACCAGGCTTAGTGGTTCAGCAATGGCAAGGAAGTTTATACAGTACCAAAAAAGACTTGGGATTGGATTTTAGACCTTCGGCCTAAGTCCAGAAATTATTATTATTATTATTATTTCTGATAGCATCTTATCTGGGGAAGTTTCTGGGTTGGAAACTCTAAAGTTGCTTTATGATTTGTCTAAGAATTGATGAATGGGTATGGAATGAAATTCCTCAGTTTACCTGAAGCTCTCTAAGGGCAAGTACAAGGATCTAATTCCCAGATGAGAAATTATGAAATGTTTTCTAAAAGATAAAATACAGGCTAAGTAAGAAGTATTTTGAGGTAGCCTATATATCAGATCTATGCTTAAAATAGAATTACCTCTTTTTTTTTTGCTGCACTTTGCAGCCTGTGGGATCTTAGTTCCTTGACCAGGGATTGAACCCTGGCTCCAGCAGTGAAAGTGCAGAGTCCTTACCCCTGGAATGCCAAGGAAGCCCCAGAATTGTCATTTTTGCACAAGAGCTGGACTTTGTTTCCTGGGAACAGGATTTCTAGCATCAGCTCCACTGACGGTTAGAGCCGGCTAATTCTTTGTTGTGGTGAACTGTCCTGTGTATTATGTGGTACTGATTAGCAGCTCCTGTGGCTTCCACTGGAAGCCAGAAGCACCTTCTCTCTAGCTTTAACCACCAAAAATGTCTCCAGACAGAAGCAAATGCCCCCTGAGAGGCAAAATCTCCCTGTTGAGAACCACTGCCCTACAGTTAAATCTATAATTATTTTTTTTGAAAATCATATAGGAAATTAATACCTTTCACCCCACCCCTCTACATTTTATTATAATAGCTAAGTGCTGCTTCTGATGTGTATATGCTTCCACCAAGATCTAAAGAGTCTCCATTCCTGATTTTAGCTAATAAAAGTTCTAGCTCAGATTATATTAAATTTCTCAATGTCTGCATCAAGGCAATTTTATTTCTCAAATCTTCCTACCTTTTACTTTATTCTTTACTATTATAAAATTCAAGATATATTTCTATTTTTTGACCCTCTCTTCTATCTTATAAAATTAAGAAAAGAGAGAAAGTTAAGAGAAGAGGTCCTTTGTGACTGCTTAATCCCTGTTTGAAAAATCTTTCAATATTATAGCTTTTGATGTTCTGAAGACCAGGCTTAGTGGTTCAGCAATGGCAAGGAAGTTTATACAGTACCAAAAAAGACTTGGGATTGGATTTTAGACCTTCGGCCTAAGTCCAGAAATTATTATTATTATTATTATTTCTGATAGCATCTTATCTGGGGAAGTTTCTGGGTTGGAAACTCTAAAGTTGCTTTATGATTTGTCTAAGAATTGATGAATGGGTATGGAATGAAATTCCTCAGTTTACCTGAAGCTCTCTAAGGGCAAGTACAAGGATCTAATTCCCAGATGAGAAATTATGAAATGTTTTCTAAAAGATAAAATACAGGCTAAGTAAGAAGTATTTTGAGGTAGCCTATATATCAGATCTATGCTTAAAATAGAATTACCTCTTTTTTTTTTGCTGCACTTTGCAGCCTGTGGGATCTTAGTTCCTTGACCAGGGATTGAACCCTGGCTCCAGCAGTGAAAGTGCAGAGTCCTTACCCCTGGAATGCCAAGGAAGCCCCAGAATTGTCATTTTTGCACAAGAGCTGGACTTTGTTTCCTGGGAACAGGATTTCTAGCATCAGCTCCACTGACGGTTAGAGCCGGCTAATTCTTTGTTGTGGTGAACTGTCCTGTGTATTATGTGGTACTGATTAGCAGCTCCTGTGGCTTCCACTGGAAGCCAGAAGCACCTTCTCTCTAGCTTTAACCACCAAAAATGTCTCCAGACAGAAGCAAATGCCCCCTGAGAGGCAAAATCTCCCTGTTGAGAACCACTGCCCTACAGTTAAATCTATAATTATTTTTTTTGAAAATCATATAGGAAATTAATACCTTTCACCCCCACCCCCCATACTTCGTGATAAAATGAAAAGGCATTCTTTTCTACTTTCTAAGCAAAGTGTTGGCTCAAATTTGTGCTGAGTGTTTTCTGAAGTTTCCAACACCCATTTTCTTTCCCTGTAACTCCGAGAACTTTGAAAATAGAATATGATGAATATGTATCCAATGTTACTTTATATTGACTTAATTTTCTCTCTTAAATCCACAGCATAAAAAATCACAAGGAAAAGACAAAGAAAACAGAGGTACTAATCCGCTGGAGAGGTCTAAAGTAGAAGAGACTACAGAGCAACCTGTTACAAAGAGCCGATTACCTCTCGAGCCCAGAACAATTTTTAGTTAACTTGAGGATGGGTAATTTTACTTTTTTAAGGAAAATGAAAAATAAAACCTGTAACCCCAGAACTTGAGCCTTGTGTGTAGATGAAAACCTAGTAGAAAATATCAAGGCAGGACTGTACATGCAGTTGACTTTATTGCCTACCCATTTTTCTGTCATTGCTGTAGTTCACTGGGTATTGAGTTGGATTTCATTTGGGATTTGCATTGAGAAAATATGTGCTTCTGGTTTTTGATATATAGCTTTTTCAGAACAAATGAAAAATATTCTTCTTGTATATTACTAAATAGCAGCTATATAAAAGCTGCAATGTTCTTTTAGGTTTGAATTTATATAGGTAAATATCACCAGCACTTGGTCTTAGGAAGGCCAATGATGCATATGTTCTTTCTGCCTCCTCCCTAGACTTTTTATTGTCAGGAAAGTGCAGAGTCCTTACCCTGGAATGCCAAGGAAGCCCCAGAATTGTCATTTTCGCACACGAGCTGGACCTTGTTCCCTGGGCACAGGATTTCTAGCATCAGCTCCACTGACGCTTAGAGCCGGCTAATTCTTTGTTGTGGTGAACTGTCCTGTGTATTATGTGGTACTGATTAGCAGCTCCTGTGGCTTCCACTGGAAGCCAGCAGCCCCTTTCTCTCTAGCTTGAACCACCAAAAATGTCTCCAGACAGAAGCAAATGCCCCCTGAGAGGCAAAATCTCCCTGTTGAGAACCACTGCCCTACAGTTAAATCTATAATTATTTTTTTTGAAAATCATATAGGAAATTAATACCTTTCACCCCCACCCCCCATACTTCGTGATAAAATGAAAAGGCATTCTTTTCTACTTTCTAAGCAAAGTGTTGGCTCAAATTTGTGCTGAGTGTTTTCTGAAGTTTCCAACACCCATTTTCTTTCCCTGTAACTCCGAGAACTTTGAAAATAGAATATGATGAATATGTATCCAATGTTACTTTATATTGACTTAATTTTCTCTCTTAAATCCACAGCATAAAAAATCACAAGGAAAAGACAAAGAAAACAGAGGTACTAATCCGCTGGAGAGGTCTAAAGTAGAAGAGACTACAGAGCAACCTGTTACAAAGAGCCGATTACCTCTACGAGCCCAGAACAATTTTTAGTTAACTTGAGGATGGGTAATTTTACTTTTTTAAGGAAAATGAAAAATAAAACCTGTAACCCCAGAACTTGAGCCTTGTGTGTAGATGAAAACCTAGTAGAAAATATCAAGGCAGGACTGTACATGCAGTTGACTTTATTGCCTACCCATTTTTCTGTCATTGCTGTAGTTCACTGGGTATTGAGTTGGATTTCATTTGGGATTTGCATTGAGAAAATATGTGCTTCTGGTTTTTGATATATAGCTTTTTCAGAACAAATGAAAAATATTCTTCTTGTATATTACTAAATAGCAGCTATATAAAAGCTGCAATGTTCTTTTAGGTTTGAATTTATATAGGTAAATATCACCAGCACTTGGTCTTAGGAAGGCCATCTCCTTTCTTTTCTTGCTATGATTGCATTATGTTTATCTTTGCTTGCCTCCTTCCCTAGACTTTTTCATTCTGCCTTCTCAGCTCACTTTCTCCCTTTTTATTTGTCACAAAACCATTCTTAGAGCTAGAATATAGTATCAATTATTATCATGAGATAGCCAGAATTTTATGTAGAAATCTGTGACACTTTTCTGTGGTTATCTCTAAAATCACTGTCAACCGTGAACATAACCCGAGAAATATCCCTTCCTTTAATATTTGTTTCCCCCGAGACGTGAAAAAGCATTTCATTCCTTTATGAGGCCTAATATATTAGCCCCTACAGAGTTCAAAAAAAGGCATCCTCTCCAGATTGCTATTATGGGAGAACTATCTGAATAACGGCTGTGTGACCCCATTCTGAGGCCTGTATCTTGTGCAAAAGATCACAGTGATTTAAGGGCTTTTTGAATCTATTAATTATGACTGTAACTTATACTCTTGTTTACTTGATGAAACTTTTTGTTGTTCTTTGTATATAAAATAAATGTGTGTATATATTTTTCTCTGTTGAAATCTTAACCCTTAATTGAAGGTCCCTGATACTTTTTTTGATTTGGCAGCCAAATTTTTGGAAGTTGGGACATTTCCACATGAAGAACCAGAGCACTTAGAATATAGGCCAAGAATAAATTCTGTGCCCACATCAGGTTGAGTGTTTAAATTCAGAGTTTGATTTGGATAGCTAAGTAAAACCAAACCCTGTTGGAGAATTAGAAAATGTGCTACTTCAAGGAACTAAAAGCCGTGCAGAGTATTAATTATCTTAATAAAAATTATCATATAATTTCTCTGCAAAATCAGATGTCAGCACAAGCTATGGATAATATCTAATAAAAATAAGCTACCTTCGGTAAATCCATGATTAATAAATTTGGTCTCTACATTAACTCATTTGTCTCATTATTTCTGATTTGGCAGTGGGTATGTTTACAGAGTTAAACAACATGTATTAAAATTCCTAAAATAAACTACACAGGTACCAGCAAGGAAGAAGAACTTTGGTAAACATCCCTACTTTCAGTTGCACTCCACGGGGCTACACCTTAATGTGAGATTAACTGAGAAACAGACTGGCCCTCAAAGGGCCTGAAGTCCAACTTTAAGTCATCTCTTTCCCAAACTGTTTTAAGGTTATCTAGGAACTAATGCAACTGGTTGAACTGCCTGACAGAAGCAAAAATAAATCAAGAGAATTTGAATATCCAGAGCCTTACATTAGCTCTGTAAATTTTAACATACAATGTGAAACACTCAAAAATAAAACCTTCAGCAAAAACAGAATAGGTAGCTTCAAGGACCTCAGAGGCAAAACATTCAGAAATAATTTTGTCAGAACATGGGAAAATAAAAGTTTATGGAACCAAGAAAATGTTGAATTAAGAACAAATTTAAAAACTAGGAAAGCTTTTTGGTATTTCACTTGCCCTTGCTCCATTCCCATTTCCAGGTCTGTGTTAATCTTAAAGACAGGCAGATGCCCATGGTTCTCAGAGTAGGACCTTATTCCCTGATACTGGAGAAGTTGAGGTGGTTTTAATTTCAAAAAGTTGTTGAAACTTCTCTACATCCTGAAGGGCTGAAGCAAGGCACTGTTTTAGGTAACTCAGAACTCAGGGTGGGAACATGGTAGGCATTTCTCAAAAATACTGTAAGACAAATAACTCACTGTCACCTTTGGGGAAAGATTATAGTTGAGGTAAATAAAGGTGTCTCTAACTCCTCCTAGGAAATAAGGGATGGGAATTTCCTATGGAAATCAGGCTATTCAAAAACAACAGTGTATACGAGGGAGCTGAAAGCCATCTATGTTTAGGCTAAGTTGCATGCTTTGAGAAGACCTAAGTGCTCACTGCTGGATGAACCCTAAGCTCAGCACAAGTAGGAAGTGAAGACTAAGCAGATTTAAAATGACCTAGCTAAGCACTGAAGGAATACTCCAATACAGCCAACCTACAAAGACTGAGGAGGCCTCTTGTTTTAATTCTTGTCTTACACATTTTTTGGCTACTGGCACTCAAGGTAATTGGTCAACACTAGCTGAATACAATAATAAAAAAAAGTCTTCATTGAGACTTACAAAAAAAAAATTTAGAAATGTCACTAAATAAATGGTACCAGCAAGGAAGAAGAACTTTGGTAAACATCCCTACTTTCAGTTGCACTCCACGGGGCTACACCTTAATGTGAGATTAACTGAGAAACAGACTGGCCCTCAAAGGGCCTGAAGTCCAACTTTAAGTCATCTCTTTCCCAAACTGTTTTAAGGTTATCTAGGAACTAATGCAACTGGTTGAACTGCCTGACAGAAGCAAAAATAAATCAAGAGAATTTGAATATCCAGAGCCTTACATTAGCTCTGTAAATTTTAACATACAATGTGAAACACTCAAAAATAAAACCTTCAGCAAAAACAGAATAGGTAGCTTCAAGGACCTCAGAGGCAAAACATTCAGAAATAATTTTGTCAGAACATGGGAAAATAAAAGTTTATGGAACCAAGAAAATGTTGAATTAAGAACAAATTTAAAAACTAGGAAAGCTTTTGGTATTTCACTTGCCCTTGCTCCATTCCCATTTCCAGGTCTGTGTTAATCTTAAAGACAGGCAGATGCCCATGGTTCTCAGAGTAGGACCTTATTCCCTGATACTGGAGAAGTTGAGGTGGTTTTAATTTCAAAAAGTTGTTGAAACTTCTCTACATCCTGAAGGGCTGAAGCAAGGCACTGTTTTAGGTAACTCAGAACTCAGGGTGGGAACATGGTAGGCATTTCTCAAAAATACTGTAAGACAAATAACTCACTGTCACCTTTGGGGAAAGATTATAGTTGAGGTAAATAAAGGTGTCTCTAACTCCTCCTAGGAAATAAGGGATGGGAATTTCCTATGGAAATCAGGCTATTCAAAAACAACAGTGTATACGAGGGAGCTGAAAGCCATCTATGTTTAGGCTAAGTTGCATGCTTTGAGAAGACCTAAGTGCTCACTGCTGGATGAACCCTAAGCTCAGCACAAGTAGGAAGTGAAGACTAAGCAGATTTAAAATGACCTAGCTAAGCACTGAAGGAATACTCCAATACAGCCAACCTACAAAGACTGCGAGGAGGCCTCTTGTTTTAATTCTTGTCTTACACATTTTTTGGCTACTGGCACTCAAGGTAATTGGTCAACACTAGCTGAATACAATAATAAAAAAAAGTCTTCATTGAGACTTACAAAAAAAAAATTTAGAAATGTCACTAAATAAATTGCTACAGCCCACAGTCAAGGAATAAAAACAAACCTAGTGGCATGAAGAATCTGACTGCTAAACTTGTCATACTGTAATATTCAAATGTTCAGTTTTTAACAGACAACTTGGGAATTGTGCAAAATATGGTTCATTCACAGAAGACATTAACATAAACCATCTCTGAGGTTTGGACTTTAGAGTTTAAATCAACTGTTGACAAACTTTGGTCTTTAAATCAACTGTCTCATATATGCTCCCAGAGCTAGAGAAATCAAGTTGGAAAGTGTCTCAACAAATTGAGAAGATCAGTGAAGAAAATAAAAAGGAACCATACAAATGTGGAGCTTAAAAGTAACTGAAGTGGAAAAAAAAAATCACTAGAGGCTTCCAATAGGAAATTAAAGCCAGTAAACTTGAAGCTAGGTCAGTCGAAATTGTCCAGTTGGAGAAGCAGGAAGGGGAAAAAAATGAAGGAAAAATAGAAGCTAAGAGACCTGTAGAGCGTGAAGAAACATACGACATTTGCAAAAGGAGTACTAGAAGGATCGAAGACAGAGGCAGAAAGAATACTTGAAATAACGGCTGAGAACCTCTCATTTGCTGTAACACTCAAATATACATATCCAAAATGTTACAGTATAAACAGCATAAGTCCAAATAGTATAAACTCAAAGAGATCCAAAAGAAGATACATTATAACTGAACTGTTAAAACTGAAGATAGAATCTTGAAAGCAGCCAGTGTAGTCTTCAGGAAAAATGCAAATCAAAACCACAGTGAAACATGACTTCACATCCACAAGAACAGCTATAGTAAAAACAAAATAACAGGGACTAACCTGTCAGTCCAGTGGTTAAGACTTGGCGCTTTCACCGCAAGGGGCCGGGGTTCCATTCCCTCTATCAGTATCGTCCTCTTTTATTCTTAAAGTGAAAATGTTACTTCATTAGTCATGTCTGACTCTTTGTGACCCTATGGACTGTAGCCCACCAGACTCTTCTGTCCATGCAATTCTCCAGGGAAGAATACTGGAGTGGGTTGCCATGCCCTCCTCCAGGGGATCTTCCAGACCCAGGGATTGAACCTGGGTCTCCTGAATTGCAAGCAGATTCTTTACTATCTGAGCCACCAAGGAAGTCCACCCTTTATTCTAATGTCAACTTTTATATTAATGTAGCTACCCTAGCTTTCTCTTTAAAAAAAATTTAATGTAAAAAATTCAGGTATAGTTGATTTACAACTCCAGCTTTCTCTTTCTTAGTGTTTACAGACTTTTGATGGCCATTCTGACCAATGTAAGGTGTATGATCCCTCATTGTAGCTTTGATTTGTATTTCTTTAATAATTAAGTTCTGTTTCTCTTTTCTCTTGTTCTTCCTCCTTTAGAATTAATTAAATGTTTTTATGAGTCCTTTATTTCCATTAACATTTTTGTTAGTTTTTTCCCAAAGGCTTATCATTTATATATTGAATTAATCGTTGCCTGCCCTAAAAAAAAAAAATTATTATACTGAATCATATATAGCTTCAGAACCTAACAGTACACTTCTAATTATTCTCTTATCTTTTATGTGGTTTTCATTTTACTTTTATATTTGTAATGAAACCATAATCCATTGCTATTATATTCTGTTTGAAACAAAATATTGAGGGATAATTATCTTTGGAGAGATTTAAGAATAAGAGAAACTATTTTCATTTTAGCAATTTTCAGAGATCTTCATTTACTTTCGCAGATCTATCTTTGTGTATGATACGAGATTCTCTGATACACTCTTGTTTGAAGAGCTTTCTTTAATATTTCTTATAGGACTACTGGTAGTGAACTCTATCACTTCTGTTTTCTAAATAACTCTTTGTCTTCATTTTTGAAAGGTATTTCACTGTGTGTATAATTCTGGGTTGACAGTTATTTTCTTTCAGTATTTTAAAAATGTGATTTCATTGTTTTCTGGTGTGCCTGCTTTCTAATAAGATGCCAAGTGTGCAATTCTTTGTTCTTCTGCATTTAACGTCTTCTTTCTCTGGCTGCCTTCAAAGTTTCTCTTGAAATTTGGTTTTCAGGAGTTGGTTTAGGGTGGGAGCTAGGTTGCTAGAGGACTTCTCTCAATGTTGCTACCCTACCCTCAGCTTCCACTTTCCCTGTGTGGCTGAACTGGTGAAGGGTTTCTGAGCACTTCAACCTTGGGAAGGCTGCTACTCCTTCCTTTATTCTTGGGTCTTTCTGGCCTGGATCTGGGTGTTGGGAGGGTTTCCTGCTGTCCATGTTCAGCCTTCATCCCAGCAGGCCCCATGTCCTGGGTCTTGGGGAAGTTGGGCTCTCTCAATGATCCTGTCCCTCCCTGGGCAGCCAAACTCTGCTGGACACTTCAGCTGGTTCTTCGCAGGAGTTTCCTGCCTCTCCTCTAGGAGTCTTTTTTTTTTTTTTTTTTAAGAAAAAAAAAAATAGCTTGGTCACAGTGTTCTTCACCCGTTCCTTAGGAGCCACAAACTTTGCTGCCCTTTTCCCTATGGCTTTGGTCTGTAAGGAAGAAGGGTCTGGACAAAGCTTCATGCCTGTTTTTGTCATGGTTGCTGCTTCCTTTTCCCTGCATCACAAACAGAGATTTCTTCTAATTTCTTGCCTGGTTTCTGTTTCTCTTGAGCACCTGTAAAGCCTGTGAAGAGCCTGGTAGTGGGTGCAAATTCCCATTATATCTTCAGCTCCCAGGGATTCTATACATTCATGCTATCTTACGTTAAACCTTTGGAAATTTGTTAAATATTTTAGCTGAATTCTTCTCTGCTTGCATGGCATCTGGTGTCTCCTTCTCCCAGGTCAGCAAGAGCAACTACTGCTCTTTCCTGTCTCTCAATGGGAAGTCCTCTTTTCTCAAAGTGCTTGGCTGGCCTGAGACCTCACCTCTCTCATTGGTTAAGAAAAGTTTATGATTTTGTTAGTCTCTATCACTTCTGTTTTCTAAATAACTCTTTGTCTTCATTTTTGAAAGGTATTTCACTGTGTGTATAATTCTGGGTTGACAGTTATTTTCTTTCAGTATTTTAAAAATGTGATTTCATTGTTTTCTGGTGTGCCTGCTTTCTAATAAGATGCCAAGTGTGCAATTCTTTGTTCTTCTGCATTTAACGTCTTCTTTCTCTGGCTGCCTTCAAAGTTTCTCTTGAAATTTGGTTTTCAGGAGTTGGTTTAGGGTGGGAGCTAGGTTGCTAGAGGACTTCTCTCAATGTTGCTACCCTACCCTCAGCTTCCACTTTCCCTGTGTGGCTGAACTGGTGAAGGGTTTCTGAGCACTTCAACCTTGGGAAGGCTGCTACTCCCTTCCTTTATTCTTGGGTCTTTCTGGCCTGGATCTGGGTGTTGGGAGGGTTTCCTGCTGTCCATGTTCAGCCTTCATCCCAGCAGGCCCCATGTCCTGGGTCTTGGGGAAGTTGGGCTCTCTCAATGATCCTGTCCCTCCCTGGGCAGCCAAACTCTGCTGGACACTTCAGCTGGTTCTTCGCAGGAGTTTCCTGCCTCTCCTCTAGGAGTCTTTTTTTTTTTTTTTTTTAAGAAAAAAAAAAATAGCTTGGTCACAGTGTTCTTCACCCGTTCCTTAGGAGCCACAAACTTTGCTGCCCTTTTCCCTATGGCTTTGGTCTGTAAGGAAGAAGGGTCTGGACAAAGCTTCATGCCTGTTTTTGTCATGGTTGCTGCTTCCTTTTCCCTGCATCACAAACAGAGATTTCTTCTAATTTCTTGCCTGGTTTCTGTTTCTCTTGAGCACCTGTAAAGCCTGTGAAGAGCCTGGTAGTGGGTGCAAATTCCCATTATATCTTCAGCTCCCAGGGATTCTATACATTCATGCTATCTTACGTTAAACCTTTGGAAATTTGTTAAATATTTTAGCTGAATTCTTCTCTGCTTGCATGGCATCTGGTGTCTCCTTCTCCCAGGTCAGCAAGAGCAACTACTGCTCTTTCCTGTCTCTCAATGGGAAGTCCTCTTTTCTCAAAGTGCTTGGCTGGCCTGAGACCTCACCTCTCTCATTGGTTAAGAAAAGTTATGATTGTATTTGTATAGATTTTTTCTTGTTAAAGTGGCAACAATGGTCTTTTCAGATTTTTGATCCTAGGTGGGAACAAAATCAATATAGTCTCTGGTTAACATCTTCTAACTTGTTATATAAATAGTGGAACTGATTTCAAGAGAGATTTCCTTTTCAAATACATGCCTGTTTTGTTCATTTCACTCTTTTTTACTTATTATTTCTTCTGGCTCCTTACTAGCAAAGTCCATGTCAGTCTTTATGTTCACCTCCCATGCCTTCAAAGAAACTTCCCCCTGAGTACCTGAATACACCTAAGCATGTAAGAATTAAGATCCTATCAAGGGCTTCCCTGGTGGCCCAGTGGGTAAAGAGTCCACCTTGCAGTACAAGGGGCACTGGTTCAATCCCCTGCCTGGGAAGATCCCATGTGCTGTGGAGCAGCTGAACTGGTGTGTCCAATTATGAACCAGTACTCTGAAGTGCATGTGCCCAGAGCCAGTGCTCTGCAACGAGAGAGGCCACTGTGTTGGGAGGCCCACACAGGTCAAAGAATAAAGATGGATGAAAATAAATAAATAAAGGACTAATAAAAAAAAAAAAAGAGAGGTCAACATTTAAAAAAATAAAATAGAAAGATCCTATGAAGTTTAATCTAATCTCCATATTGAAAAGCTTTTATTTTGAAAGAAACTGAAAACCTTGCCACTGTACCTTGGGTGGTAAATTATCTGCAGGAACAAGTGGGTTTAGTTCAATAGAAGCATCATTAGTAGATTTCACTTGGTACTTCTTCCCCTAAGAGGAAGAGAAAGAAGAGAAACTGGTAAAAAAAAAAAAAAAAAAAGAAAAGCTATTTCATAGATACTTCTATTAAAAATATTATTTTAAATGACTGTTACTTTCTCACTGAATTATAGATCACTTGGTTGGGTAACTCAGAAGAAATAACCAGTTAGCACCATGCTCAGAATAAATTTGATTTCTACTCTACCACTCGAAAAGCACCAATTAGAAGAGCAAAACCAGGGACTTCCCTGGTGCTCCAGGGGCTAAGAATCTGCTTTGCAATTCAGGAGAAGTGGGTTTGATCCCTAGTTGGGGAACTAAGATCCTATATGCAGCATGGTGCCATCAAAAAATGAAAAGAATAATAAATAGCAAAACCAAAATCATGAGACACTTAAAATCACTTTGATTTTTCTTTTTATCAATGGGAATAGACCATGAATTGATGAACCTAATAATGTTTTCTTAAAGTTTCTCTATAAAATGGGCCTATTTTCTATCATTGTATGAAAAAGTATCTTTGGCTTATTTAAAATAAAATATTGGAAATTAAAAAATAATCAAAACATGGACTTCCCTGGTGGTCCAGTGGCTAAGACTCTGAGCTCCGAGTATAGGGGGCCTGGGTTTGAACCCTGGTCAGGGAACTAGATCCCACATACCGCAACTAAGACCCAGCTCAGTCAAATAAATAAATAAATAAATAAACACAGAATCAAGACACTTTTAACATATGGAGTTTAAAATGAGGCGAAAGTTGCTTAGTCATGTCCAACTCTTTGTGACCCTATGAACTGTAGCTCACCAGGATCCTCTGCCCATAGAATTCTCCAGGCAAGAATACTGGAGCCAGTTGCCATTCCCTTCTCCAGAGGATCTTCCTGACCCAGAGACTGAACCTGGGTCTCCCACATTGCAGGCAGATTCTTTACCATCCGAGCCACCAGGGAAGCCCAGAGTTTGAAATAATCTACTGCAATTACTATAATTTAAAAAATAAAGATGGTAGAATAGAAATCAAATTTATTTGGGGCATGGTGCTAACTGGTTAATAATTTCACATATACTGTATGTATGTACTTCTATACTAAACATAACAAACAATGCATACTTGTTTACACATTTAGATTTAGTAAAATAACTTTGCCCTCTGTTTTCTCTTGAGAATTCCTGTTTTTCACTTTAATGTCCCACCCAGATCACCCAGGAATGTGTACATACCCAGGGAATAAAGTGATAGTTATGGGCTTCATGTTTAAAAATAGTACTTCTACCTGCTACAACTGCTTAACCAATAGGACCAACATATGACTAATCTGGGATCATACATATCTGGAAACAACAAAACTCTGTAAAAGTAAAAAAAAAAAAAAAAAATCATGTCTGAGATTAAATCCTTGCTTTGCTATTTATTGTCTCTGTGCCTTTAGAGTGATTTGAATCAAACAACTTGAAGCCCGACTCTATAGTCGTTTTGTGGCTGGTTGTCCATCAACTTCCAAGGCTGGATCATAATGTGTGGCATCCTCCTGGTCTACTTCCACAATGAGTGCTCCTGGAGATCACCAACGAGAAGGACCTCACACTCTGGCTCAGTGCCATGAACCACCATGTTTAGGAGATACTGCTTGTCATCCTGACCTATAGCTGCTGCCACCCCAGTCCCTGCCCTTGTGACTTGCTCTTGTACACATTCCATGCCCTCATCCCCTCTAAATTTTCTGTCCATCCAGATGGTCACTTATTCAGAAAACCAGAATGGGCTTGTTCTCCCTAGAAATCCCAAAATCCCATTTTGTACTCAGAGTTTTCAGCCTATCTCATCTCATTCTTTCTCCTAGAAGTGCTGGAGTGATGCTTAATAATACATTTGATGATGCCATGTTGGGGCCAGGGACAGTGCTGGGTGCTGGTGAGGGAAAGGGATGATCAAGACAGAGCTTCTATTCTGTGGCAACCATTAGTTTTCTCCAGTCTTGGGGACTATACTCTATTTCATTAAGTTTGTGTTGCATGTATGTTAAGTTGCTTCAGTCGTGTCTGCTCTTTGCAGCTCGATGGACTATACCCCACCAAGCTACTCTGTCCATGGGATTCTCCAGGCTAGAATACTGAGGTGAGTAGTCATCCCTTTCTCCAGGGGATCTTCCCAACCCAGGGGTCATGCCTGGGTCTCCTGGAGTTTCTGCAATGCAGGTGGATTCTTTACTGCTGAGCCACTGGGGAAACATTATTAAGTTCAGTCCCTAAATCAACTTGGGCACGAGAATTCCTGTTTTTCACTTTAATGTCCCACCCAGATCACCCAGGAATGTGTACATACCCAGGGAATAAAGTGATAGTTATGGGCTTCATGTTTAAAAATAGTACTTCTACCTGCTACAACTGCTTAACCAATAGGACCAACATATGACTAATCTGGGATCATACATATCTGGAAACAACAAAACTCTGTAAAAGTAAAAAAAAAAAAAAAAAATCATGTCTGAGATTAAATCCTTGCTTTGCTATTTATTGTCTCTGTGCCTTTAGAGTGATTTGAATCAAACAACTTGAAGCCCGACTCTATAGTCGTTTTGTGGCTGGTTGTCCATCAACTTCCAAGGCTGGATCATAATGTGTGGCATCCTCCTGGTCTACTTCCACAATGAGTGCTCCTGGAGATCACCAACGAGAAGGACCTCACACTCTGGCTCAGTGCCATGAACCACCATGTTTAGGAGATACTGCTTGTCATCCTGACCTATAGCTGCTGCCACCCCAGTCCCTGCCCTTGTGACTTGCTCTTGTACACATTCCATGCCCTCATCCCCTCTAAATTTTCTGTCCATCCAGATGGTCACTTATTCAGAAAACCAGAATGGGCTTGTTCTCCCTAGAAATCCCAAAATCCCATTTTGTACTCAGAGTTTTCAGCCTATCTCATCTCATTCTTTCTCCTAGAAGTGCTGGAGTGATGCTTAATAATACATTTGATGATGCCATGTTGGGGCCAGGGACAGTGCTGGGTGCTGGTGAGGGAAAGGGATGATCAAGACAGAGCTTCTATTCTGTGGCAACCATTAGTTTTCTCCAGTCTTGGGGACTATACTCTATTTCATTAAGTTTGTGTTGCATGTATGTTAAGTTGCTTCAGTCGTGTCTGCTCTTTGCAGCTCGATGGACTATACCCCACCAAGCTACTCTGTCCATGGGATTCTCCAGGCTAGAATACTGAGGTGAGTAGTCATCCCTTTCTCCAGGGGATCTTCCCAACCCAGGGGTCATGCCTGGGTCTCCTGGAGTTTCTGCAATGCAGGTGGATTCTTTACTGCTGAGCCACTGGGGAAACATTATTAAGTTCAGTCCCCTAAATCAACTTGGGCACTTATGTTTGCTTCTCCTTTTTTATATTACTTCCACCTCTTATTTTTGTTATTTATTTTTGTTCCTGCTGCACAGCATACAGGATCTTGCTTTCCTGACCAGGGATCAAACCTGTGACCTTCTTAGAGGAAATGTAGAATCCTAACCCACTGGACCTCTAGGGAATTCCCTTACACTATCTCCACTTCAATCATTCAATCCCTCTACTCTCTTCTCCCTCTCAAACACAACTCTTCTCTTGTTAGCTTAATTGACTGAGTGACGAGGTACTAATAACCAAGGCCGTGAACTCAGTGAGGAACAAATCACAATGACTTTTCCTCATCTAGCAACGATTTAGGAAATCTATAGCCCTTCCCCAGTGGTCGATTTTGTTTTTCTTCAACATAAGCTATGCAAATAGTATTTTGCATGATTTATGAGGTTAAAAAATCAATCAACCCAAAATTGTTTGTGTTCACTGTGGGAGAACAGAAGGAAGTTGAGAACTTACCATGTCAGTGCACGTTAAGTCACTTCAGTCATGTCCGAACTCTTCCCAAGAAGTAGCCCACCAGGCTCCTCTGTCCCTGGGATTCTCCACTCCACTATGGAGTGGGCTGCCATGCCCTCCTAGAGGGGATCTTCCTGACCCTGGGATCAAAGTGGCATCTCCTGCAATTGGCAGGTGAGTTCTTTACCACTAGTACTACCTGCGAAGCCCCCAAATGGCTAAGAAACTCATCAAAGTTCATAATAAAAATGGCAGCGCTCAAATTGAAAAATTATGTTTGACTCCATTCGCCCTTTCAAATATTTATTGAGCATTTACTGCATGCCCAGCACTATTTCAGGCACTGCGTTCAAAATTCAAAGTGTACAAAAAGGTAAACAGCATAAAGCCACTTCCAAGATCATTCTTACTCCCATCCCTACATCTGTACCACCACTCAGTTCCCCTTGAAGCAACTGATGTTATCAGTTTCTTGGGACCTATAACTTCGGGTTGAAATTTCCCTTTTAGGTCAAACCTTGGCATAATCAATATTTCTCACCTCTCCTAATAGTCTCATACTTCTCTGATGAGTTGTGTGAAACAACTCAGTATTTCAGGCCCATTTCCCAATGTGCCCTTGGGAAGCCAGACTATGTTTTATCTGATGAGGTCCTTGCCAAACAAGAGAGTGAGTTCTTGTAGACAGCTCACAGTGTCTTTACCATGAGGCACTTAGTTTTCTAGGAGGTCACCATCCCCAGCTCTCATTGATCCCCACACTCAGGATTTCCAAAATGTTTCCCCTCTACCTTTCTGAACTGAAGATTTCTCTATTATCCCTACGTCTTGCTGAACAAGACCTGTGACTTCTTTATGGTCTGGGCATCATGAAATTTGTTGCCTTTTCCTGGTCTCAGAACAGAATCTTTAGAGTATTCCTTAGAGTTAAGGACAGGGGAATTTTGTGCCCATAGATGTCAGATGATTTCACAAAATTACAAAATCAGGAGTGGAGTCTTTTTTTTTGAATTGGTTCCTTGGCAATAAACACTCTTCCTTTCCTGTCTAGGGGTGATCAGAAAGAAGGACACCTGCCTGGTGAGACTCTTAAAAGGGTTAAGGTGAGAACTTACCATGTCAGTGCACGTTAAGTCACTTCAGTCATGTCCGAACTCTTCCCAAGAAGTAGCCCACCAGGCTCCTCTGTCCCTGGGATTCTCCACTCCACTATGGAGTGGGCTGCCATGCCCTCCTAGAGGGGATCTTCCTGACCCTGGGATCAAAGTGGCATCTCCTGCAATTGGCAGGTGAGTTCTTTACCACTAGTACTACCTGCGAAGCCCCCAAATGGCTAAGAAACTCATCAAAGTTCATAATAAAAATGGCAGCGCTCAAATTGAAAAATTATGTTTGACTCCATTCGCCCTTTCAAATATTTATTGAGCATTTACTGCATGCCCAGCACTATTTCAGGCACTGCGTTCAAAATTCAAAGTGTACAAAAAGGTAAACAGCATAAAGCCACTTCCAAGATCATTCTTACTCCCATCCCTACATCTGTACCACCACTCAGTTCCCCTTGAAGCAACTGATGTTATCAGTTTCTTGGGACCTATAACTTCGGGTTGAAATTTCCCTTTTAGGTCAAACCTTGGCATAATCAATATTTCTCACCTCTCCTAATAGTCTCATACTTCTCTGATGAGTTGTGTGAAACAACTCAGTATTTCAGGCCCATTTCCCAATGTGCCCTTGGGAAGCCAGACTATGTTTTATCTGATGAGGTCCTTGCCAAACAAGAGAGTGAGTTCTTGTAGACAGCTCACAGTGTCTTTACCATGAGGCACTTAGTTTTCTAGGAGGTCACCATCCCCAGCTCTCATTGATCCCCACACTCAGGATTTCCAAAATGTTTCCCCTCTACCTTTCTGAACTGAAGATTTCTCTATTATCCCTACGTCTTGCTGAACAAGACCTGTGACTTCTTTATGGTCTGGGCATCATGAAATTTGTTGCCTTTTCCTGGTCTCAGAACAGAATCTTTAGAGTATTCCTTAGAGTTAAGGACAGGGGAATTTTGTGCCCATAGATGTCAGATGATTTCACAAAAATTACAAAATCAGGAGTGGAGTCTGAATTGGTTTTAATTTTTTCTTTGGATATTTGGTTCCTTGGCAATAAACACCCTCTTCCTTTCCTGTCTAGGGGGTGATCAGAAAGAAGGACACCTGCCTGGTGAGACTACAAATGAAAGAACACAGGGTCCAGGGAAGACGGTTGGTGTTCTGAATGGAAAGGGCCCAAGGCTCACACAGTGTCAGCCCTGGTTCACCATTTCTGCTTCTTTCTCACGGACTGCTGCCTGGGACTTAGTTGAATATCTACAAATTTGGATTACATGTCAAAATTTCCCTTCTGTTATTGTCACTCTTGTTTAAAATCATTATAGGGTACATTATGTGACACTTTCATCATTGATAACTCACACCATATACTGCACCCGTTAAACATTTTTTGGATATTCTCAAAGTTTTATAACCATCACTACAATAACTTCTAGAACACTTTCATTAACTCAAAAGGAAACTCTATACCCATTAGCAGTCACCCTTCATTTATCTCCAACTTCCTTAACCCATGGTAACCACTAGTCTACTTTCTGTCTCTATAGATTTGCCTATTCTGGTCATTTTATATAGATGTAAATGTGGCCTTTTGCGTCTGGTTTCTTTCACTTAGCAAAATGTTTAAGTTCATCTATGTTGTAGCATGCATCAGTACTTCATTCCTTTTCATTACCAAATAATATTCCATTGCTTGGATGTACATTTTTAATTTATTCATCCATCAGTGGAGGGACATTTGGGCTATTTCCACTTTTGGGTTATCATGAATAATTCTACTGTGAATATTTGCTTTTGTATGGACAAACGTTTTCATTTCTTTGGGGGAATAGGGTTTGTACTTTTGACCTGAGCTGCCAGATTGTTTTCCAGAGCAGTAGCTTCATTTTACACTGCTGCCAGTGATGTACATTCCCTCTACCTTTCTGAACTGAAGATTTCTCTATTATCCCTACGTCTTGCTGAACAAGACCTGTGACTTCTTTATGGTCTGGGCATCATGAAATTTGTTGCCTTTTCCTGGTCTCAGAACAGAATCTTTAGAGTATTCCTTAGAGTTAAGGACAGGGGAATTTTGTGCCCATAGATGTCAGATGATTTCACAAAAATTACAAAATCAGGAGTGGAGTCTGAATTGGTTTTAATTTTTTCTTTGGATATTTGGTTCCTTGGCAATAAACACCCTCTTCCTTTCCTGTCTAGGGGGTGATCAGAAAGAAGGACACCTGCCTGGTGAGACTACAAATGAAAGAACACAGGGTCCAGGGAAGACGGTTGGTGTTCTGAATGGAAAGGGCCCAAGGCTCACACAGTGTCAGCCCTGGTTCACCATTTCTGCTTCTTTCTCACGGACTGCTGCCTGGGACTTAGTTGAATATCTACAAATTTGGATTACATGTCAAAATTTCCCTTCTGTTATTGTCACTCTTGTTTAAAATCATTATAGGGTACATTATGTGACACTTTCATCATTGATAACTCACACCATATACTGCACCCGTTAAACATTTTTTGGATATTCTCAAAGTTTTATAACCATCACTACAATAACTTCTAGAACACTTTCATTAACTCAAAAGGAAACTCTATACCCATTAGCAGTCACCCTTCATTTATCTCCAACTTCCTTAACCCATGGTAACCACTAGTCTACTTTCTGTCTCTATAGATTTGCCTATTCTGGTCATTTTATATAGATGTAAATGTGGCCTTTTGCGTCTGGTTTCTTTCACTTAGCAAAATGTTTAAGTTCATCTATGTTGTAGCATGCATCAGTACTTCATTCCTTTTCATTACCAAATAATATTCCATTGCTTGGATGTACATTTTTAATTTATTCATCCATCAGTGGAGGGACATTTGGGCTATTTCCACTTTTGGGTTATCATGAATAATTCTACTGTGAATATTTGCTTTTGTATGGACAAACGTTTTCATTTCTTGGGTGTATACCGAGGAGTAGAATTACTGGGTCATGTGGTAACTCTCTGTGTAACCTTTTCAGGAGCTGCCAGATTGTTTTCCAGAGCAGTAGCTTCATTTTACACTGCTGCCAGTGATGTACAGGGTTCTACATCTACACATTCTTAGCAACATTCATTCTTTTTTTCAAAAGAGAAATTACAATAGTTATTGTACTGGGTGTAAAGTAGTGTCTAATTGTGGTTTTGATTTTCATTTCCCTGATGACTCATGACATGTGCTGATGGACCATTTGTGTATATCTGGAGAAATGTCTATTCAGATCTTTCTTTTGCGCATTTGAAAAAGAGCATTCTCTGTCACTGAATTCCTCATCATTTTTTAAATTGAGTAAGTCAGTATCATAAGCTCCATCAAAAGCTCAACGGTTGGTAAAATTTACCCGAATCATGGTGTTACGTAAAGTATATTATGTATGTAAAATGTGAATACCACTGAAACAACATCATGACGACGACTGCCTGTGTTTTCCAGAGCTCTGATCCCATTCATGATAAGGACAAAGATGTTTCCTTTGATCACAGTAGCGTCTTGTAAGGCAGTAAAACCCTGAACCACTAACTAGTTGGATATTGTCAAATTTTAAATAAAACACAATGCAATGATTTGATATGTGATTTAATAAATCATTTAGTCATTCCAACAGCTGAAGCTAAGAAAATTTTTAGTGTAAGCAAAAATAGGATTGCATTGTTATATAAAATCCATTCATGCTCTCAAGATATATAGTTAATTTGAAGTTTTACTTCTAGGTACATTTAATTATTGAAAGTAAATTGCAGAAAAATTTACCTAAACTCCTACTAGATAAACTAGAGGTAAGAGTCACCTTCCTTTCTTACAAAGTTTGGTATCTCGCACAATAGTAGTGACTAAAATAAATGGGCCAAATTTTGAAAGTCTTTTTAAATTCAGAATATAATTAAAATCTCATGTAGTTTTATTGGTTTGAGTATCCAGCAGAGAAAAAATATTGAAACTCCAAGAGATTTTGAATTAAAGAGCTACAACAGTTTTGTTTTATTAGTTCTGACTGGGAGAAAAAATTATAAGGACAACTTTGGAAAAATCTAGTTCTTTTAGAGCCCCAAATGACTTTTAAAACAATAAAACAAACTATAAAACCTACACAAGTGATATTAAAAATTATGTAGTTCAATGAATGTGACATTCACAAATGTGGTTGTAATTTTTTTTTAACTATACTGAAATGAACATGGATCTGACGATTGGATTTAGAAGAGGTGGTGTTATAAAGCTTAACAGAATTAAGTGCCTCAATTCACTGGTTAGGATTATGTAGCTGAGTTGGAATGTTATACCAACGTCTTATAAGATCTCCATCACCTCACAGGGTCTGTGGCTAAATCAAAGAAAGGAATGATGCTTCCTTTTCCTATATTAGTGATTATTTCCCTAGTATTTTAATATTTATTTTTGGAACATCTGTAGACTTCAATCTTTTTGGCTTGTGGCTGAGTCATGCACAGAATAAACTATCAACTCATCCTATTTATGAAGGTGGAGGATGAAGGCTTGTTAGTGATTTACTGCAAGAGCATTAAATGAATCAGAGTAACCATCTCAATTACTTGCTAGTTAGAAGAGGAAGGAAAAAGAAGAAAAACAAAGATGAGGGAGAAAAATCTGGGGAGAAAATAATCATCACAGTTATCTTCTTAGTTTCTCGAGGTCCCGATCTTTGAAGACTCAAACATAACTTCTGAAGTGCCTGAACATATACCTTTTTTGGTCCCCAAATCCCATCTCTGTCCTTGGCACACAGAAGAACACATCTCATGTTCACAGTTGGCCAGCACCTGCCTGAATTCTCCATCAGGCCATATGAGGAGGAGAATTATGAGTGGGGTGGGGGAGTGGTACACATCAGACCAGACCCCAGAGAGACCAATGATTAGCAAATGGCCCTCTACAGATGGTTTCCAGGAGGAATGAATCTGAACCTGTGCGCAGACTTCACAAAGAATTCAAATAATTTTGACCTTTTAAAAATCTTGAGACAGTGCATTTAAACATAAATTTACACGTTTTAAAAGTTCATATTGAAACTCCAAGAGAATTAGAATTAAAGAGGTACAACAGTTTTGTTTTATTAGTTCTGACTGGGAGAAAAAATTATAAGGACAACTTTGGAAAAATCTAGTTCTTTTAGAGCCCCAAATGACTTTTAAAACAATAAAACAAACTATAAAACCTACACAAGTGATATTAAAAATTATGTAGTTCAATGAATGTGACATTCACAAATGTGGTTGTAATTTTTTTTTAACTATACTGAAATGAACATGGATCTGACGATTGGATTTAGAAGAGGTGGTGTTATAAAGCTTAACAGAATTAAGTGCCTCAATTCACTGGTTAGGATTATGTAGCTGAGTTGGAATGTTATACCAACGTCTTATAAGATCTCCATCACCTCACAGGGTCTGTGGCTAAATCAAAGAAAGGAATGATGCTTCCTTTTCCTATATTAGTGATTATTTCCCTAGTATTTTAATATTTATTTTTGGAACATCTGTAGACTTCAATCTTTTTGGCTTGTGGCTGAGTCATGCACAGAATAAACTATCAACTCATCCTATTTATGAAGGTGGAGGATGAAGGCTTGTTAGTGATTTACTGCAAGAGCATTAAATGAATCAGAGTAACCATCTCAATTACTTGCTAGTTAGAAGAGGAAGGAAAAAGAAGAAAAACAAAGATGAGGGAGAAAAATCTGGGGAGAAAATAATCATCACAGTTATCTTCTTAGTTTCTCGAGGTCCCGATCTTTGAAGACTCAAACATAACTTCTGAAGTGCCTGAACATATACCTTTTTTGGTCCCCAAATCCCATCTCTGTCCTTGGCACACAGAAGAACACATCTCATGTTCACAGTTGGCCAGCACCTGCCTGAATTCTCCATCAGGCCATATGAGGAGGAGAATTATGAGTGGGGTGGGGGAGTGGTACACATCAGACCAGACCCCAGAGAGACCAATGATTAGCAAATGGCCCTCTACAGATGGTTTCCAGGAGGAATGAATCTGAACCTGTGCGCAGACTTCACAAAGAATTCAAATAATTTTGACCTTTTAAAAAATCTTGAGACAGTGTTTTCATTTTTAAACATAAAAATTTACACTTTTTAAAAAGTTTTTGTATGAAAACAGTTCAAACTTTTCAGAGAAAGTGAAACTGGTACAACGGACACCATATACACTTCACAAATGAATAATTTTCAATTTGGTTTATCTCCTCTTTACATATACATATATGTATACATGTTTGTGTGTCAATTTAAAGGAAGGTTGCACATATCATGACCCTTCACACCCAAATAGCTTAGTACCTCCTAGAATAAGGACATTTCAGCTAGTGTCACACCTAAAACAATGACATTAATGTCATGTAAAATACAATTCCTATTCAGTATTTCCCCATTATCCCTATAAATGTTTTTTATAGCTTAAAAAAGAATCCAGAACCCAATCAATTGGGGTGATACTATGAGGCTTTGTGAAAATCCTCAGCCTTAACAATGTTTCCCTTGATGGTTTTGGTGTCCAATGATACTTGAACGAATTACTACATTTTCTGATTTTATCATTTGTTAGCTAGCGTTCTTCTGGTTTTACCTTCTACCATCCCCTTTTCTCTCTGAGTATCACTATGGACAGCAAGACTATGAACTCTTGTAGTCCATAGTTATGATGCTTAAATGGCCCCACATTTGGCCAATGCAAAGAAAACCCTTCACGCTGGTTCCTGTTTTCTGTCTGTGGTTTTCTGCACAGGCTACCTGGAGCTCAGCTTGTACTTCTCCAGCCCCAGACCTAGAATCAGCCACTCCTTCAACGACCTACTTAAACACATCTACACGGTTGAAATTCTCCAATTCCAGTCACAAAGTATACAGAACACATCTCATGTTAGTGCCATCACCTGCCTGAATTCTCCATCAGGCCATATGAGGAGGAGAATTATGAGTGGGGTGGGGGAGTGGTACACATCAGACCAGACCCCAGAGAGACCAATGATTAGCAAATGGCCCTCTACAGATGGTTTCCAGGAGGAATGAATCTGAACCTGTGCGCAGACTTCACAAAGAATTCAAATAATTTTGACCTTTTAAAAAATCTTGAGACAGTGTTTTCATTTTTAAACATAAAAATTTACACTTTTTAAAAAGTTTTTGTATGAAAAAAGTTCAAACTTTTCAGAGAAAGTGAAACTGGTACAACGAACACCATATACACTTCACAAATGAATAATTTTCAATTTGGTTTATCTCCCTCTTTACATATACATATATGTATACATGTTTGTGTGTCAATTTAAAGGAAGGTTGCACATATCATGACCCTTCACACCCAAATAGCTTAGTACCTCCTAGAATAAGGACATTTCAGCTAGTGTCACACCTAAAACAATGACATTAATGTCATGTAAAATACAATTCCTATTCAGTATTTCCCCATTATCCCTATAAATGTTTTTTATAGCTTAAAAAAGAATCCAGAACCCAATCAATTGGGGTGATACTATGAGGCTTTGTGAAAATCCTCAGCCTTAACAATGTTTCCCTTGATGGTTTTGGTGTCCAATGATACTTGAACGAATTACTACATTTTCTGATTTTATCATTTGTTAGCTAGCGTTCTTCTGGTTTTACCTTCTACCATCCCCTTTTCTCTCTGAGTATCACTATGGACAGCAAGACTATGAACTCTTGTAGTCCATAGTTATGATGCTTAAATGGCCCCACATTTGGCCAATGCAAAGAAAACCCTTCACGCTGGTTCCTGTTTTCTGTCTGTGGTTTTCTGCACAGGCTACCTGGAGCTCAGCTTGTACTTCTCCAGCCCCAGACCTAGAATCAGCCACTCCTTCAACGACCTACTTAAACACATCTACACGGTTGAAATTCTCCAATTCCAGTCACAAAGTATACAGAACATTCTTCCTCCAACTCTGTCTCTTTCTTCATAGACAGCCAAAGTTTGTCTATGAAGCATTGTTTCCGTGTATCCTTCCAGAGAGAGTTTCTATAATAAAGTAAAGGTCCAGATAGTCTTACCTTCTCCCAGTGTTTTAACTGAAGCAATAGCATACTACACTCGCTGTGTTTGTCCGTGCTTGTAGCTCTTGTCTGTCATCAGATTTTGAAAGATGCCTATGATCCCAACTCCAAAAGATTAGAAAACTCTAGGCTAAATCCTAAATATTTCTGATAAGAAAGCTCAAGGACGGTGCCTTGAAACGCTGTATTGAGGACATTCGAAGGGTATTCTCTGGACTTGAAATATTGGTTCCTCTCTAGGTTCCTTGACACATATTCATTTCTCAAACATCACTTCCTTGGGGAACGCTTCCTTAACTCATCTCCCTCCTCCAAGTAGATGATGGTCCCTTGTTACAAGATTTCAGGTCATCACGCGCTTCTCTCTCCTAGCACATAGGTAAGTCACTGTATTAAAATTTGTTCCTGCCACCGCGAGGACAGGAACCACATCAGTTCTGTTCACTGCTGGCACACAGGAGCTGCTCAACCACCACAATAAAAGTTGGGGCTGAAACTGGAACTCAGGCCGTCTGCCTTCCAGCTCACTGTGCCTAACGCGGCCGCGCTGTAGGCGGAGAAATAATCCCAAGATGTAAATAAAAACTCTTAATAGAAAAAGCCGGGAAGTTTTTTTTCATTTCCACGACTGAGGGAGGACCTTAGCAGAAACCGCTCACCGCGAGGTGTAAGGGCAGAAAGCTTCTCGAAAACCCTTCTACCTTCTACCATCCCCTTTTCTCTCTGAGTATCACTATGGACAGCAAGACTATGAACTCTTGTAGTCCATAGTTATGATGCTTAAATGGCCCCACATTTGGCCAATGCAAAGAAAACCCTTCACGCTGGTTCCTGTTTTCTGTCTGTGGTTTTCTGCACAGGCTACCTGGAGCTCAGCTTGTACTTCTCCAGCCCCAGACCTAGAATCAGCCACTCCTTCAACGACCTACTTAAACACATCTACACGGTTGAAATTCTCCAATTCCAGTCACAAAGTATACAGAACATTCTTCCTCCAACTCTGTCTCTTTCTTCATAGACAGCCAAAGTTTGTCTATGAAGCATTGTTTCCGTGTATCCTTCCAGAGAGAGTTTCTATAATAAAGTAAAGGTCCAGATAGTCTTACCTTCTCCCAGTGTTTTAACTGAAGCAATAGCATACTACACTCGCTGTGTTTGTCCGTGCTTGTAGCTCTTGTCTGTCATCAGATTTTGAAAGATGCCTATGATCCCAACTCCAAAAGATTAGAAAACTCTAGGCTAAATCCTAAATATTTCTGATAAGAAAGCTCAAGGACGGTGCCTTGAAACGCTGTATTGAGGACATTCGAAGGGTATTCTCTGGACTTGAAATATTGGTTCCTCTCTAGGTTCCTTGACACATATTCATTTCTCAAACATCACTTCCTTGGGGAACGCTTCCTTAACTCATCTCCCTCCTCCAAGTAGATGATGGTCCCTTGTTACAAGATTTCAGGTCATCACGCGCTTCTCTCTCCTAGCACATAGGTAAGTCACTGTATTAAAATTTGTTCCTGCCACCGCGAGGACAGGAACCACATCAGTTCTGTTCACTGCTGGCACACAGGAGCTGCTCAACCACCACAATAAAAGTTGGGGCTGAAACTGGAACTCAGGCCGTCTGCCTTCCAGCTCACTGTGCCTAACGCGGCCGCGCTGTAGGCGGAGAAATAATCCCAAGATGTAAATAAAAACTCTTAATAGAAAAAGCCGGGAAGTTTTTTTTCATTTCCACGACTGAGGGAGGACCTTAGCAGAAACCGCTCACCGCGAGGTGTGACGACCGCGGGAGGGCGTCAATCAAGAAAATGCCCCCTTGCCCCGCAGGCGAGTGGAGCTCCGCAGAGCCGAGGCCACACCGGGCCGCGTCACGGCTCCAATAGAAAACACGTGCAAAACGGGAAAGCGGGACTGCGCACAGCTGCGATCCCCCAGGACCCGGGGATAGGGGACGCGAGGCAGCCCCCACCGGGGCGGGGAAGACTGCGCGGCTTCTGCTAGGCGCCGTAGGGGCCCGGTCTTCCCTGGATTCTTGCCCGAAAGGACTGCTAGCAGCGTCCCCCGGGAAGGGTGAGCCCTGGGGCCCCCGAATGACACGAGCGGGAGAGGCCAGAGGACGGAGCACCTGACGTCTGTCCTTACCCCACTGTGACGCAGGCCAGGGCTGGGGCTCCGTCTCCTTGGAGCTCTCCCAGCACCCCAGGCCACTCTTTCCCGCTCCGGACACTCCCGAGACGCCCCGGGCAACAAACAGTCAGCGCTACCCGTTCTCCAGGCACCGACCAGGGAGGGTGCTCTCGGGCTGGCGAAGGCGCGGCTCGACCAGTGGCCTCCACGCCCGCGGGGCCCGAGTCCAGTCGCCCCTCGCCCAGCCCGGCTGCCCTCGCGTTTCGGCGGGGGTGCTCCTCGCCCGGGCTAGGGCCGCTGGAGTCCGCCTGGCAGACGGCGGCTCGCCTCGCGCCTGGCGCGACGGACGCGGCCCTGGGCTTCCGTCGAGGGCGTCCCGGGCCAGGGCGTGCGGAGCCCTGAGCGTCGGCGGCGGCCGGACACCCGGGCGCCGGGTCCTCGGAGGCGACGAGCGAGCGCGGCCCGGGGGCGGGGAGCTCGGCCGGCGGGGGCGGGCCGGGGGCGGGAGGCGGCTCCCCGGGCTCCGCGCCATTGGCCGCGGGGCCCGGCGGCAGGAAGGGGCCGGAGAGCGCCGCCCCACCCCGCGGCCGGCCGAGCCTATCGCCGGGGGCGCGGACCGCGGATAAATGTAGCGCCGCGGCGCGGGCCCGCAGCTCTCGCAGGGGCCGGAGCGCGGCGGCGACATGCAGTTCCCGCACCCCGGGCCGGCGGCGGCGGCGGCGGCGGCGGGCGCCGTGGGGGTGCCGCTGTACGCGCCCACGCCTCTGCTGCAGCCGGCGCACCCGACGCCGTTCTACATCGAGGACATCCTGGGCCGCGGGCCCGCCGCGCCCACCCCCACGCCCACGCTGCCGTCTCCCAACTCCTCCTTCACCAGCCTCGTGTCCTCGTACCGGACCCCGGTGTACGAGCCCACGCCGATCCACCCGGCCTTCTCGCACCACTCCGCCGCCGCGCTGGCCGCCGCCTACGGACCCGGCAGTTTCGGGGGCCCTCTGTACCCCTTCCCGCGGTCGGTGAACGATTACACGCACGCCCTGCTCCGCCACGACCCCCTGGGTAAGGCGGCCGGGGTCACGGCGGGGCTGAGCCGGGGCGGCGGCGAGGAAGGCGCCACCCGGCAGGTGGCAGCGCCCGGGAGGCGGCCATGGGGCGGCGGGGCGCGCGCCCAGCACCCCAGGCCACTCTTTCCCGCTCCGGACACTCCCGAGACGCCCCGGGCAACAAACAGTCAGCGCTACCCGTTCTCCAGGCACCGACCAGGGAGGGTGCTCTCGGGCTGGCGAAGGCGCGGCTCGACCAGTGGCCTCCACGCCCGCGGGGCCCGAGTCCAGTCGCCCCTCGCCCAGCCCGGCTGCCCTCGCGTTTCGGCGGGGGTGCTCCTCGCCCGGGCTAGGGCCGCTGGAGTCCGCCTGGCAGACGGCGGCTCGCCTCGCGCCTGGCGCGACGGACGCGGCCCTGGGCTTCCGTCGAGGGCGTCCCGGGCCAGGGCGTGCGGAGCCCTGAGCGTCGGCGGCGGCCGGACACCCGGGCGCCGGGTCCTCGGAGGCGACGAGCGAGCGCGGCCCGGGGGCGGGGAGCTCGGCCGGCGGGGGCGGGCCGGGGGCGGGAGGCGGCTCCCCGGGCTCCGCGCCATTGGCCGCGGGGCCCGGCGGCAGGAAGGGGCCGGAGAGCGCCGCCCCACCCCGCGGCCGGCCGAGCCTATCGCCGGGGGCGCGGACCGCGGATAAATGTAGCGCCGCGGCGCGGGCCCGCAGCTCTCGCAGGGGCCGGAGCGCGGCGGCGACATGCAGTTCCCCGCACCCCGGGCCGGCGGCGGCGGCGGCGGCGGCGGGCGCCGTGGGGGTGCCGCTGTACGCGCCCACGCCTCTGCTGCAGCCGGCGCACCCGACGCCGTTCTACATCGAGGACATCCTGGGCCGCGGGCCCGCCGCGCCCACCCCCACGCCCACGCTGCCGTCTCCCAACTCCTCCTTCACCAGCCTCGTGTCCTCGTACCGGACCCCGGTGTACGAGCCCACGCCGATCCACCCGGCCTTCTCGCACCACTCCGCCGCCGCGCTGGCCGCCGCCTACGGACCCGGCAGTTTCGGGGGCCCTCTGTACCCCTTCCCGCGGTCGGTGAACGATTACACGCACGCCCTGCTCCGCCACGACCCCCTGGGTAAGGCGGCCGGGGTCACGGCGGGGCTGAGCCGGGGCGGCGGCGAGGAAGGCGCCACCCGGCAGGTGGCAGCGCCCGGGAGGCGGCGGGGGCGGACGGGGAGGCAATAGAAAGTTGTGGCCAAAGCGATTGAAAAGCGGCTGATCGGGCGCGCGCGGGGGACCGGAGGCGCGGGCCCTGGCGGCGCGCAGTCCAGACTGACCGCACTGTGACTCAGATTGGTTTTCCTGCACCTTGCAGGCGTCGGGGCGCGCGGGCCGAGGCCAGACCGCGGGCGCTGCCGCCGGGGCCGGCGGCTGAAGGCGTCCTGGGGGCGCGTGTCGCCTGGGCGGGGCTCCCGTAGCTGGGGGGATCGGGAAGGGAGTGCCAAGGCGCCGCGGGCCGCCCCTGCGGGGCAGGGATAGCTGTCGGGCCCTGGTGGTTAGGGGGCTGGACCTGGTTCAACAAGCTTGTGCAGTGAAAGAGCCTGACCCTTTCCGTTCATACAGGAAATCTTGAGTTCTCGATAGGAGTAAATCTGGTTTCAGAAGCTGTTAAGTGTTTTCCTGGCTGCATGAAGCAGACCCTTCCCCCGGAGTAGTGCACGCTGCTGATTATTTTATCGACATCCTCAATACAGACAAATTCAGGAAACACTCGACTTCTGATAGCCGGGATCCGTTTTTCTGATATTGTTCATTTCCTCTGTGTGGGATGTGACTTTATGGCAGCTAAAATAACCAGTTGCTTCCTTTTTTTTTTTTTTTTGAGGCTGTTTTGCACCAGTCTGAATCCTGACGTAAGCAAAATCTCGCAAAAAACATTGCCAGCTTTCAAAGCGTTTAGCGCAGACCTGCAGACCCACGGACAGACGGACAGACGGACGGACTCACCCACTCGTCCTTAGAGTAGGCAGGGCAGTGCGGACGCTTCGCCTGAGCCGGCGGGGCTTGTCCCTTCAGTGCCCGGCCTAAGCAATGAGCCACCTGTGATCCGCGCCCCAGGTGGCCCTTGGGGCCTTTGGCCTCTGAAGGCCCCGGTACACACATAAAATGCGGCTTCTTGCCTTAGGCCACCAGGGTTTTAACTCTGCACGTTGTTATTGGCAGTTTATGTAGGCACCCTGAGGACAACGAACGTTTCAATGAATTGAGACTTTAATGCCATCAGTGTTGCAGTGTGGCCCCTTTCTCATCGCTAGAGAGACTTTCGGGGGAATGATATTTTAGTTTTTTTGTTTACGTTATTGGGGCTTTGATTCCATCCTTGAAGGCTTCATGCTGCAGGCCCGTTGTGGCTCTGCTCGCCTGCTGCGGCCGGAGGGGGACCCTTAGCCCGCCCAGGCCTGGGGCAAACGTTTTTACAGAGCGCGCCCTGGCTTTCCTTGGGTTACTGCTGGGACAACGCAGGAGGAAGCAAAGGGTTTTTCGAGATAGACCAACAGGAAACACATTGACGGAAATGTTGCCATAGCCCACGGGGTGGCTTTAACTGGCCGCCCTGCCGGCCGGGTGTGAAATCAGAGGCCCGGCGTCCTCTAGCCAGGATTGGAAGCTTCATGCAGGCCCTGATGCCCGTGCCCTGGCCGAGAGGGCTTACCTGGTCGCTGCAAGGCCACCGGCCCCTGGCAGCGATGCTTTCAATAGTGTGACAGGCAGGCTTCTCCCCAGCGTAAGGGACACGCGGATCTTTGAAAAGTATGGTTCACCAAGGGAGAGGACCCTTCTGCAGGTCCTCTAAACTACAATATTTGTGCATAAAGTCTGGTTAAAGAAATGATGGTATTTTAAGCTCAACTTGCAGTTGGTGTTCTTTGGGGGATTGAAATGATTGTATCTAGTTACAGGTGTGATGGTCGTGTGGGTCTGGGGCACATGAATGTGATCTTTGTGCGTATGCCGCCTAGGTGTGTGACTCTGGATGTTCTTGTGTCTCTGGGTGTCATAGTGTGTGGGTGGGAGCGAGCTGGGTCCACTTCTCAACAGGTATATGTGAGTGTCCTGCAGATTCCCCTCCCATTCTTTGTCCATTGGTCCCCTTCATGCTGGTATGCCGTGGGCCTGGCTGCTTCAGGGCCACCTCTAACTAAAAATCGTTCTGGCCCACAGGCAAACCTCTACTCTGGAGCCCTTTCCTGCAGAGGCCTCTGCATAAAAGAAAAGGTGGCCAGGTGAGATTCTCCAACGACCAGACCATCGAGCTGGAAGAAGTTTGAGACCCAGAAATACCTCTCCCGCCAGAGAGGAAGCGCCTGGCCAAGATGCTGAAGCGGGGGCTGGCCTTTAATGCCATCAGTGTTGCAGTGTGGCCCCTTTCTCATCGCTAGAGAGACTTTCGGGGGAATGATATTTTAGTTTTTTTGTTTACGTTATTGGGGCTTTGATTCCATCCTTGAAGGCTTCATGCTGCAGGCCCGTTGTGGCTCTGCTCGCCTGCTGCGGCCGGAGGGGGACCCTTAGCCCGCCCAGGCCTGGGGCAAACGTTTTTACAGAGCGCGCCCTGGCTTTCCTTGGGTTACTGCTGGGACAACGCAGGAGGAAGCAAAGGGTTTTTCGAGATAGACCAACAGGAAACACATTGACGGAAATGTTGCCATAGCCCACGGGGTGGCTTTAACTGGCCGCCCCTGCCGGCCGGGTGTGAAATCAGAGGCCCGGCGTCCTCTAGCCAGGATTGGAAGCTTCATGCAGGCCCTGATGCCCGTGCCCTGGCCGAGAGGGCTTACCTGGTCGCTGCAAGGCCACCGGCCCCTGGCAGCGATGCTTTCAATAGTGTGACAGGCAGGCTTCTCCCCAGCGTAAGGGACACGCGGATCTTTGAAAAGTATGGTTCACCAAGGGAGAGGACCCTTCTGCAGGTCCTCTAAACTACAATATTTGTGCATAAAGTCTGGTTAAAGAAATGATGGTATTTTAAGCTCAACTTGCAGTTGGTGTTCTTTGGGGGATTGAAATGATTGTATCTAGTTACAGGTGTGATGGTCGTGTGGGTCTGGGGCACATGAATGTGATCTTTGTGCGTATGCCGCCTAGGTGTGTGACTCTGGATGTTCTTGTGTCTCTGGGTGTCATAGTGTGTGGGTGGGAGCGAGCTGGGTCCACTTCTCAACAGGTATATGTGAGTGTCCTGCAGATTCCCCTCCCATTCTTTGTCCATTGGTCCCCTTCATGCTGGTATGCCGTGGGCCTGGCTGCTTCAGGGCCACCTCTAACTAAAAATCGTTCTGGCCCACAGGCAAACCTCTACTCTGGAGCCCTTTCCTGCAGAGGCCTCTGCATAAAAGAAAAGGTGGCCAGGTGAGATTCTCCAACGACCAGACCATCGAGCTGGAGAAGAAGTTTGAGACCCAGAAATACCTCTCCCCGCCAGAGAGGAAGCGCCTGGCCAAGATGCTGCAGCTTAGCGAGAGGCAGGTGAGCTGGATCGCCAGCCCCGGAGGCTCTTGGGGAGGATGTCCCAGGCGGGTGGAAGGGAGACTGTGGAGCCACGGCGAGCTGAGCTGTTCCCCTTAGCCGCTTCTGAAGGGCTTCTCCCCTGCTTCTCAGGTCCCTCGGGATTCAGGCCTGTGGCAAGTTTTCTTTCTGTCTTTCTTTTAGGTCAAAACCTGGTTTCAGAATCGAAGGGCCAAATGGAGAAGGCTAAAACAGGTATTGACATGGTTCTGTTTCTATGGAAATAAATATTTTTATCATGTTATCTCAATGCAAGACCTATTATAGGTTGTATGCAAAAGTCATTTGAGGGACTATTTAACCTCTTCAACTTGATTAAAAAGGCAAATAGTTCTGCTGAAATTCAGGATGAGTTGTTCAGGCGGCAGTAATGCTAAAAGCACCTAATGCAGTTCCTATATCAATTATGCTTGGGTTTTCACACACTGGCTAGTAAAACTCCCAGCTAATTGTTTTATAAACCCCATATGTTGTTTATCTAATTAACGCAGGAAAGATAAAGTAATTGACAGTAAATGACTTAAGCAGTTATCTTTGGGAGAAAATTGTTTCTTTTATTTACACAGCCATAATAAAACCAGGCAGAGCTCAAGGGTAAATATAAGGGAATAAACACCTTTAAGTCTTGTTTGCATTGTTTTTAGAAGAGTTAAATATCAAAGAATTTTAAAATTATTTTCCCTCTAATTGTAGCTCTTAAAATGAATATAAAAACAGTAAGAGTCTATCCAAGCCTGTTTGGAAAGCAGCTTAAACTTTCTAACAGTCTTTCTTCCAATGACCTTGTTACGTAATATGTGATAAAAAAGTAAAGGCTAATTCAGTTTTTAAAGAAGCTCTGTTGACTTAGAGCTAAAGATTTGTTTTTGATGTCCTTATCTGGATTTCTTCTCTAAAGTTACCGGACAAATGGTGGATTTTCATTTGCCAGTGTATATAGTTTATAATAAATAAATTCTCCAACAAACCATCGAGCTGGAGAAGTTTGAGACCCAGAAATACCTCTCCCGCCAGAGAGGAAGCGCCTGGCCAAGATGCTGCAGCTTAGCGAGAGGCAGGTGAGCTGGATCGCCAGCCCGGAGGCTCTTGGGAGGATGTCCCAGGCGGGTGGAAGGGAGACTGTGGAGCCACGGCGAGCTGAGCTGTTCCCCTTAGCCGCTTCTGAAGGGCTTCTCCCCTGCTTCTCAGGTCCCTCGGGATTCAGGCCTGTGGCAAGTTTTCTTTCTGTCTTTCTTTTAGGTCAAAACCTGGTTTCAGAATCGAAGGGCCAAATGGAGAAGGCTAAAACAGGTATTGACATGGTTCTGTTTCTATGGAAATAAATATTTTTATCATGTTATCTCAATGCAAGACCTATTATAGGTTGTATGCAAAAGTCATTTGAGGGACTATTTAACCTCTTCAACTTGATTAAAAAGGCAAATAGTTCTGCTGAAATTCAGGATGAGTTGTTCAGGCGGCAGTAATGCTAAAAGCACCTAATGCAGTTCCTATATCAATTATGCTTGGGTTTTCACACACTGGCTAGTAAAACTCCCAGCTAATTGTTTTATAAACCCCATATGTTGTTTATCTAATTAACGCAGGAAAGATAAAGTAATTGACAGTAAATGACTTAAGCAGTTATCTTTGGGAGAAAATTGTTTCTTTTATTTACACAGCCATAATAAAACCAGGCAGAGCTCAAGGGTAAATATAAGGGAATAAACACCTTTAAGTCTTGTTTGCACTGTTTTTTAGAAGAGTTAAATATCAAAGAATTTTAAAATTATTTTCCCTCTAATTGTAGCTCTTAAAATGAATATAAAAACAGTAAGAGTCTATCCAAGCCTGTTTGGAAAGCAGCTTAAACTTTCTAACAGTCTTTCTTCCAATGACCTTGTTACGTAATATGTGATAAAAAAGTAAAGGCTAATTCAGTTTTTAAAGAAGCTCTGTTGACTTAGAGCTAAAGATTTGTTTTTGATGTCCTTATCTGGATTTCTTCTCTAAAGTTACCTGACAAATGGTGGATTTTTCATTTGCCAGTGTATATAGTTTATAATAAATAAAATATTTTTGAAATGAGTGGGGAAATTGAAAGCAGTGTGTATCTTAAAATTTAGAGATCATAACTTTTTCATTAAAGACAAGATAGTGTCACAAAGAACACTTTGAAACAGAGAATAAAATTCCCATAATTTCATTATTCTAACACAATTTTAAAACTGTCGAATTCCCTCTTAATATCTGAGCCTTATGACTTGTCACATAGTTGTAAACTTGGTAAATCTATTATTCTATAGTCTTGTTTTAGAAAAAAAAGAAAACCTTAGCAGCATGTTATAGTGTTTCCTTATAGTGTTTATGTGCGTTTTACACAAAAACAGAATTAAAAAGTTCCTAACTTATTTAGTTCTTGGTCAAAGGTAGTTTATCATGAACTTTAAAAATAGTGGTTCCTATGCAATAAGGGAATATTTTCCAGAAATGTCCTCCAGATTTTAAGTAAATTATAGTTGTCTCCCTTTTCAATTGGCAACATTCTTCCAGTTCTGCATTTTTTTTCTTAGCCATGATTATGGAACTTGCTACACATATTTATATGTGTATATGTTTGTAAACTTATTCCATAAAATGCAAAAAATCTAATAATTTTGAAACTTTATCCTTAATTCATTATTTAGCATTCATATTTTTTGAATGACTAAAAGATCTTTGTTAATTGGCAAGGTTTAAATATTTGAAGAATAAAGATAGTGTGTATCTGTAGTGATCTGATTCCTTTTTCTCCCTAAACATTTTTTTTTTCCCTGCAACCAATGTGTTTATTAGTCAAAGTTCTCAGTCGCATCCAACTCTTTGCAGCCCCATGCACTGTAGCCTGCCAGGCTCCTCTGTGCACGGGATTTCCCAGGCAGGAATACTGGAGAGGGTTGCCATTTCCTACTTCATCCCTAAACTTTTAAGAACCTTGAGACCATAGATCTCGGCTGGAGTTGAGTGCTCATTTGACATAATACATTTATAGTAATATTTGTGATTAGTTCTTATCTGCTAAGAAGAGTATAATTGTTCTCTGATAGTACAGGGACTTCTCAAGTGAGAAAGAAGCATAAGTATGTATTTTCTGAATAAAAATATTATACCTGAAAGCACTTGATAAGCTAAAAGTTAAAAAGAAGCTAGAAGGTAAAAAGATACTTGAATTCTGTCTCTCATTTCTCCACATTTCATCATCCCACCTATCTCCCTTTCATCCTCTTCATTCAGGAGAACCCTCAAAACAGTAAAAAGGAACTGGAGAGTTTGGACAATTCCTGTGACCAGAGGCAAGACTTGCCTAGTGAACAGAGTAAAGGTGCTTTGGATCGCTCTCAATGTTCACCCTCCCCTGTCTCCCAGGAAGACCTTGAATCAGAGATTTCAGAGGATTCTGATCAGGAAGTGGACATCGAGGGTGATAAAGGCTATTTTAATGCTGGATGATGACCGCTGACATTGGCATGTTCAGAAAACTGGGATTCGCTACAGGAAATCTCCTTGGATGAACCTAAAAACTATGAGAGAGGGAATCAATTTTCTGGTGTTGTGGAAACAAATATTTGGTGCCCTGGCTAAATAACAAATTCCCATTGATATCTTAATTTTGACTTAAAATAGTTTCTATACTGATTTTAGAGTATATGATAAAGGACTCCTCACTGATTATCACCCCCTTTTTAAAAAGAGAATTTTTTTTTTCTATTTATAAAATGTAATTTTGAACCTTTTTGTTAAACTTTTCAGTTATAACTTTAAAGATTTTAATAGGACTTAGCCCTTCTCATATTGATTAAGTAATCATCTGTGACTCTTTGGGACCCATGACTATTTAATAGCACTAAGTTGTATCAAAAAAAACTGTAGTGATCTGATTCCTTTTCTCCCTAAACATTTTTTTCCTGCAACCAATGTGTTTATTAGTCAAAGTTCTCAGTCGCATCCAACTCTTTGCAGCCCCATGCACTGTAGCCTGCCAGGCTCCTCTGTGCACGGGATTTCCCAGGCAGGAATACTGGAGAGGGTTGCCATTTCCTACTTCATCCCTAAACTTTTAAGAACCTTGAGACCATAGATCTCGGCTGGAGTTGAGTGCTCATTTGACATAATACATTTATAGTAATATTTGTGATTAGTTCTTATCTGCTAAGAAGAGTATAATTGTTCTCTGATAGTACAGGGACTTCTCAAGTGAGAAAGAAGCATAAGTATGTATTTTCTGAATAAAAATATTATACCTGAAAGCACTTGATAAGCTAAAAGTTAAAAAGAAGCTAGAAGGTAAAAAGATACTTGAATTCTGTCTCTCATTTCTCCACATTTCATCATCCCACCTATCTCCCTTTCATCCTCTTCATTCAGGAGAACCCTCAAAACAGTAAAAAGGAACTGGAGAGTTTGGACAATTCCTGTGACCAGAGGCAAGACTTGCCTAGTGAACAGAGTAAAGGTGCTTTGGATCGCTCTCAATGTTCACCCTCCCCTGTCTCCCAGGAAGACCTTGAATCAGAGATTTCAGAGGATTCTGATCAGGAAGTGGACATCGAGGGTGATAAAGGCTATTTTAATGCTGGATGATGACCGCTGACATTGGCATGTTCAGAAAACTGGGATTCGCTACAGGAAATCTCCTTGGATGAACCTAAAAACTATGAGAGAGGGAATCAATTTTCTGGTGTTGTGGAAACAAATATTTGGTGCCCTGGCTAAATAACAAATTCCCATTGATATCTTAATTTTGACTTAAAATAGTTTCTATACTGATTTTAGAGTATATGATAAAGGGACTCCTCACTGATTATCACCCCCTTTTTAAAAAGAGAATTTTTTTTTTCTATTTATAAAATGTAATTTTGAACCTTTTTTGTTAAACTTTTTCAGTTATAACTTTAAAGATTTTAATAGGAGCTTCTCCAGTGACTTTTCTATCATCTGTGTCTACATATTGATTGAAGTGAAAGTCACTCAGTCGTGTCCTACTCTTTGGGACCCATGGACGAGCCATGGAAATTCCAGGCAAAGCAGACAGGCATCCCAAATCCAGAGGAATGCCTTGGAAAGGGGGTCCACAATTCAGGCTGCCTTGGAATATTTTAAAGGAAACCATTCCTTAATTTTTACATTACGCTCTTACAGTACTGCCTTAAATCCAAAGCTGTCTCAGAGCTCTTGTCTCTGGGATTTATGGGTCTTTTTCCCAGGAAGATATGTAAATAGTGGATAATCTTAAATGCTTGTTTTGCACTATCACCAAGGTGTTAAGGGGATAGTACAGTCCTGTTCAAGCAGAGAAACTGACTCATCAGTGATTAACCTTAATCACAGATGAACTAGAAGTAGCAGATTAATTAAAATGTAAGTAGATTGTAGATATCATGTTTTATATTAAACAGTGTTTATAATGTGTGTATATATAATTGTTCACTGTGAAAAAAATGGCCAAAATGCTTTTTTTTTTTTAAATGACTATCTTGTCTATAAAAATAAATAGATCGGTGGGACGATCGACTTTGTTGAACCTCTCATTCTTTGATTAAGACAGACCCACCGCTTATCTTCCAGCGCCTGGGGTGCCTGGCGCGCTGCTGGGCGCTGGGCGGGCCGGGGGTCGGGCGCAGGGGTCTGGCGCGGCGTCTCGCGGTGTCTGGCGTCCCGGGAGCGCGATTTGGCGGCGGCGGCGACGGGGCGGCCCGCGCACCTGGAGCAGCGGGAGGCTATGTAATGGGTCTTTTGGACCTAAAAACAAAACTATGAGAGAGAATCAATTTTCTGGTGTTGTGGAAACAAATATTTGGTGCCCTGGCTAAATAACAAATTCCCATTGATATCTTAATTTTGACTTAAAATAGTTTCTATACTGATTTTAGAGTATATGATAAAGGGACTCCTCACTGATTATCACCCCCTTTTTAAAAAGAGAATTTTTTTCTATTTATAAAATGTAATTTTGAACCTTTTTTGTTAAACTTTTTCAGTTATAACTTTAAAGATTTTAATAGGAGCTTCTCCAGTGACTTTTCTATCATCTGTGTCTACATATTGATTGAAGTGAAAGTCACTCAGTCGTGTCCTACTCTTTGGGACCCATGGACGAGCCATGGAAATTCCAGGCAAAGCAGACAGGCATCCCAAATCCAGAGGAATGCCTTGGAAAGGGGGTCCACAATTCAGGCTGCCTTGGAATATTTTAAAGGAAACCATTCCTTAATTTTTACATTACGCTCTTACAGTACTGCCTTAAATCCAAAGCTGTCTCAGAGCTCTTGTCTCTGGGATTTATGGGTCTTTTTCCCAGGAAGATATGTAAATAGTGGATAATCTTAAATGCTTGTTTTGCACTATCACCAAGGTGTTAAGGGGATAGTACAGTCCTGTTCAAGCAGAGAAACTGACTCATCAGTGATTAACCTTAATCACAGATGAACTAGAAGTAGCAGATTAATTAAAATGTAAGTAGATTGTAGATATCATGTTTTATATTAAACAGTGTTTATAATGTGTGTATATATAATTGTTCACTGTGAAAAAAATGGCCAAAATGCTTTTTTTTTTTTAAATGACTATCTTGTCTATAAAAATAAATAGATCGGTGGGACGATCGACTTTGTTGAACCTCTCATTCTTTGATTAAGACAGACCCACCGCTTATCTTCCAGCGCCTGGGGTGCCTGGCGCGCTGCTGGGCGCTGGGCGGGCCGGGGGTCGGGCGCAGGGGTCTGGCGCGGCGTCTCGCGGTGTCTGGCGTCCCGGGAGCGCGATTTGCGGCGGCGACGGGCGGCGCGCACCTGGAAGGTAGATGCGGGCCTTTTCCCGAGAGCTGGCTGAGGGCTGAATGTGTCTGGAGCAGCGGGGAGGCTCCGAGCCCCGGACGCGCCGGGCGGCGGCGGGAAGAGCAGCAGCGCCATCGATTCACCTTGGCTCGCCCGCCGGCCGGGGCCGCCGTCCTTGACCCGTGAGTCAACCCTGCGTCATCCTTTGGCGGCCGAGCCCGGGTTGGGGGTCCGCTTAGAGAGCTGGGGGCGGGGGAGCGGGCCGGGAGGCGGGATCGGGGGGAAAAGGAATTTGTGCCAAGACAGCGGTTCTCACTCTTGGTCGGAACTCAGCTGCGCTCAGACTTGCTGATTTAGGTAGGTCTAGGATAGGCCAGCGAAGTTGTCCTTCTAACAAGTAACAGGTGCCGTCCTCGCTGACGGTCGGGGGTTCTAAGGTGCTACTTGTGAGGAAGAAGCAGGGGGGACCCGCGTTCCCCCTCGCCCCTGCACCTGCTCCCCTTCTGACAGTTCCTACAGGCAGTTTGGAGGAGCTGGAAAAGGGAAGGTGAGAGGGGGGTCGAGGGTTGAGGAGGGAGCAGGGTCGAGGGAGCGGTACGGTAAGCTGGGGAGGAATGGAGGGCTCAGCCGAGGCTGGGTGGGGCTGAGAGGAGGAAGGGTGGGCTGAGGTTTCTGCCGGGCCCAGGTATAGGCCATCCAGGCGCTCACCTCGCTGAGCTGTCAGGTTCCTGACTGGAAAAAGATCTCTGAAGGGAGAGGCAGGACGTCTCTTCCTCTCGCCTGGGTCTCCATGGCGGCCTCTAGTTGTTGTGGACTTGGGTGCCCCTGGGCCCAGGTCCCGTGAAGGGCTGGCTCTGCTCCTGGCCTGACTTGACCAGGGCTGTGGCTCCCCAGACATGAGCCCTCAGCTGAAGCGGGTGAAAAAGTCCTCACACTTAGGGGGTTGTCACACCGGCCTCCTTAGATTCCAAGAAGGCCCCTGGAATTACCTGTGAATTTAATTTCTGAGAAAATCTGTACTGGGTCCTGAAGCATGGCGCGGCGTCTCGCGGTGTCTGGCGTCCCGGGAGCGCGATTTGCGGCGGCGACGGGCGGCGCGCACCTGGAAGGTAGATGCGGGCCTTTTCCCGAGAGCTGGCTGAGGGCTGAATGTGTCTGGAGCAGCGGGGAGGCTCCGAGCCCCGGACGCGCCGGGCGGCGGCGGGAAGAGCAGCAGCGCCATCGATTCACCTTGGCTCGCCCGCCGGCCGGGGCCGCCGTCCTTGACCCGTGAGTCAACCCTGCGTCATCCTTTGGCGGCCGAGCCCGGGTTGGGGGTCCGCTTAGAGAGCTGGGGGCGGGGGAGCGGGCCGGGAGGCGGGATCGGGGGGAAAAGGAATTTGTGCCAAGACAGCGGTTCTCACTCTTGGTCGGAACTCAGCTGCGCTCAGACTTGCTGATTTAGGTAGGTCTAGGATAGGCCAGCGAAGTTGTCCTTCTAACAAGTAACAGGTGCCGTCCTCGCTGACGGTCGGGGGTTCTAAGGTAGTACTTGTGAGGAAGAAGCAGGGGGGACCCGCGTTCCCCCTCGCCCCTGCACCTGCTCCCCTTCTGACAGTTCCTACAGGCAGTTTGGAGGAGCTGGAAAAGGGAAGGTGAGAGGGGGGTCGAGGGTTGAGGAGGGAGCAGGGTCGAGGGAGCGGTACGGTAAGCTGGGGAGGAATGGAGGGCTCAGCCGAGGCTGGGTGGGGCTGAGAGGAGGAAGGGTGGGCTGAGGTTTCTGCCGGGCCCAGGTATAGGCCATCCAGGCGCTCACCTCGCTGAGCTGTCAGGTTCCTGACTGGAAAAAGATCTCTGAAGGGAGAGGCAGGACGTCTCTTCCTCTCGCCTGGGTCTCCATGGCGGCCTCTAGTTGTTGTGGACTTGGGTGCCCCTGGGCCCAGGTCCCGTGAAGGGCTGGCTCTGCTCCTGGCCTGACTTGACCAGGGCTGTGGCTCCCCAGACATGAGCCCTCAGCTGAAGCGGGTGAAAAAGTCCTCACACTTAGGGGGTTGTCACACCGGCCTCCTTAGATTCCAAGAAGGCCCCTGGAATTACCTGTGAATTTAATTTCTGAGAAAATCTGTACTGGGTCCTGAAGCAGAGAGGTGTGCGTTGGCCTGGAAGTTTAAGGATTTTGGTAGAAGATTTCGTTTTTGGCCTCCATTCTTTGATCTGTTGAAAGAAGATAGTCTGGTTGGTCTACCTCACCCCTACCAGCCCCTCAGTTCCCACCTCAGTTCTCAGTGTTGGAGACCAAAGTTGACATCCAGCCGAGGGGCTCCTTTTGCCTCAGCTGTGGGCTCCAGGCTCCCTGACCCGGCCTGACAGGTTTCATCAAGGTTTCAAAGGTCATAGTCAGTCTCATTTGAAAAGAGGACTGTCTGTATCAGAGTCTGGGGAGAACAGGAGGCTTGTGGGCCTAATATTGAATAAAAGCGATTCTGAAATCAGTGTGTGTGTTTTGTTCATGGAGATAACCTTTGGTTAATGTTTACTCCTGAGAATAACTGTATCGTGACTATCAAGCAGAGAAATACAGGCTTATGTATTGACTGACACTAAAAAGATCGAGGAGTGAAATCTTAGAGTAGACAATCCCTGAAACTAGGCCATCATCCAGTTTAGAGCTATTCCAAATTCTCTAGGGTTGCTCATATTTTGAATATAAACATGTCTTTAAGAATCCAGAGTGTGTTACCTGGAGGAAGTACAGTATCATCAGGACACAGGTTGGCATTAACTATTTTCTGAAGTGTCCCATTGCAGACTGCCAATGAATATTTACAAATTCTTCTTACAATCCAGGCATTTTTCCATTTGTTTGTCTTTTGGCTATTTCATGTTGAAGCAGCATGTATGATGACCTTTACAGCACAACTCCTGTCTTGTTTTTAACTCTTTTTATCAGGAGATTCAACTTGAAAACGGTTATCATTTAGCAGAAAGACAAACAGAAAAGCACATTTTTGTAAGCAAAACGTTAATGATTGGAAGAATTGCCCTAATTTCATCATGACAGTGTGTGATTAATCCCCTGGGTCATGTACTTATACTTTAAGTTATTCAGTTGGCCAGTCTTTGATATTCAGAACCCTTCCTAACTTAATAGGATATTGATTTTGTTGGATGATGTACTTTGACTCTTTAAACAACATCACTTTTAGGGATGACTAGCTTGCTGTATAGTATTTTATTAAGAGAACTATTGCATAAGGTTTCTTTTTCTTACTTTGTATGGTTTTCTCAGGGTGAAAGCTGATAAGACATCTTGTGGGAAAAGAGGAAACCATCTCTGATAGTGAAAGTACCTATTCTCTTTCAACACTTCTGACAACCTTTTTTTTGTATGTGGTTTCATTGCTGTGAATATTCATTTTAGTTAATGGGGGCAGGGCAGAGATTTAAGAAAATTTATCTAGACGTGGGGGAAATGCATTTAGCTGGGGACAGAACACACTTAACCAAAATTCCCATTCCAGTTATACTACCTTATAGAAGATGGCAGGGACTCAAAAGCTCGTCCTTTGATTTTTTTTTTTTTTTCAATACAATGATCAGTGATTCTCTAAATCTGTGACTGGAGGTGACATTTATGTGAATTCTGACAACATGGGACAAAATGGGGAAAACCAAGCAATCACTCAGAATGCTTCTAATTGGGAGTTCGGTATTTTGTAGTAAAAACAACCAGATGTTATACTAACATTTATTTTTCATCTCTGGGTTTCATGAAATTCCAGCTGGAATATCTTTCTAACCTGATTTTACCCCTTGATACATTTTTGTTGATATTATTGTTGAATCCAAATGAGAAACACTTTGGAGATTTCTCCCGCACACCAAATTGCCTGATATCTAAATCTACAGAACCTTCTGGTATAGTCTACCACTTTAGAGGTGGCTGTGGTGAACCCTACTCAGGAATCTTACCCATGTGGATAAGAGCAGGAGTGGAAGTAAGGAGATTAATCGCCTCCATTCCCTCGCTGGTTGGCTGGTTGGGGGCCTTGGGCTGCATTCTCAGCCTCAGTTCCTAGGTAGAGCAGCGGCTCACCTGAGCGGAGAGATCAATAGTTGGCACACAGTGGGCACCAGGTGTCAGCCAGAAAAGCCAGGAGCCCGACTGAGCCCTTCTTTTGAGGCAGCTCTTTGATTCGCAGTTGCAGGCGGAAACCTCTTCAGTCCCCGACGTCAGGAGACCTTGGGGCTGGGCAAAGGCATTTGACTCTTTAAACAACATCACTTTTAGGGATGACTAGCTTGCTGTATAGTATTTTATTAAGAGAACTATTGCATAAGGTTTCTTTTTCTTACTTTGTATGGTTTTCTCAGGGTGAAAGCTGATAAGACATCTTGTGGGAAAAGAGGAAACCATCTCTGATAGTGAAAGTACCTATTCTCTTTCAACACTTCTGACAACCTTTTTTGTATGTGGTTTCATTGCTGTGAATATTCATTTTAGTTAATGGGGGCAGGGCAGAGATTTAAGAAAATTTATCTAGACGTGGGGGAAATGCATTTAGCTGGGGACAGAACACACTTAACCAAAATTCCCATTCCAGTTATACTACCTTATAGAAGATGGCAGGGACTCAAAAGCTCGTCCTTTGATTTTTTTTTTTTTTTTTCAATACAATGATCAGTGATTCTCTAAATCTGTGACTGGAGGTGACATTTATGTGAATTCTGACAACATGGGACAAAATGGGGTAAGCCAAGCAATCACTCAGAATGCTTCTAATTGGGAGTTCGGTATTTTGTAGTAAAAACAACCAGATGTTATACTAACATTTATTTTTCATCTCTGGGTTTCATGAAATTCCAGCTGGAATATCTTTCTAACCTGATTTTACCCCTTGATACATTTTTGTTGATATTATTGTTGAATCCAAATGAGAAACACTTTGGAGATTTCTCCCGCACACCAAATTGCCTGATATCTAAATCTACAGAACCTTCTGGTATAGTCTACCACTTTAGAGGTGGCTGTGGTGAACCCTACTCAGGAATCTTACCCATGTGGATAAGAGCAGGAGTGGAAGTAAGGAGATTAATCGCCTCCATTCCCTCGCTGGTTGGCTGGTTGGGGGCCTTGGGCTGCATTCTCAGCCTCAGTTCCTAGGTAGAGCAGCGGCTCACCTGAGCGGAGAGATCAATAGTTGGCACACAGTGGGCACCAGGTGTCAGCCAGAAAAGCCAGGGAGCCCCGACTGAGCCCTTCTTTTGAGGCAGCTCTTTGATTCGCAGTTGCAGGCGGGAAACCTCTTCAGTCAGACGTACACAAATCTCTCCAGACAATAGAGAGGGCCGTGGGCAGGAGACCTTGGGGCTGGGCAAAGGCATTTCCTGTCTGCGGAGGATCTTGACTTTGGAGCATCCGGCGATAACTGCAAGGTTTTCGAAGCGGCCGAATGCTTTTCTCGGGTGGCTACTTTTAAAAAGTCACTACTAATTTCCAGCAATTTTCACTTAAGAGCGAATTAGGTACCGTCTCGCTTAAAAAAATTAGACTTTTTTTTTTTTTTTGTCTAATTTGGAAGAGTTTGGTATCATTCAAAATCTTAAAAATTAAAAAAAAAAAACAAACCTCATCACCGATCTCAGCACTCTGTAACACTAAGAAAGCATTCATGGTGACCCCAGCTTCGCCCCACCCCTTCACAGACACTTGCAGGAACTGAGAAATGCCTATTGAGTTTGTCTATATTGAAGTTGTTGCCATTTTTCTTTTATAGTTTATGTCGTCTATCCTTTCTCACCTATGCACTTTGTTTTATTTATTCCCTTTTTTTAACCCCCCTCCTCAACCTCAAGATTACTCTTCCTCATTCAGTTTATTTCCCCATTAATAGAAAATTATTAGTCTCAGTTCTTCAGACATCACACTCAAGGCTAAGATTTTCTTCAAATATAGAAAATTTCAGCTTTCAGGTGGAAATCCAAAGTTTCAGGGTGATGTTGCGAGAGAACTAATACATTGCCTTCATCCCTTCAAGGACCGTTCTTTCAGTTCAGCTTTTTTTAAGCCAGGATAAGCCATGATGGTGATAATAATAACAAAAAAGTAGTAATACTTGTGTCCCCAAGGGTCAGGCACTTGTGCATTGGGGGGCACGTAGTAAGAGATGGTGCAAGAAGGGATAGACACAGGATGTGCTGTCGGAGAAAAGCAAGTGGAGGTGGTGCCTGTGTTTCCATGCTGCTCTCTCGGTTCGACCCACTCTCCTCCGCCCCTCAGTGTCTGCAAGTCTTTTCTCTGTCTGTGTCTTCATTGCTGTCCTGCAGATAGGTTCATCCACGCCATTTTCCTAAATTCCATATAGATGCGTTAATGTATACTTGGTTTCCTTTCTGACTTAATTCACTCTGTATAAGAGGTTCTAGGTTCATCCACCTCAATAGATAGGTGGTAGGAACTTGCCATATGACTCAGGGCGCTCAAACCAGGGCTCTGTGACAACCTAGAGGGGTGGGGTGGAGTGGAAGGTGAGAGAGAAGTTCTAGAGGGAGGGGATATATGTGTATCTATGGCTGATTCATGTTGATGTATGGCAGAAACCAACACAATATTGTAAAGCAATTATCCTTCAATTAAAAATAAATAAATTTTTAAAAAGGAAATGGAGGGCTGTTTTAGGGAGAAAGAAAATCATGTTAACAGATCTGGAAGGGAAGGAGGTCAGGGAGTATGTGTGACTAGAATCTTTGGAGGTGTTTGGGTTCCAGCATTTTGGAAAAGGGATTGTGGACTGCATTCTTCCCTTGCAGTCACACAGATCTCTTTGCTTTTTCACTTTGTTCCATCTGGAACTCTCCGCCCTCAGATTCTCTTCTGGCTGGTTCCCTGACCTTCTGTTTAAAATCACAACTCTCTCTTCCCTGTTCTCCTGCCACAGTTTACTGTTCTTCATTTCCCTTATACAATTAAGTAAATGTTTCAACTAATTTAGTGCTTATTTGTCTCTCATTGAAATGGTATTGCCACACGTGTAGGAATTTTTGGGTTTTGTCTGTACTACTGATCTCCAGCCTGACACATAATGGGTGCTCAGTAAATGTGTTCAGTGAATGAATGGATGAACATATATTGAACATGAAATAGTGTACGAGCTCTTCACATAGCTTATATCTTTTAATTCTCACAAAGATCTTCTGAGGTGGGTACTGTTACTGCTCTGTTTTTCTGATGAGGAAATTGTCACTGAGAAGTTAAGCCCAAGACCTCAATTACTATACCAGTCAGTGTTGTAATGTGAACTTCCTCATTTACTCTGTTGTACCCTGGACAAGGAAATGGCAACCTACTCCAGTATTCTTGCCTGGGAAATCCCAGGGACAGAGGAGGCTGGCAGGCTACAGTCTATGGGTTTGCAAAGAGTCTGACAAGATTTAGCGACTAAATGACAACAACAGAGTTGCTCTCACTTCTAGCCCCAGGCCGTTACGGTGGCAGTTTCATCACTTCTTCACCCTTGAAAAGGTATCAAGCCAAGTCTAATTCTAGCTGTAAGAAGAGAGTTGAGAGTTTTCATTCATTTTAATCTTTTTGCCTTAATTCAAGTCCAACATTAAATTTGGAAGAGATTACCACATAGTGTAAGGGGATGTGTGAATTCCCAGGTGCCTCAATGGTAAAGAATCTGCCAGCCAATGCAGGAGACACGTGTTCGATCCCTGGTTTGGGAAGACCCCCCGGAGAAGGAAATGACAACCTACTTCAGTATTCTTGCTGGGAATATCCCATGGACAGAGGAACCTGGCAGGATACAGTCCATGGGGTTGCAAAGAGTTGGACACACTGAGCGACTGACCACACACGCATATAAGATGTGCAGTTTCTGTGTGTAAAGCATGTTATTCTGTCACACAAGAGGCTAATAAATTGACTGGAGCACCTTCCAGTTTTCGGGGGAAATGAGCATTGTAAAATACACTTTGTATCTTTCAAAATGTTCATAATCTACCTCTGGCCCATATATTTGGCGTTCCCATTATATAAGCTGTTTCGTATCATTATATTTCTTCTTCATCTGAGCCACTGACATTCTACAAGGGCCTCTGAGCTGCTGCTTCTCAGTGACTTATCGTGGAACCCTTAACATCTGGCACTGGGTTTTCCATGCAGTAAGGTTTTCATAAATATTGTACTACAGAATGAAAGTGAAAACCACGTGCCCTCCCCAACGGAAAGGAGACACATTTCACTCCCTCCCCCGGCCTTCATGAAATAGTGTACGAGCTCTTCACATAGCTTATATCTTTTAATTCTCACAAAGATCTTCTGAGGTGGGTACTGTTACTGCTCTGTTTTTCTGATGAGGAAATTGTCACTGAGAAGTTAAGCCCAAGACCTCAATTACTATACCAGTCAGTGTTGTAATGTGAACTTCCTCATTTACTCTGTTGTACCCTGGACAAGGAAATGGCAACCTACTCCAGTATTCTTGCCTGGGAAATCCCAGGGACAGAGGAGGCTGGCAGGCTACAGTCTATGGGTTTGCAAAGAGTCTGACAAGATTTAGCGACTAAATGACAACAACAGAGTTGCTCTCACTTCTAGCCCCAGGCCGTTACGGTGGCAGTTTCATCACTTCTTCACCCTTGAAAAGGTATCAAGCCAAGTCTAATTCTAGCTGTAAGAAGAGAGTTGAGAGTTTTCATTCATTTTAATCTTTTTGCCTTAATTCAAGTCCAACATTAAATTTGGAAGAGATTACCACATAGTGTAAGGGGATGTGTGAATTCCCAGGTGCCTCAATGGTAAAGAATCTGCCAGCCAATGCAGGAGACACGTGTTCGATCCCTGGTTTGGGAAGACCCCCCGGAGAAGGAAATGACAACCTACTTCAGTATTCTTGCTGGGAATATCCCATGGACAGAGGAACCTGGCAGGATACAGTCCATGGGGTTGCAAAGAGTTGGACACACTGAGCGACTGACCACACACGCATATAAGATGTGCAGTTTCTGTGTGTAAAGCATGTTATTCTGTCACACAAGAGGCTAATAAATTGACTGGAGCACCTTCCAGTTTTCGGGGGAAATGAGCATTGTAAAATACACTTTGTATCTTTCAAAATGTTCATAATCTACCTCTGGCCCATATATTTGGCGTTCCCATTATATAAGCTGTTTCGTATCATTATATTTCTTCTTCATCTGAGCCACTGACATTCTACAAGGGCCTCTGAGCTGCTGCTTCTCAGTGACTTATCGTGGAACCCTTAACATCTGGCACTGGGTTTTCCATGCAGTAAGGTTTTCATAAATATTGTACTACAGAATGAAAGTGAAAACCACGTGCCCTCCCCAACGGAAAGGAGACACATTTCACTCCCTCCCCAGGCCTTGCACTCTCATTGTAGTAGTTCCTATTCCTTGGCCATCAGAAGTATAGCTTCCCTGGATGGCTCCAGGACCACAGCAGAAAGCACAGTGAAGGCTGCAAGTACAGGAGAGAGTCTTTTCAGGGCTTGGTCATGGGTGGGAGAGGACATGTTTAAGTCTGTTTGGGGCTTTAAACCTGGAGGAGGGCATTGCAACCCACTCGAGTACTCTTGCCTGGAGAATCCCATGGACAGAGGAACCTGGTGGGCTGCAGTCAGTCCATGGGGTCACTCAGAGTTGGACGCGACTGAGCGACAGCAGCAGCAGCAGCAGCTGTGCTTTAAACAAGCACTAAAAGAAAATATTCTCACCCCCCCTCCACCCTGTTACGGCCATGAATTTTAAGAGGAAGTGCTTCTGTGGGTTTGTATTAGCCATCCTTCCCTTAGATTTGGTGATTTCATTTCAATTTCCAATTTGCACTTCTCCGTTTCAGGCAAGAATTTCACTTAAAATATGCCTGGTTTACTGAAAAATTGCACTGTTTCGGGTAGGCTGTTATTGCTACTTTTTTTTTTTTTTTAATCAGCATCATGCATTTAGCAAATGGAAGCAAGAAACCCAGCTATTTTTAAATGATTTCTTAAAGTCGTTCATGACTTGCAGAGAAACAATTGGAGAAGGAACATAAAATGTGTTTGCTTCACATTCTGGTTTATGGTTTTTGCTTTCCTTAGCTACTTATAGAATCTGCATTACTAGACTTCCCATTAATTGTAAATTAGGCAGATTTGCTGAATAAATGTTTAAAAAATGGCCTCTGTGTACAGGTTCAGATGTCCAGAGGAAGTGGTTTCTTAGACACCTACCTCCCATATATTGAGTTGATGGTATGTAGGTGGGAGGGAGGGAGATAGTTTATGATGATGTATGGTGCTTTTAATTAGTTAATCGAAGGTAAAATTTTTAGCTTCACTAAGCAATTACCTGATCTCATTAAGGTCTTTAAAATCACCCAAACGTGATTTTGCCTGAAGCGGCTGCCCCTTGTGTAGATGTTATTTCAGGCATTAAGAAAAACACGATGTTATTGGTAACCAGAGAATTTAAGTCTGCAATTTCTGGAAAATATTTTGTTCTGAGTCTTCATCATTATTCAGTATTATCTGAACCTGGAACACTAACATATATTTGTATTTGTAGAGTATGTTATTTTTCAAAAAAATTAAAAAGTATCATGTTTATAAATATAGATTTTAAGCTAGTGAAAAAATTTAATGTTGATTTTATTTAAATTTTAACTTTTAAGGAAATGCCTTAGTACTTAGTAAAGTATCATTTACATACAAAAAAATTTCATAAATCATAGGTGTATGGCTCACAGAATGTAGACACCAGGTAACTGCAATTTTTATGATGACAGAGAGCTACTAGAAGCTCCTTTTGTACCCAGTCTGGGTCACTGTGCCCACTTCTGCTCCAAAGGAAGCCCCTATTCTGAATCCAAACAGCATAGACTCATTTGCTGATTTTCAAACTTTATATAAATAGGCTCATACAGTGTGTCCTCTTTTATCTATGACTTCTTTAGTCTACTTTTTTATTGGTAAAAATTTTTTTTTTTTTTTAAAGATTTATTTATTTATTTCGGGCGGGGGTCGGGTTGGGGAGGGAGGGGAGCGGGCGGGCCACTTCTACTGGTCTTTCATTTCTATTTTCATCCATCTTTGTCGTTCATGACTTGCAGAGAAACAATTGGAGAAGGAACATAAAATGTGTTTGCTTCACATTCTGGTTTATGGTTTTTGCTTTCCTTAGCTACTTATAGAATCTGCATTACTAGACTTCCCATTAATTGTAAATTAGGCAGATTTGCTGAATAAATGTTTAAAAAATGGCCTCTGTGTACAGGTTCAGATGTCCAGAGGAAGTGGTTTCTTAGACACCTACCTCCCATATATTGAGTTGATGGTATGTAGGTGGGAGGGAGGGAGATAGTTTATGATGATGTATGGTGCTTTTAATTAGTTAATCGAAGGTAAAATTTTTAGCTTCACTAAGCAATTACCTGATCTCATTAAGGTCTTTAAAATCACCCAAACGTGATTTTGCCTGAAGCGGCTGCCCCTTGTGTAGATGTTATTTCAGGCATTAAGAAAAACACGATGTTATTGGTAACCAGAGAATTTAAGTCTGCAATTTCTGGAAAATATTTTGTTCTGAGTCTTCATCATTATTCAGTATTATCTGAACCTGGAACACTAACATATATTTGTATTTGTAGAGTATGTTATTTTTCAAAAAAATTAAAAAGTATCATGTTTATAAATATAGATTTTTAAGCTAGTGAAAAAAATTTAATGTTGATTTTATTTAAATTTTAACTTTTAAGGAAATGCCTTAGTACTTAGTAAAGTATCATTTACATACAAAAAAATTTCATAAATCATAGGTGTATGGCTCACAGAATGTAGACACCAGGTAACTGCAATTTTTATGATGACAGAGAGCTACTAGAAGCTCCTTTTGTACCCAGTCTGGGTCACTGTGCCCACTTCTGCTCCAAAGGAAGCCCCTATTCTGAATCCAAACAGCATAGACTCATTTGCTGATTTTCAAACTTTATATAAATAGGCTCATACAGTGTGTCCTCTTTTATCTATGACTTCTTTAGTCTACTTTTTTATTGGTAAAAATTTTTTTTTTTTTTTAAAGATTTATTTATTTATTTCGGGCGGGGGTCGGGTTGGGGAGGGAGGGGAGCGGGCGGGCCACTCCTACTGGTCTTTCATTTCTATTTTCATCCGTCTTTGTCCTTTGGCTCCTGCGGGCCTCCCATCGCGGTGGTGTCTGTTGTCGCAGAGCGCCGGCTCTGGGCGCATGCGCTCCAGAGCTCCGGCTCGGTGATTGGACACATCGGTCCAGCCGCTTCGCGGCACGTGGGATCTTCCCAGGCCAGGGCTCGAACCGGCGCCCCTTGCACTGCAAGGCGGTGTCCTTACCACTGGACCACCAGGGGAAGCCCTTATTGGTAAAATTTATCTACTTTTTTGCGTAATGTTGTTTGTTCATTCCAACTGCTATATAGTAGTTCATTACATGAATTTTCATGCTGCTTTGTTTAAAAACATTTTTTTCTTTTAAAGTTTTACTCTTTGGCTCTGCCATGTGACACGTGTGATCTTAGTTCCCCGACCAGGGGTTGAATCTATGCCCCCTGCACTGAATGTGCAGAGTCTTGACCACTGGACCTCTAGGAAAGTCCCTATGCTATTTTAAATATTCCAGCTGAGCTTAAAAACTGCACCATAAAACTTGCAAACATTTAAAAACAGCAGTGCTATTCACATAACTAGACAGTTTATTTTCAAAAGACACGATCCATTTGTGATTTTAAGACTCCTAGGTACTTGAAGGAAAAAAAGCAGGAAGACCAGCAGCATCGTCAAGAAACAAATGACAGCAAACCTTTGCATATCAGAAGAACTGAGAATATTAGTAACTAAGCTAACTTTCCAGTCAGGAAAGCTAAACTAAAGAAACTGTTTTTTTCTAAAAATTATTTTCCAGGATTATTATTATTATTTTTAAATTTTTTTTTTAATGGTTTCTTTTGCGGGGGGGAGCGGGTTGGGGAGGGAGGGAGTGGGCAGGCCATTTCTATTGGTCTTTCATTTATTTATTTTTCATCCATCCTTGCTCTTCGGCCCATGTAGGCCTCCCATCGCGGTGGCCTCTGTTGTCGCAGAGCACTGGCTCGCATGCGCTCCAGAGCTCTGACTCGGTAATTGGACACATGGGTTCAGCCGCTCCGCGGCACGTGGGATCCTCCCAGGCCAGGGATCCAACCGGCGCACCTTGCACTGCAAGGCAGTGTCCTCACCCACTGGACCACCAGGGAAGCCCCAGGATTAATTTATTTATGCTGTTACACATGGTTGTTCATGATGAGAAAGCTAATAATGAGTCAAATGAAGAAGAACCTCAAATTTATTGTAATTCTGGACATAGGGTCTTTCAGTTGTTATAGTATTTTTACAAATAACCAACTAAGGCAGACTGTTTATAGAACCGCCCCCACTGAAGCCCTCATCTCTCCTTATTTTCATTCAGGGCCTGTGTACCCATTTCATCTCCCAACACAGTGTGATTTGGGTGACGATCAAAATGTCCTGAACAGATGCCAACATCTGGCATCCCACACCCGGAACTGTCATATCTCTTCATCACCATTTCCTTCCCATGTCCCCTGGCTTCACTGAGGTGACTCCGCCTCGACCAGGTCCATGGTTGGCCGGCTCTCCTCCTTCCTCTGACCCTGCCCTTCCTCCCTTTGCTCCCCCTTCTGTTTCTTTAATTTGGGACCAAAAAATCCTTCAGATAAAGTTGAGGAGAGTAAGACTGGGTCAGTAAAGTACCTCTGAAAGAAAAAGGAAAGTTATAATTCTTGAAGTGAAAATTAGGGAAAGTGCCCAGAAATGCCTTGAAATCTTCCTAGACCCCTTCTATCATTATCTGAGTGGTTTCTGTTCAGCTTTGCTTTCAGTTTTTATTACTAGAATTATGACAGTTTGTTTTCTACCATCTGCCTTGTAGATAAGGGCTATCCAGTTACTTTAGAATTAAATAGGCTTCAGGGGACTCCATCAAGATATGATTTTTTTAAATCTGCCTTTTAAATGCATGTTAATTTTTCATGGTTATGAAACCCATACATTCTCAATGTGAAGTATCTGAAAAATAAAGTGTGTAGAAGAAAAAGAATTGTCAACCGTAATCCCACCATTTAGCGATTCAAGTCTATGAAACTTTAGGATATTTTCTTTAGTTGTTTTCCCTACCTGCTTATATGCATCATAACTTTGAAATTTGACAGCCTTTTGCTGTTACATACAGTGCTGCAGTAAATATCTTGCATGCATGTCATTTCGGTTCTGGACTACCTAGGACAAATTTTTAGTGCTGGAATTGCTGAGTCGAGTGGTATGTACATTTTTTATCTGGACAGATATTGCCAATTCATTCTATCATAAGTGAGATTATACTGGGCATTCAATTTTGTTTCCTGTGTTTAAAATACTTTATGTAAATTTTAGTATTTTCTTTTATAGGTGTCATCTTAATGATTGCATAATGTAGTGTATGTTTTTGTAGTGATGTCTTATTAGTTCTTAGTTCTTTTATTGTTGGGTTGTGTAACATTACTGGATACCACAGGGAACTGTAGTCAGTATCTTGTAATAACATATGTGAAAGTCGCTCAGTCGTGTCCAGCTCTTTGCGGCTGCATAGACAAGCTGTGGAATTTGTTGTCTTAACAATAAGTTTAGTTCATTCTAGAGCATATTCATAGAGAAGGATGATTATTTGATAAATACTGTGAAATTTTTTCCTGGGAAAGTTCTATTAATTTACATCAGTGGAGAACAAAGCTCATTTCACCATACCTTCACCAATGGGGAGTGCTATTTTTCTAATCTTTCTTGAGTACAGGAGGAGAATGATATATTAATTTCATGTTTTTTATTATTAAAATTAAATTATTTTAATGCTTTTTATTTCTTTTTCTTCTTTAGCATTGTCTTTTGTGGCTTAGTCCTTTTTTTAGGGATTTATTTGACCTCCATGCTGAAGGATGTGACTTTTTGTCTCATTTATTACAGAAATATTTCTGGTTCTAACATACATGCTTGTAATTTTGATGTGAAAATTTTCATGTAGTCAAATGTAACAGTATCTTCTTTATGATTTCTTTTATTTCACTTAAACTTAGAAAAGCTTTCCTCATTCAGAGAGCAAATAAGCATCCAAGTACATTAAAAAAAATAAGCATCTAAGTATATTTAAAAAATTCTCCCTAAAGCTCTTCCTTTCCATCCTTCTCCACCCAACCCTTTCTTTCTTACATTGAATTCTTTTTAAACATTTTATATGCATCATAACTTTGAAATTTGACAGCCTTTTGCTGTTACATACAGTGCTGCAGTAAATATCTTGCATGCATGTCATTTCGGTTCTGGACTACCTAGGACAAATTTTTAGTGCTGGAATTGCTGAGTCGAGTGGTATGTACATTTTTTATCTGGACAGATATTGCCAATTCATTCTATCATAAGTGAGATTATACTGGGCATTCAATTTTGTTTCCTGTGTTTAAAATACTTTATGTAAATTTTAGTATTTTCTTTTATAGGTGTCATCTTAATGATTGCATAATGTAGTGTATGTTTTTGTAGTGATGTCTTATTAGTTCTTAGTTCTTTTATTGTTGGGTTGTGTAACATTACTGGATACCACAGGGAACTGTAGTCAGTATCTTGTAATAACATATGTGAAAGTCGCTCAGTCGTGTCCAGCTCTTTGCGGCTGCATAGACAAGCTGTGGAATTTGTTGTCTTAACAATAAGTTTAGTTCATTCTAGAGCATATTCATAGAGAAGGATGATTATTTGATAAATACTGTGAAATTTTTTCCTGGGAAAGTTCTATTAATTTACATCAGTGGAGAACAAAGCTCATTTCACCATACCTTCACCAATGGGGAGTGCTATTTTTCTAATCTTTCTTGAGTACAGGAGGAGAATGATATATTAATTTCATGTTTTTTATTATTAAAATTAAATTATTTTAATGCTTTTTATTTCTTTTTCTTCTTTAGCATTGTCTTTTGTGGCTTAGTCCTTTTTTTAGGGATTTATTTGACCTCCATGCTGAAGGATGTGACTTTTTGTCTCATTTATTACAGAAATATTTCTGGTTCTAACATACATGCTTGTAATTTTGATGTGAAAATTTTCATGTAGTCAAATGTAACAGTATCTTCTTTATGATTTCTTTTATTTCACTTAAACTTAGAAAAGCTTTCCTCATTCAGAGAGCAAATAAGCATCCAAGTACATTAAAAAAAATAAGCATCTAAGTATATTTAAAAAATTCTCCCTAAAGCTCTTCCTTTCCATCCTTCTCCACCCAACCCTTTCTTTCTTACATTGAATTCTTTTTAAACATTTTATTTATTTTAAAAATTTTATTCATTGTTTTGACTGTGCTGGTCTTTGTTACTGCACAGACTTTTCTCTAGTTGCAGAGAGTGGAGACTAATCTTTAGGTGCAGTGTACAGGCTTCTCATTGTGGTGGCTTCTCTTGTTTTGGAGCACAGGTTCTACAGTCCATGGGCTTCAATTGCTGTGGCACGTGGGCTCAGTAGTTGCAGCTCCAGGGTTCTAGAGCACTGGCTCAGTAATTGTGGCCCGTGGGCTTATTTGCTCCACGGCATGTGGGATCATCCTGGATCAGTGGTTGAACCTGTGTCTCCTACATCGACAGGTGGATTCTTTACCACTAGGCCTCCCAGGAATCCCCCTACACCAAATTCTTAATCTGCTTCGAATGTATTTTTCCCTACAGTATGAGATGAGGAACCAAATGAAAAATTTCCCTGAAATATCTAACCAATATTCAGTAATCATTCATTCAATAATCCTTGCTTTTTGACCATTTTCCTATATTAAATGTCTAAAAAATATGTTATTTTCTGAACTAATACAGTATTCTTACAATTTCATTTCTGTACTTTATGTATCTGTGGCTGGGCCTAAGGAATAGACCTTGCATTTTGCAGCAGAAGTAAGAAATCTCCTACTCATCCTTGCATGTAATCAGCTTTCTCCTTCCAAACTGTGGGCCAGCTTTTTTTTTTTTAAAGATTTATTTATTTATTTATTGGGGAGGGGGTGGGGAGGGAGGGGAGCAGGCTGGCCACTTCTTCTTCTTTTTTTTTTTTAAAGATTTATTTATTTATTTATTTTGGGCGGGGGTCGGGTTGGGGAGGGAGGGGAGCGGGCGGGCCACTTCTATTGGTCTTTCATTTCTCCATTTTCATCCGTCTTTGTTCTTTGGCTCCTGTGGGCCTCCCATCACGGTGGCGTCTGTCGCTGCAGAGCTCCGGCTCTGAGCGCATGCGCTCCAGAGCTCCGGCTCGGTGATTGGACACATGGGTCCAGCCGCTCCGCGGCACGTGGGATCTTCCCAGGCCAGGGATCGAACCGGCGCCCCTTGCAGTGCAAGGCTGTGTCCTTACCCACTGGACCACCAGGGGAAGCCCTAGGCGGGCCACTTCTATTGGTCTTTCATTTATTTATTTTTCATCCATCCTTGCTCTTCGGCCCATGTGGGCCTCCCATTGCGGTGGCCTCTGTTGTTGCAGAGCACCGGCTCTGGGCACATGCACTCCAGAGCTCCGGCTCGGTAATTGGACACATTGGTCCAGCCGCTCCGCGACACGTGGGATCTTCCCAGGCCAGGGATGGAACCGGCGCCCCTTGCACTGCAAGGTGGTGTCCTTACCCACTGGACCACCAGGGAAGCCCGTGGGCCTGCTTTTTGAATACATAACAACTAGCATCTAATTTTACTATATCCAGCTCTTCCTGCTCATTACCATTCTACCATAGATGGAAGGACTGTCAGATGTATGAAACACGAGGCTGAAGAAACCCAGAATTTAGAAAGATTTATGTGTCTTACTGAATCCTCTGACATGGAAGAACCTTGCTTTCAGTCCACTCATACTTTATTTTATTTAGTTTTTTAAATGCTTCTTTTTTCATATTGTACTTAAGTGCTTCGTTATATCATGCAGATCTATTGTTACATCAGGCAGGCTTAGTTGCTTTGTGGCATGTGAGATCTTACTTCCCTGACCAGGGATCAAATCCACCTCCCCTGTGTTGCAAGGCAGATTCTTAACCACTGCACCACCACGGAAGTCTCACTCATATTTTAAATTATACTGTTTCAGTGTTATATTAGGCAAAACCTTAGACTAAAAAAAAAATAGCTAATACTTACTGGAGGGTTATATTTTTTCCATTTTTTTCTTTAATGTTCTCAGCAAAATTAAGTGTTTTCTAGATGTAATTCATACTCAATTTTGAATTTATTGAGGCAAAATACACATAACATGAAGTCAACCTCATAGAGTGAACAATTCAGTGCCATTTGGTACATTCTCGCATTATACAACCACTGTCTTTATTCTTTTCCAAAGCATTTTTATTGTTCCAAAATAAAACCCTGTGCCCATTAAGCAAGCACTTCTCATTTCCCCTGCCCCCAGCCCCTGGTACCCACTAATCTGCTTTCTGTCTCTATGGGTTTACTCACTGTAGATAATTCACCTAAAGAGAATAATACAGTATGTAGTCTTTTTGTCTAGCTTCTAAAACATTAGCATAATGTTTATGAGGTTCATCTATGTTGTAGCATGTATAATACCTCATTCCTTTTTGTGGCTAAATAATATTCCATTGTACATATATACTACACTTTGGTTATTTTTTTTTTAAGATTTATTTATTTATTTATTTTTGGGGTGAGGTGAGGCGGGGGGTGGGGTGCGGTGGGAGGGGCGGTGGGCCACTTCTATTGGTCTTTCATTTGTCTATTTTCATCCATCTTTGTTCTTTGGCCCATGTGGGCCTCCCATCGCGGTGGCCTCTGTTGTCGCAGAGCACCGGCTCTGGGCGCATGCACTCCAGAGCTCCGGCTCGGTAATTGGACACATTGGTCCAGCCGCTCTGCGGCACGTGGGATCTTCCCAGGCCAGGGATGGAACTGGCGTCCCTTGCACTGCAAGGCGGTGTCCTTACCCACTGGGCCACCAGGGAAACCCTACACTTTGTTTATATTTGTTAGTTAATAGATATTTGGGTTGTTTCTTTTTTTTTTTTTTTTTTGAAGGAAAGAGCACTGTTTATTAGGTTGTGAGTTTCTCTGTTTTGCCTTTACAGATGCACAAAAGGTCATTGAAGGGTTGTTTCTATATGTTGGTTATTGTGAACAGTGCTACTTTGAACACACATGTTCAAGTATTTATTTGAATACTTGCTTTTAATTCTTTTGGGTATATATATAAGTAAGGATGGAATTTGTAGGTCATATGGTAATTCTGTAATGATTTGAGGAACTACCAAAATGTTTACCATAGTGCCTGCACCATTTTATTCCCACCAGCAATGTAAAAGGTGTTATATTAGGCAAAACCTTAGACTAAAAAATAGCTAATACTTACTGGAGGGTTATATTTTTTCCATTTTTTTCTTTAATGTTCTCAGCAAAATTAAGTGTTTTCTAGATGTAATTCATACTCAATTTTGAATTTATTGAGGCAAAATACACATAACATGAAGTCAACCTCATAGAGTGAACAATTCAGTGCCATTTGGTACATTCTCGCATTATACAACCACTGTCTTTATTCTTTTCCAAAGCATTTTTATTGTTCCAAAATAAAACCCTGTGCCCATTAAGCAAGCACTTCTCATTTCCCTGCCCCCAGCCCCTGGTACCCACTAATCTGCTTTCTGTCTCTATGGGTTTACTCACTGTAGATAATTCACCTAAAGAGAATAATACAGTATGTAGTCTTTTTGTCTAGCTTCTAAAACATTAGCATAATGTTTATGAGGTTCATCTATGTTGTAGCATGTATAATACCTCATTCCTTTTTGTGGCTAAATAATATTCCATTGTACATATATACTACACTTTGGTTATTTTTTTTTTAAGATTTATTTATTTATTTATTTTTGGGGTGAGGTGAGGCGGGGGGTGGGGTGCGGAGGGAGGGGGCGGGTGGGCCACTTCTATTGGTCTTTCATTTGTCTATTTTCATCCATCTTTGTTCTTTGGCCCATGTGGGCCTCCCATCGCGGTGGCCTCTGTTGTCGCAGAGCACCGGCTCTGGGCGCATGCACTCCAGAGCTCCGGCTCGGTAATTGGACACATTGGTCCAGCCGCTCTGCGGCACGTGGGATCTTCCCAGGCCAGGGATGGAACTGGCGTCCCTTGCACTGCAAGGCGGTGTCCTTACCCACTGGGCCACCAGGGAAACCCTACACTTTGTTTATATTTGTTAGTTAATAGATATTTGGGTTGTTTCTTTTTTTTTTTTTTTTTTGAAGGAAAGAGCACTGTTTATTAGGTTGTGAGTTTCTCTGTTTTGCCTTTACAGATGCACAAAAGGTCATTGAAGGGTTGTTTCTATATGTTGGTTATTGTGAACAGTGCTACTTTGAACACACATGTTCAAGTATTTATTTGAATACTTGCTTTTAATTCTTTTGGGTATATATATAAGTAAGGATGGAATTTGTAGGTCATATGGTAATTCTGTAATGATTTGAGGAACTACCAAAATGTTTACCATAGTGCCTGCACCATTTTATATTCCCACCAGCAATGTAAAAGGATTCCAATTTCTCTGTCTTCACCAATAGGTATTATTTTCCTTTTTTTTTTTTTTTAATTTTTATTATAGCCACCCTTGTGGTGTGAAGTGGCATCTTGTGGTTTTGATTTGCATTTCTCTAATGACTGATGATGCTGAGCATCTTTTTATGTGCTTGTTTTCAATTTACATATTTTCTTTGGAGAAAATGTCTATTTAAGTCCTTTTCCCATAAATTGCGTTGTTTGTCTTTTTGTTGTTGAGTTGGAAGAGTTCTTTACATATTCTGGATAAACTAATTATGCAGTTTACTAGAGCCTTATCAGATATATGATTTTCAAATGTTTCCTCCCATTCTGTGGGCAGTCTTTTCATTTTCTTGATAAAGTCCTTGTACACACAAAAAATTTTAAATTAAAAAATTTAAATTTTAGTGAAGTAAAATCTGTTGTTTTCTTTTGTTGCTCATGCTTTTGATGCCATATCTAAAAATTCATTGGCAAATCCAATGTTATAAAGATTTACCTCTATGTTTTCTCCTAACAGTTTTATGATTTTTGCTCTAATATCCTGGTCATTCATGCTTTGATTTAATTTTTTATTTATTTATGTTTTTTAAAATTTATTTATGTTTTTGAAAGAGTTATTTTATACTTTTTTTATTTTGCCACTAAGTCATCATTTATTTTTCATCCATCTTTATTACTCTTTGGCATGTGTGGGCCTCCCATCTCAGTGGCCTCTTTCATTGCAGAGTGCTGGCTCATAATTGGGCACACCAGTCCAGCCATTCCTCATCATGTGGGATCTTCCTGGGCCAGGGATTGAACTGGTGCCCCTTGCACTGCAAGGTGGATTCTTTACCCGCTGGACCACCAGGGAAGCCCCCTGAGTTAGTTTTTTTTTTAAACTTTTATTTTGCTTTGAACTTTTACAGAGTCTGAGTTAATTTTCGTAAATGGTGTGAGAAAGGCGTTCAACTTCATTATTTTGCAGGTAGTATCACTGCCCGCTGAAAAGATTATTCTTCCCCATTGAATGGTCTTATATATGGTATATATATAAGTAAGGATGGAATTTGTAGGTCATATGGTAATTCTGTAATGATTTGAGGAACTACCAAAATGTTTACCATAGTGCCTGCACCATTTTATATTCCCACCAGCAATGTAAAAGGATTCCAATTTCTCTGTCTTCACCAATAGGTATTATTTTCCTTTTTTTTTTTTTTTAATTTTTATTATAGCCACCCTTGTGGTGTGAAGTGGCATCTTGTGGTTTTGATTTGCATTTCTCTAATGACTGATGATGCTGAGCATCTTTTTATGTGCTTGTTTTCAATTTACATATTTTCTTTGGAGAAAATGTCTATTTAAGTCCTTTTCCCATAAATTGCGTTGTTTGTCTTTTTGTTGTTGAGTTGGAAGAGTTCTTTACATATTCTGGATAAACTAATTATGCAGTTTACTAGAGCCTTATCAGATATATGATTTTCAAATGTTTCCTCCCATTCTGTGGGCAGTCTTTTCATTTTCTTGATAAAGTCCTTGTACACACAAAAAATTTTAAATTAAAAAATTTAAATTTTAGTGAAGTAAAATCTGTTGTTTTCTTTTGTTGCTCATGCTTTTGATGCCATATCTAAAAATTCATTGGCAAATCCAATGTTATAAAGATTTACCTCTATGTTTTCTCCTAACAGTTTTATGATTTTTGCTCTAATATCCTGGTCATTCATGCTTTGATTTAATTTTTTATTTATTTATGTTTTTTAAAATTTATTTATGTTTTTGAAAGAGTTATTTTATACTTTTTTTATTTTGCCACTAAGTCATCATTTATTTTTCATCCATCTTTATTACTCTTTGGCATGTGTGGGCCTCCCATCTCAGTGGCCTCTTTCATTGCAGAGTGCTGGCTCATAATTGGGCACACCAGTCCAGCCATTCCTCATCATGTGGGATCTTCCTGGGCCAGGGATTGAACTGGTGCCCCTTGCACTGCAAGGTGGATTCTTTACCCGCTGGACCACCAGGGAAGCCCCCTGAGTTAGTTTTTTTTTTAAACTTTTATTTTGCTTTGAACTTTTACAGAGTCTGAGTTAATTTTCGTAAATGGTGTGAGAAAGGCGTTCAACTTCATTATTTTGCAGGTAGATATCCAGTTTTCCTGGCACCACTTGCTGAAAAGATTATTCTTCCCCCATTGAATGGTCTTGGCATCCCTCAGGAAAAGCAATTAACCATAAGTGTGTGGGTATATTTCTGAGCTCTCAGTTCTATTCCATTGATTTGTGTGTCTGTCGTTGTGCTAATATTATACTGTTTTGGTTACTGTAGCTTTGTGCTAAGTTTTGAAATTGAGAAATGTGACTCTTTCAACTTTTTTCTTTTTTTCATGATCATTTTGCCTGAGAGTTTATTACATGCCCTCTGCTATTATAAACTTTAGCATATGTTATATTATATAATTTGTGACATCTTTGTAATATAAATATTAATATACACATTTTGCAGGTTAAGTGATTTGGCCAAGATTATAGACTTGGTAGTAGATATAGAATTAAAACTAAGATTAACACCAGAGCCTACTTTCTTAAGAATTACACATATTGTCTCTATCAAAGATGAAAGATCATTGTAGCTTAGTAACATTGTTTCCTTTAGGTAAAAGGCTAAAAGTCTGTCTGTAGTAATGAACATTTTTCATTTGGTAACTCACCATCAGTTATACTGGTAATATTGAATAGATATACTGAAGCCCATTTTTTTTTTCTACATTTAGTACTTAATTTTAAAGGTTTGTGACTGCTAGACAGTTTTGCATCTTCCTCTGTCTTCCTCTTTTTGTGATCTTATTTTTTTCAGATGGATGTTGTGAGGTTATTTTCTATTTTGAGAAAGTTACACAAATCTGATTTATTATCACAACAGCTCAAAAGAGATTCCTGTTGAAACCCTACACATTGTCAACACTGTAAGCTTCTGTCGTTCTCCTTCACAGGACCGGAAACTACTGAATGTGTATGGGTGGTGCTCTGTAATGTGTTTGGAACTAAATTGCTTTTGAAAAAAATCTCAACCTCCTTAGATGTGTCAAAGCAAATACACAAATGGAGATTTTGCCATCATATGTGTGTATGCTGTTGAAAGCAAATACACAAAACATATTATATTGGCAAGCAGTGTCTATGTCTTTGATGTAGTATTTATTATCTACACTCAGTAAGATTATTCACTCTTTGCTGTCTACTTCTGTATTTTGACAGTACACCATTGTGTAACCACTAGCACAGAGGATAGAGAAGAGTGACATCACCTCCCACAATTCCCTCCTTTTCCTGCCTACTTCTCACCCCCAGTCTCTATTGCAGGTTTTGTGTGGGTATATTTCTGAGCTCTCAGTTCTATTCCATTGATTTGTGTGTCTGTCGTTGTGCTAATATTATACTGTTTTGGTTACTGTAGCTTTGTGCTAAGTTTTGAAATTGAGAAATGTGACTCTTTCAACTTTTTTCTTTTTTTCATGATCATTTTGCCTGAGAGTTTATTACATGCCCTCTGCTATTATAAACTTTAGCATATGTTATATTATATAATTTGTGACATCTTTGTAATATAAATATTAATATACACATTTTGCAGGTTAAGTGATTTGGCCAAGATTATAGACTTGGTAGTAGATATAGAATTAAAACTAAGATTAACACCAGAGCCTACTTTCTTAAGAATTACACATATTGTCTCTATCAAAGATGAAAGATCATTGTAGCTTAGTAACATTGTTTCCTTTAGGTAAAAGGCTAAAAGTCTGTCTGTAGTAATGAACATTTTTCATTTGGTAACTCACCATCAGTTATACTGGTAATATTGAATAGATATACTGAAGCCCATTTTTTTTTTCTACATTTAGTACTTAATTTTAAAGGTTTGTGACTGCTAGACAGTTTTGCATCTTCCTCTGTCTTCCTCTTTTTGTGATCTTATTTTTTTCAGATGGATGTTGTGAGGTTATTTTCTATTTTGAGAAAGTTACACAAATCTGATTTATTATCACAACAGCTCAAAAGAGATTCCTGTTGAAACCCTACACATTGTCAACACTGTAAGCTTCTGTCGTTCTCCTTCACAGGACCGGAAACTACTGAATGTGTATGGGTGGTGCTCTGTAATGTGTTTGGAACTAAATTGCTTTTGAAAAAAATCTCAACCTCCTTAGATGTGTCAAAGCAAATACACAAATGGAGATTTTGCCATCATATGTGTGTATGCTGTTGAAAGCAAATACACAAAACATATTATATTGGCAAGCAGTGTCTATGTCTTTGATGTAGTATTTATTATCTACACTCAGTAAGATTATTCACTCTTTGCTGTCTACTTCTGTATTTTGACAGTACACCATTGTGTAACCACTAGCACAGAGGATAGAGAAGAGTGACATCACCTCCCACAATTCCCTCCTTTTCCTGCCTACTTCTCACCCCCAGTCTCTGGTACCCACTAATTTGCTCTCTGTTCCTATAGTTTCTCCTTTTCTAGAATGTCATACAAATGGAATCATGCAGTGTGTTGCCTTTGGAGTGTAGCTTTTTTCACTTAGCATAATGCAGTTTGAATTCATCCATGTTCTTACCTTTTAGGAGTAGTTCGTTTCTCTTACTGCTGAGTAATAGTCCATATCTGTTCACCACCTGAAGGACATTTGGATTGTTTCCAGTTTGGGGAAGTTACAAGTAAAGCTTCTATAAACAGTTCATGTAAAGGTTTTTTTGTGATCATAGATTTACACTTCAGGTATCTTGTGTAAATACCTGAAAATGGGATTCTGGAGTTATATGATAAATGTGAGTTTAACTTAATGAGAAACTGCCAAACTGATTGTCACTTTCTTAGAACTGTTATAAGAAGTTATCACAACTTTGATGTCTTAAAACAACAAATCAATTATTTCACAGTTTTGGAGTGTAGAAGTCTGAAATTGATTGGGAGGGCCATACTCCCATTGAAAGCTCTAGAGGAGAATCCTTTTCATCTCTTCCTAGCTTTGATGCCTTCTGGCAGTCCTGGCCTTTCTCTGGCTTTCAGCTACATCACTTCAATCTCAGTCTCAATCATTCATGGTATCTTCTTTCATATGTCTTTCTGTGTCCTCTCCTCTTTTTTTCAAGGACACCAGTCATTGGATTTAGGGCCCACTCCAATGGACGGAGGTGGGCTGTGGTCCATAGGGTTACAAGAGTCAGACACAGCAGAAGCAACTTAGCATGCACACGTGAACTAATCAATTATTGCTGGGAAAAACTGAAGGCAAGAGGAAAAGGGGGTGAGAGAGAATGAGCTGGTTAGATAGCATCACTGACTCAATGGACATGAATCTGAGCAAACCGCAGGAGATAGTGAAGGACATGGAAGCCTGGTGTGCCGCAGTCCATGAAGTCACAGTCGGGCATGACTTAGAAACTGAATAACAACTGATCAATTATGACTGCATCTTAGCTAATTATATTTGCAGAGACCTTACTCAAGTAAGGTTCAGAGTGAATGTGAATTTTGGTGGGGGCAGGGGAGGAACACTTATTCAATCCACCATAGTGGCTGTGTCATGCTGCATTCCCTCCTGCAGTGTCTGAGCATTCCAGTTGCTCCCAGTCCTTACCAGCACTTATTATTATCAAAAAAAATATTTAAGAGCCGTTCTAATAGTGGGGTCTTATTTTGACTTGAATCTGCATTTGCTGGGCCTTTTAGGAGTAGTTCGTTTTCTCTTACTGCTGAGTAATAGTTCCATATTTTTTGTTTTCACCCCCCTGAAGGACATTTGGATTGTTTCCAGTTTGGTGAATTTACAAGTAAAGCTTCTATAAACAGTTCATGTAAAGGTTTTTTTGTGATCATAGATTTACACTTCAGGTATCTTGTGTAAATACCTGAAAATGGGATTCTGGAGTTATATGATAAATGTGAGTTTAACTTAATGAGAAACTGCCAAACTGATTGTCACTTTCTTAGAACTGTTATAAGAAGTTATCACAACTTTGATGTCTTAAAACAACAAATCAATTATTTCACAGTTTTGGAGTGTAGAAGTCTGAAATTGATTGGGAGGGCCATACTCCCATTGAAAGCTCTAGAGGAGAATCCTTTTCATCTCTTCCTAGCTTTGATGCCTTCTGGCAGTCCTGGCCTTTCTCTGGCTTTCAGCTACATCACTTCAATCTCAGTCTCAATCATTCATGGTATCTTCTTTCATATGTCTTTCTGTGTCCTCTCCTCTTTTTTTCAAGGACACCAGTCATTGGATTTAGGGCCCACTCCAATGGACGGAGGTGGGCTGTGGTCCATAGGGTTACAAGAGTCAGACACAGCAGAAGCAACTTAGCATGCACACGTGAACTAATCAATTATTGCTGGGAAAAACTGAAGGCAAGAGGAAAAGGGGGTGAGAGAGAATGAGCTGGTTAGATAGCATCACTGACTCAATGGACATGAATCTGAGCAAACCGCAGGAGATAGTGAAGGACATGGAAGCCTGGTGTGCCGCAGTCCATGAAGTCACAGTCGGGCATGACTTAGAAACTGAATAACAACTGATCAATTATGACTGCATCTTAGCTAATTATATTTGCAGAGACCTTACTCAAGTAAGGTTCAGAGTGAATGTGAATTTTGGTGGGGGCAGGGGAGGAACACTTATTCAATCCACCATAGTGGCTGTGTCATGCTGCATTCCCTCCTGCAGTGTCTGAGCATTCCAGTTGCTCCCAGTCCTTACCAGCACTTATTATTATCAAAAAAAATATTTAAGAGCCGTTCTAATAGTGGGGTCTTATTTTGACTTGAATATGCATTTCTGTCATGACAAATACTGTTTAGCATCTTTTCATGTACTTATTTTCCATCTGTTTATCTTTGAAGAAGTGTCCATTCAAATTTTTCCCCCATTTTAAGTAATCTGTTTTTACTTTATTGAGTTTTAAAGGTTCTTTATATAGTCTGGATATAAATCCTTCATCAGATATATGATTTGCAAATTTTCTTCCCCAGTTTGTGACTCGTCTTTTCATTCTCTTAAGAATATTTTTTTCATAGAACACAATTTTAGAGTTTTGATGAAGTCCAGTTTATCATTTTTTTATGGTTTATAATTTGGATGCTGTATCTAAGAACTCTGCCTAATTTGAGGTCACAAAGCTTTTCTCTTGGTGTATTTTTGAAACAATAAAGATTTTTAAAAGGGACTTCCCTGGTGATCCAGTGGTTAAGGCCCCATGCTTTCACTGCAGGGCATGGGTTTAATCTTCGGTCAGGCAACTAAAATCCCACATGCAGTGGTGCAGTGTGGCCAAAAAAAAAAAAGATTAAAACATTTTTAATGAAGTGTGGTTGACCCAGACTGCCATGCTAAATGACCTCTGCTGCACAGCAAAGTGAGTCATTCACATTCTTTTTTCATACACTTCTCCATTATGGTTTATCACAGTATATTGAATAGAGTTCCTTACATTGCACAGTCGGACCTGGGTATTTGTCTGTCCCATACGTACTGGCTTGCATCTGCTAATTCCAAACTCCCAACCCCTCCTTTCCTCCAACACCCCTTGCACCCAGCCTGTTCTCTGTCTGGTTAGATAGCATCACTGACTCAATGGACATGAATCTGAGCAAACCGCAGGAGATAGTGAAGGACATGGAAGCCTGGTGTGCCGCAGTCCATGAAGTCACAGTCGGGCATGACTTAGAAACTGAATAACAACTGATCAATTATGACTGCATCTTAGCTAATTATATTTGCAGAGACCTTACTCAAGTAAGGTTCAGAGTGAATGTGAATTTTGGTGGGGCAGGGAGGAACACTTATTCAATCCACCATAGTGGCTGTGTCATGCTGCATTCCCTCCTGCAGTGTCTGAGCATTCCAGTTGCTCCCAGTCCTTACCAGCACTTATTATTATCAAAAAAAATATTTAAGAGCCGTTCTAATAGTGGGGTCTTATTTTGACTTGAATATGCATTTCTGTCATGACAAATACTGTTTAGCATCTTTTCATGTACTTATTTTCCATCTGTTTATCTTTGAAGAAGTGTCCATTCAAATTTTTCCCCCATTTTAAGTAATCTGTTTTTACTTTATTGAGTTTTAAAGGTTCTTTATATAGTCTGGATATAAATCCTTCATCAGATATATGATTTGCAAATTTTCTTCCCCAGTTTGTGACTCGTCTTTTCATTCTCTTAAGAATATTTTTTTCATAGAACACAATTTTAGAGTTTTGATGAAGTCCAGTTTATCATTTTTTTATGGTTTATAATTTGGATGCTGTATCTAAGAACTCTGCCTAATTTGAGGTCACAAAGCTTTTCTCTTGGTGTATTTTTGAAACAATAAAGATTTTTAAAAGGGACTTCCCTGGTGATCCAGTGGTTAAGGCCCCATGCTTTCACTGCAGGGCGCATGGGTTTAATCTTCGGTCAGGCAACTAAAATCCCACATGCAGTGGTGCAGTGTGGCCAAAAAAAAAAAAGATTAAAACATTTTTAATGAAGTGTGGTTGACCCAGACTGCCATGCTAAATGACCTCTGCTGCACAGCAAAGTGAGTCATTCACATTCTTTTTTCATACACTTCTCCATTATGGTTTATCACAGTATATTGAATAGAGTTCCTTACATTGCACAGTCGGACCTGGGTATTTGTCTGTCCCATACGTACTGGCTTGCATCTGCTAATTCCAAACTCCCAACCCCTCCTTTCCTCCACACACCCATCTTGGCAACCACAGCCTGTTCTCTGTCTGTGAGTTTAATTCTACTTTGTGGATACTTTCCTTTGTGTCATACTTTAGATTGTATGTATAAGTGACTTAATACGGTATTGTCTTTCCCTTTATGAGTTACTTTTCCTGGCATGACAATTTCTAGGTTCGTCCATGTTGTGGCAAATGGTAACATTTCACTCTTTTTTAAAACTGAGTAATATCCCATTGTACATATGGACTACATCTTTATCCATTCATCTAGGTTGTGAAACATTAAAGGTTTAATTTGGTCAAATATCAAGTTGATATGAGAGAAAATTTTTTTTTTTTTTTTAGAGGAAAGTAAAGTTTATTACAGTGGGAGAAGGGAGAGTTGCTGCCAGTATGGTGGGCTGGCTTAAGGGAGAAAGTGGGAAACACCGTGAAAACAGCGGTGTCTCAAGGTCGGCTCAAGGGAGAGCTGACTGAGAGAAAATTCTTGAGCTCAGTTAATATTATAAAGAGATTAATTCAGTTAAATTAATTGATGGTTTAGCATTCAAACAGTGTCTTCAAGGCTCCATCATTATTTTTCAACTCTTCTTTCCTCTAAACACAGAGACTTCCATCTTAGGGAGAGTCTTTCGTCATGGTCAGCAACTCAAGGTTTAGTGACTTCAGAAGATAAGAAGTAGTTCTCTTCCTAGCAGTTCTATCAGAAGCCCTGGGACCATTGCCTGTGAGAAAAGCAGCTATGTATTTTTGAAACAATAAAGATTTTTAAAAGGGACTTCCCTGGTGATCCAGTGGTTAAGGCCCCATGCTTTCACTGCAGGGCGCATGGGTTTAATCTTCGGTCAGGCAACTAAAATCCCACATGCAGTGGTGCAGTGTGGCCAAAAAAAAAAAAGATTAAAACATTTTTAATGAAGTGTGGTTGACCCAGACTGCCATGCTAAATGACCTCTGCTGCACAGCAAAGTGAGTCATTCACATTCTTTTTTCATACACTTCTCCATTATGGTTTATCACAGTATATTGAATAGAGTTCCTTACATTGCACAGTCGGACCTGGGTATTTGTCTGTCCCATACGTACTGGCTTGCATCTGCTAATTCCAAACTCCCAACCCCTCCTTTCCTCCACACACCCATCTTGGCAACCACAGCCTGTTCTCTGTCTGTGAGTTTAATTCTACTTTGTGGATACTTTCCTTTGTGTCATACTTTAGATTGTATGTATAAGTGACTTAATACGGTATTGTCTTTCCCTTTATGAGTTACTTTTCCTGGCATGACAATTTCTAGGTTCGTCCATGTTGTGGCAAATGGTAACATTTCACTCTTTTTTAAAACTGAGTAATATCCCATTGTACATATGGACTACATCTTTATCCATTCATCTAGGTTGTGAAACATTAAAGGTTTAATTTGGTCAAATATCAAGTTGATATGAGAGAAAATTCTTTTTTTTTTTTTTTTTAGAGGAAAGTAAAGTTTATTACAGTGGGAGAAGGGAGAGTTGCTGCCAGTATGGTGGGCTGGCTTAAGGGAGAAAGTGGGAAACACCGTGAAAACAGCGGTGTCTCAAGGTCGGCTCAAGGGAGAGCTGACTGAGAGAAAATTCTTGAGCTCAGTTAATATTATAAAGAGATTAATTCAGTTAAATTAATTGATGGTTTAGCATTCAAACAGTGTCTTCAAGGCTCCATCATTATTTTTCAACTCTTCTTTCCTCTAAACACAGAGACTTCCATCTTAGGGAGAGTCTTTCGTCATGGTCAGCAACTCAAGGTTTAGTGACTTCAGAAGATAAGAAGTAGTTCTCTTTCCTAGCAGTTCTATCAGAAGCCCTGGGACCATTGCCTGTGAGAAAAGCAGATACTTCAGGGGTGCTGTATGAAAGTCTGGAGGGGTGGGATGGGGGGATATACATATGACTAATCTGAGAACATACATATCTGTAAACAACAAAACTCTGTAAAAGTTAGAATTAAGAGTGAATTTCTAGTAGAAAAGTAGGCAGATGTTAACAAAAAAGGGTGAACCAAATGACTGTCAGGTAAAAATGACTTTCCATTACAACTAGGAAAGAGCCCTTTGTAACTTGCTATGGACTGAATTGTGTCCTCTCCACAAATTTCTGTGTTGAAGCTCTTACCCCTAATGTATTTGAAAATGCAGCCTTTGGGAGATAAATGGGTTTAGATGAGGTCATGAGAGTAGGGCCCTCGTGATGGGATTAGCAACCTTAGGAGAAGAGATACCCAAGAGTTAGCTCTCTGTTTCTGCTTTCTCTGCCATGTGAGGACACAGCATGAAGAGGGCTCTCAACCAGAATTGTAAGAAAATAGTATCTGTTGTTCAAGCCACCCAGTCTACGGTCTTTTATTGTGGCAGCCCTAGCAGATTAACTGCTCTTTATCAGTTTCCAACACCCGCTGTAATCAAAGCAACAGTTAGCCTTCATTGATTGGCTTCCATATGCCGGCACTGTGCCCTGTTTTCCCAATTCTCTGGGGAAGATACTATTACTCTCGTCCTTTTTACATAAGGAAATGAAAGTTCAGTGACCTTGAATAATGTGCCCATAGCTATGAGACAGCAGTCATGGAATCAGGAATGACATAGTTTATTACAGTGGGAGAAGGGAGAGTTGCTGCCAGTATGGTGGGCTGGCTTAAGGGAGAAAGTGGGAAACACCGTGAAAACAGCGGTGTCTCAAGGTCGGCTCAAGGGAGAGCTGACTGAGAGAAAATTCTTGAGCTCAGTTAATATTATAAAGAGATTAATTCAGTTAAATTAATTGATGGTTTAGCATTCAAACAGTGTCTTCAAGGCTCCATCATTATTTTTCAACTCTTCTTTCCTCTAAACACAGAGACTTCCATCTTAGGGAGAGTCTTTCGTCATGGTCAGCAACTCAAGGTTTAGTGACTTCAGAAGATAAGAAGTAGTTCTCTTTCCTAGCAGTTCTATCAGAAGCCCTGGGACCATTGCCTGTGAGAAAAGCAGATACTTCAGGGGTGCTGTATGAAAGTCTGGAGGGGTGGGATGGGGGGATATACATATGACTAATCTGAGAACATACATATCTGTAAACAACAAAACTCTGTAAAAGTTAGAATTAAGAGTGAATTTCTAGTAGAAAAGTAGGCAGATGTTAACAAAAAAGGGTGAACCAAATGACTGTCAGGTAAAAATGACTTTCCATTACAACTAGGAAAGAGCCCTTTGTAACTTGCTATGGACTGAATTGTGTCCTCTCCACAAATTTCTGTGTTGAAGCTCTTACCCCTAATGTATTTGAAAATGCAGCCTTTGGGAGATAAATGGGTTTAGATGAGGTCATGAGAGTAGGGCCCTCGTGATGGGATTAGCAACCTTAGGAGAAGAGATACCCAAGAGTTAGCTCTCTGTTTCTGCTTTCTCTGCCATGTGAGGACACAGCATGAAGAGGGCTCTCAACCAGAATTGTAAGAAAATAGTATCTGTTGTTCAAGCCACCCAGTCTACGGTCTTTTATTGTGGCAGCCCTAGCAGATTAACTGCTCTTTATCAGTTTCCAACACCCGCTGTAATCAAAGCAACAGTTAGCCTTCATTGATTGGCTTCCATATGCCGGCACTGTGCCCTGTTTTCCCAATTCTCTGGGGAAGATACTATTACTCTCGTCCTTTTTACATAAGGAAATGAAAGTTCAGTGACCTTGAATAATGTGCCCATAGCTATGAGACAGCAGTCATGGATCTCAAGTCAGATCTGTTTAAACCCGGTGCCCAGCCTAGTAAGCACTAGTAGCCTAGTTGTTGTTGCTGTTGCTGTTCAGTTGTTAAGTCGTGTCTGCCTCTCTGCAGCCCCACGGGCTACAGCACGTCAGGCTTTTTTGATACTTACATGGCATATTAACATCTTAAAGGCTCTGAAAAGTCCTGCAGAAGAGAGAAGTAAATTTAACTTTGTTGAACAAAGCATCCTTAACATTTGTTTGGTCTGAGAACCCTTTTCTTGTGTGAAAGTGAAAGTAGTGAAATTGTTAGTTGCTCAGTCCTGTCCGGTTCTTTGTGACTCTATGGACCATGGACTATAGTTCTCCAGGCTCTTCTGTCCATGGAATTATCCAGGCAAGAATACTGGACTGGGTAGCCATTCCTTTTCCAGAAGATCTTCCCGAGCCAGGGATCAAATGTGGATCTCCTGCATCGCAGGCAGATTCTTTATTTTTTTTTTAATAATTATTTTTATTTTACTTTTACAGATTTTTGTTGTTTCCAGATATGTATAATCCCAGATTAGTCATATGTATATCCCTGGCCCCCTCCCTTCTCCATCCCCCTCCCAGTGCCACCCATCCCACCCCTCTAGACCGTCGCACAGCACCCCTGCAGGACCCCCTATTCCCACATTGCAAGACGATAGCTATCTTTTTCACGTATGATAGTATAGGTTTCCATGTTACTCCCTCTATGCCTCTCACCCACTGTTCATTCCCCACAATGTCCATACATCTGTTCTCTATGTCACTTTTCCATCGCTTCACTGCGTGTGTTACTATTACCCTCTTACTAGATTCCATACATATGTGTTAGTATACTGTACTTGTCTTTCTCTTTTTGACTTAGTTTACTTTGTATAACAGGTTCTGGAAAAAACATGGAGTGTTTCACGAATTTACATGTCATTCTTGTGCAGGGGCCGTGCTAATCTTCTCTGTATTGTTCCAATTTTAGCACATGTGCTGCCAAAGTGAGGACTCCAGGCAGATTCTTTACCATCTGAGCCACCAGGGAAGCCCTTGTGTAACATTCATGATTTTTCTTAGAATGACTATTTTGTGAATACAGCTTGGAAAATATAGGCCTAGATATTCACACTTTATTCTCTGGAAACCTGGAACCACAACAGAAAGCAGAGATCCCTCAGGATAGGGCCAAAATCCTTGTGGGTATTCCTAAAACCGAAAGCCAACCTGAATATTGGGTAGGGGTACCAGGTAGTATTGAGGCATTCAGAGATGGTCATAGTGTCTAATTTTGTGTGCTATGAGTTCAGAGGGAGAACTGAATGTATGAAACACAAAGATGAATCACAAAGTCAAAATCAAGGTCTGAGAATTTATAGATCTTTCCACTGGCTCTCCTGGAGAATCTGACACACCCCACCTCACTTTCTAAAACCACTTGTAAATCTCTTCCTGGACACTATATTTATGCACCTTGTTCTGTTGGCTTCTAGTCACCATGCCCACTGTACCTGGGGTACACCTTGAATACTCAGTTGCTATTGTATAGTAGGGCTTAATGGGGCTCTATTCTATGGACCTTTATGCTAGTTTGCAATGAAGGCTCAACTTACACACATTAGCTTTTTTTTTTCTTTCTAATTCTTTATTTTAAAGATTTTACAGAGTTTTGTTGTTCACCGACATGTATGTACACATTAGTTGTTGGGCCTTGGCCTGTCCTGTGAATTTGAGAGTCCCTGCTCTCCATTCCTTAGTTACATTATCAGTTTTTGAAGTAGCCTAGACATCTGTAGTTTCCATTTTCAGGTATCCTTTTCATTTCTTCTCTTGGGGCTCCACCTCACTTCCTTTGAAGAATTAAGCCTTCTCTGTTCCTTATTCAGGTAGTGCCAATTGGTAATAATTGGCAAGGGCGAATTCAAATCCAAAGAGTCTGACTCCAAAATCTACTTCCATAAAAATACACTCTCCTACTTCCTAGTTCTGAAGTATATCACTTTTCACTTCTATAGCATTTACTTTTTGGTTTTAATTCAACTCTTTTTTTGTTGTTGTTAACAAGTTGTTGTTGTTGTTGTTCTACACCAGTAAATTAGCCAGTGTTTGTCATCTTTTTAAAAACCTGGAGTTTAATGCCTCATTTTAGTTTTGTCCTCTTTTATTGTCTTATTTATTTATCTATTTTCATCTATCTCTATTCCCTGGCTGGTGTGGGCCTCCCATTGCAGTGGCCCCTCTCACTGCAGAGCACCAGCTCTGGGCGCATGCGCTCCAGAGCGCTGGCTTGTAGTTGGACACACCCGTCCAGCCGCTCCACTGCACGTGGGATCCTCCTGGGCTAGGAGTCAAACCAGCGCCCCCTGCACTGCAAGGCAGAGCCTCCACCCACTGGACCACCAGGGAAGCCTTAGCATTTACTTTTTGTTACTCTGAATTTACCTTATACCACAGAGGTTCTTCTAAGCTGTTCAGATGACCACATGTAAGATCTGAGTCAAGAGTTAAGAGTATTTTTAAAAATGGTAAAAGTTCTTGTTTCATAATGGGAAAGTTTTTTTATTATTATTAGTTTTGGCATTGGCACAAATAAGGTTTTTTTTGAAAAATAATGATGTTTACCATAAAGTCTTTAGTCATTTTTATTCCTTAGCTACTTCAGCTCCATTATGACCATGAGTGATAATTACAGAAGCTAACAGCTTTTTCAGGATACTAGCCTAATTACCCTAGAACTATCAACTGTGGATCAAGAAGTCTATCATGACTTCATTGTTCATGACTTAAAAATTATCTGGTCCCCAATTTTTCCTAAGCCTCTCTCTCTCTCTTAGTCTAAAATGATATTTGACCAAGTAATCAAGGATATTAAATATTCACAGCCCAGGCAAGGGTGGGCAAATAACCCCTGCCATAATCCATTGGCAACCTCAGAAACGGCACTTAGTCCCATCTTTCTTATGTGTTTGCTGATACATTTGCCATTTCGTGCAGTTTTAAATGTTAAGCATTAATTGGGAAAAGGGCACTGAAGCATCAATAGAGTCTACATTTTGTCCTTGTTAATGAAAATGCTCAATATAGATTTAATGCAAACCTAAACATTCAGCTCAATATGTTCTACTCCAGTAAATTAGCCAGTGTTTGTCATCTTTTTAAAAACCAGGAGTTTAATGCCTCATTTCACATGTTTTTTCTAGGGACAGATAGAAAGCTGATAAACAATCCATTTGTTCTGTTACAGTAGCTCCTAGCCACACCACTGAAGTTAAGCTTCAGTGCTCATTGCCTTTACAAACCCTGTTGTGAGATGAAGTGGCTGCTTCTGAACGTTTGACTGAAGTAAAGCCTGGGTGAGTGCCTTCTCAGAGGAGCACAGACTTGGCTTTGTTACCGAGGGCCCAGAGCAGTGAGTTCTGAAGTGACTCAGTGACCCGTCCAGCTGCTCCACTGCACGTGGGATCCTCCTGGGCTAGGAGTCAAACCAGCGCCCTCTGCACTGCAAGGCAGAGCCTCCACCCACTGGACCACCAGGAAGCCTTAGCATTTACTTTTTGTTACTCTGAATTTACCTTATACCACAGAGGTTCTTCTAAGCTGTTCAGATGACCACATGTAAGATCTGAGTCAAGAGTTAAGAGTATTTTTAAAAATGGTAAAAGTTCTTGTTTCATAATGGGAAAGTTTTTTTATTATTATTGGTTTTGGCATTGGCACAAATAAGGTTTTTTTTGAAAAATAATGATGTTTACCATAAAGTCTTTAGTCATTTTTATTCCTTAGCTACTTCAGCTCCATTATGACCATGAGTGATAATTACAGAAGCTAACAGCTTTTTCAGGATACTAGCCTAATTACCCTAGAACTATCAACTGTGGATCAAGAAGTCTATCATGACTTCATTGTTCATGATTTAAAAAATTATCTGGTCCCCAATTTTTCCTAAGCTCTCTCTCTCTCTTAGTCTAAAATGATATTTGACCAAGTAATCAAGGATATTAAATATTCACAGCCCAGGCAAGGGTGGGCAAATAACCCCTGCCATAATCCATTGGCAACCTCAGAAACGGCACTTAGTCCCATCTTTCTTATGTGTTTGCTGATACATTTGCCATTTCGTGCAGTTTTAAATGTTAAGCATTAATTGGAAATGGGCACTGAAGCATCAATAGAGTCTACATTTTGTCCTTGTTAATGAAAATGCTCAATATAGATTTAATGCAAACCTAAACATTCAGCTCAATATGTTCTACTCCAGTAAATTAGCCAGTGTTTGTCATCTTTTTAAAAACCAGGAGTTTAATGCCTCATTTCACATGTTTTTTCTAGGGACAGATAGAAAGCTGATAAACAATCCATTTGTTCTGTTACAGTAGCTCCTAGCCACACCACTGAAGTTAAGCTTCAGTGCTCATTGCCTTTACAAACCCTGTTGTGAGATGAAGTGGCTGCTTCTGAACGTTTGACTGAAGTAAAGCCTGGGTGAGTGCCTTCTCAGAGGAGCACAGACTTGGCTTTGTTACCGAGGGCCCAGAGCAGTGAGTTCTGAAGTGACTCAGTGAACCCAGAAGGGAACAGAGCATCAGTGAGCCCCTCCTGCATGTTCTAGATTTTCACATCCATTTGCCCCACAACAATCAGCACAACCCCGAGAGAGCCGTGTGACTGCCTCCACCTGGCCAGGTGAGGAAACCATGGCCCAGAGATGAAGCTGAACAGGTAGTAAGTGGATTTGAGCCCACCTACTTATATCACACAGCGTTGCAGTCAAGGACTGCACTCTCCCATCTCTAACCAGTAGGACATTATTTGTCATTCAAGGAGGTTGCTTATGCCACCTCCTCCAGGAAGTCATTGCTTATTGCCTGCCTGTTGACTATCCTTCTTAATGTATTTTTATTGCACTTTATCTGCGCCTCCAATGTAGCCCTTCGGACCTTCTACCTTTGATTATATTAATTGGATACCTATCTGACTCCCTGTGAGAGGAAGGGCTATCTCACAAATCACTTTCGTAAACACTGTGGGGGCGTCCCTATCAAAAATACTCAACAGGGCTTCCCTGGTGGTCCAGTGGGTAAAAAGTCCAACTTGCAGTGCAAGGGGCATCTGTTCGATCCCTGCCCTGGGAAGATCCCGTGTGCTGTGGAGTGGCTGGACTGGTGTGTCCTATTATGAGTGAGCACTCTGGAGCACATGCGCCCAGAGCCGGTGCTCTGCAATGAGAGGCCACCGCAATGGGAGGCCCACACAGGTTGAAGAATAAAGATGGATGAAAATAAATAAATAAAATTTCAATAAAAGAGGCCAAAATTAAAAAAAATACTTAACAAATGTTCACTGGAATGTTTACAAAGTCGATGGATCCTAACATCTCAACTTCTGTTTCCAGAATTATGAGGAATGCTAAATGGTAAAGGGGCAGATCCTACAGGAAGTCTCCCTTGATCTGAATTCCACCTGAGTAACATAAGGCAAGTGACAGCTTCTCTGAACTTTGACTCATTGCCTTTACAAACCCTGTTGTGAGATGAAGTGGCTGCTTCTGAACGTTTGACTGAAGTAAAGCCTGGGTGAGTGCCTTCTCAGAGGAGCACAGACTTGGCTTTGTTACCGAGGGCCCAGAGCAGTGAGTTCTGAAGTGACTCAGTGAACCCAGAAGGGAACAGAGCATCAGTGAGCCCCTCCTGCATGTTCTAGATTTTCACATCCATTTGCCCCACAACAATCAGCACAACCCCGAGAGAGCCGTGTGACTGCCTCCACCTGGCCAGGTGAGGAAACCATGGCCCAGAGATGAAGCTGAACAGGTAGTAAGTGGATTTGAGCCCACCTACTTATATCACACAGCGTTGCAGTCAAGGACTGCACTCTCCCATCTCTAACCAGTAGGACATTATTTGTCATTCAAGGAGGTTGCTTATGCCACCTCCTCCAGGAAGTCATTGCTTATTGCCTGCCTGTTGACTATCCTTCTTAATGTATTTTTATTGCACTTTATCTGCGCCTCCAATGTAGCCCTTCGGACCTTCTACCTTTGATTATATTAATTGGATACCTATCTGACTCCCTGTGAGAGGAAGGGCTATCTCACAAATCACTTTCGTAAACACTGTGGGGGCGTCCCTATCAAAAATACTCAACAGGGCTTCCCTGGTGGTCCAGTGGGTAAAAAGTCCAACTTGCAGTGCAAGGGGCATCTGTTCGATCCCTGCCCTGGGAAGATCCCGTGTGCTGTGGAGTGGCTGGACTGGTGTGTCCTATTATGAGTGAGCACTCTGGAGCACATGCGCCCAGAGCCGGTGCTCTGCAATGAGAGGCCACCGCAATGGGAGGCCCACACAGGTTGAAGAATAAAGATGGATGAAAATAAATAAATAAAATTTCAATAAAAGAGGCCAAAATTAAAAAAAATACTTAACAAATGTTCACTGGAATGTTTACAAAGTCGATGGATCCTAACATCTCAACTTCTGTTTCCAGAATTATGAGGAATGCTAAATGGTAAAGGGGCAGATCCTACAGGAAGTCTCCCTTGATCTGAATTCCACCTGAGTAACATAAGGCAAGTGACAGCTTCTCTGAATTTCAGATTTCTTACTATGTAAAGTAAGGATAATGATAGTACCTACCTTGAAAAACTGTTGCAAAATCTCAGTAAGATAAGGCATGTATAGTGCTTGGAACAATGTCTGGTACATAGAAAAACTCAATAAACACTTGTTATTTTTCTGAAAACTGAAGATTTTACAGGATAGTAAGAAACTATATGACACTTGATTTGTCTACAATTTTAAAATCTAAAAGAAGGGGAGATTGGGTTGAGTAATGGTGGAACTGACAAACCTGAAGGACTATTTGATAATGACCAACCAGGTAAGATATGGAAAGAGAAGTGATTACAAAGACCCAGGTTTGGGAAAGCCTTGGATGCATCATGTGCTTGAACCCAACCACCTGGGTAAAGAAGTGTACAATATATGTAGAATGGTTTCTGACAATGACTTTCCACTGACATAGCTATCATATTTTCAAAATGTACCTAATAATTTGTACCAGAGGGACAGAAAAAGAGAGGATGCTCACACAATTCAGAGAGCTAGTTCAGGAAGCCAGGGCACCATTCTGTCCTGTTCTGGACAGCTAGCTAATGAACTGACTAACCTGCTTGTCTGTGTAACACAACTTGACTCAGGGTGAGCTTCTCAACGTCTCTTTGAGACTGAATCTTCTCATAGATAAATACGGGTCAAAATACAGATTCCTTCTCTCTGGGCCTCAGTTTCTCATTCAGTAAATGACCAGACAGCCTCTCAGCCCCTCCTGTGGCGCCTTCCATGGCTGTGCCTTCCTCAGATGCTGTGAAGTCAGATCAGTAATATTGCCCAAGCTGTTGGGGACTTTCTGACCCCTGGTTCTGTTGGACACCAGCTGATTAGAAGAGGAAAACTGTCCTTCTCCCCTAGCAGGAGGACAGTTGCCTTATGGGGGTTTCTCCTGAGTGACTCCTCAGAAAGGAGAGAGTGGGGCAGCTGGGAATGGCTATGTCTCCCTTCCTTTCCTGGCCACCTGACCTCTGATTGCATACAACAGCTCTCCCTTTGGGCAGCAGGCAAGTAGCAGGAGAGCCCAGTTGTCTGCATTTTCTTAAGCAAACAGGCACCTTCTGGGACCCTTGCCCCGACACAGCGGCCCCAGTCTCATGGAACTCTAGAAACAGCGCACTGTGAAGGGAAGAGAAGGGTAGGAGGTCTTTCAGCCTAGACTCTTTGGCTCCAGCTGGCCAGAAAAGTCAACAGTTTCAACAGAGGCTCCCAAGCACCGTGTACACCAGCAGCAACAGCACCAGGGGAGGCTGTTGTAAGTCAGATTTACGGGCTATAGACTAGAACACTCTGATTCAGTAGATGAATGGTGGGCCTGAGCATCTTATTCTTAACAAACTCACCAGGGCATTCTGGTGCACAAGTGGGCTTGGAAATCCCTTTGGTTTGACCAACCAGGTAAGATATGGAAAGAGAAGTGATTACAAAGACCCAGGTTTGGGAAAGCCTTGGATGCATCATGTGCTTGAACCCAACCACCTGGGTAAAGAAGTGTACAATATATGTAGAATGGTTTCTGACAATGACTTTCCACTGACATAGCTATCATATTTTCAAAATGTACCTAATAATTTGTACCAGAGGGACAGAAAAAGAGAGGATGCTCACACAATTCAGAGAGCTAGTTCAGGAAGCCAGGGCACCATTCTGTCCTGTTCTGGACAGCTAGCTAATGAACTGACTAACCTGCTTGTCTGTGTAACACAACTTGACTCAGGGTGAGCTTCTCAACGTCTCTTTGAGACTGAATCTTCTCATAGATAAATACGGGTCAAAATACAGATTCCTTCTCTCTGGGCCTCAGTTTCTCATTCAGTAAATGACCAGACAGCCTCTCAGCCCCTCCTGTGGCGCGCCTTCCATGGCTGTGCCTTCCTCAGATGCTGTGAAGTCAGATCAGTAATATTGCCCAAGCTGTGGGGGACTTTCTGACCCCTGGTTCTGTTGGACACCAGCTGATTAGAAGAGGAAAACTGTCCTTCTCCCCTAGCAGGAGGACAGTTGCCTTATGGGGGTTTCTCCTGAGTGACTCCTCAGAAAGGAGAGAGTGGGGCAGCTGGGAATGGCTATGTCTCCCTTCCTTTCCTGGCCACCTGACCTCTGATTGCATACAACAGCTCTCCCTTTGGGCAGCAGGCAAGTAGCAGGAGAGCCCAGTTGTCTGCATTTTCTTAAGCAAACAGGCACCTTCTGGGACCCTTGCCCCGACACAGCGGCCCCAGTCTCATGGAACTCTAGAAACAGCGCACTGTGAAGGGAAGAGAAGGGTAGGAGGTCTTTCAGCCTAGACTCTTTGGCTCCAGCTGGCCAGAAAAGTCAACAGTTTCAACAGAGGCTCCCAAGCACCGTGTACACCAGCAGCAACAGCACCAGGGGAGGCTGTTGTAAGTCAGATTTACGGGCTATAGACTAGAACACTCTGATTCAGTAGATGAATGGTGGGCCTGAGCATCTTATTCTTAACAAACTCACCAGGGCATTCTGGTGCACAAGTGGGCTTGGAAATCCCTTTGGTTTAGGGCATGCTGGAATAGAGAAGATTAGAGAATTCTAGTTGGAAAAACACATCAACTGCACCCATGCCCCAATGGGTTGGGTAGTTTGCAGCGTCCCCACTGCTTCTAGTTGTGCCTGTGGGTGGGTAACATCTCAGAGAGCCTCAGTTACTGTATCTCTTAAATGGGAATCATGGCGAGAGTATTAATGTGAAGGCTACCTAGGCACTATCTACAGAGTAGTTGGCAAAGGGCTTGGCAGAGTGAGCACTGAAGAAGTGTTAGTTGTTGTCATTGTTACTATGTTGTGACTTTTTTTTTTTTGGCCACTTCTACTAGTCTTTCTTTTATTTATCTTTGTTTTTTTTTTGTCCCGTGTGGACCTCCCATTGCAGTGGCCTCTCTCGTTGCAGAGTACTGGCTCTGGGTACATGCGCTCCAGAGCTCTGGCTCGGTAGTTGGACATACCGCTCCAGCTGCTCCACGGCACGTGGGATCTTCCCAGGCCAGGGATCAAACCGGCACCCCTGCACTGCAAGGTGGTGTCCTTACCCACTGGACCACCAGGGAAGCCCCTGTTGTGACTTCTTGACTGTTCTCCAACTTGTGTGTCATGGACTCACCTTATTCCAAAGACTCTTTCTATACATTTTTTAAAAAATAATTTTATGTGTTTATTTATTTTTGGCCCTGCTGGGTGTTGCTTCATGGACTTTTCTCTAGTTGTGGCAAGTAGGGGCTATTCTCTAGTTACAGTGCTAAGGCTTCTCACTGCAGTGGTTTTTCTTGTGGAGCATGGGCTGTACTGTAGGCTCACTCGTTGTGAGTACTGTGGGCTGCGGGTGGAGGAGAAGGAGTGCTGAGTGGGAGTCAGGAGACCCGGGTCTAGACTTGGTTCTGAGCACATGTCAGACATTGGGTAAGTCACATGAGCACCCTGATGTCCTTTTTCCCTCTTGCTTGTACAGTGAAACTGCCTTGGAAGACATGTAAACTCTTGTTCTCTAAGCACCCTTCCAACACTTTTTACAAAGATGGCTTATAGAATTAGGCTACTTGTTCAGTTGCATACATGGCTATTAGAGCCATGGCTTCCATTTCTTGTACTTCAGAATACTTAACAAGAATGAGCTAAGCTATCATTTGCAAATGCCAGCTGATTGGTTCACATTGACCTCAGCCGGCATGGCCCTGATCAAAATGGGGAAGTGGGCAAGACGGCATTTACTGGTCCTCTAACTGTGTAACTGGTCCCTGATTCCCATTAGTATTTCCCCCCCAAACCCTTCACTCCACGTATTTTCAAGGTCTTCAGCCAGAGCCTCCCATCCTCAAGGACTTGTTTTTCCAGGGCTCCCAGTCTCACCATGAGACTGGTTGGACCTGAAGTTATGAAGAACTGATGTGATTTAATTTCAACTCCTGCTTCTATTTGTAAGCCAAACAGCATGCATGTCAGACTCACATTTGTGGAGTGGGAGGCTGGGGAGGATGTTTTGTTAGAGGGTGAAGGTCACACACTTCCCCTCCAACTCAAATCTGAGCACCAAACAGATCTTTTCCCTATTTAATTTCAATCTAAATGATAGATCTTGAACTAAAAAGCAAATATCCCTCTCTTGAAGTGATTTACTGCTATTTTAACTTTTACAATGAACCCTATGCCACAACTGATTGCATCCCATACTTTAGAGCTCTTGACTCTTGCAGAGGGTCTTCTAGTAAGACTTCTGGTTCTATCCTGGTCTTAACCAGCCCAAAGCAGCCACACCCTTGTGTTCACATTTTTTTTTTTTTTTTCACATTTTTATTTATTTATATTTTGATGTCTTGCATTTTTTCCCAGGGTTCTTATCCAAGTCTCTTGGGCCTTTGCACCTTGCTTCATCTGCCACTCATTCAAGTCTGCACCAAGGCAAATTTTGTCCAGAGAGTAGTCTTCTTCACCCCTGCCTCCAAATATTTCTGAGGAAGGCTGACTGTGTAGCCTCTCAGAGCCTCCATTTCCTCATCTTCAAACCAAGGGAATATAATAATACTGACTGCAAGGATTAAATGATGTAGGGGTGAGGAAGTGCCTTGCTCATGGCCGTAAGTACCCAATAAGCAGTAACAACTCTTATAAGCCATTAAGACATTAAGTCTAACCCCAGTGCCAGCTACTTTCAAACCCACAGCTCTTAAGCCACCCCATTAGCCCTTGCTATGCACATTCACGGACTCTAACAAATGCCAACAAGTGATCAGTTTACTTAAACTCCTAGTCAGTGATGGTTGATTGTCTGGAATGCCATTTGTGTTTGCACGGTACATCTCAGATCTGAATTAGCCACCAAAGTCAAGTAGCTCGAAAAGGGCAAGACGGCATTTACTGGTCCTCTAACTGTGTAACTGGTCCCTGATTCCCATTAGTATTTCCCCAAACCCTTCACTTCACGTATTTTCAAGGTCTTCAGCCAGAGCCTCCCATCCTCAAGGACTTGTTTTTCCAGGGCTCCCAGTCTCACCATGAGACTGGTTGGACCTGAAGTTATGAAGAACTGATGTGATTTAATTTCAACTCCTGCTTCTATTTGTAAGCCAAACAGCATGCATGTCAGACTCACATTTGTGGAGTGGGAGGCTGGGGAGGATGTTTTGTTAGAGGGTGAAGGTCACACACTTCCCCTCCAACTCAAATCTGAGCACCAAACAGATCTTTTCCCTATTTAATTTCAATCTAAATGATAGATCTTGAACTAAAAAGCAAATATCCCTCTCTTGAAGTGATTTACTGCTATTTTAACTTTTACAATGAACCCTATGCCACAACTGATTGCATCCCATACTTTAGAGCTCTTGACTCTTGCAGAGGGTCTTCTAGTAAGACTTCTGGTTCTATCCTGGTCTTAACCAGCCCAAAGCAGCCACACCCTTGTGTTCACATTTTTTTTTTTTTTTCACATTTTTATTTATTTATATTTTGATGTCTTGCATTTTTTCCCAGGGTTCTTATCCAAGTCTCTTGGGCCTTTGCACCTTGCTTCATCTGCCACTCATTCAAGTCTGCACCAAGGCAAATTTTGTCCAGAGAGTAGTCTTCTTCACCCCTGCCTCCAAATATTTCTGAGGAAGGCTGACTGTGTAGCCTCTCAGAGCCTCCATTTCCTCATCTTCAAACCAAGGGAATATAATAATACTGACTGCAAGGATTAAATGATGTAGGGGTGAGGAAGTGCCTTGCTCATGGCCGTAAGTACCCAATAAGCAGTAACAACTCTTATAAGCCATTAAGACATTAAGTCTAACCCCAGTGCCAGCTACTTTCAAACCCACAGCTCTTAAGCCACCCCATTAGCCCTTGCTATGCACATTCACGGACTCTAACAAATGCCAACAAGTGATCAGTTTACTTAAACTCCTAGTCAGTGATGGTTGATTGTCTGGAATGCCATTTGTGTTTGCACGGTACATCTCAGATCTGAATTAGCCACCAAAGTCAAGTAGCTCGAAAAGGAGTGTGATTGGAGGGCATGTCATGGTTTCCCAACTGAGAGGCTCATGGCTTCCTGGGGAGGCCTTTGTTTTTCTCCTCTAGTGGACCTGTATAGTGGGGCAGCTTCTAAGAAGGGATATGGCCTTCAGCTCTCAAGGGGCTTTGGAGTGGCTGTGTCCTCCAGTCTATTGGTCAGTACATTCATGGTAAGTTCTGTTACTTTGTGAGGGCCTTTCTTTGCCTTATAGGCTAGACTCTTGAAAGCCAGCTCATCCTCTTATAAAAGGACACGGAGCAGAGAGTCATACAGTAAAGGGAGGTAAACATTCTTTTAAACTAATTTATCAGTTTAACACAGCATAGTCGTGTTGGGTTACTGGGGTCAACAGCCCCGGCTGTCACATTCCTCAGTTGTTTGATTGGTGAAATGCATTAACAAACAGCCAGTAAAACTCCTTCTGATTAATCATGTTGATAAGTTTTTTTTTTTTTTTGTAGTGTACTACTAGCTTTTTAGTGTAATCTGCTTGGACAGCAGCCATTCTGGTGAAGTGTCTGACTTATCTAAAGAAGCCTTGATGAGAAGGCTACCGGGCCTGGAATTTTATTGTGATATCATGTAATCATTAACGCATGTGGCTACTGCCTTCCTGCATTTTGCTTCCTTTCTTTGAAACGACTGAAGGGTTTGTAGGGTGAGGGTATCCGGTAAGCAAGGATGAGCTCCTGAAGCAATGAAAGGAAAGGTGAATGCTGTGGTGCACTGAAAATCACTGTCTTATTGTCAGGAATGAAAATACTTGAAAACACAAGTGAGAACTTCAGTGAGTGCTCATTTTTTAAAGGTAAAGGAAGGCTAGTCTGCATTACTCTCAAGAAGTGAAAATCTAGATCTGGGTTTTCCCACCTCGCGACTGTTGACACTTTGGGTTGGGTAATTTTTTGTTGTGGAAGCTGTCCCGTGTTTTGTGGGATGTTTGGCCTCTGCCTAGTAGATGGCAATACCCCTCGTTCCTTTTTGGCCATCAAAGAGGTCTTCAGACATTACCCAGTGTCCCCTGGGGGACAGAATTGGCCTCAGTTAAGAGCCATTGTCCTAAATGTACAGTTCTAAAATTTCAAATAAGCTGTTATGACTCTGCTGACCCCATTTCTTCATATTATTTAAGACATAAATAAACATTGAATTCTTCCAGGGGCCCTTTCTCACCTGGACTGTAACTTCATCTGTTCTCTCTACACTGAGACGTTCAGTCCACCTTGTCTCCTCCTTCCATTCTTTTTTCTCTTCTTCCTCCTCCTTCTTCCACACACAAAACTCTGTACAGAACAACTGTTCAGTAACAACTTACGAAATAACCAGGGAATTCTTTCTCCCCTAGGTTTGTGATGCCTCGGAAGCAGTCTAGATAAAAATCCCCCCAGTTATTCTGAAATAAAATGAATATTCTTTAATTGAAAATAGACATCTGGATGATAGCAATTTAAATGAGTTGAGAGGCAGCAGTAAGATGTGGTAGAATTGCTGAAATTAAACATAATTCATCACTATTAAGCCCTTACTAGGTACCACACTCACTACCTTATTTAACTCAGATGTTGTTCCCATTTTGCAGATGAGGAAATAGAGGTTTGGTGAAGTGAAGTAATTTGTTCAAGTTATCTGAACTGGAGCTGAACTGGCAAGCAGGAGGGTATGAACCCAGGTGGACTAACTCTGGGGCAGGTACTCGGCCTCTGGTCATACAGCTGCAGCCCCGAACAGGTGGAGGATTACTGAATGGGCCTGGGGACCCAGAGGAGGGGTGACTTTTCAGGAGTTGTAAGAACAACTTGGCTGATTCTAGAGGCCCCAGCTTTCAGTGTCTGGGCCTATGCAAATCTTGAAGTGAATGTGGTCCCATTTCTTTGTTTCCATCTGTCTTAGTGAAACTGCCTCTGCTTAGCGGTGTGGAGTATTGCTTTCCCAGTTTAGAAAGTTAATTTAAAAATGCAGCTGAAGTGAAGAATATGGTTCAAGAGGGTACCCAGCTAGCAGGTGTTAGGGGAAGAGGGTGGGGGCAGGGAGTGCTGGGCTAGAGAATCGAGAAATACGTTGAACCTTTGACCCTTGAAGAATGTGAGAAAAAAAAGAAAAAAAAAATACAGACATAGGTCCCAAGCCTTGGCAGTACCTATCCTTGAATCTGTCCTAAAAAACCTGTTTTTGCTCATTTTGTAGTTCTGATATAAAAGCCCAAAGAGGTAGATGTAGTCTTCAGTGTCTTGGTGGCAAGATAGTATGCAAACACTGAAAAATATATCCCCACACCCTTGTGTGGTACAGAAGTAAACATGTTTACTGGAGAAAAGTTAGAAACAAGAGAGAAAAATCTAAAAATAACCAACAGTCCCATCACATAGCAGAATGCACCGTTTACATACTGTGAACCATACTCTTGCAGGTCGCAAAGAAAATCTTCAAGTGAGTTGTAATCAAATAATCTGATGAACAAGATCAGAAGGAGAGAGGAAAGGAGAGGCGATGGTAAAGGCTAGAGTTAAGTCAATCAACTCTCTAGTATCAGCGATCGGCCAGCATTATTAAGCCTGCAGGGAGCAGAATGTCAGTTCCTAAATACCACTGACCATAGACATCATTTCTGCCTTGCTCCAAACCTGCTCCTCACGGCTGAACAAGGCCCCTGGAGGACCTTATAAGCCTGCATCCCCTACAGAGGATCCTTCAGGAGTCAGGCATCCGTGTGTGTGTTCCTGAACACGCTCCCCTGGTCGTCTCTCCTGAGTAGTGCTCCAAGAACCATAGCCTGAAACGACTGTCTAAACTTGGGGGTTCTCTCTAGACACTGTCCGTCCTGGGCCTTCTGGAGGGCTGCACCACTGGAAGGCCTAAGGAAAGATACAGTCACACCATCGTTAGGAAAGCTCCTGTTTGGCCTGAAATCTGCTGTCAGGCCCATTCTTCCACTGACGGGTGGAACAATTTGGGATTCTAGCCCTTTCAGTGTCTGGGCCTATGCAAATCTTGAAGTGAATGTGGTCCCATTTCTTTGTTTCCATCTGTCTTAGTGAAACTGCCTCTGCTTAGCGGTGTGGAGTATTGCTTTCCCAGTTTAGAAAGTTAATTTAAAAATGCAGCTGAAGTGAAGAATATGGTTCAAGAGGGTACCCAGCTAGCAGGTGTTAGGGGAAGAGGGTGGGGGCAGGGAGTGCTGGGCTAGAGAATCGAGAAATACGTTGAACCTTTGACCCTTGAAGAATGTGAGAAAAAAAAGAAAAAAAAAATACAGACATAGGTCCCAAGCCTTGGCAGTACCTATCCTTGAATCTGTCCTAAAAAACCTGTTTTTGCTCATTTTGTAGTTCTGATATAAAAGCCCAAAGAGGTAGATGTAGTCTTCAGTGTCTTGGTGGCAAGATAGTATGCAAACACTGAAAAATATATCCCCACACCCTTGTGTGGTACAGAAGTAAACATGTTTACTGGAGAAAAGTTAGAAACAAGAGAGAAAAATCTAAAAATAACCAACAGTCCCATCACATAGCAGAATGCACCGTTTACATACTGTGAACCATACTCTTGCAGGTCGCAAAGAAAATCTTCAAGTGAGTTGTAATCAAATAATCTGATGAACAAGATCAGAAGGAGAGAGGAAAGGAGAGGCGATGGTAAAGGCTAGAGTTAAGTCAATCAACTCTCTAGTATCAGCGATCGGCCAGCATTATTAAGCCTGCAGGGAGCAGAATGTCAGTTCCTAAATACCACTGACCATAGACATCATTTCTGCCTTGCTCCAAACCTGCTCCTCACGGCTGAACAAGGCCCCTGGAGGACCTTATAAGCCTGCATCCCCTACAGAGGATCCTTCAGGAGTCAGGCATCCGTGTGTGTGTTCCTGAACACGCTCCCCTGGTCGTCTCTCCTGAGTAGTGCTCCAAGAACCATAGCCTGAAACGACTGTCTAAACTTGGGGGTTCTCTCTAGACACTGTCCGTCCTGGGCCTTCTGGAGGGCTGCACCACTGGAAGGCCTAAGGAAAGATACAGTCACACCATCGTTAGGAAAGCTCCTGTTTGGCCTGAAATCTGCTGTCAGGCCCATCTTCCATTCCACTGCTGTGTGATCTGATGTTGTGTGTCTGTGTGTGTGTGTAAGGTCATGTGTGCCATGATGTGTGATTTAGATGTTTTTCCATCTGAGGGTGCTTTTCTCCTAAAATGATTGTTTGCCTTGCTTTTTTTTTTTTTTTTAAAGCCTATAGCATTTTTTTTATTGTTTCCTTTTTAAAAAAATTTTCCCCATCATGCCTCTTTAACTTATGTTTATTTTCATCTATCATTTTTTGTTGTTATTCTTTGGCATATGTGGGCCTCTCATTGCAGTGGCCTCTCTCAGTGCAGAGCACTGGCTCTGGGCGCATGAGCTGCAGAGTGCTGGCTTATAATTGGACACACTGGTCCAGCCACTCTGCAGCACATGGAATCTTCCCTGGCCAGGGATCGAACCGGTGTCCCTTGTACTGCAAGGCAGACTCTCTACCTACTGGACCAAGAGGGAAGTCTTATTATTACTTTTTTATGGGAGTATAGTTGGTTTAGTTTTAGGTGTATAGCAAAATGATTCAGTTATATATATATATATATATGTATATGTATGAATACATATGAATATATGTACTCTTTTTCAGATTTTGTTTCCATTACAGGTTATTATAAGATATTGAATATAGTTCCCTGTACTATGCAGTAGCTTCTTCTTGTTTATTCATTTAGTATATAGTAGTGTGTATCTGTTAATCCCAAACTTTATCCCTCCCCTGTCCCTCCTTCGGGAACTGTAAGTTTGTGTTCTGTGTCTTTGAGTCTATTTGTTTTGTAAATAAGCGCATTATAACACGCCCCTGGGGTCAGTTCTCCTGACCATAGGCATCATTTCCGCCTTGCTCCAAACCTGCTCCTCACGGCTGAACAAGGCCCCTGGAGGACCTTATAAGCCTGCATCCCTACAGAGGATCCTTCAGGAGTCAGGCATCCGTGTGTGTGTTCCTGAACACGCTCCCCTGGTCGTCTCTCCTGAGTAGTGCTCCAAGAACCATAGCCTGAAACGACTGTCTAAACTTGGGGGTTCTCTCTAGACACTGTCCGTCCTGGGCCTTCTGGAGGGCTGCACCACTGGAAGGCCTAAGGAAAGATACAGTCACACCATCGTTAGGAAAGCTCCTGTTTGGCCTGAAATCTGCTGTCAGGCCCATCTTCCATTCCACTGCTGTGTGATCTGATGTTGTGTGTCTGTGTGTGTGTGTAAGGTCATGTGTGCCATGATGTGTGATTTAGATGTTTTTCCATCTGAGGGTGCTTTTCTCCTAAAATGATTGTTTGCCTTGCTTTTTTTTTTTTTTTTAAAGCCTATAGCATTTTTTTTATTGTTTCCTTTTTAAAAAAATTTTCCCCATCATGCCTCTTTAACTTATGTTTATTTTCATCTATCATTTTTTGTTGTTATTCTTTGGCATATGTGGGCCTCTCATTGCAGTGGCCTCTCTCAGTGCAGAGCACTGGCTCTGGGCGCATGAGCTGCAGAGTGCTGGCTTATAATTGGACACACTGGTCCAGCCACTCTGCAGCACATGGAATCTTCCCTGGCCAGGGATCGAACCGGTGTCCCTTGTACTGCAAGGCAGACTCTCTACCTACTGGACCAAGAGGGAAGTCTTATTATTACTTTTTTATGGGAGTATAGTTGGTTTAGTTTTAGGTGTATAGCAAAATGATTCAGTTATATATATATATATATATGTATATGTATGAATACATATGAATATATGTACTCTTTTTCAGATTTTGTTTCCATTACAGGTTATTATAAGATATTGAATATAGTTCCCTGTACTATGCAGTAGCTTCTTCTTGTTTATTCACTTTATATATAGTAGTGTGTATCTGTTAATCCCAAACTTTATCCCTCCCCTGTCCCTCCTTCGGGAACTGTAAGTTTGTGTTCTGTGTCTTTGAGTCTATTTGTTTTGTAAATAAGCGCATTATATGATTTTTTAGATGCCATATATTAGTGATAGTGTATGGTATTTGTCTTTGTCTTAGTTCCTTAGTGTGATGATCTCTAGTTCCATCCATATTGCTGCAAATGACATTATTTCATTCTTTTTTCACAGCCAAATAATATTCCATTGTGAAATATGGAATAGGTGTAAATGATGTGAGAGATATACATCTTCTTTTCCCCACCATGCTTCTTTTTTTAAATTTATATTCCATCTCTTTTTTTCTTTTTTCCTTTAGCATATGTAGGTCTCCCATTGCAGTGGCCTCTCTCACTGCAGAGCACTGGCCATGGTCCAGCTGCTCCTTGGCATGTGAGATCTTCCTGGGCCAGGGATCTAACCGGTGCCCCCTGCACTGCAAGGTGGACTCTTTACCCACTGGACTATCAGGGAAGCCTGAGATATATATCTTCTTAATCTGCATCATCTTTATCTATTCATCTATTAATGGACATTTAGGTTACCTGCATGTCTTGACCATTGTAAAGCAGTGTTGCTATGAGCCTTGGGATGCCATGTATCTTCTCATATTTTATGAATTAGAAAAATTACAAATTAGGATTTTCATGTTTTCTGGATATATGAGCTGGAGTGGGATTGCTGGATCACATGGTAACTCTATTTTTAGTTTCTTTAAGGAACCTCTCTGCTAATCTCCATAGTGGCTATGCTAATTTAGATTCCCACCAACAGTGTAGGAGGGTTCCCTTCTCTCCACACCCTCGCTTGCATTTATTATTTGCAGACATTTTTAATGATGGCCCATCTGACTAGTGTGATTTTCTTTTAATAGAAAATTCATCAGTAGTGCAAAAGGGCATATACAGTGAAAATTGTTTCCCTCCAGTCTCTTTTATCTAATCTCCTAGTTCTCTTCCCTTCCCCAGAAGCAGCCACTACTACTAATTTCTTGTGTATTCATCTGGAGAGATTCCATGCATGTACAAACATGATCCCTTTGTTATGTTCCACGCGGCCAGGGTGAATATTTTTAATGGACAGCTGAGTCTGTTGTTCCCTTTCGAGGCTTCCCAGGACACAGAGGACTGAGACCCAGAGCTCTAACAGGTTGTCCAAAGCCCTGCCCAGCTCTCCTGTCTCCTCTCTTGAACTTCCTTTTCCCTTGCTCTGTGCTCTAGCCACACTGACCTACCCTCCATTCCTGCCTGAGGACCTCTGTGCGTGGTTCTGGGACCTTTGACTTGGTCACTCCACTTGAGTGCTTGCTCCCCTTGTTTTGCCCAGCCATGCTCCTTCAGGTCCTCATTTACATACTACTTCCTCGGAGGGGCCTTCCTGACTTCCTTCTCTAAACTGAGTCCTTCACAGTTCTCTCAGCACAGCCAGATCTCTTTGGAGTGTTTCCTTGTGCTTAGTATATCTGTTTGTATGACTATATGTTTAGTGTCCATCTCCAGCTAGACCACGAGCTCCCTGAAAGGCAGGGATCCCGCAGTGCAAGGGCACACGACATCCCCCCGACAGTGCTCAAGTTATTGAGGGAATAAATGAAGTCGTAACTGAATGTTTGGTTTGTTTGGAGGCAGTTGTGCTTTTGTGTGTTTTCTGCTTCTTTTTTTTTTTTTCTGTCCCTCCTCCCCTCCTCTGCTTTTTAACGTGAAAAAAAAAAAAAAGGAAATTTTCTAATGCACATAAAAGTGGTGATGGCTGAGTTGCTAAGTCTTGTCTGACTCTTGTGACCCCATGGGCTGGAGTCTTCCAGGTTTCTCTGTCCATGGAATTTTCCAGGCAAGAATACTGGAGTGGGTTGCCATTTCCTTCTCCAGGGGATCTTTCCAGCCCAGGGATCAAACTTGGTTCTTCTGCATTGCAGGCAGATTCTTTACTGACTGAGCTACCAAGGAAGCCTGTACATAAAGGTAGGAAGACTGATATGTTGAACCCCTATGTACACATCACCTAGATTCACCAACTGTCAAGATTTTGCCATATTTGCATAACTTTTCCCTTTTACATTTTTTTCTCTTAGCCTTCTGAAGGCACAGAAAAATTAATGATAACTGCCATTTATTGAGCATTTACTGTGTGGCAGTAACCATGTTAGATATTTCTTACATACATTGACTTTTAATCTGCTCAGTAACCCTGATAAGTGGGCACTGTTATGCCCATTATTTCAGGGATAAGGAAGATGAGACAGTTTGAATCATTTTGTGTAGGTCCCCCATTTAGTAGATGGAAAAGCTGAAATTCTAACCTGAGATTCCAAAGTCCAGGTTCTCAAACTGCTTGATGCGGACTTCATCAACCTGCTTCTCTCCCACCTGCTTTTCTTTTTCATACCTGTAGACTTTAAAAATGTTCAAAGCATTTTACTCTCATGCATGTGAAAGGAGTGCAGCAATTGACTTTATTATTCCCCTATAAAAAACAGCAATTCTACCAATAAATATTTATTGAGCCCTTTTTTGTTTACCAAGTACCATGTTAAAAGCCGGGGAAACAATAGTGAGAAAAAAATAAATACTGGCCCTGGTCTCATGGAACAGAGTCAAGTCAGGCCCTTCAACATTAATTCAGATAGTTTGTGGTTGAATCCATCCTATGTAAATACACTCTTGGTTTTTCAGCTGAGGCTGTGGGTTTAGAATGAGAGAAGTAAGATGGAGCAGCTGATGCTGAGAGTCAACTCCATTATTCAGAGGTTCCTACTCTGGAATCCTCTTTTACTTTTTGACTTTCCTTCCACTTCATGACTCCCTAAAGCAGTACTGCTCTCATCACAGACTGGACAGAGGAAGGGAAAAGATACACAGTTCACAGTTACTCTGATAACTAATCAGGAATGCTGTGGACTGTTGCCTGGCTGGTGTCCTGTGCCAAGGTGCCTGATTGAAGAGGCCAGTTGGAGCTGCATTCAGCCTGAGCCCTACTTGCCAAGCAGTGGCCTGGCCTGAGGCTGCACAGTCCTGAGCAAGAGATGCCTTCTTCTCCCAGGCTTCCTTCTACAGAAAGGCAGCACGTCAGCTCAAGGTGGTTTTCTTGGTAGAGATGAAAAAAGAATGGAAAGAGACACGGTTGAAACTGATGTGTCAGGTTTATGTTGTATGAAATTCACTGTTTGTATCCATCATGGCTCCGATGATGCAATTGATGTAATTAAAGTGTCCATTAGCCTTCTGAAGGCACAGAAAAATTAATGATAACTGCCATTTATTGAGCATTTACTGTGTGGCAGTAACCATGTTAGATATTTCTTACATACATTGACTTTTAATCTGCTCAGTAACCCTGATAAGTGGGCACTGTTATGCCCATTATTTCAGGGATAAGGAAGATGAGACAGTTTGAATCATTTTGTGTAGGTCCCCCATTTAGTAGATGGAAAAGCTGAAATTCTAACCTGAGATTCCAAAGTCCAGGTTCTCAAACTGCTTGATGCGGACTTCATCAACCTGCTTCTCTCCCACCTGCTTTTCTTTTTCATACCTGTAGATTTTAAAAAATGTTCAAAGCATTTTACTCTCATGCATGTGAAAGGAGTGCAGCAATTGACTTTATTATTCCCTATAAAAACAGCAATTCTACCAATAAATATTTATTGAGCCCTTTTTTGTTTACCAAGTACCATGTTAAAAGCCGGGGAAACAATAGTGAGAAAAAAATAAATACTGGCCCTGGTCTCATGGAACAGAGTCAAGTCAGGCCCTTCAACATTAATTCAGATAGTTTGTGGTTGAATCCATCCTATGTAAATACACTCTTGGTTTTTCAGCTGAGGCTGTGGGTTTAGAATGAGAGAAGTAAGATGGAGCAGCTGATGCTGAGAGTCAACTCCATTATTCAGAGGTTCCTACTCTGGAATCCTCTTTTACTTTTTGACTTTCCTTCCACTTCATGACTCCCTAAAGCAGTACTGCTCTCATCACAGACTGGACAGAGGAAGGGAAAAGATACACAGTTCACAGTTACTCTGATAACTAATCAGGAATGCTGTGGACTGTTGCCTGGCTGGTGTCCTGTGCCAAGGTGCCTGATTGAAGAGGCCAGTTGGAGCTGCATTCAGCCTGAGCCCTACTTGCCAAGCAGTGGCCTGGCCTGAGGCTGCACAGTCCTGAGCAAGAGATGCCTTCTTCTCCCAGGCTTCCTTCTACAGAAAGGCAGCACGTCAGCTCAAGGTGGTTTTCTTGGTAGAGATGAAAAAAGAATGGAAAGAGACACGGTTGAAACTGATGTGTCAGGTTTATGTTGTATGAAATTCACTGTTTGTATCCATCATGGCTCCGATGATGCAATTGATGTAATTAAAGTGATTTTAGGTTTTTTTCTTTTAATAGATGTATTGTTTAGAGCAAGTTTAGGTTCACAACAAAATGAGTAGAAGGTACAGAGATATCACATATACCCTCTGTCCCATGGTTTCCCGAGTTGTCAGTGTCCTCCACCAGAGTGGTACAAGTGATGAACCTATATTTACCACAATATTGTCACCCAAAGTCCTTAGGTTTTTTTTTTTTTTTTAAAGATTTATTTATTTATTTATTTTTGGGTGGGGGTCGGGTTGGGGAGGGAGGGGAGCTTGGTCTTTCGTTTCTCTCTGTTCATCCATCTTTGTTCTATGGCTCCTGTGGGCCTCCCATCGCGGTGGCATCTGTCATTGCAGAGCGCCGGCTCTGGCTCGGTAATTGGACACATCGGTCCAGCCGCTCCGCAGCACGTGGGATCTTCCCAGGCCAGGGATCGAACCGGCGCCCCTTGCACTGCAAGGCCATGTCCTTACCCACTGGACCACCAGGGGAAGCCCAGTCCTTAGGTTTTGATGGCAATAAGAATACAAATATTGAATCACCATGGGAAAAGTGCGTGGTAGTTAAAAGCAGAAGGTTAGCAGGGTACATGGTGTGACTTAAGAAACGTCCTGCCTTTTCTCTTTTGGATTTAGACCTAGAGAAGTGGGATGAGAGAGTGCAGGGAGGCTCCAGAGGGATTCTAACCTGAAACTCCAAAGCCCAGTTACTCAAACAAATATGTATAATTATGACTGATCTGTGTTGTATGGCAGAAACCAATATAACATTGTAAAGCAGTTAAGAAAAAAAAATATCAAAGTAAGAAAAAAAAAATCTTCCTGACAACATGTAACTGGGCATAATGGGAAGAACTGATAATATTTTTTAGGTGGTTTTTTCGGGTTTTTTTGGCTGTGCCCCACAGAGCTATTGAACCCAGGCCACTGCAGTGAAAGCACTGAGCCCTATCCACTGCACCACTAGGGAATTTACTAGGTAGTTTATTCCTTACACTTAATCTCTGGAGTTTTTAATCATCTCATCATAGTGATGGAGAAAATAATAACGATTGTATAGCCCTCTATAAATAAACATAGAAGTTTCCCAGTTGAAGCCCATTCATTCTGGTTTTCTTTTCTTTTCTCTCTCTCTTTTTTAAACTGAGGTATAATCGACCTATAACATTATATAACTTAATAAGGCCTGCAACATGTTGACTTGAAACATTTATATATTGCAATATGATTGCCATTATTAGTATACATAATTATCATTCCTTTTTTGGGGATGGGAATAATTAAGATCTAGTTTCTTAGGAAGTTTGATGTTTATAATACAGTGTTGTTATCCATAATCACTCTACTGTGCATTTGGTCTCCAGGACTTATTTATCTACTGGTTGTTTTTATCCTTAAATGACATCTCCCCTATTCCCCCATCCCTATTCCCTGACAACTACCATTTACTCTTTGTTTTTTGTGAATTGAGCTTGTTTGAGGTGATATCTCATTGGGGTTTTAATTTATATTTCTCTGATGACTTGTGATACTGAGCATCTTTCATCTGTTGGCCATTTGGATGTCTTCTTTGGAAAAATGTCTGTTTAGCTTCTCTGCCTAGTTTTTAATCAAATTGTGTGTTTTTTTAAATTGTTGTTGTTAATTGAGTTGTATGAGTTTTTATATATTTTAAATATTAACTCCCATCGGTGTTTATTGTTGTATAAAGTAGTTTTAAAAACTTTAATTTAATGAGCACAGATAAGTGCAAGTTGTTGAGAATTTCACACACATTGCTTTCATCAGTTCTCTTCATAGTTCTGTAAGGTAGATACTATTAGCTCAGTTTATACACAGGGACACTGACACTTTTAAATGCTATTATTTATTATGATAAATTTACTTTTTATAGTACTTACTTATTTTTGGCTGTGCTGGGTCTTTGCTGCTGCCCTGACTTTCCTCTGGTCGTGGAAGTGGGGGCTACGCTCAAATCGTGGTGCGCAGGCTTCTCATTGGGGTGGCTTCTCTTGTTGCAGAGCACGGATTCTAGAGTGCTTGGGCTTCAGTAGCTGTGGCACTCTCGTTAAATAGCTCCAGTTCCTGGGCTCCAGAGCACAGGTTCAATAGTTGTAGCTCACGGGCTTAGTTGCTCTGTGGCACCTAGGATCTTTTCAGATTGAATTCATGTCTCCTCATTGGCAGGCAGATTCTTTACTGCTGAGCCACAAGGGACGCCTAGGACCTTTGAGGACACCCGAGATGACCTCACAAAGAAGCAGTAAAAGTGGAGCTTGAACCCTGTTCTATTTGACTCCAAAACCTACACATATAGCCAGAGTCTTTTATACGCCTTTGTTGTGGAAGAAGAGATCTGTTTTATCAGCTTTGAGGTCTCTATCCTGCACAGTAGAGACCGACTGCACACATTTCAGACTTCCATAAAAATATTTCCAGCCTTCTCCAAGTTGAAATCTTTTTGAGCTTTATACGTGCCACCCTCTTAAGGCATAACTAATTACCAGGAATCCTTCTTGGGCAGTACAGCTCATTGACCACTCTTCTTTGTTCTTATAACCACAATTCACACTTAAGTCCACAAGCCCTGAACCAACCCTGGCCTTTTATCTCTGCCAATGTCATTGTTCAGCAGAACTCCTAACATAAGAGAGTACAGAATCTCATAAGGACTTTTCTCTTTGACAGTTTCCTCATAGCTGAAAAGAAGGACAGTAATTTATAATGTCTAAGATAAGAAAGTTGTCTGTAATGGGATTTGGGAGGATCAAAGAAATTTCATTTTAACAGGATGAAAATGTGATTCTGTAGGAAGTTGAGGCAGGAGGCAGTAGCACTGAGAGATGATTTTCATGGTCTTAAGATCACAAGTATGATCAGGAGTTGACTGTACTTATTTTTTGCTTTGAGTTCAAGTAAGATAATCGGTTTGCAATTGCCTAGCATGGTATTTCATTTCACTTTTTAACCTAAGGGACCCATAGATTTTCTAAGACAAACTCACTGGTGATAATAACTCACACTTATTTCTTGACTGTTTTTATTTTTAATATTTATTTCGTTGTATCACATGGGCTCTTTAGTTGAGGCGCATGGACTCTCTAGGTGTGGCTCATGGACTTAGATCCTCTGCAGCATGTGGGCTCTCAGTTCCCTGACCAGGGATGGAGACTGCATCCCTTGTGTTTCAGGTAGACTCTTTTTTTTCTTCTTTTTAAAATTTTGGCCTCTTTTATTGGTTTTTTATTTAGTTTATTTTCATCCATCTTTATTCTTTGACCTATGTGGGCCTCCCATTGCAGTGGTGTCTCTCATTGCTGAGCACTGGCTCTGGGCGCGTATATTCCAGAGCGCTGGCTCTCAGTTGGGCACACCAGTCCAGCTGTTCCATGGCATGTGGGATCTTCCCGGGCCAGGGATTGAACTGGTGCCTCTTGCACTGCAAGGCAGGCTCTACCCACTGGACCACCAGGGAAGCCCCTTCAAGGTAGACTGTTAACCACTGGACAACCTGGGAAGTCCCCACGCTTGACTGTTACAGACACATGATAGACTTTCATTTAATCCTCACAACCATCCTGTGAGGGAGGTGCCATTTGACTGGCATTTCATAGATGACAAGACAAGAGGTTCAGGAGTTTTTTCAGCAAGTAGCTCAAGAGTATAGTAAACAGTAGAGACTGGATTCAAAATTAGGCAGCCTGTGTCTTAACCGCTGGGCTGGGCTCTCAACCACTATTAGATACACTGTCTAAATTCTTGCTGGGGAATTAAGGATGCTTATGCAATCCATTTTGCATATAGAGCCTGTTAGTTGCAAATGCTTAGAATGCTTCTTGCCTACTTTTTTTTATCCAAGGTGAGGGGTTTTCTCAAACAACTCTTGGCCTCTGTTCCACCTTCATTCCTCCTCTGGGGAGATGGAATGAGTTTCCTGAGTAGGAGGGAGAAAGGACCCACAGGGACCATCTTCCTTCTCTCTTTCCTTCCTTGGAGTGCAGTCTGTCAATGGAGACTACACCGTTTGCTCTGCTCTCTGTAGGGTGAGCATGGGGAGGTCTTCAGTGGTCCAGTCCTCCAGTGTATAGAAGTCTGCCTAACTTCAGGTTTCAGTATGAGGAGGCCCCTTGTTCCATATAAGTCACAGTCTCTATATTAGCTTAGTAAAGAGGATACTTTAAATCTCATTTGACTATACCTTTGTCTTTGTTCTCTAGTTTGTCTTTGTTCTCATCTAGTTGGTCTAGATGGATAGCAGAGGTATTATGTATTCTTACTACCACGGAGATGATGGTCAGTAATTGTTGAATTTAACTAATTAAAAGTGGTGAAACTAATTGGAGAACACATCTCCCACATAGTAGGCATGTCTTGTTTGCTATATTATTGTTGCTTATGTTCCATGCTTCATCTTTTTGCTTCTGAGTCTCCAAACTTGTCATTTCCTTGTTAGAGCGTGGCTCTCAGTTGGGCACACCAGTCCAGCTGTTCCATGGCATGTGGGATCTTCCCGGCCAGGGATTGAACTGGTGCCTCTTGCACTGCAAGGCAGGCTCTACCCACTGGACCACCAGGGAAGCCCCTTCAAGGTAGACTGTTAACCACTGGACAACCTGGGAAGTCCCCACGCTTGACTGTTACAGACACATGATAGACTTTCATTTAATCCTCACAACCATCCTGTGAGGGAGGTGCCATTTGACTGGCATTTCATAGATGACAAGACAAGAGGTTCAGGAGTTTTTTCAGCAAGTAGCTCAAGAGTATAGTAAACAGTAGAGACTGGATTCAAAATTAGGCAGCCTGTGTCTTAACCGCTGGGCTGGGCTCTCAACCACTATTAGATACACTGTCTAAATTCTTGCTGGGGAATTAAGGATGCTTATGCAATCCATTTTGCATATAGAGCCTGTTAGTTGCAAATGCTTAGAATGCTTCTTGCCTACTTTTTTTTATCCAAGGTGAGGGGTTTTCTCAAACAACTCTTGGCCTCTGTTCCACCTTCATTCCTCCTCTGGGGAGATGGAATGAGTTTCCTGAGTAGGAGGGAGAAAGGACCCACAGGGACCATCTTCCTTCTCTCTTTCCTTCCTTGGAGTGCAGTCTGTCAATGGAGACTACACCGTTTGCTCTGCTCTCTGTAGGGTGAGCATGGGAGGTCTTCAGTGGTCCAGTCCTCCAGTGTATAGAAGTCTGCCTAACTTCAGGTTTCAGTATGAGGAGGCCCCTTGTTCCATATAAGTCACAGTCTCTATATTAGCTTAGTAAAGAGGATACTTTAAATCTCATTTGACTATACCTTTGTCTTTGTTCTCTAGTTTGTCTTTGTTCTCATCTAGTTGGTCTAGATGGATAGCAGAGGTATTATGTATTCTTACTACCACGGAGATGATGGTCAGTAATTGTTGAATTTAACTAATTAAAAGTGGTGAAACTAATTGGAGAACACATCTCCCCACATAGTAGGCATGTCTTGTTTACTATATTATTGTTGCTTATGTTCCATGCTTCATCTCTTTTTGCTTCTGAGTCTCCAAACTTGTCATTTCCTTGTTGAGGAAATCTCTCCCCACAAATCACTCTGGTTCCTTCATTCTGAACTTTGTCTAGAATGGGCTCAATCACTTTGTGAGTTGCTTGTATTCTTATATATATATATGTGTGTGTGTGTGTGTGTGTGTGTGTGTGTATATGTGTATATATATATATATATATATATATACTTTTATTTAACAAAGCACCGCTTGTATTCTTAATTCTTATGTGGCCTTCTGATCACTTAATTCTTTAAAAAAATTTAATTGGAGGATAATTGCTTTACAATGTTGTGTTGGTTTCTGTTGTACAACAATGTGAAGTTTGATTTTTAAAATTAACTATAGGGCTTCCCCTGGTGGTCCAGTGGATAAGGAAACCGCCTTGCAGTGCAAGGGGCGCCGGTTCGATCCCTGGCCTGGGAAGATCCCACATGCCGCGGAGCGGCTGGACCGATGTGTCCAATTACCGAGCCGGAGCTCTGGAGCGCACGCTCCCAGAGCCGGCACTCTGCAACGACAGACGCCACCGCAATGGGAGGCCCACAGGAGCCAAAGAACAAAGACGGATGAAAATAAGAGAAATGAAAGACCAATAGAAGTGGCCCGCCCGCTCCCTCCCTCCCAATCCGACCCCGCCCAAAATAAATAAATAAATAAATCTTTAAAAAAAAAAAATTAACTATATACAGTCTTGATCTCTAAAATGAAACAACATTTTAAGGAGGAAAGATTATTGCATATTTAGGATGATATAGCTAAAACTTTTATTCAGTATGAGGAGGCCCCTTGTTCCATATAAGTCACAGTCTCTATATTAGCTTAGTAAAGAGGATACTTTAAATCTCATTTGACTATACCTTTGTCTTTGTTCTCTAGTTTGTCTTTGTTCTCATCTAGTTGGTCTAGATGGATAGCAGAGGTATTATGTATTCTTACTACCACGGAGATGATGGTCAGTAATTGTTGAATTTAACTAATTAAAAGTGGTGAAACTAATTGGAGAACACATCTCCCCACATAGTAGGCATGTCTTGTTTACTATATTATTGTTGCTTATGTTCCATGCTTCATCTCTTTTTGCTTCTGAGTCTCCAAACTTGTCATTTCCTTGTTGAGGAAATCTCTCCCCACAAATCACTCTGGTTCCTTCATTCTGAACTTTGTCTAGAATGGGCTCAATCACTTTGTGAGTTGCTTGTATTCTTATATATATATATGTGTGTGTGTGTGTGTGTGTGTGTGTGTGTGTATATGTGTATATATATATATATATATATACTTTTATTTAACAAAGCACCGCTTGTATTCTTAATTCTTATGTGGCCTTCTGATCACTTAATTCTTTAAAAAAATTTAATTGGAGGATAATTGCTTTACAATGTTGTGTTGGTTTCTGTTGTACAACAATGTGAAGTTTGATTTTTAAAATTAACTATAGGGCTTCCCCTGGTGGTCCAGTGGATAAGGAAACCGCCTTGCAGTGCAAGGGGCGCCGGTTCGATCCCTGGCCTGGGAAGATCCCACATGCCGCGGAGCGGCTGGACCGATGTGTCCAATTACCGAGCCGGAGCTCTGGAGCGCACGCTCCCAGAGCCGGCACTCTGCAACGACAGACGCCACCGCAATGGGAGGCCCACAGGAGCCAAAGAACAAAGACGGATGAAAATAAGAGAAATGAAAGACCAATAGAAGTGGCCCGCCCGCTCCCCTCCCTCCCCAATCCGACCCCCGCCCAAAATAAATAAATAAATAAATCTTTAAAAAAAAAAAATTAACTATATACAGTCTTGATCTCTAAAATGAAACAACATTTTAAGGAGGAAAGATTATTGCATATTTAGGATGATATAGCTAAAACTTTTATTCAATGAAATTTTTTACTTTCATCCACAGGGCTCAGCTCCATATATGCAGAGTCTGAGTCTCTCGGGTCAAAATCTAAATTGAGAAAGATGGCTTTCATCTAGGATTCTGAGATTGAGTCAGACTCAGAATCCAGGTGATCTTGATATTTGTGGCAGTAGTGTGGCAGACACTTCTGGTTGGCTTCACAATCTCTAGTCTCCAACTAGATTCTTCACTAACAGATCTCCTGTTGTGTTCAGTGCAGCAGTGTGCTCATTCAAAAACATGCACCTTCTTTAAGACTCCTCTGAAGCTAGAATGGCCACAACAAAGGATATAGGTAGGAGTTTCCTATGTGGAGCTTCCAGGAAGCCACTGTTCTGATAAAAAGAGGTGAGTCCAATCAGCACAGGCATTTTGCCTTTGACTCTTCCTCTTCTGTCTGCATGGAGTATGGATACCATGTTGGAGAGGAAGTGGCCCAGCTTTCGATCCCAAGGAGGAAAGTCAGGCTCTAGGAATGTCAGAGGAAAAGGCTAGAAGGAGTCTGAGACCTTGCTGACTTCCTTAAACAGCTGCTTCAGCCTTACCTGAAAACTTCTATTATGAGAGAAAAAGAAAGTCTCTGTTTGGTTAAGCACTATGGCCAGTTATTTTCAGTCTCATGAAATCCTAACTGATGCAAACACAAAATAGATGAAAATAGGAAATTTTTAGGCTTCAAGAAAAACTTGACATAAAGATATTGGCAATCAAATATACCAGATCATAAATATATTCTGCCAAGCTTTGGTCTATCCAGATTTTGTCCGTAATCGCTTGAATCTTTTCTTTCTTTCCTTTTTAAAGAAATTTTGTTGAGTAGCTCTTCTATGGTCTATGCACTGGAGATGTCACAGTGAGCAGAACAGGTGTGATTTCTGCCCTTAAATAATCATGCAAATATATAATTATAAAGCAATCTAAATACAATGAAAGGAGATACAGGAATCAATGAGAATATGTAAATGAGAGACTGCATCTGATCTGGGGAGGCTTCTTTGAGGAGCTGAGGTCTGAACTGAGACTAGAAGGCTGAACAGGGGTTTATTAGGCAAAGGTGGTGGACGGAGTGAAAAGGAGAAATAGCAAGTGTAAAGGCCACAGGGCTGCAGAGAGCAAGGCTCTTTTGAGGAACTGAAAGTAGTACCCTGGAGTTGAAAAGGAGAAATAGATTTTCACTAGGATTCTGGTTGAGTCAGACTCAGTCGGGTGTTTTTTCAGTGTCAGACACTTCTGGTTGGCTTCACAATCTCTAGTCTCCAACTAGATTCTTCACTAACAGATCTCCTGTTGTGTTCAGGCAGCAGTGTGCTCATTCAAAAACATGCACCTTCTTTAAGACTCCTCTGAAGCTAGAATGGCCACAACAAAGGATATAGGTAGGAGTTTCCTATGTGGAGCTTCCAGGAAGCCACTGTTCTGATAAAAAGAGGTGAGTCCAATCAGCACAGGCATTTTGCCTTTGACTCTTCCTCTTCTGTCTGCATGGAGTATGGATACCATGTTGGAGAGGAAGTGGCCCAGCTTTCGATCCCAAGGAGGAAAGTCAGGCTCTAGGAATGTCAGAGGAAAAGGCTAGAAGGAGTCTGAGACCTTGCTGACTTCCTTAAACAGCTGCTTCAGCCTTACCTGAAAACTTCTATTATGAGAGAAAAAGAAAGTCTCTGTTTGGTTAAGCACTATGGCCAGTTATTTTCAGTCTCATGAAATCCTAACTGATGCAAACACAAAATAGATGAAAATAGGAAATTTTTAGGCTTCAAGAAAAACTTGACATAAAGATATTGGCAATCAAATATACCAGATCATAAATATATTCTGCCAAGCTTTGGTCTATCCAGATTTTGTCCGTAATCGCTTGAATCTTTTCTTTCTTTCCTTTTTAAAGAAATTTTGTTGAGTAGCTCTTCTATGGTCTATGCACTGGAGATGTCACAGTGAGCAGAACAGGTGTGATTTCTGCCCTTAAATAATCATGCAAATATATAATTATAAAGCAATCTAAATACAATGAAAGGAGATACAGGAATCAATGAGAATATGTAAATGAGAGACTGCATCTGATCTGGGGAGGCTTCTTTGAGGAGCTGAGGTCTGAACTGAGACTAGAAGGCTGAACAGGGGTTTATTAGGCAAAGGTGGTGGACGGAGTGAAAAGGAGAAATAGCAAGTGTAAAGGCCACAGGGCTGCAGAGAGCAAGGCTCTTTTGAGGAACTGAAAGTAGTACCCTGTGACTGAAATACTGAGAAAAAGGAAGAAAATAGCACAAAATCAGCCTGGAGAGGTAAATGGGCTAGATAATCTGGGGCCCCATTGTCATTTACATTACCGACTTGATCTTTATTCTAAGAACAATGGAAAGTCATCGAAGAGCCTAAGCCTTTAGAATGACCTGTCCAGGTTCAAGTGTAAAAACCCAAATACTGTTCTATCCATTCAGCCTAGAATGCACTGGTAATAGGAAGCCTGTAGTTAATGTGCAGAGTCTGGTTAGGATATCAGATGGAAGATGGTGAGTAAGGTAAAAGATAGCTTGGATTAACATACATATCTGTAAACAACAAAACTCTGTAAAAGTTAAAAGTAAAATAAAAGTTTTAAAAAAAAAATATATATATATACATAAAAGATTGAATGTAACTTTATTTTTTTTAATTTTATTTATTTATTATTTAGTTTTGGCTATTCTGGGTCTTCATGGCTACTGCAGGCTCTTCTCTAGTTTCAGGGAGTGGGGGCTACTCTCTAGTTGAGGTGAGCAGGCTTCTTGTTGCAGTGACTTGTCTTGTTGTGGAACTCGGGCTCTAGGGCACAGGGGCTCCACAATTGCGGCTCCGAGGCTCTAGAGCACAGGCTCAGTCGTGTGGCTCACGGGTTCAGTTGCTCCACAGCATGTGGGATGTTCCCAGATCAGGGGTTGAACCTGTGTCTCCTGCATTGGCAGGCGGATTCTTTATCACTGAGCTACCAGGGGAGCCCTGAATGTAACTTAAAAAAAAAAAAAAGATAGCTTGGATTTAGGGTGTGGCACTAAAGATCCAAATTGTGGGATTTTGAATACCATTGAGAAGTAAAGTCACTAAGATCTGGTGGTGGATTAAACACAGACGTTGACAGGTGAGAGATTTCAAGGAAGGCTCCTAGATTCTGGCTTGTAGAATTTGATGGTCTGTTGGGTGTGGTTGGCATTTGCTGAGTAAGAAAACCTAGAGGAGGTTTGAATTGGGAGGGGTGCATTGTGACAAGTTTTCCGCATTGGTGACGGAGTGAAAAGGAGAAATAGCAAGTGTAAAGGCCACAGGGCTGCAGAGAGCAAGGCTCTTTTGAGGAACTGAAAGTAGTACCCTGTGACTGAAATACTGAGAAAAGGAAGAAAATAGCACAAAATCAGCCTGGAGAGGTAAATGGGCTAGATAATCTGGGGCCCCATTGTCATTTACATTACCGACTTGATCTTTATTCTAAGAACAATGGAAAGTCATCGAAGAGCCTAAGCCTTTAGAATGACCTGTCCAGGTTCAAGTGTAAAAACCCAAATACTGTTCTATCCATTCAGCCTAGAATGCACTGGTAATAGGAAGCCTGTAGTTAATGTGCAGAGTCTGGTTAGGATATCAGATGGAAGATGGTGAGTAAGGTAAAAGATAGCTTGGATTAACATACATATCTGTAAACAACAAAACTCTGTAAAAGTTAAAAGTAAAATAAAAGTTTTAAAAAAAAAATATATATATATACATAAAAGATTGAATGTAACTTTATTTTTTTTAATTTTATTTATTTATTATTTAGTTTTGGCTATTCTGGGTCTTCATGGCTACTGCAGGCTCTTCTCTAGTTTCAGGGAGTGGGGGCTACTCTCTAGTTGAGGTGAGCAGGCTTCTTGTTGCAGTGACTTGTCTTGTTGTGGAACTCGGGCTCTAGGGCACACGGGCTCCACAATTGCGGCTCCGAGGCTCTAGAGCACAGGCTCAGTCGTGTGGCTCACGGGTTCAGTTGCTCCACAGCATGTGGGATGTTCCCAGATCAGGGATTGAACCTGTGTCTCCTGCATTGGCAGGCGGATTCTTTATCACTGAGCTACCAGGGGAGCCCTGAATGTAACTTAAAAAAAAAAAAAAGATAGCTTGGATTTAGGGTGTGGCACTAAAGATCCAAATTGTGGGATTTTGAATACCATTGAGAAGTAAAGTCACTAAGATCTGGTGGTGGATTAAACACAGACGTTGACAGGTGAGAGATTTCAAGGAAGGCTCCTAGATTCTGGCTTGTAGAATTTGATGGTCTGTTGGGTGTGGTTGGCATTTGCTGAGTAAGAAAACCTAGAGGAGGTTTGAATTGGGAGGGGTGCATTGTGACAAGTTTTCCCTGAACCTATTGTGGGTGAGGGACCTTGACATACCATATGGGTGTGCCACAAAAGGCAGACGTGAGGAGAGGTGGGCTGGAGGCATGCTCATGTAGATGGTGGATGAAGTTACGGGTCGTAAGATCAATGAAGGCGAAGAGAATAGAGAATAGAGAAGGGCACTCACAACCAGTCTGATACAAAGATAAATAACCTTGTTCTCATCCTCGGGAAGCTTGACCTGATAAAGGTGATGAGATACATACTTGTACAATTATGGATAGAAAAGCATCTGTGTCTACCAGTGGCATAAATGAAACGTTCAAAGGAGGGAAGGAAACACTGTATCACCTGAAGGGATCAGAAACTGTTTTACCAGAAGGATTGAAGAAGATATTTGCTAGATAGCTAGGGCAGAGTGAGGTACATGAGGGGAGGAATGGGCTTCCTTCCGGGTGGAGAGGGTGACTGGACAAGTTCAGAGGTGGAAAAGCTAGGAACAAAGAGGGAACTCCACAGAGTTTGATTGGTCTAGAAGCAGAGTGTAAGTCAGGGAGTCTTGAAAAGATGAGTGGGAACCAGATTGAGGAGGGTGGTAAATGCCAGTCTGATTTACCAGAGGAGTGGGCACCTGGCTAAGGTTTGTGTGTATGCTGACGATGATGTGTTTTTGTTTATAAACAAATTTTTAAAAATATGTATGGGCTTCCTGGTGGTCCAGTGGGTAAGGACACCGCCTTGCAGTGCTAGGGGCGCCGGTTCAATCCCTGGCCTGGGAAGATCCCACGTGCTGCAGAGCGGCTGGACCAATGTGTCTGACTACTGAGCCAGTGCTCTGGGGTGCATGCACCCAGAGCCGGTGGTCTGTGGCGACAGAGGCCACTGCAATGGGAGGCCCACACAGGCCAAAGAACAAAGATAAATAAATGAAAGATCAATAGAAGAGGCCAAAAAAATTTTTTTTGAGGTATGTGGGATCTTTCATTGGGGCACATGGATTCTCTGGGTGCGGTGAGCAGGCTTTATTGCTCTATGGTGGGTCTTAGTTCTCAGAACAGGGATTGAAATTGCATCCCTTGCATTACAAGGCAGATTCTTAACCATCAGACCCCAGGGGAGAACCAGGGCAGTTGGGCTGAAACAATAATTACACCTTTGGTTTTCCATATGGGGTATATTGGAGAAGTAAGGTAGTGGAAAAGGGAACACCAGCTAGGAGGCTGAGGTAAAGAGTGTTTGAACACGACTGAACCTACTCAGCTCTTTACCTTTAGAGATTTATTGAAAAAACAAAGAAACATGAAAATCTCATGGAAGGCAATTCAGAAGTCCAATTAGCTCCCAGGAGATGGACGGTCGTCAGGCTCTCTGTGCCTCTCCCTACCTGGAGGTTTTTGCTTCTCTCAGATCTTTGGAGTTTTTTCAGACAAGCTTTCTCTGTGAGGTTCTTGGCTTCTGCTCTCCCTGCACCACAGGGTTTTTGTTGTTTTGTGTAGGGGTGGTGGTGGTGGAGGGGGTTGGATTGTCGAGGCACTTACTCTGACCTAAATCCACAGTATTATCTTACAACTCCAGACCCCTCCAGCTTTTGCTACAGTGTCTGTGATGATCATGGTATTGAAGACATTCTATACCTTTGGGTGACAGAGTAAACTCCATATTGATACCCCAGTCACCTCAATATGATAATATAACAAATCTTCCCATGTTGAATATTCATGGGAAATCATAGCATCTGTACAGATTTTCTGAGCATGATTTGACTCCTGGTATTTCCACATTTGTGTGATAATAGGTTATCAAAATAATGTCATTTACATTAGCATGGATGGGCCTGAAGACTGTCATACTGAGTAAAGTAAGTCAGAGAAGAATAAATACAATGTGGCATCCCTTATATGTGAAACCTAAAAAGACATGATACAAACGAACTTATTTACAAAACAGACTCATAGAAAACAAACTTATGGTTGCCAGGGACAAGGAGTGGGGGAAGCGATAGGGAGATTGGGATGGACATGTACACATCACTATATTTAAAGTGGATAATCGATAAGGACCTACTGTATAGGACAGGGAACTCTGCTCAATGTTATGTGAGCCTGGATGGGAAGGGAACTTGTGGGAAGGATGGATACAGGTATATGTATGGCTGAGTCCCTTTGCCATCTACCTGAAACTATCACAACTTTGTTAATTGGCTATCCTCCAATATAAAATAAAATGTTTAATTTTATAACTTTTTTCAGGCTTGTACTTTATTTTATTTTTTTGGGGGGGAGAGCAGGTTGGGGAGGGAGGGGGGTGGGCGGACCAATTCTACTGGTCTTTCATTTATCAATTTTCATCCATCTTTGTTCTTTGGCCTGTGTGGGCCTCCCATTGCAGTGGCCTCTGTTGTTGCAGAGCACTGGCTCTGGGCGCACGCTCTCCAGAGCTCCGGCTCGGCAATTGGACACAACAGTCCAGCCACTCCGCAGCAAGGGGATCTTCCCAGGCCAGGGATCGAACCGGTGCCCCGTGCACTGCAAGGCGGTGTCCTTATCCACTGGACCACTAGGGAAGCCCCTAAAATGTTTAATTTTAAAAAAGAAAGAAAAAAATAGGTTGTCGTCTGCTCCCAGACTGAGAACAGGGCCATGTCTGTCTTGTCTACTACTGTGTCTCTTGCTGTATAGCAAGTTACCCGAAAGGAGACTTCCCAGGTGGCTCTGTGGTAAAGAATCCATGAGTCAGTGCAGGAGATGTGAGTTCAATCCCTGGGTCAGGAAGATCCCCTGGAGAAGGGAATGGCCACCCACTCCAGTATTCTTGCTCAGAGAACTCCATGGACAGCAGAACCTGGTGGGCTACAGTCCATGGGGATCACAAAAAGACATAACTGAGCACACATGCAAATCACCCTAAAACATGATGGCTTAGAACAATTAGAGATACTTATTTTTCACTGCTGTGGATGGGCTTGAAGACTGTCATACTGAGTAAAGTAAGTCAGAGAAGAATAAATACAATGTGGCATCCCTTATATGTGAAACCTAAAAAGACATGATACAAACGAACTTATTTACAAAACAGACTCATAGAAAACAAACTTATGGTTGCCAGGGACAAGGAGTGGGGGAAGCGATAGGGAGATTGGGATGGACATGTACACATCACTATATTTAAAGTGGATAATCGATAAGGACCTACTGTATAGGACAGGGAACTCTGCTCAATGTTATGTGAGCCTGGATGGGAAGGGAACTTGTGGGAAGGATGGATACAGGTATATGTATGGCTGAGTCCCTTTGCCATCTACCTGAAACTATCACAACTTTGTTAATTGGCTATCCTCCAATATAAAATAAAATGTTTAATTTTATAACTTTTTTCAGGCTTGTACTTTATTTTATTTTTTTGGGGGGGAGAGCAGGTTGGGGAGGGAGGGGGGTGGGCGGACCAATTCTACTGGTCTTTCATTTATCAATTTTCATCCATCTTTGTTCTTTGGCCTGTGTGGGCCTCCCATTGCAGTGGCCTCTGTTGTTGCAGAGCACTGGCTCTGGGCGCACGCTCTCCAGAGCTCCGGCTCGGCAATTGGACACAACAGTCCAGCCACTCCGCAGCAAGGGGATCTTCCCAGGCCAGGGATCGAACCGGTGCCCCGTGCACTGCAAGGCGGTGTCCTTATCCACTGGACCACTAGGGAAGCCCCTAAAATGTTTAATTTTAAAAAAGAAAGAAAAAAATAGGTTGTCGTCTGCTCCCAGACTGAGAACAGGGCCATGTCTGTCTTGTCTACTACTGTGTCTCTTGCTGTATAGCAAGTTACCCGAAAGGAGACTTCCCAGGTGGCTCTGTGGTAAAGAATCCATGAGTCAGTGCAGGAGATGTGAGTTCAATCCCTGGGTCAGGAAGATCCCCTGGAGAAGGGAATGGCCACCCACTCCAGTATTCTTGCTCAGAGAACTCCATGGACAGCAGAACCTGGTGGGCTACAGTCCATGGGGATCACAAAAAGACATAACTGAGCACACATGCAAATCACCCTAAAACATGATGGCTTAGAACAATAAGAGATACTTATTTTTTCACGGTTGCTGTGGATCAGGAGTTAGAGAGTAGCCTGACTAGGTGGCTGTGGCTCAGGGGTCTTTCTCACAAAGATGCAGTCAAGATGTTGAAGCTGCATCATCTGGGACTTGATTGAAGCTAGAGGATCCACTTCCTGGATGGCTCCCTCACAAGACTGCTGGCTGGAGGCCAGAGCTCCACAGGACATGGACCGGTCCATAGGGCTGCTTGAATGTCCTCACAAAACAGTAGCTGGTTTTCCCCAGAGTGAGTGACCCAAGAGAGAGCAAGGAGGAAGCCACTGACTTTTATGACCGAGTCTCGGAAGTCATACTGTCACTGTTACCACATTCTGTTTCTTAGAAGTGAGTCACTCAGTCTGGTTCACACTCAAGGGAAGGAGAGTTAAGCTCTATCATTTGAAGGAAGGATTGTAAAAAAAAAAAACAAAAAACTTTTTTTGTAGACATATTTTAAAATCACTGCAACTGCTGTAACTTTAGCACCTGGTACAGTGCCTGACACATAATAGCTAATTAATAAAGATTGGTAAAAGGAATGATTACTCTTTTTCTTTTTAAAAAAACATTTATTTATTTATTTTTTTATTTTTGGCTATTCTGGGTTTTCACTGCTGCTGTAGGTGCTTCTCTAGTTGCAGGGAGCCGGGGCTCCTCTCTAGTTGAGGTGAGCAGGCTTCTTGTTGCGGTGGCTTCTCTTGTTGTGGAACTTGGGCTCCAGGGCACACAGGCTTCAGAAGTTGCGGCACTTGGGCTCAATAGTTGTAGCTCCGAGGCTCTAGAGCACAGGCTCAATAGTTGCGGCTCATGGGCTTAGTTTCTCCGTAGCACTTGGGATCTTCTTGCTGTGGTGACTTTTCTTGCTGTGGAACTCAGGCTCTAGGGCACACGGGCTTCAGCAGTTGTGGCTCCGAGGCTCTAGAGCACAGGCTCAATAGTTGTGGCTCATGGGCCCGGTTGCTCCGCAGCAGGTGGGATCCTCCAGGACCAGGGGTCAAACCCGTGTCTCCCGCGTTGGCAGACGAATTCCTTACCACTGAGCTACCAGGGAGGCCCGCGTATTCTCTCTTGTAAACTTGGAGTCACTGGCACTGAGACGGTCGTGCTCAGGCAGGCAGCCACACTGAGGCGTAGCCACCTGAAGCTTCGCTCAGCCTCAGTGTCCCCTTGCTGTGTGATCCCACCAGCCACACGGCCATGTTGAAAAGTTGTCCGGCCATTCACACAACATATAAACTGCTGGACTTCCTTTCAGAACTGGTGCAAAATTGGAAGAAGAGATGAGGTCTCAGAGGTACCTAAGAGTTAAAAGTTTTGCTAATGAGCTAGAATTGTAAATGCATATTTATAATAGGAACCTCTATTTTTGTTATTATTTGAGGAGCAGTTACTTTATTTAAAGACTTGGGATCACTGATGTATTTAAGATCAAGTAGATTCAGGTCAGAGTGTGGAGAGAAAGCAGAATGAGATTCTTTAATACAGGTTTTTAAATCCTTGAACATTTTCAAGAGAAAGGAGGTGAGTGGAAGGAGCAGCAATAAGAGATGTGCACTGCTCAGTTCTTTTTTCAAAAACCTGTCTTTCAACTGGGAGGAGTGCAGTTAGTGCAGGACCTCTGGCCTCCACCGCAGTTTTGGAGTTTCACAGTTTCCAGCTGAAGCTGTGTTCTTTTCGTGGCCCCATGCAAATGACACAGGACGGTGAAGGTGGACATGGCTCTTTCTGTGGAATTCAGAAATGTGGTATGTCTCCAGTGAGCAGTCTTTGTGCTTCAAAACTCCACACGGAGGTGACTGAGACTTCACTAGAGCTGCATTGTGATTTGAGGCTTTCCCTGCTCTATTCTGCATTCTCCTCCTTCGTCTCTCACAGGCGCCTCAGTTAAACTCCTTCTCCCCAGTAAACTCATGAGCTCCTAACTCCATCTCAGTGTCCTGGAGGACGACCATTCTGAGATGGTGTAGAGGGCATGCGGTCATGGTAACTATGGAGCTTGCTTAAGTAAGGACAGCAGAGTGCAGTGGTTAAGTGCTTTGCCAGCAAACAGGTCTGTATTTGAGCCTAGCTATGCTGTCCACTAGCTTTGTGATTTGGGGCAAATAACTTAAACTCCTTATATTTCAGTTTCCCTATTGGGCAGATAGAGATGATAGCGTAATTCTACCTCTGAGATTTGCTGGGAGGATTAAATAGGTGCATTCTCACAGACTGCTCAGCATCATGCATGATTGAGTCAGGCAAAGTTCTTAGTAGTAAACAATAGCGGGCTTCCCCTGGTGGTCCAGTGGGTAAGGACACCGCCTTGCAGTGCAAGGGGCGCTGGTTTGATCCCTGGCCTGGGAAGATCCCACGTGCCGCGGAGCGGCTGGACCGATGTGTCCAATCACCGAGCCAGAGCTTTGGAGCGCATGCGCCCAGAGCTTGTGCTCTGCAGCGACAGACTCCACGGCGATAGGAGGCCCACAGGAGCCAAAGAACAAAGACGGATGAAAACAGAGAAATGAAGGACCAGTGGAGGTGGCCCGCCCGCTCCCCTCCCTCCCCAACCTGACCCCCGCCCAAAATAAATAAATAAATAAATCTTAAAAAAAAAACAAAAAACAATAGAAGCTGACACAGGTGGACTGAAATAGGAAAAGAGTTGATCACTTAGGCAGTTTCAGTTCCAGAATTCCCAGAGAGGCTTGGAAAGGAGCAACCAGGGCTGTAGTCAAAATCGTGCTGCAGAATCACGCTGATGAGGACACTGCCGCTACCACTCCTACTCACTGGATGCCAAGGTGTGTCCCACTGCTTCCCGTTGCCATTTCCAGTCGTGAACACCAGACTCTGCTCCTGGCCTCACTGCCACTCTCGTCTAGAAGTGTGATGTGGCCGTCCTAAACCACAGCAGCGCAGCCAGCAGGATAGCTTCTCTGCAGCTCTCAGCATCTTTGCTCCTTTTGCCTCTTCCTCCACACGGAGGTGACTGAGACTTCACTAGAGCTGCATTGTGATTTGAGGCTTTCCCTGCTCTATTCTGCATTCTCCTCCTTCGTCTCTCACAGGCGCCTCAGTTAAACTCCTTCTCCCCAGTAAACTCATGAGCTCTAACTCCATCTCAGTGTCCTGGAGGACGACCAGTCTTAGATGGTGTGGAGGGCTTGCGGTCATGGTAACTATGGAGCTTGCTTAAGTAAGGACAGCAGAGTGCAGTGGTTAAGTGCTTTGCCAGCAAACAGGTCTGTATTTGAGCCTAGCTATGCTGTCCACTAGCTTTGTGATTTGGGGCAAATAACTTAAACTCCTTATATTTCAGTTTCCCTATTGGGCAGATAGAGATGATAGCGTAATTCTACCTCTGAGATTTGCTGGGAGGATTAAATAGGTGCATTCTCACAGACTGCTCAGCATCATGCATGATTGAGTCAGGCAAAGTTCTTAGTAGTAAACAATAGCGGGCTTCCCCTGGTGGTCCAGTGGGTAAGGACACCGCCTTGCAGTGCAAGGGGCGCTGGTTTGATCCCTGGCCTGGGAAGATCCCACGTGCCGCGGAGCGGCTGGACCGATGTGTCCAATCACCGAGCCAGAGCTTTGGAGCGCATGCGCCCAGAGCTTGTGCTCTGCAGCGACAGACTCCACGGCGATAGGAGGCCCACAGGAGCCAAAGAACAAAGACGGATGAAAACAGAGAAATGAAGGACCAGTGGAGGTGGCCCGCCCGCTCCCCTCCCTCCCCAACCTGACCCCCGCCCAAAATAAATAAATAAATAAATCTTAAAAAAAAAACAAAAAACAATAGAAGCTGACACAGGTGGACTGAAATAGGAAAAGAGTTGATCACTTAGGCAGTTTCAGTTCCAGAATTCCCAGAGAGGCTTGGAAAGGAGCAACCAGGGCTGTAGTCAAAATCGTGCTGCAGAATCACGCTGATGAGGACACTGCCGCTACCACTCCTACTCACTGGATGCCAAGGTGTGTCCCACTGCTTCCCGTTGCCATTTCCAGTCGTGAACACCAGACTCTGCTCCTGGCCTCACTGCCACTCTCGTCTAGAAGTGTGATGTGGCCGTCCTAAACCACAGCAGCGCAGCCAGCAGGATAGCTTCTCTGCAGCCCTCAGCATCTTTGCTCCTTTTGCCTTCTTCTCCCCTCCTCCCTTTCTATTTCTCCTTCTCCCTGGTCGCCACTCCTTCTTTTTCTCTTCCTCTTCTTACTTCTTCTCCATTTCTCTCTCATCTTTAACTCCTACTCCATCATCTCCATGTCTGTATCCCCCTGCCTTTTCCTCCTCTACCCTCCTCTCCAGCCCTCCCTCTCCCTCCCCTTCTCCTTTCTCTCCACCCTCTTCTTCCTCCTCCTCCTTCTTCTCCTGTCTCTCTCATCTCCATCTCCATCATCTCTGTCTCTGTTTCTTCTTCTATCTATTCCCTCTCCACTGGCTCACTGTCCTTGTCAAATAGTGGTAGCAAGTCTTTTTTTTTTTTTTAAATGTAACCCATGATCTCTCTTTAACTTCCTTTCTATCCTCTTCTTTCCTTCCCCAAACATTGGAAAAGTCTGTATTTCTTCCTTGCTTCTTATTCACCCCACTGCAATCTGGCTTCCATCTCTCCTACTTCACTGGAGTGGCTCTTTCCAAGGTTGCCATTGACCTCTGTGTTGTCTTGCCGAGCACCATCTTTTCTCTCCACTTGCTTGACTTCTTGGAAACATTCACTGGTGTTGACCATGACCTCCCTTTGAAATTATTTCCTGTTCTTGGCTTGCTGATGCTATACTTTCCTGGATTTCATCCTTTCTTGGACCTCACCATCTTAGTATCCTTTGTAGGCATTTCATTCTGTTTACCTCTGTACTTACTCTCTGGGACTGTCAAAACAAAGTATCACAAACTAGATTACTGAAGCAACAGAAAAGTATTGCAGCTTGAAGTCAGAGATCAGTGTGCTGACAAATGCGGTTCTTTGGATTGTGAAAACACCCCCCTGATTTCTGTCTTTGCTGTCTTGTGGCATTCTCCCTGTGTGCACGGTTCTGTGTTCAAATCTCTCCTTTTTATAAGTACACCAGTCGTATTGGATCAGCTTTTTCCTCTCCAATGATCTCATCTTAACTAGTTACATAAGGTTATATTCTAAAGTACTGGGAGTTAAGACTTCAATAATGAGTGTGATGTGGCCGTCCTAAACCACAGCAGCGCAGCCAGCAGGATAGCTTCTCTGCAGCCCTCAGCATCTTTGCTCCTTTTGCCTTCTTCTCCCCTCCTCCCTTTCTATTTCTCCTTCTCCCTGGTCGCCACTCCTTCTTTTTCTCTTCCTCTTCTTACTTCTTCTCCATTTCTCTCTCATCTTTAACTCCTACTCCATCATCTCCATGTCTGTATCCCCCTGCCTTTTCCTCCTCTACCCTCCTCTCCAGCCCTCCCTCTCCCTCCCCTTCTCCTTTCTCTCCACCCTCTTCTTCCTCCTCCTCCTTCTTCTCCTGTCTCTCTCATCTCCATCTCCATCATCTCTGTCTCTGTTTCTTCTTCTATCTATTCCCTCTCCACTGGCTCACTGTCCTTGTCAAATAGTGGTAGCAAGTCTTTTTTTTTTTTTTAAATGTAACCCATGATCTCTCTTTAACTTCCTTTCTATCCTCTTCTTTCCTTCCCCAAACATTGGAAAAGTCTGTATTTCTTCCTTGCTTCTTATTCACCCCACTGCAATCTGGCTTCCATCTCTCCTACTTCACTGGAGTGGCTCTTTCCAAGGTTGCCATTGACCTCTGTGTTGTCTTGCCGAGCACCATCTTTTCTCTCCACTTGCTTGACTTCTTGGAAACATTCACTGGTGTTGACCATGACCTCCCTTTGAAATTATTTCCTGTTCTTGGCTTGCTGATGCTATACTTTCCTGGATTTCATCCTTTCTTGGACCTCACCATCTTAGTATCCTTTGTAGGCATTTCATTCTGTTTACCTCTGTACTTACTCTCTGGGACTGTCAAAACAAAGTATCACAAACTAGATTACTGAAGCAACAGAAAAGTATTGCAGCTTGAAGTCAGAGATCAGTGTGCTGACAAATGCGGTTCTTTGGATTGTGAAAACACCCCCCTGATTTCTGTCTTTGCTGTCTTGTGGCATTCTCCCTGTGTGCACGGTTCTGTGTTCAAATCTCTCCTTTTTATAAGTACACCAGTCGTATTGGATCAGCTTTTTCCTCTCCAATGATCTCATCTTAACTAGTTACATAAGGTTATATTCTAAAGTACTGGGAGTTAAGACTTCAATAATGAGTGTGTGTGGAAGGGGCAGACACAATTCAACTCATAGCACCTTCTCAGGATTGTTTTCCTTTGGTCTGATCCTTAGCTGTCTCTGAGAAACTCCATTCAAACCAATGGCTTTAATAACTGCACCACCTCTACAGTCAGGATAGATACCCAAAGGCAATTCTCTAGAATAATCTTGTCCCACTGATTGTGGAAGGACAGATCCAATTACCCAGACATGTCTGGAGATTTACTAGTCTCCTTAGATAAATAATATTCCAAAGTGAATTTATCTTTTCCTCAAAGCTGCGCCTCCTCCTGAGTCTCCTGTCTGGAGGCGTCTCCATCGTCCACCTGTCTTCTCCAGCCCGTCCTGGAAATTATCCTGGAGGCTTGCTTTAGCTTACAGACACTCAGTCTCCACATCCTGCCAATTCTACTTCTTCAGTAACTCCTTACATGGCTCATTTTCTTGTTTTCCCCTCTGCTATCACTTCCTTGGTTTAGTTTGCCTCTCTTTTAACTTTAATTATTATGATTAATGATGACAATAATAAGCATTTATTGTGTGCTATGTGCCAGTCCCTTTCATAAGATAACTTCTAGTCTTACCCTTTTTCAGTCCATCCTAATTCCAGAAAGACTACTATAAACACTCATGAAGCAGGTATAAATGCTTAGTCCTTCAAATTCAGATGATCAAGAAAATGTAACTTTTCTTATTTCCTGTTATTGGCTGGCGGCTGCTATACATTCCTGAATTTCATCCTTTCTTGGACCTCACCATCTTAGTATCCTTTGTAGGCATTTCATTCTGTTTACCTCTGTACTTACTCTCTGGGACTGTCAAAACAAAGTATCACAAACTAGATTACTGAAGCAACAGAAAAGTATTGCAGCTTGAAGTCAGAGATCAGTGTGCTGACAAATGCGGTTCTTTGGATTGTGAAAACACCCCCCTGATTTCTGTCTTTGCTGTCTTGTGGCATTCTCCCTGTGTGCACGGTTCTGTGTTCAAATCTCTCCTTTTTATAAGTACACCAGTCGTATTGGATCAGCTTTTTCCTCTCCAATGATCTCATCTTAACTAGTTACATAAGGTTATATTCTAAAGTACTGGGAGTTAAGACTTCAATAATGAGTGTGTGTGGAAGGGCAGACACAATTCAACTCATAGCACCTTCTCAGGATTGTTTTCCTTTGGTCTGATCCTTAGCTGTCTCTGAGAAACTCCATTCAAACCAATGGCTTTAATAACTGCACCACCTCTACAGTCAGGATAGATACCCAAAGGCAATTCTCTAGAATAATCTTGTCCCACTGATTGTGGAAGGACAGATCCAATTACCCAGACATGTCTGGAGATTTACTAGTCTCCTTAGATAAATAATATTCCAAAGTGAATTTATCTTTTCCTCAAAGCTGCGCCTCCTCCTGAGTCTCCTGTCTGGAGGCGTCTCCATCGTCCACCTGTCTTCTCCAGCCCGTCCTGGAAATTATCCTGGAGGCTTGCTTTAGCTTACAGACACTCAGTCTCCACATCCTGCCAATTCTACTTCTTCAGTAACTCCTTACATGGCTCATTTTCTTGTTTTCCCCTCTGCTATCACTTCCTTGGTTTAGTTTGCCTCTCTTTTAACTTTAATTATTATGATTAATGATGACAATAATAAGCATTTATTGTGTGCTATGTGCCAGTCCCTTTCATAAGATAACTTCTAGTCTTACCCTTTTTCAGTCCATCCTAATTCCAGAAAGACTACTATAAACACTCATGAAGCAGGTATAAATGCTTAGTCCTTCAAATTCAGATGATCAAGAAAATGTAACTTTTCTTCCATAATTCAGTTCAATTAATGTTTAAGATTTCATTCCATCTGATGGAAGAACACATAATCTCAGATAATTCTGAGTAGATAAGTAATTTATGCACTGTACCTTTTCATTTACTATTTCTTAATATTTTAACTTTTGCTACTACTATTGCTACAACTATTACTTTTGAGATTATTATCATTTTCTTGACAGTATAGTATTCCAAAATTAAAACTTATCCAGTTAAACTTATTAAAACTTATCCAGTTCCCTGTTTGTGAACCTTTAAGTCATTTGCAGTCTTTTTCTATTATGACGCTCTTTATGATACATAAATGTGCCAATATAAGTGCAGGGTAAATTCCTTGAGATGGGAATCCTGGATTGAAGGTTATGCATATTTAAATTTTGATTGTTGTCGCTGAAACTTCCCAGGTGGTGCTAGTGGTTAAGAACTTGTCTGCTAATGCAGGAAACAAGAGACATGGGTTGGATCCCTGAGTTGGGAAGATCTCCTGGAGGAGGGCATGGCAACCCACCCCAGTATTCTTGCCTGGAGAATTCCAAAGACAGAGAAGCCAGGTGAGCCACAGTCCATGGAGTCCCAAAGAGTCGAAAAAGACTGAAGCAATTTAGCATTCAGGTTGCCCTCCAAAGAGCTTGTGCCAATTTATACTTTCACAAATAGCATATGAAAATGCCCATTTATTTAGCCATATGGGTTTGAAACAAATCAGTCTGCAAGTCTCCTGTCTGGAGGCGTCTCCATCGTCCACCTGTCTTCCCGTCCTGGAAATTATCCTGGAGGCTTGCTTTAGCTTACAGACACTCAGTCTCCACATCCTGCCAATTCTACTTCTTCAGTAACTCCTTACATGGCTCATTTTCTTGTTTTCCCCTCTGCTATCACTTCCTTGGTTTAGTTTGCCTCTCTTTTAACTTTAATTATTATGATTAATGATGACAATAATAAGCATTTATTGTGTGCTATGTGCCAGTCCCTTTCATAAGATAACTTCTAGTCTTACCCTTTTTCAGTCCATCCTAATTCCAGAAAGACTACTATAAACACTCATGAAGCAGGTATAAATGCTTAGTCCTTCAAATTCAGATGATCAAGAAAAATGTAACTTTTCTTCCATAATTCAGTTCAATTAATGTTTAAGATTTCATTCCATCTGATGGAAGAACACATAATCTCAGATAATTCTGAGTAGATAAGTAATTTATGCACTGTACCTTTTCATTTACTATTTCTTAATATTTTAACTTTTGCTACTACTATTGCTACAACTATTACTTTTGAGATTATTATCATTTTCTTGACAGTATAGTATTCCAAAATTAAAACTTATCCAGTTAAACTTATTAAAACTTATCCAGTTCCCTGTTTGTGAACCTTTAAGTCATTTGCAGTCTTTTTCTATTATGACGTCTTTATGATACATAAATGTGCCAATATAAGTGCAGGGTAAATTCCTTGAGATGGGAATCCTGGATTGAAGGTTATGCATATTTAAATTTTGATTGTTGTCGCTGAAACTTCCCAGGTGGTGCTAGTGGTTAAGAACTTGTCTGCTAATGCAGGAAACAAGAGACATGGGTTGGATCCCTGAGTTGGGAAGATCTCCTGGAGGAGGGCATGGCAACCCACCCCAGTATTCTTGCCTGGAGAATTCCAAAGACAGAGAAGCCAGGTGAGCCACAGTCCATGGAGTCCCAAAGAGTCGAAAACGACTGAAGCAATTTAGCATTCAGGTTGCCCTCCAAAGAGCTTGTGCCAATTTATACTTTCACAAATAGCATATGAAAATGCCCATTTACCTTCCTCAGCACCAATAATGGGTTTGACAAAGCTTTAAAATATTTGCTGTATTTCTCATATTTCTTCAGTCATGATCAAAGTTTCACTGTAATAATTTTTCATTAAAATTTTTCAATAATTGGATTAATTTTGTTGTGTATTATTTTTGACATTTTCTCCCTACTTAATTTTAATTTATTTTATTTTTTCCCTCTACTTAATTTAATGTGAATATATTTTCTTTTTTGTTTTTGGCCAGGCTGTACAGAATGTGAGATCTTAGTTCCCTGACCAGGGATCAAAGCCCTGCCCATTTCAGTGGAAGCATGGGGCCTTAATCATTACACTGCTGTTGTACTACACAGTCCTCACATGAATGTATTTTCATTTAAATAAATACTCATCACTCCATATGTACTTGTAGGCACTTAGTTTCTAGTTACAAACCCATAAGATCACACTGGACAGCTTTTCTTGGAATAAAAATAAAGTGTTGGACTAAAACTAGGAACTGCCCTGCCCCTGGGGCCCCTAGATCAGGTACTCAAGAGATTTTTACTCCCTGATAGGTAGGGTCAACACCCATGCTCAACCTTGAAGCAATTACAGAGGACGGATCTTTGCCCTTCTGCCTCCCATAAGAATATGGGAGTAAAATCTCTTGAGGGAGGAATGTAAGGGTTAGGAGGGAAAGTGGCAGGGCTCAGTTTTTGAAAAGAATTGACAGCTCAAGGACACAGCATAAACCCATCAGAATCAAATGGGTCCAAGATGGCAGACCAGACCTTGATCCTCAGTCAGCAAGCTAAATGACACACCCAGAGGCGCCATGACAGTTCCACCCCTCCCTAAAAGAGCTGGAGTAATCCTCCCACTCATCTGCATATGGAATTACCCAGCCTGTAAAAGCTAAGAACACCATGTTTTCAGGGCCACTGGCTTTGCTCTGCCATGGCCCACACTCTGTCTGTGGAGTGTACTTTCTCTGAGTATGAATAAATCCATTTCTTACCTAAAAAAAAAAAAAATAGTGTTGATGACTAAGAATTTCTAGGTGGATTCTAAGCCTCAGAATAAACAACAAGCCAAGAATCTAAGCCAACAGAGCTTCGCGAAAATATAAGGTCAACTAAAATTCAGGTTGCCCTCCAAAGAGCTTGTGCCAATTTATACTTTCACAAATAGCATATGAAAATGCCCATTTACCTTCCTCAGCACCAATAATGGGTTTGACAAAGCTTTAAAATATTTGCTGTATTTCTCATATTTCTTCAGTCATGATCAAAGTTTCACTGTAATAATTTTTCATTAAAATTTTTCAATAATTGGATTAATTTTGTTGTGTATTATTTTTGACATTTTCTCCCTACTTAATTTTAATTTATTTTATTTTTTCCCTCTACTTAATTTAATGTGAATATATTTTCTTTTTTGTTTTTGGCCAGGCTGTACAGAATGTGAGATCTTAGTTCCCTGACCAGGGATCAAAGCCCTGCCCATTTCAGTGGAAGCATGGGGCCTTAATCATTACACTGCTGTTGTACTACACAGTCCTCACATGAATGTATTTTCATTTAAATAAATACTCATCACTCCATATGTACTTGTAGGCACTTAGTTTCTAGTTACAAACCCATAAGATCACACTGGACAGCTTTTCTTGGAATAAAAATAAAGTGTTGGACTAAAACTAGGAACTGCCCTGCCCCTGGGGCCCCTAGATCAGGTACTCAAGAGATTTTTACTCCCTGATAGGTAGGGTCAACACCCATGCTCAACCTTGAAGCAATTACAGAGGACGGATCTTTGCCCTTCTGCCTCCCATAAGAATATGGGAGTAAAATCTCTTGAGGGAGGAATGTAAGGGTTAGGAGGGAAAGTGGCAGGGCTCAGTTTTTGAAAAGAATTGACAGCTCAAGGACACAGCATAAACCCATCAGAATCAAATGGGTCCAAGATGGCAGACCAGACCTTGATCCTCAGTCAGCAAGCTAAATGACACACCCAGAGGCGCCATGACAGTTCCACCCCTCCCTAAAAGAGCTGGAGTAATCCTCCCACTCATCTGCATATGGAATTACCCAGCCTGTAAAAGCTAAGAACACCATGTTTTCAGGGCCACTGGCTTTGCTCTGCCATGGCCCACACTCTGTCTGTGGAGTGTACTTTCTCTGAGTATGAATAAATCCATTTCTTACCTAAAAAAAAAAAAAATAGTGTTGATGACTAAGAATTTCTAGGTGGATTCTAAGCCTCAGAATAAACAACAAGCCAAGAATCTAAGCCAACAGAGCTTCGCGAAAATATAAGGTCAACTAAAAATGCGTATTCTATACATAATTTTAGATTTTTCTAATGGAACATTAAAAAGTAAGAAGAAACAGATGAAATTAATTCAGTAATATTTTTCACTCAGTGTATAAAAAATAGTATTTCAATATGTAATTGGTATAAAATTATCAAAGTATTTTACATTCTTTTTTTTTTTTTGGCCTATTTTATTGGTCCTTCATTTATTTATCTTCAGCCATCTTTATTCTTTGGCCTGTGTGGGCCTCCCATTGCAGTAGCCTCTCCCGTTGCAGAGCTTTGACTCTGGGCACATGTGCTCCAGAGCACGGCTCACAATTAGACACACCGGTCCAGTCGCTCTGCAGCATGTGGGATCTTCCTGGGCCAGGTATCGAACCAGTGGCCCTCACACTGCAAGGCAGACTCTTTACCCACTGGACCACCAGGAAGCCCTACATTCTTTTTTTGTTCTAAGTTTTAATTTTATGTTTCTTTATTATTATTTAGGCTGTGCTGGGTCTTTGTTGCTGCCTGGGCTTTCTCTAGTTGTGATGAGTGGGGATTGTTCTTCCTTGTGAAGGCTTCTCGTTGCAGTGGCCTCTTGTTGTGGAGCATGGGTACTAGGAGGCTCTAGTAGGCAGGCAGGCTTAGTAGTTGAGGTTCAAGGGCTCTCGTGCAGGGAGTCAGTCCTTGTGGCACTTGGGCTTAGCTGCTCCATGACATGTAGGATCTTCCTGGACCAGGGCTGGAAACCCTGTTCCCTACATTGGCAGACAGACTCTTAACCACTGAACCACCACCAGGGACGTTCCTTTCCTGAGTCTCTTAAACTTTTCACCAAAAAGGCGCAATGACAGTACTCCACCCTCCCTAAAAGAGCTGGAGTAATCCTCCCACTCATCTGCATATGGAATTACCCAGCCTGTAAAAGCTAAGAACACCATGTTTTCAGGGCCACTGGCTTTGCTCTGCCATGGCCCACACTCTGTCTGTGGAGTGTACTTTCTCTGAGTATGAATAAATCCATTTCTTACCTAAAAAAAAAAAAAATAGTGTTGATGACTAAGAATTTCTAGGTGGATTCTAAGCCTCAGAATAAACAACAAGCCAAGAATCTAAGCCAACAGAGCTTCGCGAAAATATAAGGTCAACTAAAAATGCGTATTCTATACATAATTTTAGATTTTTCTAATGGAACATTAAAAAGTAAGAAGAAACAGATGAAATTAATTCAGTAATATTTTTCACTCAGTGTATAAAAAATAGTATTTCAATATGTAATTGGTATAAAATTATCAAAGTATTTTACATTCTTTTTTTTTTTTTGGCCTATTTTATTGGTCCTTCATTTATTTATCTTCAGCCATCTTTATTCTTTGGCCTGTGTGGGCCTCCCATTGCAGTAGCCTCTCCCGTTGCAGAGCTTTGACTCTGGGCACATGTGCTCCAGAGCACGGCTCACAATTAGACACACCGGTCCAGTCGCTCTGCAGCATGTGGGATCTTCCTGGGCCAGGTATCGAACCAGTGGCCCTCACACTGCAAGGCAGACTCTTTACCCACTGGACCACCAGGAAGCCCTACATTCTTTTTTTGTTCTAAGTTTTAATTTTATGTTTCTTTATTATTATTTAGGCTGTGCTGGGTCTTTGTTGCTGCCTGGGCTTTCTCTAGTTGTGATGAGTGGGGATTGTTCTTCCTTGTGAAGGCTTCTCGTTGCAGTGGCCTCTTGTTGTGGAGCATGGGTACTAGGAGGCTCTAGTAGGCAGGCAGGCTCTAGTAGTTGAGGTTCAAGGGCTCTCGTGCAGGGAGTCAGTCCTTGTGGCACTTGGGCTTAGCTGCTCCATGACATGTAGGATCTTCCTGGACCAGGGCTGGAAACCCTGTTCCCTACATTGGCAGACAGACTCTTAACCACTGAACCACCACCAGGGAAGTTCCTTTCCTAAGTCTCTTAAATACAGTGTAAATTTTACACTTACAGCACATCTTAAGACTATGTGTGTGCACGCTCAGTCATGTCTGACTCTTTGTGACCCCAGGGATTGTAGCTTACTAGGCTCCTCTGTCCAAGGAATTTTCCAGGGAAGAATACTGGGGTGGGTTGACATTTCCTTCTCCGTGGGATCTTTCTGACCCAGGGGTAAGAACCCTCCTCTCTTTCCTCTCCTGAATTGGCAGGCAGATTCTTTACCAGCTGAACCATCAGGGAAGCCCATCACAAGATTGGCCACACTTTCAGTGCTCAGTAGCCACATATAGCTAGGAACTGCTATGTTGGACAGTATAGCTAAGTGTTGTAAAGACACCTCCCAGTGTACGGCATCTACAACTGACACTTGAATGCCTTAAAAATTGCATGTGACCAACTTGCCTAATTTTAGGGGCCATGGTCAGTGCTTTTTAGAGAGGCTGTACTTAAAGTTTATTTTTCGAATTGAGTCATTTTTATTATTTCAATTGAATGTTCACACTTATTTTATGTGTAGATAGGGTTGAAATACCTCATTGTAGCCAATGAATCATTTTATTAGTCATGAAACAAACAACAAAAAAAAACCCAATTCATATGTTTTACTTTGTTTCTCAGAAATGAGAGATGTTTTAAGAATGTGTTTTCATAATATTTGCCAAAAATTTTCATCACACAATAGGCTCTTTTTTCCTCTTCCTTTTGGACAATTGTTGAGTTGATGAAGCTTTTAAGATAGGTAAGAACAGATGTGTTGATTCAGTTTGAGAAGGCAAAACAATTTTACTTGAAGAGAAGCCCTAAGGGAAATGACAGACTCCCAGGGGTGTTTGAATCCAGTTTTAGGAAGTACTGAGTTTCTAGTGAACATTGTGATTGGGTTAAGAGCCAGCAGAGTTTAGGCAAACTGATAGTCCTCCAAATGTCACAGTGCAATATTATAAGCAGCCTCCCTAACTTGACATTTCTTAAGAGAACTTACATTTTACTTATTTGCTTAAAATTTGCTACTAATGGTCCTTTAGGCCAAGGGTCCCCAACCTGCAGGATCTAATGCCTGATCATCTGAAGTGGTGCTGATTATAATAGAAATAAATTTCACAATAAATGTAATGAATCACCCCAAAACAGTGCCCCCATGCCTGCTCCATGGAAAAATTGTCTTACACAAGTCTGGTCCTGAAACTGCTGCCAAAGAGGCTGGGGACTGCTGCTTTAGGTAAATGTTAATCTCATTACTTCTATAATTTTAATGCTCCAGAACACCAACGTAGGGAAGAAAAGTGTTCTGTGAAGTTATGTAAGTACTTTATAATATGATGTGAGAAAAAAGTTATTTTCATTAAAATGTTATTGATGCTCAGTTCAGACTTGGAGGCATTAGAAATGGAATTGGAGAATACTAGGTGGAAAAGCCCGATACACCATTGAATTTGATCCCATCCGTTTGTCTCAAATATTAGAAAGCAAACTGAGAGAGGCAGATATTTCCTTGAGGTCACATGGCTATGCAGAGGTTTAGCTTTCTGACTTCCTGATGTCTGGATCAGTAGTTCTCTTTAGTATGAATTAGAGTCAACATTTACTGAGCATGTGCTATGTGCTAAGCTTTGGGCTAGATCTGGTAGATAGAGTGCCCAAAGAACTATGGATGGAGGCTTGTAACATTGTATAGGAGGTGGTAACCAAAACCATCTCCAGGAGGAGAGAAAAACAAGATGGCAAAATGGTTGTCTGAGGAAGCCTTATAAATAGCTGAGGAAAGAAGAGAAGCAAAATGTAAAGGAGAAAGGAGAAGATATACCCAACTGAATGCAGAGTTCCAGAGAACAGCAAGGAGAGACAAGAAAGCCTTCTAAAGTGAACAATGCAAAGAAATATAGGAAAACAAACAGAATGGCAAAGACTAGAGATCCCTTCAAGAAAATCGGAGACACCAAAGAAAGGATCATTTCATGTAAAGATGGGCACATTAAAGAACAGAAATGGCAAGGACCTTAAAAAAAATGGAGAAGACTAAGAATAGGTGGCAAGAATACACAGAAGAACTGTACCAAAAAAGTCTTAATGACCCAATTACCCACGATGGTGTGGTCACTCACCTAGAGGCAGACGTCCTGGAGTGTGAAGTCAGGTGGGCCTCAGGAAGCAGCACAACAAACAGAGCTAGTGGAGGCGATGGGATTCCAGCTGAGCTATTTAAAATCCCTAAAGAAGATGTCTGGGGAAATAATTCACATAAATGTAATGAATCACCCCAAAACAGTGCCCCATGCCTGCTCCATGGAAAAATTGTCTTACACAAGTCTGGTCCTGAAACTGCTGCCAAAGAGGCTGGGGACTGCTGCTTTAGGTAAATGTTAATCTCATTACTTCTATAATTTTAATGCTCCAGAACACCAACGTAGGGAAGAAAAGTGTTCTGTGAAGTTATGTAAGTACTTTATAATATGATGTGAGAAAAAAGTTATTTTCATTAAAATGTTATTGATGCTCAGTTCAGACTTGGAGGCATTAGAAATGGAATTGGAGAATACTAGGTGGAAAAGCCCGATACACCATTGAATTTGATCCCATCCGTTTGTCTCAAATATTAGAAAGCAAACTGAGAGAGGCAGATATTTCCTTGAGGTCACATGGCTATGCAGAGGTTTAGCTTTCTGACTTCCTGATGTCTGGATCAGTAGTTCTCTTTAGTATGAATTAGAGTCAACATTTACTGAGCATGTGCTATGTGCTAAGCTTTGGGCTAGATCTGGTAGATAGAGTGCCCAAAGAACTATGGATGGAGGCTTGTAACATTGTATAGGAGGTGGTAACCAAAACCATCTCCAGGAGGAGAGAAAAAAAACAAGATGGCAAAATGGTTGTCTGAGGAAGCCTTATAAATAGCTGAGGAAAGAAGAGAAGCAAAATGTAAAGGAGAAAGGAGAAGATATACCCAACTGAATGCAGAGTTCCAGAGAACAGCAAGGAGAGACAAGAAAGCCTTCTAAAGTGAACAATGCAAAGAAATATAGGAAAACAAACAGAATGGCAAAGACTAGAGATCCCTTCAAGAAAATCGGAGACACCAAAGAAAGGATCATTTCATGTAAAGATGGGCACATTAAAGAACAGAAATGGCAAGGACCTTAAAAAAAATGGAGAAGACTAAGAATAGGTGGCAAGAATACACAGAAGAACTGTACCAAAAAAGTCTTAATGACCCAATTACCCACGATGGTGTGGTCACTCACCTAGAGGCAGACGTCCTGGAGTGTGAAGTCAGGTGGGCCTCAGGAAGCAGCACAACAAACAGAGCTAGTGGAGGCGATGGGATTCCAGCTGAGCTATTTAAAATCCCTAAAGAAGATGCTATTAAATTGCTATACTCAATATGCCAACAAATCTGGAAAACTCAGCAGTGGTCTCAGGCCTGGAAAAGGCCAGTTTTCATTCCAGTCCCAAAGAAAGGCAATGTAAAAGAATGTTCAAACTACTGTGTAATTGCACTCATTTCACACGCTAGCAAAGTAATGCTCAAAATTCTTAAGATTTCAGCATGTGAACTTCCAGATGTACAAACTAGATTTAGAAAAGGCAGAGGAATCAGAGGTCAAATTGCCAACATTGGTTGAATCATAGGAAAAGCAAGGGAATTCCAGAGAAAAATCTACTTCTGCTTCATTGACTGTACTAAAGCCTTTGACTGTGGATCACAACAAACTGTGGAATATTCTTAAAGAAATTGTAATAACAGACGACCTCACCTGTCTCCTGAGAAACCTGTATGCAGGGTAAGAAGTAACAGTTAGAACCGGACATGAAACAACTGACTGGTTCCAGATCGGGAAAGCAGTACGTCAAGGCTGTATATTGTCACCCTGCTCATTTAACCTATATGCAGAGTACATTATGAAAAATGCTCGTTTGGATGAAGCACAAGATGAAATTAAGATTGAGGGGAGAAATATCAACATTCTCAGATATACAGATTATACCACCCTAATGGCAGAAAGCAAAGAGGAACTAAAGAACCTTTTGATGAGGCTGAAAGAGGAGAGTGATAAGGCTGGCTTAAAACCAACATTCAAAACAGTTAAGATCATGGTATCTGATCTCATCATCTCATGGTAAATAGATGGGGAAAAAGTGGAAACAGTGACATTTTATTTTCTTGGGCTTCCAAGACACTGAGACAGTCAATAACTGTAACCATGAAATTAAAGACACTTGCTCTTTGGAAGAAAAGCTATGACAAACATAGACAGCATATGAAAAAGCAGAGACTAAGAAAGTGGCAAGGACCTTATAAAAAAACAGAAAAAAACTGTACCAACAAAGTCTTAATGACCCAATTACCCACGATGGTGTGGTCACTCACCTAGAGGCAGACGTCCTGGAGTGTGAAGTCAGGTGGGCCTCAGGAAGCAGCACAACAAACAGAGCTAGTGGAGGCGATGGGATTCCAGCTGAGCTATTTAAAATCCCTAAAGAAGATGCTATTAAATTGCTATACTCAATATGCCAACAAATCTGGAAAACTCAGCAGTGGTCTCAGGCCTGGAAAAGGCCAGTTTTCATTCCAGTCCCAAAGAAAGGCAATGTAAAAGAATGTTCAAACTACTGTGTAATTGCACTCATTTCACACGCTAGCAAAGTAATGCTCAAAATTCTTAAGATTTCAGCATGTGAACTTCCAGATGTACAAACTAGATTTAGAAAAGGCAGAGGAATCAGAGGTCAAATTGCCAACATTGGTTGAATCGTAGGAAAAGAAAGGGGAATTCCAGAGAAAAATCTACTTCTGCTTCATTGACTGTACTAAAGCCTTTGACTGTGGATCACAACAAACTGTGGAATATTCTTAAAGAAATTGTAATAACAGACGACCTCACCTGTCTCCTGAGAAACCTGTATGCAGGGTAAGAAGTAACAGTTAGAACCGGACATGAAACAACTGACTGGTTCCAGATCGGGAAAGCAGTACGTCAAGGCTGTATATTGTCACCCTGCTCATTTAACCTATATGCAGAGTACATTATGAAAAATGCTCGTTTGGATGAAGCACAAGATGAAATTAAGATTGAGGGGAGAAATATCAACATTCTCAGATATACAGATTATACCACCCTAATGGCAGAAAGCAAAGAGGAACTAAAGAACCTTTTGATGAGGCTGAAAGAGGAGAGTGATAAGGCTGGCTTAAAACCAACATTCAAAACAGTTAAGATCATGGTATCTGATCTCATCATCTCATGGTAAATAGATGGGGAAAAAGTGGAAACAGTGACATTTTATTTTCTTGGGCTTCCAAGACACTGAGACAGTCAATAACTGTAACCATGAAATTAAAGACACTTGCTCTTTGGAAGAAAAGCTATGACAAACATAGACAGCATATGAAAAAGCAGAGACAGCACTTTTCTCACAAAGGTCCGAATAGTCAAAGCTATGATTTTCCAGTAGTCATGTATGGATGTGACAGAAGGCTGAGGGCCAAATAATTGATGCTTTGGAATTGTGAGGCTGGAGAAAACTCTTCAGAGGTCCCTTGGAGAGAAAAGATCAGAACAGTCAATCCTAAAGAAAATCTACCCTGCATATTCATTGGAAGGATTGATGCTGAAGCTGAAGCTCCAATACTTTGGCCACCTGATGCGAAGAGCATCAGGTGGAAAAGACCCTGATACTTGGAAAGATTGAGGGCAGGTGACAGATTAGATGAGATGGTTGGATGGCATCACTGACTCAATGGACATGAGTTTAAGCAAACCCCGGGAGATAGTGAAGGTCAGGGAAGCATAGTATGCTCCAGTTCATGGGGTCACAAAGAGCTGGACAAAACTTAAGCGACTGAACAACAACAGTCTATGAGCTCAGTGCTTTTAATAAATGGCAACAATTCATAGAATCCTTTCAGTGTAAAATATTACAAATTGAAAAGAAAAGAAAATCATCATTCGTCCTTTGATATTTTTCTTGAAACTTCATTTACATTCTTTAACAGAAGTTGCTGATGCACAAACCATTCTGCACTTTAGAGTCTGCCAGACTCCTGATATCCTCCACTGGGCTGTGTTTTGACATCTATTCACAACTCAAGTTCAATATATTTCTATGAAGGATGCAGAGAGGTTTGGAGAGCACAGCTTTTTAAAAATTTATTTTTAAAATTTTATTAGAGTACAACTGATTTACAATGCTGTGTTAATTTCAGGTGTATGGCAAAGTGATTAAATTATACATAAATATATACTCATTCTTTCTAAGATTCTTTTCTCATATAGGTTATCACAGAGTATTGAGGGGAAAGCAGCTTTCCTTCTCTTTTCATTCCTTAATTGTTCACTAATGATTTCTTTCCTCTCTTTCTTCCTTTTTTCCCCCTCCCTTCCTTCCCTCTCATTGTTCCCTCCTGCGTCTTGTTTCCTTCCGTCGTTCTATTGTATTATAGAAAGTGAGGTGTTAAAGATATTTTCTGTCAAGATTCCAAGATTTCTGATTTATCTTGGATGTGTAGAATATTGAAAATACAAGGACCCTAAGGGATGATCAGAAGGGAAGTAGAGGCCGAGACAGGTAGAGGATTTTATCTGAGATCAATTAAGTTAAATCGTACCAAGGTCAGAAAGCTACTACATGACATGTGTGCTCAGTTATGTCCAGCTCTTTGCAACCCCAGGGACTGTAGTCCACCAAGCTCCTCTGTCCATGAAGAATTTCCAGGCAAGAATACTAGAGTGGGTTGATATTTCCTACTTCAGGAGATCTCCCTGACCCAGGAATCGAACCTGCGTCTTCTGTGTCTCCTGCATTAGTGAGTGGATTCTTTACCACTGAGCCACTGGGAAGCCCAAGCTGCTACACCACAGGAGTCCAGTCAACCCCAACTTGGAAAGCTGTCAGAAGAGGAATGACCATGTCTGCTTGGCTTGGAGGTGGGAGGACATCCTTTTTTAATGACTTAGTTCAATCTCAAATCAGCAAAGTTTTCCCTTTCCCTTGAAGGACGCCAGGCTCCCTCATTAGGAACCTCAGAATGAAAAGAAAATCTCTAATCATACCCAGCACTTCAAAAACCCTGGAGATGAAAGTCAGGTAGCCAATAGGATGTAGAGACAGAAGGAGAGTTAGGGTTTGGAAATACAGGACTTTTATTAATCTGTGCCTTAAAGCTCTTTAAATCACTTGATTGTGGAAGAAAACCAACACATCAAGAAGACTTCAGCTTCCCTGTTGGTACAGTAGATAGGAATCTGCCTGCCAATTCAGAGGACCTGGGTTTGATCCCAGGTCCAGGAATATTCAACATGCCGCTGAAAAACAAAGCCTGTGTGCCACAACTGCCAAAGTCCTTGTGCCTAGAGCCTGTGCTCCACAACAAGAGAAGCCACCACAATGAGATGCCCACATAGCACAACTGGTCCCTGCTCGGTGTTAAAGATCCCATTCTTTTCTGTTTTTCTCTTTCTTCCTTTTTTCCCCTCCCTTCCTTCCCTCTCATTGTTCCCTCCTGCGTCTTGTTTCCTTCCGTCGTTCTATTGTATTATAGAAAGTGAGGTGTTAAAGATATTTTCTGTCAAGATTCCAAGATTTCTGATTTATCTTGGATGTGTAGAATATTGAAAATACAAGGACCCTAAGGGATGATCAGAAGGGAAGTAGAGGCCGAGACAGGTAGAGGATTTTATCTGAGATCAATTAAGTTAAATCGTACCAAGGTCAGAAAGCTACTACATGACATGTGTGCTCAGTTATGTCCAGCTCTTTGCAACCCCAGGGACTGTAGTCCACCAAGCTCCTCTGTCCATGAAGAAGTTTCCAGGCAAGAATACTAGAGTGGGTTGATATTTCCTACTTCAGGAGATCTCCCTGACCCAGGAATCGAACCTGCGTCTTCTGTGTCTCCTGCATTAGTGAGTGGATTCTTTACCACTGAGCCACTGGGAAGCCCAAGCTGCTACACCACAGGAGTCCAGTCAACCCCAACTTGGAAAGCTGTCAGAAGAGGAATGACCATGTCTGCTTGGCTTGGAGGTGGGAGGACATCCTTTTTTAATGACTTAGTTCAATCTCAAATCAGCAAAGTTTTCCCTTTCCCTTGAAGGACGCCAGGCTCCCTCATTAGGAACCTCAGAATGAAAAGAAAATCTCTAATCATACCCAGCACTTCAAAAACCCTGGAGATGAAAGTCAGGTAGCCAATAGGATGTAGAGACAGAAGGAGAGTTAGGGTTTGGAAATACAGGACTTTTATTAATCTGTGCCTTAAAGCTCTTTAAATCACTTGATTGTGGAAGAAAACCAACACATCAAGAAGACTTCAGCTTCCCTGTTGGTACAGTAGATAGGAATCTGCCTGCCAATTCAGAGGACCTGGGTTTGATCCCAGGTCCAGGAATATTCAACATGCCGCTGAAAAACAAAGCCTGTGTGCCACAACTGCCAAAGTCCTTGTGCCTAGAGCCTGTGCTCCACAACAAGAGAAGCCACCACAATGAGATGCCCACATAGCACAACTGGTCCCTGCTCTCTGCAGTTAGAAAAAGTCCATGAGTAGCAACAAAGACCCAGCCCAACCAAAAATAAAACAGTTAATTTAAAAAAAAAAAAAAAGACTTCAAGAGGGAAAACTTGAAACTGTTTTTACATTTTGGAAGCCCAGGATTCCAGATCCAGCATCCTCAGTGACAGGCTGGTGAGGTTCTCAGCAGGGTACAATGGCATTCTCATTCCAGGACTTCAACAAAGCAATCTCCAAAATCAGTTTCTAAATGTTAGCCTCTTCCTTTGTAAAACAGAGCAGACTGGTCCACATGACTGTCAAGGTCTTATCTATATGTAAGAACTCTGTGACTCTACAGTCATATTAAAATCATAAGAAAAGCAACAGGTGATGATGCAATAGCTTGTTAATATTTTTATCGTCTTGATTTTTTTCTCCTCCCACTTTGTGACTTGTTAAACAGCATGAACTTGAGGGAACTAGCTTTAATGCCCCAAAGTGCTTGTAAGAATTTTATCTTGTGATTTTTTTCCCCCAAAGGATGTTAGGGCTGCTAAATTTTCTTTGAGATCCTTGCCTACAGAATGATCTAGAAGCAGACCACTCTTACAGGCCAGCAGTGCTACTGAGTGTACCTGAATATGCTCAGAAGAAAGGCAAACTTCTTCATGTGACCTTCAATGCCCCATGTAATCTGGATCTTCTTTACTTTCTAGAGTTGTAGCACACACTCACTCTCTTATTTAATTTATTCTAGACACAAAGGCCTTCCCCTAGTTCTCCAAAGGCATCAACCTCTTTCCCAGCTCAGGAAGGCTGTTTGCTTCCAGCCCTCATATAGGCTATTTTCTCTACTGGAACTCTTTCCTTCACTCTTGGTCTGCTTGAATGATTCAAAACTAGATATCCCATCACCAAGGAGGTCTGTGATGACCACTTCATCTGAACTGAAATCAGGCTGCCTTGTCTGTTTTTTCTTCAGAGCACTCAGTATAATTTTGACTTGGGTATAGTTGTGTGTTTTCTTCAATATCTGCCTCCCTAACTAGACTGGAAAGTCCTTGGAGGCAAGATCTATCTGACATCCAAGTGCTAACCAGGTCTGACCCTGCTTAGCTTCTGAGATCAAACGAGACTGGGCTCGTTCTGGGTGGTATGGCCGTAGACAGGGTCTTATCTTGTTTTCGTTGTTGTTGTTCACTGTTGTATTCTCTTGCACCTGGTAGGCACTTAATAAATACTTGCAAAATTAGTGAATGAAAGAATGCATTCACAGAAAATTCCCAGCACCGTCAGCTTTTTCTGATTGTTTGTATATGACACAACACTATGAGAACACTTAGCAAAACTGTCACTTTGACCTTGTTTTGGCGTTGTGGAACTAGCTATTGGTCCTTCTACGTTGGCAACTGTTCCAATGTGTGTTTATTCAAGCTGAATCGGCCTCTTTAATGACTCAGTGGGAACACCATCCAGCCAGTTAATGCAACCTCAATCCTCTCAATCTGAGTTCTTGCTAAATTGCAGGGAAGGTTTCCTGGCCAAGAAAATACATGGACCTTCGAGTTTGAACTAAAGTATTCTGAAAAAAGAAAATCAAATGAATTTCAAGTGATTGATTTTTGACCTAGGAAGAAAAGTCAGAATTAAGTCATATATGGAATTACTACACAGTCACCTGACTGCAGTCAGTTTTGCTTACATGTTGCTGGGACCACATGAAAAAGGGGTTATTTATTAAGAACCGACTAGTTCCTTTAAAATTCTGTAGCAATCATGCCTCTCTCTCTTTTTTTCTTCTAGTCCATGGAAAGTGTTATCTCAGGCAGCTTTGTGCAGGAAGTTGGGTTTATCACTTCCTCACAGTTGCAGTTTGACTAGGACTTAACTACATGCTATCAGATTACATCAAAATGTAGGCCTTTGTGTGTTTAACTCATCAAAGGAGTGGACCCTCAGGACTTGATATCACTTCACTGCATATGCAGCCGTGTAGCAAAACAAAGTCTATCTAACAGGACAGAACTATTTCTGTTGTGTGGCAGCTCCACTAGCTCGAGCTTGCAGAAATGGTTGAGTTTCAGGTGTCTGCAGGGTTTCACTTCTTGTTTTTATATTTATCTCTTTTTAGAATTGCAGTCATTTGCCTGGTTGTATGCAAGGAAGGAAAACCCAAAATATTACCTACCAGGGAGGACAAGATAGCTCCCCATTCAGCAGAGGCATCTTACCATCTCGATTTTCACTTGAGTTCTTAAATCGTGACCTTCATTGTCTGGGCTTTGGTGGGGCCATACTGGGAGTTTGAATTCTGTCTCCTCCACTTCCTGGTTGTGCATTCTCTGGCAAGTTTCTCTGGGCCTTGGTTTCCCCATCTGAAAAATGCAGGTAATAGTAGCTCCTTCCTCATAGCCTTTTGGCTTGGAATAAATGGCCTCATTTAAATAGTATGCGAAAGGTACTCGTAGAGCATGTCCCCGTGGAAGGATATGCATATTTAAAGGAGCACACCATGCCCTGCAGAGTGGCTGTGCCAGAGCAGTCCCAGGCTGGCTCAAGTTTCTCAGGCCATACTTCCACCTTCAGGGCCTCATTGCTATTTTCTTCTCCGTGGAGTTCCCTCTTCTCTGTGGTGGGCTGGCTGCCAGATGCTGCCTCTATTGGCGGCCACAGGAAGCCAATGCAACTGTGAAGTAATACTTCTGCCCCAGAGCTGGCTCCGCCCTGTTGACCAAGGTTTTTTAGATCTGCTCTGCCAACTCCTTTTAATGCCTTGCCTAAAAAGGGCTTCTCACCCAGCTCTGCTGCGCTGAGAAATGGCTGACTGCCTCCAAGGCTCCGGATAAGCAGCTTTCGGGGGATAGAAATGATGAAGTGAACTTCTTTCCCCCAGCTCATTGGTTAATAAAATTGGGGGTACCATTTTGCAGTCACTCTTCAAGATGATGCTCATTTACCAAAATCAAATGTCAAAGGAAGAGAGACAGGACTTGATTCAGTAAAATCTCTCCAAGCCAGTGGAATATAATGAGGCACTCTTAAAATTATTTGCATCAAGGCGGTATGCAAATTTTCACAGGTCTATGACCGGAAAGAAATTGTTACACCTAAAAAACTGTATACTTTAAGAAAGTAAGTGGTTTTCTTTTAACAAATCTGAAATCATTTAAAATAGGAGATTGAAACAGGGCTAAGGCTTTATTGCTGCTTCACACTCTGGTTATTCACAGATGGCTCCCTAGCTTCATCACTTCCTCCCTTCTGGCTCCAGAGGCAGCAAGATGCCCAGTGAGCCACGTTTTGCCTCAGTTTTAGAGGATCACTTCAGAGCCACCAGGGTGACTGGCTTTGGGTAGCGGTTCAGAGGTGTCAGAGGTTCCTATCCAGTGGATTTTGCCTCTGTGTCTGGGCCCTTGGGTGACTTTGGCTTTGTGTCTTTGGCTGTGTCTTTAGCTCTTGTCTCTGGATGTGTCTCTCAGAACTCCCCTTAGTGGCCACTGGGCTAGTTCCACTTCATCTTCAAGCCCTCCACAGGAGACCGTTTCCCAGGCTGGATCCAGCATCTTGGGCTCCCCTTTAATTAGGAAGAGAGTTTGGACATTTGGCTACAGCCCTCTTAGAATAGATTCCTAGGCGGTGCCAGTAATCAAGAATCCGCCTGCCAATGCGGGAGACACAGGAGACCTGGGTTCCGCCTCTGGGTTGGGAAAATCCCCTGGAGGAGGAAATGACATCCCACTCCAGTATTCTTGTCTAGAGAATCCCCTGGCTAGAGGAGCGAGCTACAGTCCATGGAGTTGCAAAGAGTCAGACACGACTGAACGCGCACGCCTGTTCCTGTTCTTCTTAGGAGAATTGTGAATGCCAAATGATGACCAGTCCCTTCTGTGGATTGGTAAGATTAAAAATAAAAATTTTTCTCTTTACAAGAGCAGAAAATTCACATGTACACATCCCATATGAACACAGAAATGTATACAGTTTGAAACTAAAGGCCCTCATATCAACCTCTTAGTAATAATTCTTTGTTATATACTGTTCCAGATTTATTTTAGTGGATATTGGGAGTATTTTACTTGAAAGAAGAGAGGGAGAATGGAATGCCTCCTATTCTACAGAAACTTGCATGTTTTCCTCAACAGTATATGTTGGATAGACTTAAATGTCAGTATACACTGATTTACCCCTTCATTTTATATGACCGTGGCTATTTCATAGTGGAGTGTACAATGATTCTTTACTCAATTTCTTACTAATGGACTTTAGACTATTTTAGAGCTTTTTTTTGTCCTAACAAACAATGCAGTACTTACTGAACATCTCTGTGCAAACATCTATGTGTTCCTGCATGAGGATTTCTGTAGAATTGCTGGGTTAAAGGGCACGCACATTTTAAATTTGAATAAACATTGCTAAATTGTGTACCAGTGTACTAGTTTGCAATCCTCTCAAAACTCCGAGAAGTCTTGTTCCTCAAATACTTATCAACTGTAGTGTTACCAAATCTTATAAATCTGACAGGCAAGAAACATCTTGTTTTCATTTGTGTTTCTTTTACTATTAGAAAAGTTGAACATCTTATTTATTTATTTATTTATGGCTATTCTGGGTTTTCACTGCTGTCACAGGCTCTTCTCTAGATGCAGGGAATGGGGTCTGTTCTCTAGTTGAGGTGAGCAGGCTTCATGTTCCAGTGACTTCTCTTGTTGTCAGGCTTCAGGGATTGCGGCACATGGGCTCAACAGTTGTGGCTCCAAGGCTCTAGAGCACAGATTCAGTAGTTGTGACTCACAGATTTAGTTTCTCTGCAGCATGTGGGATCTTCCTGGATCAGGGATCGAACCCATGTCCTCCGCTTTGGCAAGTGAACTCTTTACCACTAAGCTACCAGGGAAACCTCAAAAAATTGAACATCTTTTAGGATGTTTACTAGCTATCCGTACTTCCTCTTCTGTGAGTTTTCTGTTTGTAGTCTTTTCCCAGCTACCTGTTGAGATGTCTTTTTCTCATTGACCTGTGCATCAGTTTAGATGTTTTGGGCTGTAATTACAGAAGGCTTATTAAAATGTGGCTGGTGTTTATTGTTTACTGTATTCCATCACGTGATGTCTGGAGGCAGGGTCTTCCAGAGTTGGGCAGTGGCTGAGCAGTCTTGGGGACAGACTTTTCCTGCTATCTTTTTACTTGTCCTCTTGTGGTTTTAAGGTTGCTGCCATCGTTCCAGTCCCCACATTCTAGACAACTATCTCCAAAGCCCCTAAAAAGCTCCCTGCCCAAGATTCTCACAGTTCTTTAATCATGGAAGAAAACTCTTCTTAGCAGCTTGTCTGCAGACATCTCCCTAGACACAGGCCCCACTGGCCTGGATTGGATCCCATGTCCCTTTCTAGGCTGAGATGCCAAAGTGTCTGTTATTTTAATGAGTTTTTCCCCCATTATTCTCTATATTGTCTCCTGAACAAACAATGAGACATCTCTGTGCAAACATCTATGTGTTCCTGCATGAGGATTTCTGTAAAGCGGAACACGCACATTTTAAATTTGAATAAACATTGCTAAATTGTGTACCAGTGTACTAGTTTGCAATCCTCTCAAAACTCCGAGAAGTCTTGTTCCTCAAATACTTATCAACTGTAGTGTTACCAAATCTTATAAATCTGACAGGCAAGAAACATCTTGTTTTCATTTGTGTTTCTTTTACTATTAGAAAAGTTGAACATCTTATTTATTTATTTATTTATGGCTATTCTGGGTTTTCACTGCTGTCACAGGCTCTTCTCTAGATGCAGGGAATGGGGTCTGTTCTCTAGTTGAGGTGAGCAGGCTTCATGTTCCAGTGACTTCTCTTGTTGTCAGGCTTCAGGGATTGCGGCACATGGGCTCAACAGTTGTGGCTCCAAGGCTCTAGAGCACAGATTCAGTAGTTGTGACTCACAGATTTAGTTTCTCTGCAGCATGTGGGATCTTCCTGGATCAGGGATCGAACCCATGTCCTCCGCTTTGGCAAGTGAACTCTTTACCACTAAGCTACCAGGGAAACCTCAAAAAATTGAACATCTTTTAGGATGTTTACTAGCTATCCGTACTTCCTCTTCTGTGAGTTTTCTGTTTGTAGTCTTTTCCCAGCTACCTGTTGAGATGTCTTTTTCTCATTGACCTGTGCATCAGTTTAGATGTTTTGGGCTGTAATTACAGAAGGCTTATTAAAATGTGGCTGGTGTTTATTGTTTACTGTATTCCATCACGTGATGTCTGGAGGCAGGGTCTTCCAGAGTTGGGCAGTGGCTGAGCAGTCTTGGGGACAGACTTTTCCTGCTATCTTGTACTTGTCCTCTTGTGGTTTTAAGGTTGCTGCCATCGTTCCAGTCCCCACATTCTAGACAACTATCTCCAAAGCCCCTAAAAAGCTCCCTGCCCAAGATTCTCACAGTTCTTTAATCATGGAAGAAAACTCTTCTTAGCAGCTTGTCTGCAGACATCTCCCTAGACACAGGCCCCACTGGCCTGGATTGGATCCCATGTCCCTTTCTAGGCTGAGATGCCAAAGTGTCTGTTATTTTAATGAGTTTTTCCCCCATTATTCTCTATATTGTCTCCTGAACTAGTTGGAACAGTCAAGCACAACTTTATTAAAATAGAAAAATTCAAATCAGGGCTTGATTTCCCAGGTGGTACTAGTGGTTAAGAATCGGCCTGCCAGTGCAGGAAACATAAGAGACTGGCGTTTGACCCCAGGGTCAGGAAGATCCCTTGGAGAAGAGAATGGCTACCAACTCCAGTACTCTTGCCTGGAGAATCTCATGGACACAGGAGTTTGGCAGGCTATAATCCACGGGGTTTAAAAGAGTTGCACACTACTGAAGTGACTTAGCATAGCAGAGCACTATACTTGAAATATAAGATTGTCCTTGGCATGGAAGGCTGTAACTTTGAAGCCTCAGTGTGTGACTTGAATATGGGCAGTCTAGCTCCTTAATATCTAGCCACTCTTAGTAAGTCATAATGCCATCAGCCCAACCCCCAGTAACTCCATGACTTTCTCCTCTGGGCAGCCAGAGATAGTGGAACCACATCCAGTCTGTGTAACCACTGTTAGTCCAGCTGGGATCTGCTGGCAGAATGTCTGCATGTCCTCAAATGAGATGAAGGAGGTTGGTTTCTTTGGGTGATTGTAATAATACCTACCTGTTTCTTTATTTTAAAAATATTTATTGAAATATAGTTGATTTACAGTATTAGTTTTAAGTGTTCAGCATAATGATTCAGATATACACATATAAGTGTATTCTTTTTCAGATTCTTTTCCACTATAGGTTATTACAAGATACTGAGTATAGTTCCCTGTTATATACAGGAGTTCCTCAGTGGTTATCTATTTTATGTATAGTAGTGTGTATATTTTAATCCCAGACTCCTAATTTACCCCTTCCCACTTTCCCTTTCAGTAACTCTGTTTGTTTTCTATGTCTCTGAGCCTATTTTTGTTTTGCAAATAGGCTCATTTGTATTATTCTCTTAGATTTCATATCATATGATATCTGTCTTTGTCTGACTTACTCCACCTACTATGATGATCTCTAGATCCATCCTTGTGGCTGCAGATGACATTATTTCATTTCTATGACTAAGTAATATTTCATTGTATATATATACCACATCTTCCTTATCCATTCATTTGTCAGTGGACATTTAAGTTGATTCCATGTTTTGGCTATTGTAAATACTGGTACTATGAACACTGTGGTACATGTATCTTTTGGATCTGTTGTTTTCTCCAGATATATGCTGAGGAGTGGGATCACTGAATCTTATAATATTGATACCTATACCAGGTCAGGCTAGAATGGCTACCAACTCCAGTACTCTTGCCTGGAGAATCTCATGGACACAGGAGTTTGGCAGGCTGCAATCCACGGGTTTAAAGAGTTGCACACTACTGAAGTGACTTAGCATAGCAGAGCACTATACTTGAAATATAAGATTGTCCTTGGCATGGAAGGCTGTAACTTTGAAGCCTCAGTGTGTGACTTGAATATGGGCAGTCTAGCTCCTTAATATCTAGCCACTCTTAGTAAGTCATAATGCCATCAGCCCAACCCCCAGTAACTCCATGACTTTCTCCTCTGGGCAGCCAGAGATAGTGGAACCACATCCAGTCTGTGTAACCACTGTTAGTCCAGCTGGGATCTGCTGGCAGAATGTCTGCATGTCCTCAAATGAGATGAAGGAGGTTGGTTTCTTTGGGTGATTGTAATAATACCTACCTGTTTCTTTATTTTAAAAATATTTATTGAAATATAGTTGATTTACAGTATTAGTTTTAAGTGTTCAGCATAATGATTCAGATATACACATATAAGTGTATTCTTTTTCAGATTCTTTTCCACTATAGGTTATTACAAGATACTGAGTATAGTTCCCTGTTATATACAGGAGTTCCTCAGTGGTTATCTATTTTATGTATAGTAGTGTGTATATTTTAATCCCAGACTCCTAATTTACCCCTTCCCACTTTCCCTTTCAGTAACTCTGTTTGTTTTCTATGTCTCTGAGCCTATTTTTGTTTTGCAAATAGGCTCATTTGTATTATTTCTCTTAGATTTCATATCATATGATATCTGTCTTTGTCTGACTTACTCCACCTACTATGATGATCTCTAGATCCATCCTTGTGGCTGCAGATGACATTATTTCATTTCTATGACTAAGTAATATTTCATTGTATATATATACCACATCTTCCTTATCCATTCATTTGTCAGTGGACATTTAAGTTGATTCCATGTTTTGGCTATTGTAAATACTGGTACTATGAACACTGTGGTACATGTATCTTTTGGATCTGTTGTTTTCTCCAGATATATGCTGAGGAGTGGGATCACTGAATCTTATAATATTGATACCTATACTGTTGTTTTAAATTTTGGCCTCTTTTAGTTTTTTTATTTACTTTATTTTCATCCAGCTTTATTCTTGCCTGTGGGCCTGTGTGGGCCTCCCATTGCAGTGGCCTCTCGTGTTGCAGAGCACTGGCTCTGGGCACATGCACTCCAGAGCACTGGCTTGTAATTGGACACACCAGTCCAGCTGATCCGCGGCACGTGGGATCTTTCTGAGCCAGGGATCTAATCGATGCCCCTTGCACTGCAAAGTGGACTCTTTACTCACTGGACCACCATGGAAGCCCAATACCTATACTTTTAAATGTGGGCTTCCCAGGTGGCTCAGTGGTAAAGAATCTGCCTGTCAATACAGGAGATGTGGGTTCAGTCCCTGGGCCAGGAATATCCCCTGAAGAAGGAAATGGCAACCTACTTCAGTATTCTTACCTGGAAAATCCCATGGACAGAGTAGCCAGGTGGGCCACCAGACCATGGGATTGCAAGATCCGGACATGACTTGTTGTCTGGTTAGTGACTAGACAATAACAACAACAACACTTTAAAATGAATGTTGATTCCTGACTGAAGGGATCAGAACTATAATCCTATCTAAGCATTGTGGGATAGGAGTCTCCCCTTTTTCCTATTGGGTCTCAAGAGAATGGGAGTTAACAGTTACATTACTTATTGGAGTCAGTGATCTCAGAGGAAAGAGATACCTGATCTTAGTTATGCTTTATAACTTTATCAGACTAAGAGACCTCCTCAGTTTCACCTTTCCTATTCCCAGAGTCTCAGTGGCATCTTCTAGGTACCAAGGCACTGGATTTTCATAAACCTAGGGCTATAGACAACTTCCCTGGCAGTCCAGTAGTTAAGATTCTTGTACTTCCACTGCAGGAGGCATAAGTTTGATTCCTGGTTGGGGGATAAAGATCCAGTGTGCTGTGTGGTGTGGCCAAAAAAAAAGAGGCTATGGTTGTAGGAAGGTGAGTTGTAGAATCAAGCTGATCTTCAATCTATCCCCCTTAATCTATTCTAATTTTCTCTAACTCAGCAACCCCCAAATGAAAGTGCAAACAAATATCCCCTCTTCTTACCTCCTTCCCCTATTCCTTACCTCATAACTACACAACCGTTACAGTAATATCTAAGCTAAGTGTTTGTTAAGCTAAATAAAGTATTTGCTTAGGTTTTCAAACACAGGAAATCCTGGACAACTATTTTATCTGTAATTATTTTGGTTTTGGATGTTATCAGCATGGTAAATAAAACTTTTTCATTTCCAATTTTTTGTTGCTCATATATAGAAATACAATTGACTCATATATTGACTTTGTATCCTGAGACTTGGCATTCATTTTCCTGCCTTTTTTTTTTTTTTTTAAGGATTCCTAAGACTTCCCAGCTGATATGTGCATGCTCTCTGTGAAGAGGTAGTTTTGCTTCTTCCACGGAAAGGCTCCAGGAGAATGTAGCCCCACAGACAACCAGCTAGATGAGCAGATGCATGGTTTAACTTTGGAATCTGCTTACCCCATGATTGGACTGGCTCGAGCAATGGAAAGCCCCTCTGATCATATGCAGTGGTCTTTTCTAGCTCTTTGATTCTGTGCATGCTGTTTGATCTATCTCTTCCCTCTATCTGAGCCTATCTTTCCTTATTTGATGAGTTTGATTTGAAAAATGGTTCACTTAGAGCTTTTAGTGTTTATTTCTTTATTTTTTTTAATAAAAAAAATTTTTTTTTTTAATTTATCTTTTGGAGGGTGGGGTGGGGAGGGAGGGGAATGGGCGGGCCACTTCTATTGGTCTTTCAATTCTCTATTTTCATCCGTCTTTGTTCTTTGGCTCCTGTGGGCCTCCCATCGCGGTGGCCTCTGTTGTCACAGAGCACCGGCTCTGGGTGCATGCGCTCCAGCGCTCCAGTTCGGTAATTGCACACATTGGTCCAGCCACTCCGCGGCACGTGGGATCTTCCCAGGCCAGGGATCGAACCGGCGCTCCTTGCACTGCAAGGCGGTGTCTTTATCCACTGGACCACTAGGGGAAACCCGATTTCTAAAACATTTTTCTTATCACTAATGGACACATCTGCCATTCCTATCACAGTAACCAATTTTCAAGCTGATCTTCAATCTATCCCCCTTAATCTATTCTAATTTTCTCTAACTCAGCAACCCCCAAATGAAAGTGCAAACAAATATCCCCTCTTCTTACCTCCTTCCCCTATTCCTTACCTCATAACTACACAACCGTTACAGTAATATCTAAGCTAAGTGTTTGTTAAGCTAAATAAAGTATTTGCTTAGGTTTTCAAACACAGGAAATCCTGGACAACTATTTTATCTGTAATTATTTTGGTTTTGGATGTTATCAGCATGGTAAATAAAACTTTTTCATTTCCAATTTTTTGTTGCTCATATATAGAAATACAATTGACTCATATATTGACTTTGTATCCTGAGACTTGGCATTCATTTTCCTGCCTTTTTTTTTTTTTTTTAAGGATTCCTAAGACTTCCCAGCTGATATGTGCATGCTCTCTGTGAAGAGGTAGTTTTGCTTCTTCCACGGAAAGGCTCCAGGAGAATGTAGCCCCACAGACAACCAGCTAGATGAGCAGATGCATGGTTTAACTTTGGAATCTGCTTACCCCATGATTGGACTGGCTCGAGCAATGGAAAGCCCCTCTGATCATATGCAGTGGTCTTTTCTAGCTCTTTGATTCTGTGCATGCTGTTTGATCTATCTCTTCCCTCTATCTGAGCCTATCTTTCCTTATTTGATGAGTTTGATTTGAAAAATGGTTCACTTAGAGCTTTTAGTGTTTATTTCTTTATTTTTTTTAATAAAAAAAATTTTTTTTTTTAATTTATCTTTTGGAGGGTGGGGTGGGGAGGGAGGGGAATGGGCGGGCCACTTCTATTGGTCTTTCAATTCTCTATTTTCATCCGTCTTTGTTCTTTGGCTCCTGTGGGCCTCCCATCACGGTGGCCTCTGTTGTCGCAGAGCACCCGCTCTGGGCGCATGTGCTCCAGCGCTCCAGTTCGGTAATTGCACACATTGGTCCAGCCACTCCGCGGCACGTGGGATCTTCCCAGGCCAGGGATCGAACCGGCGCTCCTTGCACTGCAAGGCGGTGTCTTTATCCACTGGACCACTAGGGGAAACCCGATTTCTAAAACATTTTTCTTATCACTAATGGACACATCTGCCATTCCTATCACAGTAACCACTTTCCCTTTTCCATTTCTGTCTTTGGTTCCCTATGAAACCATGCAATTAGCTCCTTCATACTCACCAACCATTTTGTCCACTCATTTTTGCCAAGTGACTTCCCTGATTTTTGTCAAGTGACTGTTTAACAGCAAGTAGTCTATGTCCTTCCCGAATAAGGGACTGGGACTTGTTTGGCTCCCACTTCCCAAAACTTTAAATTTCCTTTATCAACCAACTTCTTATGCTGGGAAAACCACAGTTGGTCTCTACTGCTTCCTGACAGTCTCAACTTCTTGAGATTGCTTGGTAATACCTTTGATGCCTTATCTTAGTGACTTGTACACTTGCTTTGCTTAAATATTGTATCCTCCAAATCTCATTTATTCTTTCAGTTGATTCTTATGATTTTTACTTATCTCTCCAGAGTTTATTTCTTTTTTTTGATTGTCTCCTTTCTTTGTTAAAATGAAAGTATGGTAATATCTAATCAGTAATATCTAGTACAATAATTTTTAGACTTCCTTTGTGGAAATATAGGTATAAGATTCTTTAAATTCAGAGGAACTTGGTGTTTAGCAGATTATGATGGAAGAATACAGTTTGTCATATCTGTATAAAAGATCAGGATGGAAACTGGCCCAAGGAAGGTTCACTCTCAAGCACAGGAATAATCCTGTATTTTTATTGATTGTTCCCTTGTTATTCTTCTTTCTGGTTTGCTTTTGCATTTCCTTGCCTCCAGCACCAGGTCATTTTCCTTGAGTCCTTTTTCTTTTTGTAAGACAGCATGAGTGGGGCGGGCGGCGCAGTGGGGATCCCCGGGCGGCCGCAGGCCCCTGACTCGGCTCCGTGCGGCGACACGGACCGGATGGCCAGTTCCATGAAGCAGGTCCCAAACCCCCTGCCAAAGGTGCTGAGCTGGCGTGGGGTCGGCGCGGGTATGGAGGCGGCGGAGCGGGAGAGCTTCGAGCGGACTCAGGTCCGATTTGACTGGTTTCTAAAGTCCAGAACTGCCATGGAGCTCCAGAGGAGGTGTAGCACTTTAATTACCTTGATTGAAAGAGAAAATATGGAACTAGAAGAAAGGAGAAGGCAGAGAAAAAGAATGGAGGACCAAAACCTTCAACACAGAAACATAAAGTGGATGGAGCACCTGATGGCTGAGGAAGAAACAAGAAACTGAAACTATGAGTACAGATTTGTTTCATAATCACTAACTTTAAACCAGTAGTTGTTTAATTTATGGGTCTTCATAAGATGTACTGTACAGTGCTCAACTGTTATGTTATTCAATGACATCAGGCTCATCTGTTTACCAAGCTAAAAGCATAGTAGGTAATTTCACCTTTTTAAATGCAACAGCTGTGCTGAAATTTTTTTATCATTAACACTTGAAGTAATAGAATAGGCTTCATTTATTAAAAAAATAAATGCTGTTGGTACATACCAATAGCATTCACTTAAAAAAAAAAAAAAAGACATTATGAGTAAGTGGAAGGAAAACAGACTTTGACGTATAAATAGACCTGAGTTTCAACACCACACTGCCCACCACTAGTTGTGGGTCTTTGGGCTTGTTATTTATCCTTTCTGAGCTTCAATTTCTTCTTCTAAGGATTGGCTTTGAAAACATAAACATATTTCTAAGACAACCAGTATAATATCTGGTCCATGGAAGATACTCAACACGTGTTCTGATAATTAAGGGAACAATTATTAAGGGAATTAATAGAATAATTAGTAATTATTAATAATTAAGGAAAAGAAAGGAATAATTCTGTGATTATTATCTTCACACCTCCAGCTTTTCCTCCTCCCCCACTGCTCCTGTAATCTCTTGCTAGCCATGATGAGGCATGGATGATCTCTACATTGATGATCTTTGAAAGTAGTGGCTTACTTCTTTCCTCTTAATATTAGGTCAACAATGTGATTTATCTCCCAAAAACGGTTTGTGCAGTCTTAGTCTGAATAACAAGGGAATGCGTGTAAATTGAATGTGTCCAGAGTCATCATGTTAATGAACCTAAGTGGATTTTAGAGACCAGCCGTTTTAACTCTTCTTACTTGACAGATAGTTAACTAAGTAATATAGCATGCATAAGTCGTTGCCTAAAGCCCATAGTAGAATATACATGAAAACTGAGATTTCCTCACTTTAGGTAACAAAAAAAAATTTAATTTAGGCAAAATTCACATAACATAAACTGACCATTTAAAACTTTACAAATTGGGCTGTGCATGTGACGTCAGCAGCAGGGGGCAGGACCTGGGCCGAGAGCGGTTCGTGTGCTTCGGGCCTAGTCTGGACTCGCCGCCGCCGCCGCCGCCATATTCCCGTGGCGGCTTTCTTACCTTGCACATCTTCTGGGCTCGAGATCTTCCTTCCGGAGCCATGTCCGAAGGAGTCGACCTGATTGATATATATGCCGACGGGGAATTCAATCAGGAATACCTCCACGGGCCCACTCCCAAGATTCTAGCGATTCTGTTGATGGACAGGCCACACACTCTGAGAACCTTGTGCCCTCCTCTGCCCTTGTGGATAAGCCCCCCAGCGTGCTGCCCGACGTCAATCACCCTCCTTCAGCCCTTCCCCTGATGGGTCTGCCCCCACGCCCAATTCCGCCCCCACCGCCTCTCTCCTCAAGCTGTGGTGGCCCTCCTCTCCCTCCTGGCATCCACTACCAGCATCTCATGCCCCTCCTCCTCGATTACCTCCTCGTCTGGCTGTACCTCCCCGCGGGGCCATCCCACCAGCCCTTCACCTCAATCCAGCCTTCTTCCCCCCACCAAATGCCACAGTGGGGCCTCCACCAGATACGCACATGAAGGCCTCAGCTCCCTATAACCACCATGGCAGCAGAGATTCGGGCCCTCCACCCCCTGCAGTGAGTAAAGCAGAATTTGAAGACATCATGAAGCAGAACAGAGCAATTTCCAGCAGTGCCATTTCCAAAGCTGTGTCAGGAGCCAGTGCAGGGGATTACAGTGACGCGATTGAGATGCTGCTCACAGCCATTGCTGTTATCAGACAGTCCCGGGTTGCCACGATGAGCGTTGCCGTGTCCTCATCTCCTCTCTTAAGGACTGTCTTCACAGCATTGAAGTCAAGTCTTACAGTGTGGGTGCCAGCGGGAGCTCATCCAGGAAAAGACATTGGTCCCGAGAGAGGTCACCAAGCCGGTCCTGAGAAAGCAGCAGGAGGCACCGGGACCTGCTTCATAATGAAGATCGGCATGATGATTACTTCCAGGAAAGGAACCGTGAGCACGAGAGACACCAAGATGGAGAACGGGACTGACACCACTGAGAATGGGGTCTGGTTGGAAGCAAATGTTTTTTTAATGGACTTGCATGTCCTCACCTTGATCAGGACTAAAGGACGGAGGTCTCTCCACCCCTTCTCCTTCCTCTAAGCCCCTAACCCCCTCCAGACACCCAGGGAATACCCTCTGCCCTACAGGATTGAAGACTGCCTGGCAGCCCTCCCGGTCCCACTCCTGTTTGCCAGGGTAAAGAACCTAAAGACTTCACTGCGGCTGGGAGGGTGGAAGACAGGAAGAAACCAGTCCTGATTGATATATATGCCGACGGGAATTCAATCAGGAATACCTCCAGGCCCACTCCCAAGATTCTAGCGATTCTGTTGATGGACAGGCCCACACTCTGAGAACCTTGTGCCCTCCTCTGCCCTTGTGGATAAGCCCCCAGCGTGCCCGCGTCAATCACCCTCCTTCAGCCCTTCCCCTGATGGGTCTGCCCCCACGCCCAATTCCGCCCCCACCGCCTCTCTCCTCAAGCTGTGGTGGCCCTCCTCTCCCTCCTGGCATCCACTACCAGCATCTCATGCCCCTCCTCCTCGATTACCTCCTCGTCTGGCTGTACCTCCCCGCGGGGCCATCCCACCAGCCCTTCACCTCAATCCAGCCTTCTTCCCCCCACCAAATGCCACAGTGGGGCCTCCACCAGATACGCACATGAAGGCCTCAGCTCCCTATAACCACCATGGCAGCAGAGATTCGGGCCCTCCACCCCCTGCAGTGAGTAAAGCAGAATTTGAAGACATCATGAAGCAGAACAGAGCAATTTCCAGCAGTGCCATTTCCAAAGCTGTGTCAGGAGCCAGTGCAGGGGATTACAGTGACGCGATTGAGATGCTGCTCACAGCCATTGCTGTTATCAGACAGTCCCGGGTTGCCACGATGAGCGTTGCCGTGTCCTCATCTCCTCTCTTAAGGACTGTCTTCACAGCATTGAAGTCAAGTCTTACAGTGTGGGTGCCAGCGGGAGCTCATCCAGGAAAAGACATTGGTCCCGAGAGAGGTCACCAAGCCGGTCCTGAGAAAGCAGCAGGAGGCACCGGGACCTGCTTCATAATGAAGATCGGCATGATGATTACTTCCAGGAAAGGAACCGTGAGCACGAGAGACACCAAGATGGAGAACGGGACTGACACCACTGAGAATGGGGTCTGGTTGGAAGCAAATGTTTTTTTAATGGACTTGCATGTCCTCACCTTGATCAGGACTAAAGGACGGAGGTCGCTCCACCCCTTCTCCTTCCTCTAAGCCCCTAACCCCCTCCAGACACCCAGGGAATACCCTCTGCCCTACAGGATTGAAGACTGCCTGGCAGCCCTCCCGGTCCCACTCCTGTTTGCCAGGGTAAAGAACCTAAAGACTTCACTGCGGCTGGGAGGGTGGAAGACAGGAAGAAACCAGTCCAGGTCCCTGGTCTCCGTAGAGAATGGTGCTTTGTCCAAGGAAACGTATGAGTTTCTGATTCTCCAGGAGCAGTTCAGTGGTGAGGTTGATGGGAAGAATCCTTCCCAACGAAAATGGACCCTCCCTGTGGGATCTAGGAGAGTGACCGGGTGTGCGAAACATGCCCAGGGTCCTGCCCTCAGCACTAGGTGTGTTGGGGCCAAGAGGGTCCAAGCCCCTTGCTAACATACCACTTTATTTAACTCCTTGCCTTCCCAGCCCTTTGAGGAGGGATCATGAGAACAGAAATTACTTCATGGAAAGCTTCTCCTGTTCTTGCTTTTCCCTCTCACGTATTGACGGTTTGTTTCCCTGACCTCCCAGAGGGCTCAAACCCTTTGAACTCCCTGCTGCCTAGCCTCCTCAGTGGACTTGCCCCTCCTAAGCCAGGAAGGCCCCTGAGGTTGCTTTCTGCTGGGGAGTCTGTCAGGGCGCATCACCACCTTCAACTGCTTCTTGCTGGTTACCTATTGCAATAACCATCTCCATCGATGTTCCCTTTCCCTGGGGCTTTTCCATCTCACATGTGGAGCCCTTCCCCCAAGAAGGCGACTTCCTTGTTTTAGAGGAAGGTACTGCCATTGGGAGTTGGGGATGTCGGACCTCAGCAGTGAAGAACCCTCGTGAAGTACTAGGAATGGGGAAGGAGGCAAGTTGGGCAGGATATGGCCTACTTCCATAGGCTTTACTTTTTTTCAGGTTCGATGTGAGCATGGGCTTGAATGCTCCAGGTACATACTTTTACTTATTGTGGGATAACCTGGCACTAGTAGGTAAAGTCACAAAAATTTGGTATTTTTTCACCTTTTGACTTAATCACTCCCCTCGCTCTGCCTGGAGGTACTTGCTGCCTCTGATAAGGAGCAAGGAAGAAGTGGAGCCTGACTTGAATGAGCTCAGCTCAGAATTCTAAGGACCATCACTCTGGGGGCCATTTTCTACACAGGCAAATGGAATTGCTTTTCCCGTAACATCCAGTTGCCCTACAGGTGAGCGCCTTCCCGGTCCCACTCCTGTTTGCCAGGGTAAAGAACCTAAAGACTTCACTGCGGCTGGGAGGGTGGAAGACAGGAAGAAACCAGTCCAGGTCCCTGGTCTCCGTAGAGAATGGTGCTTTGTCCAAGGAAACGTATGAGTTTCTGATTCTCCAGGAGCAGTTCAGTGGTGAGGTTGATGGGAAGAATCCTTCCCAACGAAAATGGACCCTCCCTGTGGGATCTAGGAGAGTGACCGGGTGTGCGAAACATGCCCAGGGTCCTGCCCTCAGCACTAGGTGTGTTGGGGCCAAGAGGGTCCAAGCCCCTTGCTAACATACCACTTTATTTAACTCCTTGCCTTCCCAGCCCTTTGAGGAGGGATCATGAGAACAGAAATTACTTCATGGAAAGCTTCTCCTGTTCTTGCTTTTCCCTCTCACGTATTGACGGTTTGTTTCCCTGACCTCCCAGAGGGCTCAAACCCTTTGAACTCCCTGCTGCCTAGCCTCCTCAGTGGACTTGCCCCTCCTAAGCCAGGAAGGCCCCTGAGGTTGCTTTCTGCTGGGGAGTCTGTCAGGGCGCATCACCACCTTCAACTGCTTCTTGCTGGTTACCTATTGCAATAACCATCTCCATCGATGTTCCCTTTCCCTGGGGCTTTTCCATCTCACATGTGGAGCCCTTCCCCCAAGAAGGCGACTTCCTTGTTTTAGAGGAAGGTACTGCCATTGGGAGTTGGGGATGTCGGACCTCAGCAGTGAAGAACCCTCGTGAAGTACTAGGAATGGGGAAGGAGGCAAGTTGGGCAGGATATGGCCTACTTCCATAGGCTTTACTTTTTTTCAGGTTCGATGTGAGCATGGGCTTGAATGCTCCAGGTACATACTTTTACTTATTGTGGGATAACCTGGCACTAGTAGGTAAAGTCACAAAAATTTGGTATTTTTTCACCTTTTGACTTAATCACTCCCCTCGCTCTGCCTGGAGGTACTTGCTGCCTCTGATAAGGAGCAAGGAAGAAGTGGAGCCTGACTTGAATGAGCTCAGCTCAGAATTCTAAGGACCATCACTCTGGGGGCCATTTTCTACACAGGCAAATGGAATTGCTTTTCCCGTAACATCCAAATTGTGATGCACGGTTGCTACTGAGAAGCAGTACCCCCGGGGTCCTGAGTACCCAGGGGGCGACGGATGCTGCTTCCACTTGCATCTAAGGGCACGTGACATCTAACAGGAGACGTGGCATGTGAGATGTAGGGTTGCTGGAGACCCTTCTGGCTCAGGGGAGAGACTGAGTTGGACTGAACCCTTTCTCTGTTCCCTGCACGTTTCTGACACAGCCCTTGATCAGTCACTGAGGGAGTCCCCCCCAGGTTGGAGAGGCATATTCTCTTGAGACAGAGGCTACAGGTTTGTAGCCTTTTATCCACTGTTCCCCAACTCCATCCCCACCTCCACTTCAGAATAGGGCACCCCGCCCAGCCGGCCAAGTGTTAAGTGACGTGCTTGTCCTCGAGAGCAGCTCCGGGTGTCTTTTAAATGTAGCGAAAACCAAGGCGACAGTTTAAGGCGAAAAAAAATGTAGGATACCAGAAAAGCCGTTTACCCAGAGAATTTTTTTCTATTTTTGTTTTGTTTTTACTCAGTGACACAATTTTTAGTTTTATTTCCTGATAGCAAAAGGAAAATAAACCAGCCCTCAAAAAGGCCAAGGCCCTGTCCCCTTGTTGTTGGTGATTTGTTTGTCTTTCTAATTTTTTTTTAAAAAGATTTATTTATTTATTTATTTTAGAAGGGTGGGGTGGGGAGGGAGGGGAGCAGGAGGGCTACTTCTATTGGTCTTTCATTTATCTATTTTCATCCATCTTTGTTCTTTGGCCCGTGTGGGCCTCCCATCGCGTTGGCCTCTGTTGTCGCAGAGCGCCGGCTCTGGGCGCATGTGCTCCAGAGCTCTGGCTCAGTAATTGGACACATGGGTCCAGCCGCTCCGGGGCACGTGGGATCTTCCCAGGCCAGGGATGGAACCAGCGCCCCTTGCACTGCAAGGCGGTGTCCTTACCCACTGGACCACCAGGGAAGCCCTTGTTTGTCTTTCTGACAGGTTGAAAATTGTGTAATAAACTTGATGAAACTGTCAATCTTTTATACTGCATTGTATTTTTTTTCCTTTTGTAACAAAAATATTTTTAAATAATAAATGGGGTGTGAGCTAAAAAAAAAAAGTTTACAAATCAATAGCAGTTAGTACATTCACAATGTGCAACCACAGCCTTTATCTGGTTCCAGAGTATTTTCATCACCCCATACTCATTAAGCAGCCAGTTCCTATCCTCCCTCACCCTAACCACTGGAAACCACTCATCTGCTTTCTGTCTTTATAGATTTGTCTATTGTGGATATTTCATATAAATGAAATTGTACACTACATGACCTTTTGTGTCTGACTGCTTTCACTTAGCATAATATTTTCAGTTCATGCTCATTGTTCAAAAATTCAAACCTATTGAAAAGTGTGGGCTTCCCTCGTGGCTCATATGGTAAAGAATCTGCCTGTAATGTGGTAGACCCGAGTTCAACCCCTGGGTCAGAAAGATCCCCTGGAGAAGGAACTGGTAATCCCTCCAGTATTATTGCCTAGAGAATCCCATGGACAGAGGAGCCTGGCGTACCATGGAGTAGCAAAGAGTTGGACACAATGGAGCAACTACATGATGCAATGATGATGATAGGAAAGTATAATGAAGAAAATGGAAAATATTTGGTAATCCTGCCATCATTGGTGAGACTGCTAACATTATGGTGACAGCTGCTGTTCCCACTGTCTCCTGCGTAAGTAGGTGTGCATTACTCGCACCTTTTACTTGAATTCAGCTTTCCACTTTATGCTGTATATGGAACAGCTTCCTATGTTGACACACACAGAGCTCTTTGTTCCCTTTGATGGATTGTATGGTGTTTCATTATGTGGTTTTAGTCCAGGTGCTTTAACAAAACCTGCTGCTAAACATTCTCCCTTCACTAAGTAGAACAGTTTATATCCTAAGCTGCTGAATGGATATTACTTTGAAATCCCAATATTGGAGAAAAATAAACATGAAAGGCTTTTGTTTCCCTGGGATCTACTTGGCCAGCGCCCTTGTACTGCAAGGCGGTGTCCTTACCCACTGGACCACCAGGGAAGCCCTTGTTTGTCTTTCTGACAGGTTGAAAATTGTGTAATAAACTTGATGAAACTGTCAATCTTTTATACTGCATTGTATTTTTTTTCCTTTTGTAACAAAAATATTTTTAAATAATAAATGGGGTGTGAGCTAAAAAAAAGTTTACAAATCAATAGCAGTTAGTACATTCACAATGTGCAACCACAGCCTTTATCTGGTTCCAGAGTATTTTCATCACCCCATACTCATTAAGCAGCCAGTTCCTATCCTCCCTCACCCTAACCACTGGAAACCACTCATCTGCTTTCTGTCTTTATAGATTTGTCTATTGTGGATATTTCATATAAATGAAATTGTACACTACATGACCTTTTGTGTCTGACTGCTTTCACTTAGCATAATATTTTCAGTTCATGCTCATTGTTCAAAAATTCAAACCTATTGAAAAGTGTGGGCTTCCCTCGTGGCTCATATGGTAAAGAATCTGCCTGTAATGTGGTAGACCCGAGTTCAACCCCTGGGTCAGAAAGATCCCCTGGAGAAGGAACTGGTAATCCCTCCAGTATTATTGCCTAGAGAATCCCATGGACAGAGGAGCCTGGCGTACCATGGAGTAGCAAAGAGTTGGACACAATGGAGCAACTACATGATGCAATGATGATGATAGGAAAGTATAATGAAGAAAATGGAAAATATTTGGTAATCCTGCCATCATTGGTGAGACTGCTAACATTATGGTGACAGCTGCTGTTCCCACTGTCTCCTGCGTAAGTAGGTGTGCATTACTCGCACCTTTTACTTGAATTCAGCTTTCCACTTTATGCTGTATATGGAACAGCTTCCTATGTTGACACACACAGAGCTCTTTGTTCCCTTTGATGGATTGTATGGTGTTTCATTATGTGGTTTTAGTCCAGGTGCTTTAACAAAACCTGCTGCTAAACATTCTCCCTTCACTAAGTAGAACAGTTTATATCCTAAGCTGCTGAATGGATATTACTTTGAAATCCCAATATTGGAGAAAAATAAACATGAAAGGCTTTTGTTTCCCTGGGATCTACTTGGATACACTGGGAAATGGGTGCATCAGTAAGAGTTTGATAAACTTTGAAGTTGCTTCTAATTCCAGATTCTTTGATTGTTGGGATTAATACCCAAATCATGGTCATGATAGAGACACAGAGATTAAGTCTAGAACTGGGAGTTAGGAGGCTTGGGTTTAGCCCTCATTTTACTGAGGTCTGGCTCTGGGACTCTGGAAAGTTGCTTACCTTATCATACTTCAGTTTCCTCATTTGTGAAACAAGCTGAATGAACTAGTTAGTCACTACTTAGTCACTCCAACCAGTTAATGAGTTAATTTGGTGGACTGGTCACTGCCAAGTTTATAATGATTCTCCTTCTTCAAGAACAGCTCTGTTTCAGGAGGGCAGGCCCCCAGCAACCATGTTGTGTTATGAGGCCCTCATCTGTCAGCCATGTTTGTAGCACAAGCCATTTATCTTAAGTCAATCTGATCAAAATTCTTCGTTAGGGTTTTTGAATGTGAACCACAGAAATGTGGGCAGTTCCTCTCTTGTGGTGAGGGAATGTGAGAAGTGAAACTTGGTAGCCATTGGTAACCATATATTGTCAGTGTATCAGGGTTCTAATGTGGAGAATGAAGGGCTGGAACTCCTGTGCTATGAGTTAGTGTGGGTGTAATCACACAAAAAAAGAGCTACCTTTAAGGGCAATGTGGTTTCCTTGATTATGTCCTAGAAGAGAAAAAGGACAGTTGGAAAAACTGGTAATCCAAGTAAATAGCAGTTAATAGTATTGTGCTAATGTTAATTTTTTAGTTTTAACAAAGTTGTCCTGGCTCTGTAAGATGGTAACATTAAGGGAAGCTTGTGAACTCTCTAAACTCTGTAACTATTTTTTCATTATCAACATCATATGGTTCCTGGTAAGATGTGATGAGAAAGGGCACAACATCACTTCTGTGTTGTTCTTTTAAAAAGTGCAGGGCTTCCCCTGGTGGTCCAGTGGGTAAGGACACCGCCTTGCAGTGCAAGGGCCGCCGGTTCGAGCCCAGGCCTGGGAAGATCCCACGTGCCCCGGAGCGGCTGGACCCATGTGTCCAATTACTGAGCCAGAGCTCTGGAGCACATGCGCCCAGAGCCGGTGCTCTGCAACGACAGACGCCACCGCGATGGGAGGCCCACACGGGCCAAAGAACAAAGATGGATGAAAATAGAGAAATGAAAGACCAATAGAAGTGGCCTGCGCCCGCTCCCCTCTCTCCCCAACCCGACCCCCAAAAAGATAAATAAATAAAATTTAAAAAAAAATAAAAAGTGCATACTGTCATCCCTCAGTATCTGCTTGAGATTGGTTCCAGAATTCCCCATAGTTATAAAAATCCTTGGATGCTTAAGTCCTTTATATAAAATGATGTGATCTTTGTACGTTTTCTACACATATACTCCTCTATTCTACAAATATCTCTGGATTACTTGTAATATGTAATACAATTTAAACAGTTGCTGGTGTGTGGCAAAGTTGCTTTTCAGAACTTTCTGGATTTTTTTCTCAAGTATTTTTGACCTATAATTGGTTGAATCCATGGCTGCAGAGTCTGAGGGAAAAGAGGGCTGACTGTACCTGCATCTAGCTAAAGGAAAACATCACTATCCCTCAATGCTTATTATTCCTTTCATCCTTGATCATAGAAGACTTGCTTTTCAGATGGGCTGTAGTCTCTAGAATAACAACTGTATTTCTTGCATTCCTTGCAAACCCCATGGCGCTGTGTGACTAAGTTCTGTGATGAGTTGTAACTAAAAGTGTCATGTCATTTTTATAAATGATCATAAAGAGAGGGGACATACCATGTTTCCTCCCTTTCTCATTTATGCTGGCTGGAATGATAGCAGGAGGGCTGGAATTAGAGCAGCCATCTTGAATCAGGTAATGGAAATCACATTGAGAAGCAAGAGATAGAAGGAATTTGGTCCTTGGTAATTGTGGAGCCACCAATCTGATTCTAAGCTAACTATGTGCAATTCTCAATTATGTGCGAGAGAAATAAGTATGTGCCTGTGCTACTGTAATCTGGAGTTTTCTGTCACAGATACTCCTAACCCTGCTTGAGAAAATGTCTGTATTCCAGACTTCAGTCCTTGGTCCAAGCTTAGCCTATCTTACCTGAACTACTGCAACATCCTCCCAACTGTCCCCATCACATCCAATCCTGGCCTCCCTCTCCATTCAGTTCTCCACACTTCTGCCAGAGTATGCTTTTAACCATACATACAATTGAATCACACCCTTGTTTCCAACCCTTTAGTGAAATTCCATTATTTTTATTTTTATTTTATTTAGACACATTTTTATTAGAGTATAGTTGATTTACAGTATTGTATTAATTTCAGATGTACAACAAAGTGAATCAGTTATGCATGTATATATATCCATTCTTTTTTTTTAGATTCTTTTCCCCTATAGGCTGTTAAAGAGTATTAAATAGAGTTCCCTGTGCTATACTGGAGGTTCTTATTAATTATCTATTTTATATAGAGTAGTGTGTGTATGTCAATCCCAATCTTTCAATTTTTCCTTCCCCACCTTGCCCCTTGGCAACCATAAGTTTGTTTTCTACATCTATGACTCTACCTCTGTTTTGTAAATAAGTTTATTTGTACTTTTTTTTTTTTTAGGTTCCACATATAAGTGATCCATTTAGTTTTATTTATTTATTTTTTAAACCTTTATTTTGCTTTTAACTTTTACAGAGTTTTGTTGTTTACAGATATGTATGTTCCCAGATCCATTTAGTTTTAGAATAAGTTCTAAATTCTCAACCTAGCCTATTCAGTCTTTCATTATCTGGCCCCTGAAACTTCAACTCATCTCTTGCTACTTCCCTCACTCATTTTCTGGCCTTCAATCACATCGAAGTCTCAAATATCCTGTATCCTCTACTGTTCCATTTATCTCAAATCTTTTCTTCCCAGTACATGTTGCCTATTAAGCTTTGAGGTCTCTGAGAAAGTGTAACTTCCTCAGGAATTGTAGTCGGGGGCCATTACTATGATTCCTCATAGCATAGTGGATTCTTTTTAAAAATTCTTTACTTCCACTTCTTAATTATTTGTGTAAACACTCATTTAATTTTTTGAATGCTTCAGATGCTCCTTAGGCCTAATATACCTACAGATAGATTCAATGGCCCAGATAGATTTTTTTGGCTTTGGGTTTTTTTTTTTAGTTAAACTTGGAAACCTTTTTGTCAGTATACCCTCTTTTTGGTTTGTCACAGGTACTACCAGTTCATGCCATTTCGCAAACTTAAGTCCCTTTCTTGTGTCCTCTTGGCCTTTGTTTCTTTAGTCTGTCTCCTCCACTAAATTAGAAGCTCCATTAAGGTAAGGATGGGGCTTGTCTTCCATATCACTCTATGTTTACTATCTTAATAGGCTTGGGATATACCAAAATTCTCTGGAAATCCTTGTCAAATGAAAGAAGACAAGAATGAACTGTCCTTGTCCGAATTATTAACAGTCTTTTTATTCCTTTGGCTTTATTTTCAATATAAGATACTATGTAGCGATAAGAGTGTAGAAGTACCAACTTGGTAAATATTTCAAAATAAATTTTGAATGAACTTAAACACAAGATTCTGAACTTTAAAGCTAACTTTCACCCCTTTTTAAAAACTAATGGACTAAATAGAAAGTAAAAACCGTATGTTTATACTTTTGTAAGTTTCAGGAAGTTTACAAAAACATTTCATCTGGGTCATCTATTTCTTGGGAAGGCAACTCTCTTATTTTCACATTTTTCTTTAATCTAAAGTTATCCCCAAAGCAAAAGTTTATTTTAAAAAAGTTAGGATGGAGTGGGGAGCCTCCTTTTCATGGATTTCCAAGTTTAATTATGAATGGTTTCAACTTTATTTTGAACTGACTGATCCTTCTCTATTGTCTTTTCATCACATTTTTAACACCATTACATCAGCTCTTTGCTAAAGTTTATTGAAAGGCACCACTTTGGGAGAATGTGCTCATATGGGGCCATTATGTTCAGTGGTGTAAGTTGTGCACTGCACACAGGCTCCCAGATCAGGGCCCACAAAGACTATAACTCACCCAGCCTGTGTTCCCTACTAAGCTGTGTGCACCCTGGTGCAGGTCCCCCTCATCCTAGAGGAAGAAGGTACCCTCTGTGCCAGTAGCACACCTGTGCCTTTGGAGAGCAAGTGCTTCTGTTTGCCACTATTAGCCTTGATCCTTGCCAGAGAGGAGAAACTTTAAGAGACAATAAAACTTAACACCAAGAGAGAGACCAAATCTAGTGATAGAAGGTGATTCTATGTGACATCAGTCCTGTGTTTTTCCATATTTTATATATATATATATATATATATATATATATGTATATATACACAGACACACACACACACACACAGACACACACACACACATATGGCTGCACCAGATCTTAGCTGCAGCATGCAGGATTTTCGATCTTCATTGCACCACGGAAACTCTTAGTTGCACATGTGGGATCCAATTCCCTGGCCAGGGATCGAATCTGGGCCCTTGAATTGGGAGCACAGGACCACCAGGAAAGTCTGTGTTGCCTCTTTTCTTAATCAGGAGACTGTATCCTTGCTTCCCTAACATGGTAGTTCAACTCTTTTTAGAAAAGTTGGATTCCTTCTTTAGCTTTAACTAGTTTGATTGAGTTTTCCTTTCTTGCAGGCTCTTCTAGGTCTCTTCTAGTTCTGATGTACGGTACAATAACCATAGTGTCAGCTGGGCAGATAGCTACAGTGGTATTCTATTAATAGTTCACAGCCAGCTATGGTGAGGGACAAGGGGACTGATTTATAGCATTTTGTGATTTCATGGTTTAAATACTGTAACCATGGTTGGTTTCAAGCTGCCAACGTGATGTCAGGGAATACAGAGTTGGAAACAATCACAAAATTGGCTCTACTAAGTGTATATGTCCAGTACACTGCTAGACAACTTCCATTAGGGCCAACTTTGTCCACTGATGGGGTATGTAAACAATGTTAATCACCAACTGGTAAGCCCACAGGCTAAATACGGCCTCATATGTGCTCTGTTTAGTCTATAAGTGTTGAAAATATTTTTGGGTTAGTTTTCAGCGTTTAAATATCATGATATTTTACCTCAAAATACATATTCCCACCTTTTCATGAGAAATGGGAATATATTGCATTATTGGGCCCAGTGCTCAGGAAAGTTCGGTGATATATCCAATGTGTTCCCTACTAAGCTGTGTGCACCCTGGTGCAGGTCCCCCTCATCCTAGAGGAAGAAGGTACCCTCTGTGCCAGTAGCACACCTGTGCCTTTGGAGAGCAAGTGCTTCTGTTTGCCACTATTAGCCTTGATCCTTGCCAGAGAGGAGAAACTTTAAGAGACAATAAAACTTAACACCAAGAGAGAGACCAAATCTAGTGATAGAAGGTGATTCTATGTGACATCAGTCCTGTGTTTTTCCATATTTTATATATATATATATATATATATATATATGTATATATACACAGACACACACACACACACACAGACACACACACACACATATGGCTGCACCAGATCTTAGCTGCAGCATGCAGGATTTTCGATCTTCATTGCACCACGGAAACTCTTAGTTGCACATGTGGGATCCAATTCCCTGGCCAGGGATCGAATCTGGGCCCTTGAATTGGGAGCACAGGACCACCAGGAAAGTCTGTGTTGCCTCTTTTCTTAATCAGGAGACTGTATCCTTGCTTCCCTAACATGGTAGTTCAACTCTTTTTAGAAAAGTTGGATTCCTTCTTTAGCTTTAACTAGTTTGATTGAGTTTTCCTTTCTTGCAGGCTCTTCTAGGTCTCTTCTAGTTCTGATGTACGGTACAATAACCATAGTGTCAGCTGGGCAGATAGCTACAGTGGTATTCTATTAATAGTTCACAGCCAGCTATGGTGAGGGACAAGGGGACTGATTTATAGCATTTTGTGATTTCATGGTTTAAATACTGTAACCATGGTTGGTTTCAAGCTGCCAACGTGATGTCAGGGAATACAGAGTTGGAAACAATCACAAAATTGGCTCTACTAAGTGTATATGTCCAGTACACTGCTAGACAACTTCCATTAGGGCCAACTTTGTCCACTGATGGGGTATGTAAACAATGTTAATCACCAACTGGTAAGCCCACAGGCTAAATACGGCCTCATATGTGCTCTGTTTAGTCTATAAGTGTTGAAAATATTTTTGGGTTAGTTTTCAGCGTTTAAATATCATGATATTTTACCTCAAAATACATATTCCCACCTTTTCATGAGAAATGGGAATATATTGCATTATTGGGCCCAGTGCTCAGGAAAGTTCGGTGATATATCCAAGGTGACATGGAGATTATCCAAGGTAACATGAAAGTGTCTGAACCACAACAGGAACTTAGGTATTGTGTATCCAGACCAAAGCTTGTATCACTTCTTCAGGTTACCCTCTCATGTCCTTGTCTGTCATCATCCTTCCTACCATTTGCTTGCTTGGCATTTTCTCTGAAATGATGTTTTCTATTTACAAAGTGTGATGAGAAAGAGCAAAGGTTCTTAAGGGGGCTTCCCCTGGTGGTCCGGTGGGTGAGGACACCACCTTGCAGTGCAAGGAGCGCCGGTTCGATCCCTGGCCTGGGAAGATCCCACATGCCGCGGAGCGACTGGACTCATGTGTCCAATTACTGAGCTGGAGCTCTGGAGCGCATGCGCCCAGAGCTCTGCAAGGACAGACGCCACTGCGATGGGAGGCCCACAGGAGCCAAAGAACAAAGATGGATGAAGATAGAGAAATGAAAGACCAATAGAAGTGGCCCGCCCGCTCCCCTGCCTCCTCAATCCAACCCCCACCCAAAATAAATAAATTAAAAAAAAAAAAAAAGGTTCTTAAGGCTACATCTATGGGCTCATAAGCAGGTGAGTTATGACAGAAATTCTGTTCATTCACCAACAATATTCCTTGTTCACTTTTACTTTTAAGAATACGAATTGCTCTTCTGTAAAGAGAATTTAGGTTTATTTCCAAAAAATAAGATATAAAAACAAGGAAAATTGCTTTCTTCGGATACTTGGAACAATGGGCAACTGATTTATAGCATTTTGTGATTTCATGGTTTAAATACTGTAACCATGGTTGGTTTCAAGCTGCCAACGTGATGTCAGGGAATACAGAGTTGGAAACAATCACAAAATTGGCTCTACTAAGTGTATATGTCCAGTACACTGCTAGACAACTTCCATTAGGGCCAACTTTGTCCACTGATGGGGTATGTAAACAATGTTAATCACCAACTGGTAAGCCCACAGGCTAAATACGGCCTCATATGTGCTCTGTTTAGTCTATAAGTGTTGAAAATATTTTTGGGTTAGTTTTCAGCGTTTAAATATCATGATATTTTACCTCAAAATACATATTCCCACCTTTTCATGAGAAATGGGAATATATTGCATTATTGGGCCCAGTGCTCAGGAAAGTTCGGTGATATATCCAAGGTGACATGGAGATTATCCAAGGTAACATGAAAGTGTCTGAACCACAACAGGAACTTAGGTATTGTGTATCCAGACCAAAGCTTGTATCACTTCTTCAGGTTACCCTCTCATGTCCTTGTCTGTCATCATCCTTCCTACCATTTGCTTGCTTGGCATTTTCTCTGAAATGATGTTTTCTATTTACAAAGTGTGATGAGAAAGAGCAAAGGTTCTTAAGGGGGCTTCCCCTGGTGGTCCGGTGGGTGAGGACACCACCTTGCAGTGCAAGGAGCGCCGGTTCGATCCCTGGCCTGGGAAGATCCCACATGCCGCGGAGCGACTGGACTCATGTGTCCAATTACTGAGCTGGAGCTCTGGAGCGCATGCGCCCAGAGCTCTGCAAGGACAGACGCCACTGCGATGGGAGGCCCACAGGAGCCAAAGAACAAAGATGGATGAAGATAGAGAAATGAAAGACCAATAGAAGTGGCCCGCCCGCTCCCCTGCCTCCTCAATCCAACCCCCACCCAAAATAAATAAATTAAAAAAAAAAAAAAAAGGTTCTTAAGGCTACATCTATGGGCTCATAAGCAGGTGAGTTATGACAGAAATTCTGTTCATTCACCAACAATATTCCTTGTTCACTTTTACTTTTAAGAATACGAATTGCTCTTCTGTAAAGAGAATTTAGGTTTATTTCCAAAAAAAATAAAAGAAAGAAGGAGGAGGAAGATGGAAGGATATAGGAAAAAAACAGGGCAAAGGAGAAAACTTACCCACAAACCTACTGCTGGCCTTTGTTATAAAAGAACATTACTTCAGACATACTATGTACAGGTCAAGTAAAAGACTGCTAGTTAGAAATGGGATTATTCCAGGTGCACTATTTTTTTTTTAAAGATTTATTTATTTATTTATTTATTTATTTTGGTGGGAGTGGGGTGAGGAGGGAGAGGAGCAGGCAGGCCACCTCCATTGGTCCTTCATCTGTCCATTTTCATCCATCCTTGCTCCCTGGCCCACGTGGGCCTCCCATCACAGTGGCCTCTGTTGTCGCAGAGCACCGGCTCTGGGCGCATGCGCTCCAGGGCTCCGGCTCGGTGATTGGACACATCAGTCCAGCCGCTCCGCGGCACATGGGATCTTCCCAGGCCAGGGATCGAACCCAGGCACCCTCTGCACTGCAAGGCGGTGTCCTTACCCACTGGACCACCAGGGAAGCCCCCAGGTACACTATTTTTAATTAATAATATTAAGTCCAGTCCTATTTCAATTTGACAAAAGAAAAAGAAATTAAGCAGAAGGAATTGCTGGACTTTAAATAAATGTTTTTTTTGTTGTTGTTGTTGTTTAGAACACAGGTCTTTATTGCACTTCTCTTTTTTTTTTTTTCCTTTATTTTAAAGATTTTACAGAGTTTTGTTGTTCACCAACATGTATGTTCCCAGATCATTCATATGCATATCCCTGGACCCTCCCTAAATAAATGTTTATCACAAGGAACATTAGTTGTTTGGTTTTTTTTTTTAGAAAATTAAAAAAAATATATTTATTTATTTATTTATTTGGGGGGGTGGCTTGGGGAGGAGGGGCAGGTTAGGGAGGGAAGGGGGCGGTCGGGCCACTTCTATTGGTCTTTGTTTTCATCCATCTTTGTTCTTTGGCCTGTGTGGGCCTCCCATCACAGTGGCCTCTGTTGTCGCAGAGCACCGGCTCTGGGCGCATGCGCTCCAGGGCTCCGGCTCGGTGATTGGACACATCAGTCCAGCCGCTCCGCGGCACATGGGATCTTCCCAGGCCAGGGATCGAACCCAGGCACCCTCTGCACTGCAAGGCGGTGTCCTTACCCACTGGACCACCAGGGAAGCCCCCAGGTACACTATTTTTAATTAATAATATTAAGTCCAGTCCTATTTCAATTTGACAAAAGAAAAAGAAATTAAGCAGAAGGAATTGCTGGACTTTAAATAAATGTTTTTTTTGTTGTTGTTGTTGTTTAGAACACAGGTCTTTATTGCACTTCTCTTTTTTTTTTTTTCCTTTATTTTAAAGATTTTACAGAGTTTTGTTGTTCACCAACATGTATGTTCCCAGATCATTCATATGCATATCCCTGGACCCTCCCTAAATAAATGTTTATCACAAGGAACATTAGTTGTTTGGTTTTTTTTTTTAGAAAATTAAAAAAAATATATTTATTTATTTATTTATTTGGGGGGGTGGGTTGGGGAGGGAGGGGGCAGGTTAGGGAGGGAAGGGGGCGGTCGGGCCACTTCTATTGGTCTTTGTTTTCATCCATCTTTGTTCTTTGGCCTGTGTGGGCCTCCCATCGCAGTGGCCTCTGTTGTCTCAGAGCACTGGCTCTGGGCACATGCACTCCAGAGCTCCAGCTCGGTAATTGGACACATCGGTCCAGCCGCTCCACAGCATGTGGGATCTTCCCAGGCCAGGGATCAAACCGGCGCCCTTTTGTCCTTACCCACTGGACCACCAGGGAAGCCCGGAATATTAGTTTTTTAAAGATACTCCTAAGATTAAAATAAGCTTGAAGAGTTTTTGAGTCATTGTGGGTGTTCGTTTTTTTTTTCACTTTCATGTTGCACTTTTAGAGATTATCTTTGGTGTATTCCAAGGAGAACTGAGGACATTAGTACATGAAAGTTTATTGTCTCCTCTTTCCTCTGCTGAGTTTAGTTGGTTCATTTCATTTTTCTAGTGGTTAAAGTCTTTAGTATTTATATTCTGTTTTGTAACCATAATTTCGACAGTTGTTTAATATTTGTTTGGTATGTAAGTGACTTCTCAGTGCTCTGCACAAGTCTTTTATCATATCTTCTCCATCCTTGAGTTCTTTAATTTTTCTCTGGTTGTATATATTTCCTCATCAAGTAGCCTCCCCACCACCATGGCTCTCTGCCAAGAAGTCTGTATAGTAGCCATGATGGTTTAGTCGTTAAGTCGTGTCCAACTCTTGTGACCCCATGGACTGTAGCCTGCCAGGCTCCTCTGTCCGTGGAATTTTCCAGGCAAGAATACTGGAGTGGGTTACCATTTCCTTCTCCAATAGTAGCTCTATTCCTTTAATATTTGTAGTCTGGAGAATGTCTTTCTGTTACCTTGAAAAATAGCCTGGCTTGATATAAAATTTTTGAGTCACACTTTCTTTTCTCATAATTTAGTAGATGTTGCTCCTTTGTCTTTTGACATAAGGTCTTTTGCCATGGTTTCTCTATTTATCTCCTTTGATTTGAGTCATCATTGGAATTTTTTTTTTCAAAAAGGATTTATGTGTATTGTTTTCCCTGAACTTATTTTCACATTTGTTCCCTTTACAGATGAATTACAATTTGTCTTTATAGGCATGTTCCAGTACTTCTTGCATTGAATAAGAAGGGAAGGTTTGAAACCTGTTTGGCTTACGAAAGCAAAACAAAACCAAAAATCTTACAAATGCCTTGTTTTTCTTGTTTGTTTTCCTTGAGAATTGTTTATCCTTGAAGTTCAGTTCTCAATGTTGTTTGTACTATATACTTTTTTCCCCTTACAACTTGTGTGTGCCTTTAATATGCGTATTTAGTTTTTCCTTCATTTAAATGAAGTTTTCTTCTTTTAGAACTTGAAGCAATATGCCTTCGTGATTTTTTATGTCTGCTACTTCAGGGACATCTATTGTCTTCAATTTGGACAGTTTTGTTTTTTTTTTAATTGTGGCCTCTTTTATTGGTTTTTTATTTATTTTATTTTCATCCATCTTTATTCTTTGGCCTGTGTGGGCCTCCCATCACAGTGGCCTCTCTCGCTACAGAGCACCGGCTCTGGCTGCATGCGCTCCAGAGCACTAGCCTGCAATTAGACACACCAGCCCAGTTGCTCCTCCGCACGTGGGATCTTCCCAGGCCAGGGATTGAACCGGTGCCCTTTGCACTGCAAGGCAGACTATTTATCCACTGGACCACCAGGGAAGCTCTAATTTGGACAGTTTTATCTGTCTTTCATTTCTGTTATCTTCTCTCTACTTACTTTAATGTTGTTGAATTATTACCCATAGTTGTTAAGAAGCAAAACCAAAACCTACATTAATAATTCAATTTTCAGCAAATGCCTATTTTCCTCTGTGGTTTATATTTGCCTAATAGCTCCTCAATAGTATTACTTTGGCCTTTGGTTTGTTTCTGTAACCTCCATCTCCCTTTTCATCTCATTATCTTGTTTTATCATCTTGTCATTGAGCTCTTTTCCTCATTTCTTTGTTGCAACATATTTACATAGCTGTCATACTGTTTCTGAAAATCTTGTTCATGCTTAATATGTGAAACTCTTTCTAGATTTTCCATTTACTTGAATATAGTTGGGTGAATTCTTCTTTCTGCTTTCATCTTTTTTTTTTTTTTTTTCTTCTAGGTTTTGTGCTCTGTCTGCTTTTAACTAGGTTGAGGGTGTGAGAGGAAGGAAATGGACTGTACATCTGAGCTGTCCCCAGGAAAGATCCATTCCCGGGAAAAACTTCTAGATTTAGAGTCAGACAATCTCATCAATAATACCAGACATGAAAAAAAGAAAAAAATACCAAACATGGGTAACCAAACCAGCAAGCCCAACAGATGTCACAGGAATCCCTCACAGTCATGGAATAACAATATCGTAAACTGCTTTATTGAGCATTTACTCTGTACCAGACATTTAAGGAAAAAAATAGCTTCCTTTATTATATATTTATGAGACCATGCCTATGCCAAATGCATTATGTATTATTTGCCCGATACAACATTGTGAAGTATCTTTACTAGCCCTTTCCTCTTGCCTTTTGGATAATACCATGCAGCATGGGGGATCTTAACTCCCCAGCCAGGGATCAAACCCATGCCTCCTGAGTCTTAACCACAGGACGGTCATGGAAGTCCCCAGTCCCCATTTGTTGAATGAGGGAACAGAGGCTTATGGAGCAGTTATATAATCTGCCAAAAATCACAAAGATAATATAAAAGAGTTGAGCTTTGAAACTGTCTAAATTATAAATGCTTAGTATGAAAGACTTTGGGGTTTTTTTGAGAAGTTTTTTTTTTTTTTGACCAGGACATTTAATGTAATATTGAGGAATACTTGTGGAACGTCAGTACACCATGATTTGCAAAGAATGTATTAAAAGCTGAGTAATTTATCTTTTACAAAAATAATTCTAGCTTATAAATGAAATATAATCTAGACTTGCTTCAAAAATAATCTGGGGGAAACTGGATGAGGGAATAGATGGGACAAAATTGACCATGGGTTGATAATTGAACCAAGGTACTTGAAGCATTGAGGCTTATTGTACAAACTTCTAAACTGACTGCCCAATTAGTGACCATAGCAGCTCTTCTAAAGTTAAACCACTTTTCAGGCAGTAACTCTTTTTCTTTTGGTATAATGACTTGTCATTTCAACATATTGTAAATAAATACACCATGGTGTTGTTGTTTAGTTACCTAGTAGTGTCTGAATATTTTGAGACCCCATGGACTGTAGCCCCCCAGGCTTCTCTGTCCATGGGATTTCCTCAGTACATCTGAGCTGTCCCCAGGAAAGATCCATTCCGGAAAAACTTCTAGATTTAGAGTCAGAAAATCTCATCAATAATACCAGACATGAAAAAAAAAAAATACCAAACATGGGTAACCAAACCAGCAAGCCCAACAGATGTCACAGGAATCCCTCACAGTCATGGAATAACAATATCGTAAACTGCTTTATTGAGCATTTACTCTGTACCAGACATTTAAGGAAAAAAATAGCTTCCTTTATTATATATTTATGAGACCATGCCTATGCCAAATGCATTATGTATTATTTGCCCGATACAACATTGTGAAGTATCTTTACTAGCCCTTTCCTCTTGCCTTTTGGATAATACCATGCAGCATGGGGGATCTTAACTCCCCAGCCAGGGATCAAACCCATGCCTCCTGAGTCTTAACCACAGGACGGTCATGGAAGTCCCCAGTCCCCATTTGTTGAATGAGGGAACAGAGGCTTATGGAGCAGTTATATAATCTGCCAAAAATCACAAAGATAATATAAAAGAGTTGAGCTTTGAAACTGTCTAAATTATAAATGCTTAGTATGAAAGACTTTGGGGTTTTTTTGAGAAGTTTTTTTTTTTTTTGACCAGGACATTTAATGTAATATTGAGGAATACTTGTGGAACGTCAGTCCACCATGATTTGCAAAGAATGTATTAAAAGCTGAGTAATTTATCTTTTACAAAAATAATTCTAGCTTATAAATGAAATATAATCTAGACTTGCTTCAAAAATAATCTGGGGGAAACTGGATGAGGGAATAGATGGGACAAAATTGACCATGGGTTGATAATTGAACCAAGGTACTTGAAGCATTGAGGCTTATTGTACAAACTTCTAAACTGACTGCCCAATTAGTGACCATAGCAGCTCTTCTAAAGTTAAACCACTTTTCAGGCAGTAACTCTTTTTCTTTTGGTATAATGACTTGTCATTTCAACATATTGTAAATAAATACACCATGGTGTTGTTGTTTAGTTACCTAGTAGTGTCTGAATATTTTGAGACCCCATGGACTGTAGCCCCCCAGGCTTCTCTGTCCATGGGATTTCCCAGTCAAGAATACTGGAGTGGGTTGCTATTTCTTTTTCCAGGGGGAATTCCTGACCCAGGGATTGAACCTGTGTCTTCTTCATTGGCAGGCAGATTCTTTACCACTGTGCCACTAGGGAAGCCCAAATATACCATAAGAAGTGCTTTTCAACATTTTGGTTTTAGGCAAAGACACACTCACCAATTTACTCAATAACATTTTCTAGTCAAAGAGCATCGTATGAAATAATTGCCTGCCATGTTTGGGTGAACCAAAACCAAGAATGTTATTGATCTCCAATGACCTACTATGATATTATGCAAATAAAAGCTATTCACAAGGGTGATGTTTAAAATAAGTAACAGCAGATCAGTGGAGGAAGGTCTGTCCCTTTTCTGGGTGGAGACCGTATGCCAATGGTGTTAGACATCTATGAATGATGATCTGAGCTTTGGGCCTTGGCCATCTCCTATACATGGATCAAGATTACTCCAAGACTAGAAGATTTGGTTGATTTTGCATCTCATGACCCATCTATACAGATCTGTTTCCTATTCAGGCTCTTTGGCTTTCAGATAATGTCATGTGGCAAAATGGTTCAGAGTATTTTTCTGGGTGTTGGGCAGACCTGAGTTTAATGCTGGCTCCATTACCATCTGGGTGATAGATCTTAGGTAAAGCATCTTCTCTAAATCCCAGTTTATTCTTCTGTAAATTGGAATAATTATACCTGTCCTTGGCTTCCCAGGTCTCATGGTGGTAAAGAATCCACTTGCTGGGGCTTCCCTGGTGGTCCAGTGGGTAAGGACACCGCCTTGCAGTGCAAGGGGCGCCGGTTCGATCCCTGGCCTGGGAAGATCCCACGTGCCACAGAGCAGCTGGACGGATGTGTCCAATTACCAAGCCGGAGCTCTGGCACGCGTGTGCCCAGAGCCAGTGCTCTTGAGACAACAGAGGCCACTGCGATGGGAGGCCCCACGGGTCAAAGAACAAAGAAAGATGAAAAATGGACAAATGAAAGACCAATAGAAGTGGCCCACCTGCTCCCCTCCCTCCCAACCCCATCCCCACCAAAATAAATAAATAAATAAAATAAATCTTTTTTTTAAAAAAAAGAATCCACTTGCTAATGCAGGAGACTCAGAAGACAAGGATTCAATTCCTGGGTTGGGCAGATCCCCTGGAGTAGGAAATGGCAACGCACGCCAGTATTCTTGCCTGGGAAATCCCTTGGACAGAGGAGCCTGGCAGGCTGGGGTTGAAAGAGTTGGATGGACATGACTGAGCACACATGCATTATACCTGTCCTTAAAGACTGCTGGAAGGAGTAAATGAGATCATATCTAGAATGTCATTAGCACAGGGACAGACTATTATTATGCTGTCTTAAAAAGATGGTGCAATTTTTTCAGAATGACTAAATCTTTGGCTTCTGTCCATTTGACATGACCTAGGCTGAACTGTTACTTGTGTCACTTTCAGTGTGCTACCACTTCTCTTAAGGTGACTAAAGTCAGCAGGCATCCTTCCCTTTATTTCACAATTTTAAGCCTCATGTGAACCTCAGGGAATGAACAGATTTCAACATGCTTAGGGAAATAGGAAGGTCAAATAGAAAGTCTAGAACCTCATGAGGTAAAAGATACATTCAACTATTTAACAAATATTTTTTGAGTGCCCAGTATATACCAAGAATTATTATATATGCTGGGGATAAAATGGGAGACAAAACTGACAAAAATCTCAATCTGGAATGAAAGTTATATCATGTGGGAAGCTGACACTTTGCATTTGGTAGGTGTTATCTATTGAATTAACATAGCGGTTAGGAAATACACGGTAAGTTTTCTGCTGTTAAGTAGTGATCAATAGTGTGGTTTCTAGGTGTAAAAGTTCAGGTTGCACTGATTCGTGGGTACAGGAACCATCTCCTTAACTGGTGATATATATTATGCTTTAATAAACTCTTTTGCAAAGCAAGTTTGGGAGTGAAATTCCCTCCCAGTCCTACAAGGTAGAAGCCATTGTCCCCATTTTTCATAGGAGGAAACTGAGACCCAGCTGGCTATAATTTGCACTAGGCCTCATTGCTAATAAGTGACAGAGATAGAATTTGCATGGCAAATTCTCTTTTGACTGTTTTGGGTGTAAGCCTCCTGGAAGCATGGTGTTAACATTTTAAAAGAACTTGTTTACTCATACTTGTTTTTAATTAGTGGAATGTATATTTGTCACCCTGACTGCTCTCAGTGAAGAAGACGACGAAATTGGTCTGAGATACCCTTCCATATTGCTTTCTGCATCCTCTTTCTACCTCTTGCTTTTTCTTTCATTTAAGAAGTGATTTCCTGGTACCTGTTTGAAGAAAGGGGAAAGTCCAGTCTTTGGTTATCAGTGTCTCAGTATCTCTGGTGAAAATTCATTGTTTTTGACTGCCTGGCATCTACTCCTTGTTTTTCTGGTCATAGCATCTACAGGAGTTAGAAGTGTGTTTGGCTACAACTGAAAACACAGCTAGCAGTAGCTTAAACGAACAGCAGCTTCTTTCTTGTGCCACACAGTAAGTCTGGAGGTTGACTGTCAGGGCTAGTGCATGAGTTCACTGGAGCTATAAAGTGCCCAGGAAATCTCTATTTTTTTGACTCACCACTCTGGGGGGTTTTTTGTATGCATTCTCATATTGCTGTCCTCACAGTTACAAGATGGCTGCTGCCTCCCTGGCATCACATCCGTACTCCAAGAGAAAAGAAGGGTAAAGAGCAAAGAAACAAAAGAACCATGCCAGCTCTTTTTTCCAGAAAAGCAAATCTTTCCAAAATGCTCGAGCCAGCGTACTTTGGCTTATATCTCATTGGTTGGAACTGGATCACATGGCTACTCCTAGACCAATAATAAGACTAAAGGAATGAGATTTCTAATCATAATTAACTCCAGAGATAAGGATAAGAGCAAACTCTTTCTAAGAGCAAAGGATCTCTGTTCTGAGTAGTTAGAATTCTGTGCAGGCAGTTGAGGGAAATGTATGTTGAGAGGCAATGGATGGTATCAGCTAGGAAGGCTCTGTTTTCCTTTGGGAAGTCCACTCCCTCCTATGCCCTGCTTCAGCATCTTCATAGGAGGAAACTGAGACCCAGCTGGCTATAATTTGCACGAGGCCTCATTGCTAATAAGTGACAGAGATAGAATTTGCATGGCAAATTCTCTTTTGACTGTTTTGGGTGTAAGCCTCCTGGAAGCATGGTGTTAACATTTTAAAAGAACTTGTTTACTCATACTTGTTTTTAATTAGTGGAATGTATATTTGTCACCCTGACTGCTCTCAGTGAAGAAGACGACGAAATTGGTCTGAGATACCCTTCCATATTGCTTTCTGCATCCTCTTTCTACCTCTTGCTTTTTCTTTCATTTAAGAAGTGATTTCCTGGTACCTGTTTGAAGAAAGGGGAAAGTCCAGTCTTTGGTTATCAGTGTCTCAGTATCTCTGGTGAAAATTCATTGTTTTTGACTGCCTGGCATCTACTCCTTGTTTTTCTGGTCATAGCATCTACAGGAGTTAGAAGTGTGTTTGGCTACAACTGAAAACACAGCTAGCAGTAGCTTAAACGAACAGCAGCTTCTTTCTTGTGCCACACAGTAAGTCTGGAGGTTGACTGTCAGGGCTAGTGCATGAGTTCACTGGAGCTATAAAGTGCCCAGGAAATCTCTATTTTTCTGACTCACCACTCTGGGGGTTGTTTGTATGCATTCTCATATTGCTGTCCTCACAGTTACAAGATGGCTGCTGCCTCCCTGGCATCACATCCGTACTCCAAGAGAAAAGAAGGGTAAAGAGCAAAGAAACAAAAGAACCATGCCAGCTCTTTTTTCCAGAAAAGCAAATCTTTCCAAAATGCTCGAGCCAGCGTACTTTGGCTTATATCTCATTGGTTGGAACTGGATCACATGGCTACTCCTAGACCAATAATAAGACTAAAGGAATGAGATTTCTAATCATAATTAACTCCAGAGATAAGGATAAGAGCAAACTCTTTCTAAGAGCAAAGGATCTCTGTTCTGAGTAGTTAGAATTCTGTGCAGGCAGTTGAGGGAAATGTATGTTGAGAGGCAATGGATGGTATCAGCTAGGAAGGCTCTGTTTTCCTTTGGGAAGTCCACTCCCTCCTATATTCAGCCCATGTTGACTGGATACAGCATCTCCATTCACAAGCCGTGTGTAGGCAGGATGCACAGGACACCCCTAATTCCTGCAAGAACTTCTGTTTGACTTATTGAAGAAGTGAAACCTTGGCTGGAAGCGCTGACTGTGGAAGTGTAAGTCTTGATCTATCAGGGTCTCTCCCCACTTGGCTTGTCTGAGATACTGTAGTCAGATGGTGAGAGGGCCTGATAGTAGGGGACTCTGGTTCAGCTGGATCTCAATCTAGAGACTGACTCCTAGACTTTTTAGTTGCTTGAGCTTATGAATTCTCTCTCTGCGCCTAGTCCAGTTGAAAGTGGATGTGGCTTTTGCTGTCAACAGTCTTGATTGTATTCTGTGTAAATAGTGTATTCAGAAAGTTACTTCTCTTAGGAGAATCAGACACCAAATACTGTCATCTTCTCTTTGAAGAATCATCTGGGCAACCTGAGGAAGCCAGTGACAGTCTGTTATATGGACGGTGTAGTAAATGACCTAACAAACAGTGTGCAGCTAGAACTACAATGTGTCATGTTCTCAAGTTGCAATTGATGTGTACTGGTTTTTGACAAGTTTGTAAAAATTTTTTTTTTAATTTTGGCCTCTTTTATTGGTCCTTCACTTATTTATTTTCATCCATTTTTATTCTTTGGCCTATGTGGGCCTCCCATCACTGTGGCCTCTCCTGTAGCAGAGCGCTCCAGAGTGCTGGCTTGCAATTGGACACACCAGTCCAGCCGCTTCGCCGCATGTGGGATCTTCCCATGCCAGAGATCGAACCGGCACCCCTTGCACTGCAAGGTGGACTCCCCACCCACTGGACCACCAGGGAAGTCCAAGTTTGTAAATTTTAAAGTGGTATTTTGTATGTTCTAAATCTTGCCCATAATTGTGAAGCTTTCAGTTAGTAGGCTTAAATTGCATAGTTTCCTTTCCTTTCTTTTCAAAGGTTGTATCACTCATATAACCTTACTAACAAATGATAAATAAGAGAAGCTACACTAAAAAAATGGAAATTAGAGTGTATAGGTAAAAAGAAATACGACAAAGCAGCACTGACTTTTAAGCACAGAGTCAGAAAATAAAACCAAGGAGGAGGTGCAGCTTTTTAGAAATCTCGGCGCGAGCAAGAACTCACTTTCCAACTCTAACAAGTAAAATGTAGAGTGAAAGAGTGTTATTGTCAATAGGTAATGTATTTAAATTAACAGGAAAATAAGGAGAAAGATCTTTAAATACTTTTTTCATTTTACAAACTTCTATTATTCTGAAACAAAACAAAAAACCACACCTCTAATCAGAAAACTAGAATAATCAGAAATGAAAAAACTGGCAAACAGAAAGACAGGAAAATGGCTGTTTGTTAAACTGGTTTCTACTGGGAGAATGCAATGAAAGCTAGTACGCTACCCCCCACATTTTATACAGTTTTAGGGATTCACAGACATGTTAAAAGCCAATCCACGGACCCAGACATAGAGATCCATGGATCCTAGATTAAGACCCTTCTTCCCTTTTAGGCATGTCAATCTTTGTTCAAAAAGTATGTTGATGGCTCCCCTGGTGGGATACTGGTGAGAATACTCCAGTATTCTCCAGGCAAGAATACTGGAGTGGGGGCTTCCGTGGTGGTCCAGTGGGTAAGGACACTGCCCTGCAGTGCAAGAGGTGCCGGTTTGATCTCAGGCCTGGGAGGATCCCATGTGTCCAACTACCGAGCCCGAGCTCTGAAACGCATGCGCCCAGAACTGGTGCTCTGCAGTGAGAGATGCTACTGTGATGGGAGGCCCACACAGGCCAAAGAACAACGGAATAAATGAAAGACCAATAGAAGTGCACCACCCCCCTCCAAAAAAGCATGTTGTGTAAAAAAAGAAACAAATGAATTTGTGACGTCTGGTCAATAATAATAGGTATCATTTAAAAAACTTTTGCAACATGACAAGGCATGGGGCTTAATAGTCATATACATACATATATATCATCTCATTCAATTTTTATGATTCTTACAATAACCCAGTAAATTGACACTTCAGTTGTCCTTTCTTTGCACATGGGGGAAACTGAGACAGACTTAAAAAGGTGAAATAGCTTCATAAAGGTCACAGAGCAGGGTAGGGATTCAAACCCACTTCTGTCTGATACCAAAATTCACCATCCTCTTCTGCTTGTCATTTCCTGGTCTCTGTCTCCAATTTTTTTTTTTTTTTCAGTTGAGTACCACATTTCCATATTTTCAGTGCAACAATATTTGAAGATACAGTGCCACAAGAAATATTTCACCATGTTGCTACTAGTGGTATGGCTGAATCTATTTGAGAACCCCTTCAGTTAGTCTCTGCCCAAACTTCACCCCCTCAGAGAAGCCTTCCCTCATCTGAAATAGCAACCCAGCTCATTGCCATCTAATCAGAATGTAATCAGAAATGAAAAACTGGCAAACAGAAAGACAGGAAAATGGCTGTTTGTTAAACTGGTTTCTACTGGGAGAATGCAATGAAAGCTAGTACGCTACCCCCCACATTTTATACAGTTTTAGGGATTCACAGACATGTTAAAAGCCAATCCACGGACCCAGACATAGAGATCCATGGATCCTAGATTAAGACCCTTCTTCCCTTTTAGGCATGTCAATCTTTGTTCAAAAAGTATGTTGATGGCTCCCCTGGTGGGATACTGGTGAGAATACTCCAGTATTCTCCAGGCAAGAATACTGGAGTGGGAGCTTCGTGGTGGTCCAGTGGGTAAGGACACTGCCCTGCAGTGCAAGAGGTGCCGGTTTGATCTCAGGCCTGGGAGGATCCCATGTGTCCAACTACCGAGCCCGAGCTCTGAAACGCATGCGCCCAGAACTGGTGCTCTGCAGTGAGAGATGCTACTGTGATGGGAGGCCCACACAGGCCAAAGAACAACGGAATAAATGAAAGACCAATAGAAGTGCACCACCCCCCTCCAAAAAAGCATGTTGTGTAAAAAAAGAAACAAATGAATTTGTGACGTCTGGTCAATAATAATAGGTATCATTTAAAAAACTTTTGCAACATGACAAGGCATGGGGCTTAATAGTCATATACATACATATATATCATCTCATTCAATTTTTATGATTCTTACAATAACCCAGTAAATTGACACTTCAGTTGTCCTTTCTTTGCACATGGGGGAAACTGAGACAGACTTAAAAAGGTGAAATAGCTTCATAAAGGTCACAGAGCAGGGTAGGGATTCAAACCCACTTCTGTCTGATACCAAAATTCACCATCCTCTTCTGCTTGTCATTTCCTGGTCTCTGTCTCCAATTTTTTTTTTTTTTTCAGTTGAGTACCACATTTCCATATTTTCAGTGCAACAATATTTGAAGATACAGTGCCACAAGAAATATTTCACCATGTTGCTACTAGTGGTATGGCTGAATCTATTTGAGAACCCCTTCAGTTAGTCTCTGCCCAAACTTCACCCCCTCAGAGAAGCCTTCCCTCATCTGAAATAGCACCCCAGTACTTTATCATTGCCTAATCATTGACTTACCTTATTTTCCTTTCTGTGCTCACTCACTCATTTGTGTCTGACTCTTTGTGACTCCATGGACTGTAGCCTGCCAGCCTCCTCTGTCCATGGAATTCTCCAGGCAAGAATACTGGAGTGGGGGCTTCCGTGGTGGTTCAGTGGGTAAGGACACCGCCTTGCAATGCAAGGGGCGCTGGTTTGATCTCTGGCCTGGGAGGATCCCATATGCTGCGGAGTGGCTGGACCGGTGTGTGCAACTGCCAAGCTGGAGCTCTGGAGTGCGTGTGCCCAGAGCCGGTGCTCTGCGGTGAGAGAGGCTACTGCGGTGGGAGGCCCACACAGGCCAAAGAGCAAAGATAAATAAATGAAACATCAATAGAAGTGGCCAAAAAAAGAATGCTGGAGTGGGTTGCCATTCCCTTCTGCAGGGGATCTTCCTGACATAAGGACTGCACATGGGTCTCCTGTACTGAAGAAGAATTCTTTACTGTGTGAGCCACCAGGGAAGCCCCAGCTCATGGTAGGCACTCTATAATGTACATTCCTGAAGAAAAGAGAAAATGAAAGTATATTCAGGGAAACAAGAGGAGAAGTATACATTTGGTCTTTGTTTCTGCTTCTCCTGACTCTTACTTCAATAAAGTCAGAACATTCAGACCAACATTTCTCCAGCTGGGAGAAGGCCTTCCAAGAGATGTTTTCAGGGAGCTTCCTCTTTTCTCTGATCTCTCCACAGCCTTGGTAGTGCCCTTCTTTCTTCCTGATAGACCCTTTGAATACCACCAGACTTAGGACTGACCTCTCAAAGCTCTCCTCAGTTGTTTAACTTTATGAGAATCTGCCTTTCCAACCAAGAACAATGTTACTAGACTGCTGTTTCCTGACCTTTTAGAAAACTCAAAGACATGGGAAAAGATCTCACTATAATTAGTTAGATTGATTCTGTTCTGCTGCTGGTGCTCTGTATCATCTCTCTTCTTAGCCTTACCAGAATTTTCTCAGTAAGATCAGTATTATGTGCACTGTTCTCTTGTGGGGGTTGAAAGTTGGTTCTTTTAGTTTTTCCCCCCCAGTATTTCTTCAGACACTAGAGTTAAGATTATTGGCCTTTAAATATTTCCTTCTATAACATGGTCACCATTGGATCTTTTTATTTATTTATTTTTAAAGACGGTTATATTTTTACTTAGTTTTGGCTGTGTTAGGTCTTTGTTGCTATGTGTGGGCTTTCTCTAGTGCAGTAAGTGGGGGCTACTCTTTGTTGCAGTGCACAGGCTTCTCATTGCAGTGGCTTCTCTTGTTGTGGATCATGGGCTCCAGGCTCAAGGGCTCAGTAGCTGTGGTGCACAGGTTCAGTTGCTCTGTGGCACATGAGATCTTCCTGGACCAGGAATGGAACCTGTGTCTCCTGCATTGCCAGGTGGATTCTTAACCACTGGACCACCAGAGAAATCCTTTTGTGGATCTTTTAAAATCTTCAGTAGAAATTTGAAAGCATTTTAGAAGGCCAAGTGCTATGTAATAATTATGACATTTTGTTTATCTACTGTCATTATTATTTTTTTTAAAGATTTATTTATTTATTTATTTTTTGGGCGGGGCTCGGGTTGGGGAGGGAGGGGAGCGGGCGGGCCACTTCTATTGGACTTTCATTTCTCTGTTTTCATCCCTCTTTGTTCTTTGGCTCCTGCGGGCCTCCCATCGCGGTGGCATCTGTAGTTGCAGAGTGCCGGCTCTGGGCGCATGCGCTCCAGAGCTCCGGCTCGGTAATTGGACACATCCGTCCAGGGTCCCGGCTATTGTCAGAACTTCAGCCAAACCAGTGGGAGGTCAAGATTTCCTCTTTTCTCTGGTCTCTCCACAGCCTTGGTAGTGCCCTTCTTTCTTCCTGATAGACCCTTTGAATACCACCAGACTTAGGACTGACCTCTCAAAGCTCTCCTCAGTTGTTTAACTTTATGAGAATCTGCCTTTCCAACCAAGAACAATGTTACTAGACTGCTGTTTCCTGACCTTTTAGAAAACTCAAAGACATGGGAAAAGATCTCACTATAATTAGTTAGATTGATTCTGTTCTGCTGCTGGTGCTCTGTATCATCTCTTCTTAGCCTTACCAGAATTTTCTCAGTAAGATCAGTATTATGTGCACTGTTCTCTTGTGGGGGTTGAAAGTTGGTTCTTTTAGTTTTTCCCCCCCAGTATTTCTTCAGACACTAGAGTTAAGATTATTGGCCTTTAAATATTTCCTTCTATAACATGGTCACCATTGGATCTTTTTATTTATTTATTTTTAAAGACGGTTATATTTTTACTTAGTTTTGGCTGTGTTAGGTCTTTGTTGCTATGTGTGGGCTTTCTCTAGTGCAGTAAGTGGGGGCTACTCTTTGTTGCAGTGCACAGGCTTCTCATTGCAGTGGCTTCTCTTGTTGTGGATCATGGGCTCCAGGCTCAAGGGCTCAGTAGCTGTGGTGCACAGGTTCAGTTGCTCTGTGGCACATGAGATCTTCCTGGACCAGGAATGGAACCTGTGTCTCCTGCATTGCCAGGTGGATTCTTAACCACTGGACCACCAGAGAAATCCTTTTGTGGATCTTTTAAAATCTTCAGTAGAAATTTGAAAGCATTTTAGAAGGCCAAGTGCTATGTAATAATTATGACATTTTGTTTATCTGCTGTCATTATTATTTTTTTTAAAGATTTATTTATTTATTTATTTTTTGGGCGGGGCTCGGGTTGGGGAGGGAGGGGAGCGGGCGGGCCACTTCTATTGGACTTTCATTTCTCTGTTTTCATCCCTCTTTGTTCTTTGGCTCCTGCGGGCCTCCCATCGCGGTGGCATCTGTAGTTGCAGAGTGCCGGCTCTGGGCGCATGCGCTCCAGAGCTCCGGCTCGGTAATTGGACACATCCGTCCAGCCGCTCCGCGGCACGTGGGATCTTCCCAGGCCAGGGATCGAACCGGCGCCCCTTGCACTGCAAGGCGGTGTCCTTACCCACTGGACCACCAGGGGAAGCCCTGTCATTATTTTTAAAAGAAAATAGACTTTATTTTTTAGAGCAGTTTTAGGTTCACAAAAACACTGAGTGGAAAGTATGGAGATTTCCCATATGCCCTCTGCCCCTCCACAGGCATAGCCTCCCCAACTGCTCATTTCTTTTTAGTGTTAAATACTATTTCATTATCTGCATGTACCACAGTTTATCCATTTATCTAGTGAAGGAACTCTGGTTGCTTCCATTTTGACATAAACATTCACTGGCAGGTTTTTGTGTGGACAACAGTTTTCAGTTCATTTGGATAAACACAAAAGAGCACAATTGCTTGATCATATGATAAGAAATATTTAGTTTTGTTAAGAAACTGCCAAACTGTCCTCCAACCCTAGAGTTTTGGATTTTGACCTCTTAAATAGATGTGCAGTAGTATACCGTTGTTTTAATTTGCAGTTCCTAAGTGACATACGACTTTCAGCATCTTTTCATATGCTTATTTGCCATATCTTTAGTGAGGTATCATTCAATCTTTTGCCCATTTTAAGTCAGGTTCTTTCTTTCTTTGGCTGTGTCAGGTCTTAGCTGTGGCCCGTGGGGTCAAATTTGTGAGCATACAGTTGTTCATAATATTCATTTATTATCCTTTTAATGCCCATGAGATCTGTAGTTATATCCTCTATTTCATTTCTATTGTTAGTAATATGTCTTTTTTTTTTTTTTTTTTTTCTTAGCCTGGCTAAAAGTTTACAGATTTTATGTATCTTTTTAAAGAACTAGCTTTTGGGCTTATTGATTTTTCTCTATTGATTTCCTATTTTTGATTAAATGGATTTCTTCTCTAGTTCTTCTTATGTATTTTCTTGTGGAAGCTTAGATTCTTGATTTTAGATTTTCTTTTCTAGTATGTTTAATGTTGTAAGTTTCCCTAAACACCAATTTCACTGCTTCTGACAACTTTTGATAAGTTGGAATTTTAGTTTTCATTAAGTTCAAAAAGTAATTTCTGGGCTTCCCTGGTGGTCCAGTGGGTAAGGACACCGCCTTGCAGTGCAAGGGCCGCCGGTTCGATCCCTGGCCTGGGAAGATCCCACGTGCCGCGGAGCGGCTGGACCGATGTGTCCAGTTACCGAGCCGGAGCTCTGGCGCGCATGCACCCAGAGCCGGCACTCTGCGACGACAGAGGCCACTACGATGGGAGGCCCACAGGAGCCAAAGAGCAAAGACGGATGAAAATAGAGAAATGAAAGACCAATAAAAGTGGCCCGCCCATCCCCCTCCCTCCCCACCCCACCCCCTCAAAAAGATAAAATAAATAAAATTAAAAAGAAAAAAAGTAATTTCTTCTAAGATTTCTTCTTTGACCCATGTATAATTTAGAATTGTGTTGATTAATCTGCAGGTATTTGGGGACTTTCCAGTTGTCTTTTTGTTACTGATTTCTAATTTAATTCCTTTCTCTTTTGGTTTTAAGAGTGGACATTGTATGATTTCTACTCTTTTAAGTTAAAAAAAAATTTTTTTTTTTAAATAAAGACTCACAACTGCCAAGTCTCAGCGATGGCACGCAGGATCTTCTTCTTCTTCTTCTTCTTTTTTTTTTGTGGCCTGTGGGATCTTCAGTTTTGGCATACAGGATCTAGTTCCCTGACCAGGGATCCAGTCTGGGCCCCCTGCATCGGGAGTGAGAAGGCTTAGCCACTGGATCACCAGCGAAGTCCTTCTCCTTTTAATTTTTTTTTAAAGCATGTTTTTGGCCCAGGATGTGGTCTGTCTGGGTAAATGCTCCATGTGAGCTTGAGAAATATGTGAAGACATATTGTTGAGTGAAGTAGTCTATAGATGTTGATAATATCCAGTTGGTTGATAGTGCTGTTGTGTTTGCAGTGTGCTTATTGAATTTCTGCCTTCTGGATCTGTCCATTTCTGATAGAGGCATTCAGCTTGCTAATTATCATTGTGGATTCATCCATTTTTCTTTGCAGTTCTGTTAGTTTTTGCCTCATGTAGATGGATGTTCTGTTGTTAGGCAGATACACATTAAGGATTGTTGTGTCTTCTTAGAGAATTGACCCCTTTGTCATTAAGTAATACCCTTCTTTATCTCAGATAACTTCCCTTGCTTTGAAGCTGGTTGCTGTTGTTTAATCGCTCAGTCACGTCCAACTCAGGCTTCTCCTCTCTGTAGGATTTTCCAGGCAAGAATACTGGAGTGGATTGCCATTTCCTTCTCCCAAGGATCTTCCTGACCTAGGAATCGAACCCACATATCCTGCATTGCAGGTGGATTCAGTTTGAAGTGTGCTGTCAAAAATTAATGTAGCTTACTTGTTCTTATGATTAGTATTAGCCTGATATATTCCTCTTGCATACATTTACCTTAATTCTATTTGTTTCTTTAAATTTAAAGTGCACTTCTGGGCTTCTCTGGTGGTCCAGTGCATACAGAGGTCTGCCTTGCAGTACAAGGGACACCGGTTCGATCCCCGGCCCAAGAAGATCCCACGTGCCACAGAGAGGCTGGACCGGTGTGTCAAATTATGAGCCAGCACTCTGGAGCACATGCACCCAGAGCCGGTACTCTGCAGTGAGACAGGCCACCGTAATGGGAGGCCCACACATGCCAAAGAATAAAGATGTATGGAAATAAATATAAAATAAAGGAGGAATGATAGAGGAAAAAATGTCACCCTCACTTAAAAAAAATAATAATTTAAAGCGCACTTCTTGTAGACAGCATAGCTGGGTTTTATTTTTTGATCTACTCTGGTTAGATCTGTCTTTCACTGATGTATTTATACCAATGACATTTAAAGTGATTATTGATACAGTTGAATTACTTTGGGTTTTCTGTTACTTTATTTTAAAATTTAAAATACTGTTCTTAGTTACAATTTATTGAGCAATTACTATATGCTATCTGTGTTAAGAGTTGTGCAATCATTAGCTCACTTAGTTCACTTCACAGTCCTATGACATGAGCTATAATAGTAGCATTTACAATAGGCCTGTTAACCTGTTAAACTCATCATACACATTATCTCACTTAATTCTCTCAACAACCCCATGTCAAGGGTAATATTATTTTCCCCATTTTACAGGTGAGCGATCTGAGGTTTAGGGAGTGCATGTAAGATATTAACTGTAGTTTGTCTTCCTCATAATCCTTCAAAATCCTCCCCAGTGTCTCCAGTCTGCCTCTGACAAATGTCTTCCTTTAGTGCCTAAGGCTGAATTTTGTCCTTTCTTGCCTGTCTGAACAAATGATAGTGCATGTACATCCTTTCTGAAGTTGCTTCTTCCTAAAGTATAAAGACTTTTATTGCTTCTGTGAAAAAAAAAAAATTTTTTTTTTTTTGATATTTTGTGTGTCCTTGTACATAGCAGTTAGAATGAAAGGTTTGGTATAAAATATATTAGAAAATCTCTTCCTTGATGTTTTTCTCTCCTGTCCACTTCCCCTCCGCACTACAGCAGGACTCTGTTTGTTGGTCTACAGTCTTGGTTTGGTAGTAGATGTCCAGGTAGCCAGATCCTCTCTCTGACCTGGCCTGTACCTCTGTGGTGCTGGAGCCCTCTCTGGAGAACTCGAGATATTTGTTCCTTGCACTTTCATACTCCTTATTCCTGTCTTTTCCTGTTTCGGCTCATGAAAAAGCTTTCTATTGCCATCTGCTCTCATCAAATGCTCTGCTTTCTTTTGCTGCAGGAAGCCACACACACCTGCTGATCTGCCCTGCAGCCTGCCCTTGCTTCTCCAAGTATACTCAGCATCCTTGGGAAGCTTATTTAAATGTGGATCCCCTGATCTCACTCTCGGGGATTTTGATTCCTAGGAGTAGGTACAACAAGCAATCTGTGTTGTATTAAGCCCTTCCCCACCCCAGAATTAAAGCTCAAGAATGATTCAGTGGTCCAAGAGTATGAGGGGAAAGCATACGGAGAACATGCTCTCACTCATGATAGCCCTTGGCTCCTGCTTTGGGATTCTCACTGACCGCTACCTCCACCCCCTTGACTTGATCATGGAGAAATACATACTCCCTTCTTGTCAGAGCAGCTGTAATGCTTACCTATTTTTTCTCTCTAGCTCTTGGTCTGCTGCTAATAACTGTGCTGTGCTATGCTAAGTCCTTTCAATCATGGCTTACTCCTTGTGACCCTATTGATCATAGCCTGCTAGGCTCCCCTGTCCATGGGATTCTCCGGGAAAGAATACTAGGATGGGTTTCCATGCCCTTCTCCAGGGGATCTTCCAGACCCAGGGATAGAACACGCATCTCCTGCATTAGCAGGCAGGTTCTTTACTACTAGTGCCATCTGGGAAGCCACTGCTAATAATTAGCTCACACGGAAATCGGATCCCACAGATTGAGAAAGAGCCCAGTAAAGCTCAGTGGTTGTGCTCTTGTCCATGCAAGCTGGGGGGACCTGACTTTAAGTCTTAACTCCATTCAGTAATGTGACTGCATGATTTAGGTCAGACAGTGGATCTCTTTGGGATTCCACTCTCTTACCTGTGAAATGGAACAAGGATATTTGCTCCACCTATATCAAAGAGTTGATGAGCAGGAAGACTGGGTTAATGATTTACGAATGTATCCTAAAGGTGTGTGCTCAATTATTCAGTTATGTTCAACCCTTTGTGACCCCGTGGACTGTAGCCCACCAGGTTCCTCTGTTTGTGGAATTTTTCAGCCAAGAAAACTGGAGTGGGTTGCTATTTCTTACTTCAGGAGATCTTCCTGACCCCGGGATGGATCCTGTATCTCTTGCAGGCAGATTCTTTACCGTTGTGACACTTGGGAATCCCTCACAGTACACTTGATCTTTGTGCTTTACAATACTGTTGTGCTATAAAGGAAAATATTTAAATTAGCTGGAAAGATCTCTTAGAACACTCTTTTATGTTGCGAGAAATCCCTAGGGGTCTATAAGTAGGGGGAAGCATGGATAAGTTTGCCTTTATATGCTTTTTTTTAAAAGTGTTGAAACCGCAGCACTCCAGTGAAAGCTGACCACCTCCCATGAAACCAAGATCAAAGCTGTTGCCTTTTACATGGAAAAGACAAAGTGAGCTTGTTCTGTTTGTGTTCATGTGGGGTGCCTTCCCAGGCCTTGCTACTACCCAGACAAATGCTTTTAAGGTAAACCCATATCCTCACATGTGAAATAGCAAGAAAGTGTACCACCCAGATTTGTTGTTAGTTCTCATCCACTCATCACCAGGGACAGAACTGATCTTCAGGAGCTTGGAGGCCTTCACACCTGCCAGCTGAGGCTATTGGGGCTGCGCTGGCAGCTTCTGTGAAGGCTTTGTTTCTCATGCTTGAGCAGCTTAGCATCTGGATGCCGGACCCAGAGAGCTATGGGCCTAGGCACGCATCTCCTGCATTAGCAGGCAGGTTCTTTACTACTAGTGCCATCTGGGAAGCCACTGCTAATAATTAGCTCACACGGAAATCGGATCCCACAGATTGAGAAAGAGCCCAGTAAAGCTCAGTGGTTGTGCTCTTGTCCATGCAAGCTGGGGGGACCTGACTTTAAGTCTTAACTCCATTCAGTAATGTGACTGCATGATTTAGGTCAGACAGTGGATCTCTTTGGGATTCCACTCTCTTACCTGTGAAATGGAACAAGGATATTTGCTCCACCTATATCAAAGAGTTGATGAGCAGGAAGACTGGGTTAATGATTTACGAATGTATCCTAAAGGTGTGTGCTCAATTATTCAGTTATGTTCAACCCTTTGTGACCCCGTGGACTGTAGCCCACCAGGTTCCTCTGTTTGTGGAATTTTTCAGCCAAGAAAACTGGAGTGGGTTGCTATTTCTTACTTCAGGAGATCTTCCTGACCCCGGGATGGATCCTGTATCTCTTGCAGGCAGATTCTTTACCGTTGTGACACTTGGGAATCCCTCACAGTACACTTGATCTTTGTGCTTTACAATACTGTTGTGCTATAAAGGAAAATATTTAAATTAGCTGGAAAGATCTCTTAGAACACTCTTTTATGTTGCGAGAAATCCCTAGGGGTCTATAAGTAGGGGGAAGCATGGATAAGTTTGCCTTTATATGCTTTTTTTTAAAAGTGTTGAAACCGCAGCACTCCAGTGAAAGCTGACCACCTCCCATGAAACCAAGATCAAAGCTGTTGCCTTTTACATGGAAAAGACAAAGTGAGCTTGTTCTGTTTGTGTTCATGTGGGGTGCCTTCCCAGGCCTTGCTACTACCCAGACAAATGCTTTTAAGGTAAACCCATATCCTCACATGTGAAATAGCAAGAAAGTGTACCACCCAGATTTGTTGTTAGTTCTCATCCACTCATCACCAGGGACAGAACTGATCTTCAGGAGCTTGGAGGCCTTCACACCTGCCAGCTGAGGCTATTGGGGCTGCGCTGGCAGCTTCTGTGAAGGCTTTGTTTCTCATGCTTGAGCAGCTTAGCATCTGGATGCCGGACCCAGAGAGCTATGCCTAGCAGAGCTCTGTGAGGCCCCGAATCCCCTCCTCCCAGACGGAACTGCTGAGGGTGCCCTCTGGAGGCTTATTCACTTTTGGGGTTGAAGTATCTGGCTGCCTGCTTTGAACAGAATTAAGAGTCATACACAGATGAAGTTTAGTGCATGTAGTGGGTGCATACCTGAGCCTGTAATTCCAGACTTTAATTGTACCAGTGGAGTTTGAAGCAAGCCTTTCCCAAACTGGTGGTGTGCGTGGGAAATGCTTTGTAGATATCACTCACAATAGAGAAATCCTGTCCTATACTCTGCGGTTGGGGCAGAAAGCCTCAGCAAAGGGCTGAGCTTTGAGGTATTTTAAGAGATTAACACTTATTGTAGAAGTGCTAATCACTGATTGAATTAATCAAGGACCAAACTACAAGGTGTTAACAAGAAAGATTAGTGACTTTGGGTGTGAATATTCAAAACCTGGGATTGTGAAACCTGGGACAGTGTTTTGCCTGGGTACACAACAGAAAAAAGAACCAACAGAAGGGCAAGATAATGAACTAGTACTTTTACCCAGAAATTTCCTTTTGAGGGCTGGAGAAGAATCATTGTTAAAACTATTAAATGTTGGGTTTCCATGGTGGTCCAGTGGGTAAGGACACCGCCTTGCAGTGCAAGGAGCGCCGGTTCGATCCCTGGCCTGGGAAGATCCCACATGCTGTGGAGCGGCTGAACTGATGTGTCCAACTACCGAGCCGGAGCTCTGGAGCTCATGCGCCCAGAGCCGGTGCTCTGTAGCGACAGAGGCCACTGGGATAGGAGGCCCACATGGGCCAAAAAACAAAGATGAATGAAAATAGATAAATGAAAGACCAATAGAAGTGGCCAAAAAAGACAAAAAAATTAAATGTCAAGTGCGTGGAACAGTGCTTGACTTCTAATAAGGACTCAACAAATGTTAGTTTTTGTTATTTTGTTAAGGTCCCTATCAACTGAGGACTAGGGAGAGACGTTTGTTTACTTTAAAGAAAAAATATGTGTGACTCAGTGTCTTCTTCTTCTTTTTTAATGAAGTTCTGTGAAGGCTTTGTTTCTCATGCTTGAGCAGCTTAGCATCTGGATGCGGACCCAGAGAGCTATGCCTAGCAGAGCTCTGTGAGGCCCGAATCCCCTCCTCCCAGACGGAACTGCTGAGGGTGCCCTCTGGAGGCTTATTCACTTTTGGGGTTGAAGTATCTGGCTGCCTGCTTTGAACAGAATTAAGAGTCATACACAGATGAAGTTTAGTGCATGTAGTGGGTGCATACCTGAGCCTGTAATTCCAGACTTTAATTGTACCAGTGGAGTTTGAAGCAAGCCTTTCCCAAACTGGTGGTGTGCGTGGGAAATGCTTTGTAGATATCACTCACAATAGAGAAATCCTGTCCTATACTCTGCGGTTGGGGCAGAAAGCCTCAGCAAAGGGCTGAGCTTTGAGGTATTTTAAGAGATTAACACTTATTGTAGAAGTGCTAATCACTGATTGAATTAATCAAGGACCAAACTACAAGGTGTTAACAAGAAAGATTAGTGACTTTGGGTGTGAATATTCAAAACCTGGGATTGTGAAACCTGGGACAGTGTTTTGCCTGGGTACACAACAGAAAAAAGAACCAACAGAAGGGCAAGATAATGAACTAGTACTTTTACCCAGAAATTTCCTTTTGAGGGCTGGAGAAGAATCATTGTTAAAACTATTAAATGTTGGGTTTCCATGGTGGTCCAGTGGGTAAGGACACCGCCTTGCAGTGCAAGGAGCGCCGGTTCGATCCCTGGCCTGGGAAGATCCCACATGCTGTGGAGCGGCTGAACTGATGTGTCCAACTACCGAGCCGGAGCTCTGGAGCTCATGCGCCCAGAGCCGGTGCTCTGTAGCGACAGAGGCCACTGGGATAGGAGGCCCACATGGGCCAAAAAACAAAGATGAATGAAAATAGATAAATGAAAGACCAATAGAAGTGGCCAAAAAAGACAAAAAAATTAAATGTCAAGTGCGTGGAACAGTGCTTGACTTCTAATAAGGACTCAACAAATGTTAGTTTTTGTTATTTTGTTAAGGTCCCCTATCAACTGAGGACTAGGGAGAGACGTTTGTTTACTTTAAAGAAAAAATATGTGTGACTCAGTGTCTTCTTCTTCTTTTTTTTAATGAAGTTTAATTTGCCTGAAGAGAATTGAATAGATCTTGAATGTACAGTTAAACTCAACTACTGGTATACTGAAGGACTGGGGAAAATAGTTCATTGGTACAATATATGCTAAAGTTACTTTTACTGCCTTTCTGGAAAAAGTGATCTGTAACTTGAGAACCAAATAACCAAGGAAAAAGAACTTGAAAGTGAAATTAGAACATATGAGGAAATGATGGTTCAAATAAGAACAGCTATGTCCAGATCCCTAAAGCTGGATACAGTGGTTTTCTAGGAACCCTGTATTTGCAGTGAATGCAATGGGTGGGCAGAGGAGAGGAGAGGGGCACCTGGTGGAAGTTGCCTGGAGAAAAAGGTGTTAATTTTGGAAGAGTATGATGAAAAAGCTTAAACAAATCTGGAACTAAAAAACCTGAAATAGATAATGTATTAACTGGAGTTGACCTCAAAGAAAATCATTTAAAAAATCTGTGTGGTGCAACTGATAGTTGAATGAGTGTCTTTTTAGTGCTGAATTGAGGAAGGAGGAGAAGGACACTCACATTTATTGGGTCTCACAGGGGTCATTGAATAGCTGGGAGGAGTAAAAAGCTAATTTGGTTTAGGCTTCCTCCTAAAGATGACTTCACATATAGACAATGTCAGACAAAGGATCTTAAATGGGGAATCTCTTTTAATTCTCACTGTAATCATATAAGTGGATTATTTTACAGAACGAGAAACTGAAGTTCATTATGAAGCTTAGTCCTGGAGATCCCAACTCAGTGTACTTTTTGAATGTAAAGCAGCCAAAATTGGTCCAAAGTTCTCGAAGTATACATCCAAATTTTCTTCATTGAGAAACAAAATGTTTGCAATATAAATTTATTCATGTAACTGGCATGTTTAAAATTTTCATCACCTAGACCAGCACTGTTCAGTAGAAATATAACATTAAGCCATATAATTAATTTAAAATCTTTCAGTAGTCACATTTTTAAAAGTAAAAGAAACAAAATTAATTTAAATAACATTTATCTAATATATGATTTCAACATGCAATCAATATAGAACATTATTAATGAACTATTGTACTTTTTTTTTTTTCTGTACTAAGTCTTTGAATCCTGGTGTGTATTTTTAGACTTACAGCCTATTGCAATTGGGACTGGTCACATTTCAAGTGCTCATAACCACATGTAAAAACTGTATTGGAGACTTAAGACTCTGTCAAGTGCAAATATACTGGTTCTAGCCTTTGAAAATAATGACCCAGCAGGCCAGGAGTATGCGAGGCCCACTAGATATAATGGAAGGCCATGATTTGATTTTTTTTTTTCTTTTGCCCCCAGTACCTATACAGATAAGGCAAAAGTCACCTTTGATCTATTTGTCTCTGACTAGTCCTAATCCCCTCTTCAGGAATAGCTACCATTAGCAGTGAGGTGCTTCTTGGTCTTTTTGTATGGTTTTACAAACATGCACACATCCAGAAATATATTGTTGACTTTTTTTTTTTAAAGGGCAAAAAAGCATACTTTTTCCCAATTAGCTTTTCTCTCTTTTTTTTTTCTTCTTCTTTTTCTTTTTTCTGTTATTTTCTCGATTAGCTTTTCTTGCTTAATAATATGGCTTTGAGAACTTTTCATATTGGCAGATTTATCAACCTCATTTTAAACTGTTAGAGTCTATAATTTATTTAACCATTTCCCTATCAATGGACAGGCTCTAATTTACTGTTGTTATTATTAGAGAAACAATAGATGCAATGCCTTTTGGGGAGGCTGCTCTTCACAGTAGGTGGGATCTTAGTTTCCAGTCAGGCATCAAACCTGTGCTCCCTGCAGTGGAAGCACAGAGTCCTAGCCACTGGACCACCAGGGAATTCCTGCAATGGCCTCTTTTTTGGTGGTGAAATAGCATCATTTGAGAAGAAGATGGCAAGTGCATCAGAAACTGAGAAATCAAATCAGTTGTTCAAATTATATGGCTGAGGGCCACTGCTGATGTCTCTCTGACTTTTTCCAGCTCTCTCTCAGAGGTATACCGCCCCACACCCTCCCTCACTACATGCTCAAAGTAAGTCTGACAAGCATTTCTTTACCAGAAGATAATTAAGCTTTTCATGGGCTTGAAACTGGAGCAGAGGATGAATAGAAAGAAAATTATTTCCCTAAAGTTCAAGAGAGATAAAGCTTCCAGCCAGAACAGTGGTGTGATTCCAGTGTGGAAAATTCACTGGGATTCTTCACATCCTCACGCCTAGTAGGTCTAATAAATCCTCATTTTGCTTCTGACTGCTCTTTGATGTCCGGAGCCTTCTCTGCTCTTTTCTGCTCAAATTCTTTGTCATTTTAATTCCTCCCAAGGAATTTAATTAATCCTTAAACATTAATGACATTGCCCAACAGTCCTCTAAACCTTCATAAGAAGACATGTACTTTAAAGATGTGTTAAATTAATGATTCTGTATTCTCTCCATCCATCTATCTATTCATTCAACAAACATTTAATGAATATAGACCATGTGCCAGGCTCTGAGGTACAGCCTGGAGATACAAAGATGAAGTAAAGACCTTCAGATACTATACAGGGGGGCAGTCATCTTTGGAATGGTATGAGAGAAGCGTGCTATAAAAGGGAGCCACTTCAGGGTTCTACCCAACATAGGATTTAAAGATAGCTCTGATTGACAACTGGACTTCCCTGGTGGCTCAGATGCTAAAAAATCTGTCTGCAGTGCAGGAGACCCAGGTTTGACTCCTCTGTCAGGAAGATACCTCTGGAGAAGGGAATAGAAACCCACTCCAGTATTCCTGCCTGAAAAATTCCATGCACAGAGGAGCCTGGTGAGCTACAGTCCATGGGGTTGCAAAGATTCAGAGGCAACTGAGCAACTGACACTAAGTAACTAGATAGAAACTGGGTAGAAAGGGAACAGTTCATTTAAAGGCATTCCGAAGTGGAACACACATTCTTCCACCCTACTCTTCATTCCTAGGGTTCTTCCTGTCTCCGTTTTTTTCCATGTCCTGTCCTGTCCTGATTTTGGAGATTTCTTTGCCATCACGCTCTCCACACAGCACAGCTGCCTCTCATTTCAGGCAAGGACCAAATCTGAGACATCCAGAGATAGACATTCCAGAGCACATGGTGTAAAGCATCATGTGATGAAATAGTCAATCTCATTTTTGAGATGGATTTCCATGCAAAGCTGATGCAGTTTGAATATGAGATTAGTAATTTCTTCCCCACTAAAGCAGTTAATAAATTGTTTGCATAGTGTTTAATGATAAATGGTGCATTGTAGAATTATACTAACCTAAAATTTTGCTTTGTTTTGTTTTTTTTTTTAATTAAATTTTGATATTGAGGCCAATTTACAATGTTGTATTAGTTTCAGGTATACAGCAAAGTGATATATATATATATATATATATATTCTTCTTCAGAGTCTTTTCTCTTATAGGTTATTACAAAATATTGAGTATAGTTCCTGCCCTAAAATATTTTTGAAAAATATTTCTTCTTCCTTCCCTCCCCATGTTGACCAGACCAGCCTGGCATCTATCCAGAAAGAATTTTAAATTAGTGAGTCATTAGGCTGTATAAAAAGAGCTTACCTTGTGTAAAGGTACCCTCTTCCATGAAACAAAAAGGCTTCAATGACCACAACTCATTTAAAGTGAAGATTAAACATTTTAACCAGAACAGTGCTCTAATTCAGCAAATTTTATTTATGTCCAAATGCAGAGCTATGGGCAATGAAGAGCAATTCGAGAAGTCATAACCCAGGAAAATTATTGTGAGGGCCTTTAGAGTTCCCTGTAAATGTCCCCTGGTGACCTCAGAGCCAACGCTCAACCACAGAGTCAAATATTTGTATTAGGTGTTCCTGTGTTTAACATACTAATTAAAAAGATAGAATTCTTTGATTCTGCTTCAAATCATTTTACTTCTAATCTCTTTTCTGGAAAAGCCTGCTGGATAAATGGAACTAAGAGTATGCTTTCTAAAAAAGAGGCTATATCATGTTGTAATAAATCTGTGGACTGGGGACATTAATGTACCTCAAGTGCTCTTAATGAGTCTATGGTGGTGATCATCCTCCAGGGCTTGTTTCAGGGACCTTTACCTTGAAGGTTATAAATCCTCTGAGAAATGACTATAATGGGAAAAGGCTTCCCCAAAGGAAACACTGAGTTCAAACACAGCTAAATACCCTGGGCAGAAGGGCAGGTTTAAGGACAGGTGAGCAAGCTATGATACTTTGAGGCATTAACTTGAAACACTTGTCTTTGGAGAGGTCACCTGACTGACTCTGAAATCTACTCAGAGAAAACCAAAGTACCATTTGAAAATCTCTCTCCTAATCCTATAATAATATATTTCTCTTCCCTTCTTTCCTATTTATATTTTGGGGTGTGAAGGGCTATAGAGAGTGCCCATTCAAAGTTTAGTCTGAGGACTACCTGCATAGGAATCATTCCAAAGAAATGATCAAGAATGAACACTCCTGGGCACAGGCTCATTCCTTCCGAACCAGAAATATTCTTGGTGATGAGATGGTAGCAGTAATGGTGGGGTGGGAAGTTCGGAAGGCTTGGATGCTGATTATTTTTTGTTTCAAAAATTTAAATCTTTATTAAACTATTTTCTTTTTGCCTCTAAGACATCATTTATTTTTCATTCATCTTTATTCTTTGGCATGTGTGGGCCTCCCATCACAGTGGCCTCTCTCTTTACAGAGCACCAGCTCTGGGCACATGTGCTCCAGAGTGCTGGCCCACAATTAGACACACCGGCCCAGCTGCTCCTCGGCATGTGGGATCTTCCTGGGCCAGGGATCGAACTGGTGCCCTTTGCACTGCAAGGCAGACTCTTTATCCACCTGACCACCAGGGAAGCCCTAAACTATTTTTAAATAACATAATAAAGCCATTACATGTTACCATGTATGTCTAAAAAGCTAAGTGTATTTTCCAAAACAACAGATAATTTAGTACGAAGAACCCCATGAACAGTATGAGTAAGCAAAAAGGTATGACACCAGAAGATGAGCCCTCTGCCCAGGTTGGTAGGTGTCCAGTACTGGGGAAGAGCAGAGAAATAACTCCAGAAAGAAAGAAGAGGCTGGGCCAAAGCAGAAATGATGTTCATCTGTGACTGTGTCTGGTGGTGATCATCCTCCAGGGCTTGTTTCAGGGACCTTTACCTTGAAGGTTATAAATCCTCTGAGAAATGACTATAATGGGAAAAGGCTTCCCCAAAGGAAACACTGAGTTCAAACACAGCTAAATACCCTGGGCAGAAGGGCAGGTTTAAGGACAGGTGAGCAAGCTATGATACTTTGAGGCATTAACTTGAAACACTTGTCTTTGGAGAGGTCACCTGACTGACTCTGAAATCTACTCAGAGAAAACCAAAGTACCATTTGAAAATCTCTCTCCTAATCCTATAATAATATATTTCTCTTCCCTTCTTTCCTATTTATATTTTGGGGTGTGAAGGGCTATAGAGAGTGCCCATTCAAAGTTTAGTCTGAGGACTACCTGCATAGGAATCATTCCAAAGAAATGATCAAGAATGAACACTCCTGGGCACAGGCTCATTCCTTCCGAACCAGAAATATTCTTGGTGATGAGATGGTAGCAGTAATGGTGGGGTGGGAAGTTCGGAAGGCTTGGATGCTGATTATTTTTTGTTTCAAAAATTTAAATCTTTATTAAACTATTTTCTTTTTGCCTCTAAGACATCATTTATTTTTCATTCATCTTTATTCTTTGGCATGTGTGGGCCTCCCATCACAGTGGCCTCTCTCTTTACAGAGCACCAGCTCTGGGCACATGTGCTCCAGAGTGCTGGCCCACAATTAGACACACCGGCCCAGCTGCTCCTCGGCATGTGGGATCTTCCTGGGCCAGGGATCGAACTGGTGCCCTTTGCACTGCAAGGCAGACTCTTTATCCACCTGACCACCAGGGAAGCCCTAAACTATTTTTAAATAACATAATAAAGCCATTACATGTTACCATGTATGTCTAAAAAGCTAAGTGTATTTTCCAAAACAACAGATAATTTAGTACGAAGAACCCCATGAACAGTATGAGTAAGCAAAAAGGTATGACACCAGAAGATGAGCCCTCTGCCCAGGTTGGTAGGTGTCCAGTACTGGGGAAGAGCAGAGAAATAACTCCAGAAAGAAAGAAGAGGCTGGGCCAAAGCAGAAATGATGTTCATCTGTGACTGTGTCTGGTGGTGAAAGAAAATTCCAGTGCTGTAAGGGACAATATTGCATAACCTGGAATGTTAGGTCCACGAATCAAGGTAAATTCGATGTTGTCAAGCAGGTGATGGCAAGAGTGAATATTGACATTTTGGAGATCAGTGATCTAAAATGGATGAAAACCAGCCAATTTAATTCTGATGACCATTATATCTACTACTATGGGCAAGAATCCGATAAAATAAATGGAGTAGCCCTCATGGTCAACAAGAGTCTGAAATACAGTACTTGGGTGCAGTCTCTAAAACAGCATGATAACCTCAATTTATTTCCAAGGCAAGGCACTCAACAACACAGTAATCCACATCTATGCCCTATCCACTAATGCCAAAGAAACTGAAACCGAATGATTCTATGAAGTCCTACAAGAACTTCTAGAACTAATACCCCCCAAAAGATGCCTTTTTATCAGATGATGATTGGAATGCAAAAGTAGGAAGTTAAGAAATACCTGGAGTAACAGGTAAGTTTGGCCTTGGAGTACAAAATGAAGCAGGACAACAGCTAATAGTTTTGCTGAGAGAACACACCAGTTATAGCAAAAACTCTACACATGGGCATCATCAGATGGTCAATACTGATTATATTCTTTGCAGCTGAAGATGGAGAAGCTGTATATAGTCAGTAAAAATAAGACCTGGTGCTGACCATGACTCAGAATCTCAGCTCCTGATTGCAAAATTCAGGTTTAAATTGAAGAAAGGGAAAACACTAGACAATTCAGATATGACCTAAATCAAACCCCTTATGATTATACAGTAGAAGTGATGAATAGATTTAAGGGATTTCATCTGGTAGACAGAGTGCCTGAAGAACTATGGATGGAGGTTTCTTACACTGTACAGGAGGTGGTGACCAAAAACTATCCCAAAGAAGGTAAAATGGTTGAGGAGGCCTTACAAATAACTGAGTAAAGAAGAGAAGCAAAGGAGAAAGAGGAAGATACACCCAAATGAACGCAGAGTTCCAGAGAATAGCAAGGAAAGACAAGAGAGCCTTCCTGAGTGAACAATGCAGAGAAATAGAGGGAAATAATAGAATGGCAAAGATCAGGGCATCTCTTCAAGAAAATTGAAGATACTAAGGGGACATTTCATGCACAATGAAGGATAGAAATAGCAAGTACCTAACAGAAGAAAAAAAGATTAAGAAGAGGTGGCACGAATACACAGAAGAACTATACAAAAATGACCTGGATAATCACGATGGTGTGGTCACTCACCTAGAGCCAGACATCCTGAAGTGTGACATCAAGTAGGCCTCAGGAAGCATCACTACAAACAAAGCTGATGAAAATGATGGAATTCCAGCTGAGCTATTTCAAATCCTAAAAGATGATGCTGTTAAAGTGCTACACTCAGTGTGTCAGTAAATTTGGAAAACTCAGCAGTGGCCCCAGGACTGGAAAAGGTCACTTTGCATTCCAATCCCAAAGAAAGGCAATGCCAGAGAATGTTCAAACTGCTGTACAATTGTGTTCATTTCATATCTAGCAAGACAGTGCTCAAAATCCTTCAAGCTAGGCTACAACAGCATGTTAACTGAGAACTTCCAGATGTACAAGCTGGATTTAGAAAAGACAGAGGAACCAGAGATCAAATTGCCAGCATCTACTGGGTTATAAAAGAGCAAGGGAATTCTAGAAAAACATCTACTTCTGCTTTGTTGACTATGCTAAAGCCTTTGACTGTGTGAATCACAGCAAACTGTGGAAAATTCTTAAAGAGAAAGGTATACCAGATTACCTTACCTGTCTCCTGAGAAACCTGTATGCAGGACAAGAAGCAACATTTAGAATCTGACATGGAACAATGAACTGGTTCCAAATTGAGGAAGGAGTATGTCAAAGCTCTATACTATCACCCTGTTTGTTTAACTTATATGCAGAGTGCATCATGCGAAATGCTGCACTGGATGAATCACAGCTGGAATTAAGATTGCTGGAAGAAATATCAACAGACTCAGATATTGCAAATGATACCATTCTAATAGCAGAATGTGAAGAGGAACTAAAGAGCCTCTTGATGAAGGTGAAAAAGGAGAGTGAAAAAGCTGGTTCAACATTCAAAAAACTAAGATCATGGCATCCAGTCCCATTACATCATGGCAAATGGATGGGGGAAAAGTAGAAAGTGACAGATTTTATTTTCTTGGGCTCCTGAAACACTGCAGGCAGTGACTGTAGCCATGAAATTAAAAGACACTTGCTCCTTGGAAGAAAAACTATGACAAACCTAGACAGCATATGAAAAAGCAGACATCATATTGCCAACAGAGATCTATATAGTCAAAGCTATTATTTTTCCAGTAGGCATGTATGGATGTGAGAGGTGGAGCATAAAGAAGGGTGATTGTGGAAGAACTGATTCTTTTGAACTGTGATGCTGGAGAAGACTCTTGAGAGTCCCTTGGACTGCAAGGAGATCAAACCAGTCAATCCTAAAGGAAAGCAACCCTGAATATTCACTGGAAGGACTGATGCTGAAGCTGACATTCCAATCCTTTGGCCACCTGATGCGAAGAGTGGACTCACTGGAAAAGACCCTGATGCTGGGAAAGATTGAGGGCAGGAGGAAGGAGGGGTATGAGGTAGTTGGATGGCGTCACTGACTCAGTGGACATGAGTTTAAGCAAACTCCTGGAGACAGTGAAAGACAGGGAAGCCGGGAGTTCTGGAGTCCATGGGATCAGAAAAAGTCAGACACTACTGCCTTGGAACCAAGAATATAGCTTTTGTGTTACCACCCAGTGGAGGAGAGAAACCCTGTTGTACTCTTATTCTATTGGTTCTGCCTTCACCCTTCACCAGGAACCGGAACCGGGGTGGGGGGGGGTGGTGGTGGTTTCATTTAATCTAGAGGATCACATTAGGATTGAACATTATTGTCAGTCTTTCCCCATAGATGTTTTTATTCTTATTAGACATTTATTTTTAACATCTTAGCCTTAAAAATATTTGTATTTTTGAGTTACAGTATATCTTTTCATTCTCATTTCGTGCCCATCTCTCATTTCATATGTTCCTTTTTACTTAATTTTCACTATTTTGCCTGTTTAAGCTTTGATATAATTTTATGTCTGAGATTTTGGGTCTTAATTTGATCTCTTCTTTGCTATTTTAACTTATTTACACTGATTTTCTATGTTTATTCCTATAATTTTATTTTTCTTTGCTTAAATTTTTAAAAATGTACTTCTATTGACTTTCTTTTTGTCTTAATGTTACTAACATTTTCTTTTCATCCCATTTTGAGCTTTATTGTTACTTCACCTTGTCAGTAACTAATCTTCTTGACCCTTGTGGTATCAGTTTGTTACATTTTAAAAAATTTAAGTTCATCCTTAAAAATTTTTAAATTTCTTCAGTATTAACTTGTTCTACTCTTTAATAATGTGTATGTCACAGTTTTCTCCTTTTGATTTTTGGACTTCTGGTATTATTTCTTAAATTCAGTATTTCCATTTCTATTATGCTTGTTTTTTGTTTCCTATCTATAACTTTTGAATTGGTATCAGTTTATGAGGGAGTAGAAGGGTGATTGTGGAAGAACTGATTCTTTTGAACTGTGATGCTGGAGAAGACTCTTGAGAGTCCCTTGGACTGCAAGGAGATCAAACCAGTCAATCCTAAAGGAAAGCAACCCTGAATATTCACTGGAAGGACTGATGCTGAAGCTGACATTCCAATCCTTTGGCCACCTGATGCGAAGAGTGGACTCACTGGAAAAGACCCTGATGCTGGGAAAGATTGAGGGCAGGAGGAAGGAGGGGTATGAGGTAGTTGGATGGCGTCACTGACTCAGTGGACATGAGTTTAAGCAAACTCCTGGAGACAGTGAAAGACAGGGAAGCCGGGAGTTCTGGAGTCCATGGGATCAGAAAAAGTCAGACACTACTGCCTTGGAACCAAGAATATAGCTTTTGTGTTACCACCCAGTGGAGGAGAGAAACCCTGTTGTACTCTTATTCTATTGGTTCTGCCTTCACCCTTCACCAGGAACCGGAACCGGGGTGGGGGGGGGTGGTGGTGGTTTCATTTAATCTAGAGGATCACATTAGGATTGAACATTATTGTCAGTCTTTCCCCATAGATGTTTTTATTCTTATTAGACATTTATTTTTAACATCTTAGCCTTAAAAATATTTGTATTTTTGAGTTACAGTATATCTTTTCATTCTCATTTCGTGCCCATCTCTCATTTCATATGTTCCTTTTTACTTAATTTTCACTATTTTGCCTGTTTAAGCTTTGATATAATTTTATGTCTGAGATTTTGGGTCTTAATTTGATCTCTTCTTTGCTATTTTAACTTATTTACACTGATTTTCTATGTTTATTCCTATAATTTTATTTTTCTTTGCTTAAATTTTTAAAAATGTACTTCTATTGACTTTCTTTTTGTCTTAATGTTACTAACATTTTCTTTTCATCCCATTTTGAGCTTTATTGTTACTTCACCTTGTCAGTAACTAATCTTCTTGACCCTTGTGGTATCAGTTTGTTACATTTTAAAAAATTTAAGTTCATCCTTAAAAATTTTTAAATTTCTTCAGTATTAACTTGTTCTACTCTTTAATAATGTGTATGTCACAGTTTTCTCCTTTTGATTTTTGGACTTCTGGTATTATTTCTTAAATTCAGTATTTCCATTTCTATTATGCTTGTTTTTTGTTTCCTATCTATAACTTTTGAATTGATGTTTACTCTCTATTCTTTATCTGTTTGTTTTAATGATAAATAACAAGTGGGGCTGCTGGTGAGGGTATCTGGACTGGATGCTGGGGACAGAGGAAGGAGGAGTCTGTAGTGGATCAAAAGGTACTGGAACTGGGGCTTCCCTGGTGGTCCAGTGGGTAAGGACACTGCCTTGCAGTGCAAGGGACACCGGTTCGATCCCTGGCCTGGGAAGATCCCACGTGCCGCAGAGCGGCTGGACGGATGTGTCCAATTACCAAGCCGGAGCTCTGGAGCGCATGCGCCCAGAGCCGGCGCTCTGTGACAACAGAGGCCGCTGCGATGGGAGGCCGGGACGGACCAAAGAACAAAGATGGATGAAAATAGATAAATGAAAGACCAATAGAAGTGGTCCGCCCGCTCACTCTCTCCCCATCCCTACCCCCACCAAAGGTACTGGAACTGAATAATAAACGTGGTGAATTTTCTTGAAGGATCTACTTTACTCAAAGTTCTGGGATGAAAATCTCTGGGGAAAAATTGTTAATGTAGGCATGTGAAATGTGCTGTCAACTTTAAAAAATTCACCCTGAGTTAAAACAATTGATAGACTCAATTAGCAATATCTCAACTATAAACCAATGAGAGGAGAAGCCTCCAGATAGCGTTTTGTCAGTTATGTAAAGCCAAAGACTTCTGCCTGCTTCTTTAGCCTTCTTAAAATTCCCCTTTACAATTGAAAAGGCTCCTCCTTCATTCAGCCTTTCCCTTGACATGCCCTTCCATTGCTAAAAATTTTAAATGTACTTCTATTGACTTTCTTTTTGTCTTAATGTTACTAACATTTTCTTTTCATCCCATTTTGAGCTTTATTGTTACTTCACCTTGTCAGTAACTAATCTTCTTGACCCTTGTGGTATCAGTTTGTTACATTTTAAAAAATTTAAGTTCATCCTTAAAAATTTTTAAATTTCTTCAGTATTAACTTGTTCTACTCTTTAATAATGTGTATGTCACAGTTTTCTCCTTTTGATTTTTGGACTTCTGGTATTATTTCTTAAATTCAGTATTTCCATTTCTATTATGCTTGTTTTTTGTTTCCTATCTATAACTTTTGAATTGATGTTTACTCTCTATTCTTTATCTGTTTGTTTTAATGATAAATAACAAGTGGGGCTGCTGGTGAGGGTATCTGGACTGGATGCTGGGGACAGAGGAAGGAGGAGTCTGTAGTGGATCAAAAGGTACTGGAACTGGGGCTTCCCTGGTGGTCCAGTGGGTAAGGACACTGCCTTGCAGTGCAAGGGACACCGGTTCGATCCCTGGCCTGGGAAGATCCCACGTGCCGCAGAGCGGCTGGACGGATGTGTCCAATTACCAAGCCGGAGCTCTGGAGCGCATGCGCCCAGAGCCGGCGCTCTGTGACAACAGAGGCCGCTGCGATGGGAGGCCGGGACGGACCAAAGAACAAAGATGGATGAAAATAGATAAATGAAAGACCAATAGAAGTGGTCCGCGCTCACTCTCTCCCCATCCCTACCCCCACCAAAGGTACTGGAACTGAATAATAAACGTGGTGAATTTTCTTGAAGGATCTACTTTACTCAAAGTTCTGGGATGAAAATCTCTGGGGAAAAATTGTTAATGTAGGCATGTGAAATGTGCTGTCAACTTTAAAAAATTCACCCTGAGTTAAAACAATTGATAGACTCAATTAGCAATATCTCAACTATAAACCAATGAGAGGAGAAGCCTCCAGATAGCGTTTTTGTCAGTTATGTAAAGCCAAAGACTTCTGCCTGCTTCTTTAGCCTTCTTAAAATTCCCCCTTTACAATTGAAAAGGCTCCCTCCTTCATTCAGCCTGCCCTTGACATGCCCTTAAGTTTCCTCCTGATTTGCTAATCCTCTATCTAGCCATCACCTTTGTCCCCTGAATACTCATTTTCTCCTGCTGAGTCCAACTCATAGACAAAAGGGGTCATAGAACATTGAACTTTCCTTTTGTTTTGTGTCATGCCTGGTGCAGCAAGGGCTTATGTTGTATCCATGTGTTTCTTAAAGGCGTAGCCCAGTGCATACTGCCTAGGGCCTCTAGTGCACAGTGCCTAGTGCACTATAGGTGTTCAGTGAATGCTCAGTGAAGAAATGAATGAATGGATAGATGCACAGATACTCAACATTCAAGGACACCATTGACCTCCTGACTGCCAAATCTCATTATTGCAAATCTTTCTACAATGTAATCTCAACTTTTTCCCTTCTACCTCTTACCCTTCCCTTGAATATATTTTCTCCTTTAACTCTCAAAATTAAATGTGATTCTGGTATAGTCACAACCCCTCCAAACACTAATTTCTATACCCTATTCTGCTTCTTAATTGTGGACATCTCATGGCTCAGACACTAGGCTCATTTCCTTATTTTCTGCCTGTTTCTACCTGAATAGTTGTCACAGCTTCAACTCTCTCCGCCATGCTGATAACCCACAAGTCTGCAGCCCTGACCTCTCACCTGATCTCCTGCCCCTTATCTTTGTCTGCCTACCACTGAAGACTCCTGCCTAGATTTCTCACTACTAAATATCCCAACCTCCTCAGATTCCTCTCTATGAAGTGTGTGTGTGTGTGTTTGTGTGTGTGTGTGTGGGTAATATAATGTGGTGTGTCTTTTACTCGATTTTGGTACCATTGTAAATAGTAATGATAATAATAGTAGCTACCATATTTTGATTACTACATGTCAGGCACTTTATATTTGTCAGCTCATCTAATCTTCACAGCAACCCTGCAAAGTAGAAATTATCTGCATTTTTAGAGGTGAGGAAACTGAGGCTCAGAGAATTGAAACAATCTGTTTCAAAACACAAAGCTAGTATGTGGGATTCAAAAAAATCAAGGCTTTCTAGCTCCAGAACTCATATTCTTTCTGCTATTTCACCCAATTATCACATTGTAAAATTTGTAGCTAGCTTGAAAATTTATAGCTTCAAAGATGGGGAACATCAGTGATCTCTATGAGTCTTTGGAATTTGGCATGGTTTACATGCCTCTGTTGACTATGTTTGCCACAGGCGGTGATTAAGCATCGAGGCTTTGGACTCAGGCAGACCCAGTTCAATCTCAAGGCCATTATTTACATGAAGGGGCAGAGTCATTGACACTTCTGAGCCTCAGTTTACTTCTCTGTGAAATGAGGACATTAATACCTACCTCCATTGAGAATCAACTGAAATACTCATCAACTGATGAATGGGTAAATAAAATGTCATAAATTCCTACAATGAAATTCTATTTGGCAATAAAAAGCATGGAGTTTTGATACTCTCTACAACATGGATGAACTTTGAAAACGTAAGGCCAAGTGAAGAAGTCAGTCATAAAAGACCACATGTAGTATGATCTATATACAAGAAATGTCCAGAATAGGCAAATCTACAGAAATCGAACCTTAGATTAGTGGTTGTTGAGGACTGGAGGTGGGGTGGGAGAGAAGGGTGATGGTTAGAGGGAAATGGGGAGCTAATAGCAACAGAGGATGAGAATTTTCTAAAATTGATTTTGCTGTTACCTGTACAACTTTGTACATACACTAAAAACCACCCAATCATAAATTTTAAATGGGTGGATTATATGCTATGTGAATTTCATCTCAATAAAGACGTTTTAGGGAATTCCCTGGCAATTTAGTGTTTAGGACTTGGTGATTTCACTGTCGAAGCCTGGGTTCAATCCCTGGTCAGGAAGCTAAGATCCCACAGGCCTCATGGTATGGACCCACCCAAAATAAGATGTTTTTTAAAAAATGAATGTTAAATGCTTAGCACGTAATTGGTACTCAATGAGTTCTCACTGTTCTAACATTCTCCTTGCCTGGTTTGTCTTTAGCAACCGATAGTGAACATTTGTTCCTACTTGCAGTGCCCTGGCTTCTCATTATCTTAAGTGCGTATCTCCCCACCCCACCCCATTGGTCCTTGTTAAACACATGGTAGGCTTTCTTTGTCTCCTTATGAGGTCCTTGAGGACTGGGGGGCAGTCTGCCTGCTGCTCCTTAGGCTTGACCTCTGTCTTGGCCTGGGCTGTCCTCCTTCACTACTATGCCTCTTCAAATCAGCTTTCTGGGTTACTTCTCAGACCTTCCTCCTGTCTTTATTCAACAAACACAAAGTAGGAATCAACCCCTAAGCAGGGTACCATTAGGCACTGTGGATAATGCAAGGTGGTTAAAGACTTGCAAAGAGCTCTTTGATTATGGTTAGGGAAATGGCACATATATATATAAACACAACTAAGCTGAGGAGGACAAGTTTGTTAGGTGTCAGTTGTGTAATTCTCATGTGGGTGCTATGAGAGTTTAAAGAAGTGAGAGATCATTGGTTAGGAGGCTCTTTAAAAAGCAGTTTGTTTTTGACTGATGGGTGCACTTCCTACTGGAAGAGAGAATGGGGTGGGTGTGTAAGCAAAGGCAGAGGTAACAGTCCTCCTTCCTTTCTTACATAGGTATTAAGCATATGTTATATGCTGGACTCCAGGGTTGTAAAAAAGAGTCCTGCTTGCTCAGAGTTTACAGATGTAGGGAATCCATGAATATAATGGAGCAAGTGAGATAGCTGTCTGTGGGAGTCTGTAAAGGCATCACAAGAGAGCTGACATTTGGATGTTCAGGGTGAAGAGGTGAGGAAGCAGACTGCAGCGAAAGCAAAGGCTGGGGCATGACAGCTGGGATCAAAGGCTGGAGCTGAAGCTGTGAAGGTGTGTTGGGGTTTCATCCTAAGGGTTTGTGTCCTGCGTTAAGTAATTTAGTGTTTAGGATTTTTCACTGTCGAAGCCTGGGTTCAATCCCTGGTCAGGAAGCTAAGATCCCACAGGCCGCATGGCATGGACCCACCCAAAATAAGATGTTTTTTAAAAAATGAATGTTAAATGCTTAGCACGTAATTGGTACTCAATGAGTTCTCACTGTTCTAACATTCTCCTTGCCTGGTTTGTCTTTAGCAACCGATAGTGAACATTTGTTCCTACTTGCAGTGCCCTGGCTTCTCATTATCTTAAGTGCGTATCTCCCCACCCCACCCCATTGGTCCTTGTTAAACACATGGTAGGCTTTCTTTGTCTCCTTATGAGGTCCTTGAGGACTGGGGGGCAGTCTGCCTGCTGCTCCTTAGGCTTGACCTCTGTCTTGGCCTGGGCTGTCCTCCTTCACTACTATGCCTCTTCAAATCAGCTTTCTGGGTTACTTCTCAGACCTTCCTCCTGTCTTTATTCAACAAACACAAAGTAGGAATCAACCCCTAAGCAGGGTACCATTAGGCACTGTGGATAATGCAAGGTGGTTAAAGACTTGCAAAGAGCTCTTTGATTATGGTTAGGGAAATGGCACATATATATATAAACACAACTAAGCTGAGGAGGACAAGTTTGTTAGGTGTCAGTTGTGTAATTCTCATGTGGGTGCTATGAGAGTTTAAAGAAGTGAGAGATCATTGGTTAGGAGGCTCTTTAAAAAGCAGTTTGTTTTTGACTGATGGGTGCACTTCCTACTGGAAGAGAGAATGGGGTGGGTGTGTAAGCAAAGGCAGAGGTAACAGTCCTCCTTCCTTTCTTACATAGGTATTAAGCATATGTTATATGCTGGACTCCAGGGTTGTAAAAAAGAGTCCTGCTTGCTCAGAGTTTACAGATGTAGGGAATCCATGAATATAATGGAGCAAGTGAGATAGCTGTCTGTGGGAGTCTGTAAAGGCATCACAAGAGAGCTGACATTTGGATGTTCAGGGTGAAGAGGTGAGGAAGCAGACTGCAGCGAAAGCAAAGGCTGGGGCATGACAGCTGGGATCAAAGGCTGGAGCTGAAGCTGTGAAGGTGTGTTGGGGTTTCATCCTAAGGGTTTGTGTCCTGCGTTAAGTAATTTATGTTTCAATCTGAGGCAATCAAAGAAGGCGGGGGAGCGGGAGCGGGGGGGGGGGGGCACTTTCCACTTCTCCCAGGCAAAACTGCCTAATCCCAGTTGTCTTTCTGCTTTCTTCTTGAACTTTAGCCCCTTTCCAACACTTCCTGTTGCTGGCCTCTTTCTTGCTTTCATTAAATGCTGATGTTGTAGAAGTCATCTTTTCTTGAAGTCTTGCAAATAGGTCCCCAGGGAGGCCCCACTTCCCTTACCCTCTCCCATCTTTTACACATCTTACTGGAGTGCAAGGAGTGGGGTGGGGTCGGGGGTGGGAAGCTTGAATAGCAATGTCTCGTTCCCACATGGGAAATCAAAATAATGTTGATCCCATGGATTTTTAAATGTGGTCAAATTTAGCATGTACATTGCCTGACTTTTCAAATTTAGTTTTGATTAAAACATTTTATTTTTTAAAAAATATTTATTTATTTAAAAATGTCTTCTGCCTTGGGTCTTAGTTGTGGCATGTGGGATCTTTACTATGGCATTTGGGCTTCTGTCTAGTTGTGGCTGGCTGACTTAGTTGCCTCCAGGCATGTGAGATCTTAGATCGGACTCCTGTCCCCAGCATTGCAAGGCAGGTTCTTAACACTGGACTACCTGGGACTTCTCTGATTAAAGCATTTTAAAATGCAGGTCCAAATCATCCAGCACATATGCCCTTATAATGTTCCAAACTTAAATTAGTACACTACCCATGGAATTCTAATACATTCTAGAAGATCTGAGTCATCTTTCAGAGAAAAAAAAAATCCCTTTGTTAATCACTGAAGGATTATCTATAGAAATATCTGTAACACATTCAAATGTACCTAAGTAGTTTTAAACATCACACTGTATAGATACCTATTTCTACAATATACAAGTAAGATGAGATTGTAGTTTCCAAATAAAAGGGGAAGTCTGTTGACTAAATTCATACTCATTTATCATACTCTCAGATACTGTATTAATATCTTTAACTGGCCAATCAATCATAAAAAAATTAAATCCTCAGTAAATCTTATCGGGACCACAAATATAATGGGATTTTTGTTTACAAGGTATAGATTGTGTTCAGAGTCATTGATAATGACTGCAGACAGTCAATAAACCCTGAGACATTTACATGGTCTGTAGGAGCCTAACTAAACTATCTAATCTTTCAAAAGACAGTCAACACAATGAACTCTAAACCTAATCCCCTCAAATACTGGAGCGACAGTTTAGTGCTTTAAATACTATTCAACCCCAGCCCCACACTAAAAAGAACCATTAAAGGGTTTTTTTCCTTAAACTCACAAAAAAGCAGGACATTCTGTTCAGTCACTTCCTTACCCTCTCCCATCTTTTACACATCTTACTGGAGTGCAAGGAGTGGGTGGGGTCGGGGGTGGGAAGCTTGAATAGCAATGTCTCGTTCCCACATGGGAAATCAAAATAATGTTGATCCCATGGATTTTTAAATGTGGTCAAATTTAGCATGTACATTGCCTGACTTTTCAAATTTAGTTTTGATTAAAACATTTTATTTTTTAAAAAATATTTATTTATTTAAAAATGTCTTCTGCCTTGGGTCTTAGTTGTGGCATGTGGGATCTTTACTATGGCATTTGGGCTTCTGTCTAGTTGTGGCTGGCTGACTTAGTTGCCTCCAGGCATGTGAGATCTTAGATCGGACTCCTGTCCCCAGCATTGCAAGGCAGGTTCTTAACACTGGACTACCTGGGACTTCTCTGATTAAAGCATTTTAAAATGCAGGTCCAAATCATCCAGCACATATGCCCTTATAATGTTCCAAACTTAAATTAGTACACTACCCATGGAATTCTAATACATTCTAGAAGATCTGAGTCATCTTTCAGAGAAAAAAAAAATCCCTTTGTTAATCACTGAAGGATTATCTATAGAAATATCTGTAACACATTCAAATGTACCTAAGTAGTTTTAAACATCACACTGTATAGATACCTATTTCTACAATATACAAGTAAGATGAGATTGTAGTTTCCAAATAAAAGGGGAAGTCTGTTGACTAAATTCATACTCATTTATCATACTCTCAGATACTGTATTAATATCTTTAACTGGCCAATCAATCATAAAAAAATTAAATCCTCAGTAAATCTTATCGGGACCACAAATATAATGGGATTTTTGTTTACAAGGTATAGATTGTGTTCAGAGTCATTGATAATGACTGCAGACAGTCAATAAACCCTGAGACATTTACATGGTCTGTAGGAGCCTAACTAAACTATCTAATCTTTCAAAAGACAGTCAACACAATGAACTCTAAACCTAATCCCCTCAAATACTGGAGCGACAGTTTAGTGCTTTAAATACTATTCAACCCCAGCCCCACACTAAAAAGAACCATTAAAGGGTTTTTTTTTTTTTCCTTAAACTCACAGAAGCAGGACATTCTGAGTTCAGTTCCTTTCTCTGACGACAAATCTTTACCATATAATCTAAGTTCAGCCTTTTATAGGATCTGGGATTTGTGAAGGTGGCAAGGGTTTAAGAACTGCAGGACTTGACTTAAAAGGAGTAGCATTTGGTGCTTATTTTAAACATTTTCAATGACTTTTAAAAAGTTTTAAGAAAGCAAAATACAATACTTGCTGGTTTTGTTATAATCAAGTAAACTCACACTTACCCAGAACTGCTAGGTCCTATATTTATTGCTAGGAGATTTTTTAAAAAATAAGTTGAAAGAAAAAAGGCTATTAATGATTTCTTCTTTTCCAGACTTGTGTTACTCAGTGAACATAAAGGTTTAAAAATTCTAAAATCCTGACAAAAGCCTTGTATAAAGGAAGTTGAAGATGCCTGACTATGGAATCATCAGTTTACTAAGAGAAACCCCGGGTTTTCAGTGGCTGGCGAGGAAAAGAGGAAGAAGAATTTCAGCAGGACTTGTGTAAATGCTCTTTCAATTCTACGATGTTTTCGTGAAGTCAGTCAATGATAAGAAGATGCTTGGGAGTACGTTTGTGAGATACTAGCCAAGAAAACTGGGCCCTGGCACCCCACTCGGAAAGAATGGTTTTCTGGAGATGTTTGATTTGGGACTCTTTTCTTTCATTTATTGTACAGTCCAAGGTTCTTTGTCACTCTTGTTTAAAGAACCTGGCTGGGGAGGTACTGACTGATTGTTCCATTCTACACCCAAGGCAAGAGTGAGACTCCAGAAAGAGCAGCCTTGCTGCTTGTGTAAGACCCTTGACAAACAGATGTGGCTTAGCCTGAAACACTGATCAATGCAAGAGATTGCCTGCTTTTACAAGGTAACCACAGCAAGTGCAGTGCTTGATTTTTAGTCCTCATCTTACCTGACCTACCAGCAGCATCTGAAAAAGTCACTTACTTCTCAAATAAATATCACCACCACAGGGTTTCCACTACACTCGTGGTTTCCATTTTCCTATTGTCTCTCCTTCTTTTTGCCTGATTCTTTTCGTTTCCTAGATTGCTGAATGTCAGAGATCCCCTGATCTCCAGTGTTGATCTTTCTATGCTGGATTGCCCAGGGATTCCATCCTAGAATCTCTTCTGTTTTCCATCTACACTTACTGTCTTGCTGATCTCATCCAATTCAGGGCTTTAAACACTACCTATATACAGGTGGCGCTAGTGGTAAAGAACCCACCTGCCAATGCAGGAGACATGAGACATGAGTTCGATCCCTGGGTCAGGAAGATCCCCATGGCAACCCGCTCCAGTATTCTTGCCTGGTGAATCCCCATGGACAGGGTCGCAAAGAGTCAGATATGACTGAAACAATTTAGCATGCGTGTGCTCCAGATCATATGTCTAACTTCCATCTTCACGTATCTGCTAGGATGTCTAATAAATACCTGAGCATCAGATTTCCTTCTGCTGTCATCAGGAACCTGCTCTTCCCACAGTATTCCTCTTCTCAGTAAACCCCAACTCCATTCTCCCAGATGCTAAAATAAAAATAATCTTGACATCACCCTTGACTCCTCTTCATAATACATCACATTCTAACCTATTAACAAATTCTGTATGTTCTAACTTCAAATGTATTCAAAATCTGACCTCTTCTCACCACTTCCCCACTACCACCCTGGTCCAAACCACCTTTTAGTTGATCCTGCTGCTTCTGTTGTATCTGGTTAAGTAAGAAAGCTGAGATTCAAACTCAACTGTTTTTTCATTTTGAACACCTTGATCTTTTTGCCTGGGCTCCACTGGCTGTCTCCTCATCACCTTTGGTGGCTGCAAATGTAGATACCTCATCTCTCTCCATTCTCTTTCTTTCCATCCTTTCTAATGGGATCAATACTACCTTCAAAATAGCACTGTGACCATTTTGTTCTGTCTTTCCTAGCCTCATGCAGATAAGTGCACAAACCACCCTGAACTGTCCTAGTCCATATCTGGACTCTCACACAAGAGAACAAAGGCCACTTGTAGTCTCTTTCTCTGTGGCTTGAAGCTTAACATAATTTCTACCAATTCAACTTGTCATAAAAGGCAATCACATATTTCTTCCGATCTTTTTTAGAGCCTAGCATAGTGCTGAGCACAAAACTGGTCCTCAGTAAATGACAGTGATTGGCTGCTTGTGATAAAGCAAATTTTCTCCAAGTTTTAACTAACACATTCCTACCGCTATTAGTAATGACACGACTAAAGCTTTGGAATCGAGTTTGTGCCTCTGGCCTTCTGAGGGTTTTTTTTGGGGGGGGTTGAACTATATATGCTCAGTCTTAAAAGAAGTAAGAATTTTCTAGGCAAGACTACTGGAATGAATTGCCATTTCCTATTCCAGTGGATCTTCCTGAACCAGGGATTGACCCAAGTCTCCTACATCCCCTGCACTGGCAAGTGGATTCTTTATCCTGAGCCACCTAGGAATCCTAAGTAATATGAGAGACTTATTCTAAACAGTATAGGACTTAAATTAAAAATGTAATTTACATAAAATACAAGCTATGACTTAGGAAACTCAGTCCATAAGTTTTCCCTAACCTAAGTTCCATTACTTTAAGATTTAAATAAAGATTAAAATACTGTGACCATTCTGAATGCCTGAAACATCATTACAAGATAAATATCTGTATAACACAAACGTTTAATCTTTACAAAGATTTTGAAGCAGTAGAATAGTCCATTGTGTCGGAATGTTACTTCTGAGATGTTGGTGGTTGTTGTTGTTTATTTGCTAAGTCGTGTACAGCTCTTTGTGATCCTGTGGACTGAAATGCCTTTAACATGCATCATTACAGAAATTCTGGTTAAGTAAGAAAGCTGAGATTCAAACTCAACTGTTTTTTCATTTTGAACACCTTGATCTTTTTGCCTGGGCTCCACTGGCTGTCTCCTCATCACCTTTGGTGGCTGCAAATGTAGATACCTCATCTCTCTCCATTCTCTTTCTTTCCATCCTTTCTAATGGGATCAATACTACCTTCAAAATAGCACTGTGACCATTTTGTTCTGTCTTTCCTAGCCTCATGCAGATAAGTGCACAAACCACCCTGAACTGTCCTAGTCCATATCTGGACTCTCACACAAGAGAACAAAGGCCACTTGTAGTCTCTTTCTCTGTGGCTTGAAGCTTAACATAATTTCTACCAATTCAACTTGTCATAAAAGGCAATCACATATTTCTTCCGATCTTTTTTAGAGCCTAGCATAGTGCTGAGCACAAAACTGGTCCTCAGTAAATGACAGTGATTGGCTGCTTGTGATAAAGCAAATTTTCTCCAAGTTTTAACTAACACATTCCTACCGCTATTAGTAATGACACGACTAAAGCTTTGGAATCGAGTTTGTGCCTCTGGCCTTCTGAGGGTTTTTTTTGGGGGGTGTTGAACTATATATGCTCAGTCTTAAAAGAAGTAAGAATTTTCTAGGCAAGACTACTGGAATGAATTGCCATTTCCTATTCCAGTGGATCTTCCTGAACCAGGGATTGACCCAAGTCTCCTACATCCCCTGCACTGGCAAGTGGATTCTTTATCCTGAGCCACCTAGGAATCCTAAGTAATATGAGAGACTTATTCTAAACAGTATAGGACTTAAATTAAAAATGTAATTTACATAAAATACAAGCTATGACTTAGGAAACTCAGTCCATAAGTTTTCCCTAACCTAAGTTCCATTACTTTAAGATTTAAATAAAGATTAAAATACTGTGACCATTCTGAATGCCTGAAACATCATTACAAGATAAATATCTGTATAACACAAACGTTTAATCTTTACAAAGATTTTGAAGCAGTAGAATAGTCCATTGTGTCGGAATGTTACTTCTGAGATGTTGGTGGTTGTTGTTGTTTATTTGCTAAGTCGTGTACAGCTCTTTGTGATCCTGTGGACTGAAGCACACCAGGCTTCCCTGCCCTTCACTGTCTCCTGGAGATTGCTCAGATTCATGTCCTTTGAGTCCGTGATGCCATCGAACCATCTCACCCTCTGAAATGTCGGACGTCTTATAAAGGACTTAAAACAGTTTATGGTCTTGCTCTTTCCTGTTAGTGAGAGGTCTTAACCCTCCCAATCACAATCCACCTTCAAGGATATGAATTGCAGACTTTGTCAAGCAGAGAAAAAAAAACAGTTGAATATTACTTACAGGTATGCAAAGTCAGCTGGGCAGTGGTTTCTTCTGTGCTGAGTCCATCTTAGGATTCAGGCCATGGGATGTGGGCCGCATTCGTCTCTAAGGTGAATTCTGATTGGTCATCTCTAAGATGAATTGTGATTCGTGGAAAGAGCATGCTTCTTCAGGCGCTGTCACTCATTCACTTGTCTCTGGGCAGGTCATTTAACCTCACAGAGTCTACCTTTTGTTATTACTGTTTATTCTGCAGATGGAAATAATACCCAAAATAGCTATTCCATACTGCTGTCGAGATGATAAAAATGAGGGAATATTGTGAAAGGGCCTAGTTCACAGTAGTCACTCAATAAATATTTGTTCATTCATCTTGACAATATATTACATTTTATAAATGCTTTAGAATTTTTGAAATGTTTTCACATACCGTACAGGTTATTGTCAAAATACCAAGCACCGGTTAACACTTCCTCTAAGAGCATTTGGATGGCTGTACTTTAATTATTTTAGGATGTGACCAGCTTTTGTGGAGTTGAGTTAGTTGGCTTCATTATTCCCCTGCAACATTTCCTCTGCACTCGTTGATTTCCATGGCTACACGATGATTACTTCCTGAGAAACAAAGGAACACATGTGTTTGGAAGTAAAAAGGAAGCATACAGATCACCTATTGAACCGCAACCCTGCAAAACCTGGTATAAATGGAAACTTTTCTTTTTATCATAGTGTGTTTGAAGTGAAGGAATTCACATTAGTCATTCACTTGGTTTTCACTCTACAATAGATGTCCTTGTAAGGGGCCAGATAGTGTCAGGCCACATAAACCAAAGGTACTCCAAAATGTTTTGTGAGGTAGACTGTTTACAACATTAAAATTTCTGAGTGGTGACCAATCCAGAAAAATGATAGTAGGTAATGGGAAATTTGAAGACAAAGAATTGGGTGCAGGAGGAAATAACTCACCACTCTAAAACACAATGATTTCTTTTTACTGCATTCATTGATTGATTATTTTAGCAAACATATGTTGAGGATTCTGTGTAGGAGGTCCTGTAGCTAAGTGCTCTGAGAACTACAAACGTGAATAGGACCAAGGTGAATAAAGCCCAGAGGTGGTATTCAAAGAATTTATAGTTTATATTTGAAATAAAGTCTGTATTCAAATTATGTCCCATGTGAAGGATAGTCCAAGGTCTAGGGTGGCTTTGTGAAGGGGGCTGTCTATTTTGAGTCTTAAAGAACACATAGAAAAATTTTCAGCAGGTAGACAGATGGAAAAACATTCCAGACAAAAGAAACCGTATCTACAAAGGCACTGAGATGACCAGGCTGAGATCTAATGAATCAGAGATAGAGATTGACTTAGAAAGCAAGAATAGGTTGAGAATATCTGTACTGAGAATATCATCATTAGTAGTAGATGGGTGTATGATATATAGAAATTGGTTACAGTGTGAGAGGAGAGGACTGTAGACTAATTGCTTGTGTCTCTTCAGAATTCATATGTTGAAGCCTAATCCCTAATGTGATGGGTTTTGGGAGGGGAGCAAATCGTGAAAATGGGCCCTGTGAGAATTGGATTAACATCCTTGTAGAAGAGACTCCAAGAGGGGCTTCTTCACCCCTTCTACCATATGAGGACACAGTGAGAAGATAACCACAGTGAACCAGAAAATAAGCTCTCGCCAGACACCAAATATGCTCTAGCCTTGATCTTGGACTTCTCAGACTTTAAAGCTGTGAGAAAGGTTTGTGGTATAAGCCACAGAGTCTGTGGTATTCTGTTATAGCAGCCCAAACAAGTGAAGATAGAGAAGAAATTTAATGTGTTCAGTCTGAGACATGCTGAATGTCAGGTGCCAGTGAGACAGCATATTCTGGTGGAGATGTTATGTACATTTTTAGAAATGAAGTTTGGAGCTTAGGAGAAATGTACAATTAAAGATTTAGATTTAAGACTCATCAGCATACAAGTGAAAGATGAACTCTTGAAGTCTAGTGTATGAAGAAAAGTTAGTTGAGGACAGATTCCTGGGAACACGACTTTTAAGGGACAGATTGACAAAAATAAACCTAAGAAGGAGACTGAGAAGGAGAAACCAGGGAGACGTGAAGGAAAACCACAAGAAAATGGCAGCGTTCTCCTTTCTTTGCAGTACAGTCCTTCTTTAGTGATTGTTGGGGAATGTCAAAGAGGAAAAGGAAACAGTAAAATTGCGTTTAATCAGATCCTTTTTCTTTTGTGACTCTTTCCTGGAATTTGGGGTTCCTTTTCTAATTTTTTTTGACTGTGCCATGTGGCTCACAGAATCTTAATGCCCTGACCAGGGACTGAACCTGTGTCTTGAGCCCTGAAAGTTTGGAGTTCTAATCACTGGACTGCCAGGGAATTCCCTCTTTTTCTAATCTTGATTCATCCCCTCATCCGTAAAAATAAGCTCCAGGAGCTTAGAGTAGACCAAGCAGGTAATTAACTCTGAGGTTTCCCATAAAATGGAAGGTTCTAAGATTCAGGTAAAAGAGATAGGCCATCAGTGAAGCTTCAGTGAGCATGGAGACAGAATCATATAGTGGTTATGAGCTCTAGAGAGAGACAGATCTGCATTCAAACTCTGACACAGAGGCCCTAAGAGGAATTCTCCTAGCAGATGTGCATGCCCAGAATGGCATGCACATCTGGGCATGCAGGAGTTTCACCCCCAGACCCCTACTCAGTCTGGTTGGAATAAAGGAGAAATTTGTCCACTGACCTGTGGAGTTCTCAAGGTCTTAGTACATTGTAGGTTCTTAATATACAGTTTTCTTTTAATGATGAGTAAATTAACAGAGGGCTTCCTCAGTGGTTCAGCAGTAAAAACAACAACAACAAAAACAATAAAAAACCCACCCACCTGCAATGCAGGAGATACAGTTTGGATCCCTGGATTAGGAAGATACCCTGGAGGAGGAAATGGCAGCATTCTTGGTATTCTTGGTGGGCTCCAGTCTGTGTGTGAGTGCTAAGCCAATTCAGTTGTGTCTGACTCTTCACAACCTATGGACTGTAGCCCACCAGGCTTCTCTGTCCTTGGGGTTATCCGGGCAAGAATATTGGAATGGGTTGCCACGCCTCCTCTAGGGATCTTCCCAACCCAGGGATTGAACATGTGTCTCTTACCTTTCCTGATAGGTTTGGTCTTGGGGTATCTGATCTTGGAAAGAACAGATTCCTGGGAACACGACTTTTAAGGGACAGATTGACAAAAATAAACCTAAGAAGGAGACTGAGAAGGAGAAACCAGGGAGCGTGAAGGAAAACCACAAGAAAATGGCAGCGTTCTCCTTTCTTTGCAGTACAGTCCTTCTTTAGTGATTGTTGGGGAATGTCAAAGAGGAAAAGGAAACAGTAAAATTGCGTTTAATCAGATCCTTTTTCTTTTGTGACTCTTTCCTGGAATTTGGGGTTCCTTTTCTAATTTTTTTTGACTGTGCCATGTGGCTCACAGAATCTTAATGCCCTGACCAGGGACTGAACCTGTGTCTTGAGCCCTGAAAGTTTGGAGTTCTAATCACTGGACTGCCAGGGAATTCCCTCTTTTTCTAATCTTGATTCATCCCCTCATCCGTAAAAATAAGCTCCAGGAGCTTAGAGTAGACCAAGCAGGTAATTAACTCTGAGGTTTCCCATAAAATGGAAGGTTCTAAGATTCAGGTAAAAGAGATAGGCCATCAGTGAAGCTTCAGTGAGCATGGAGACAGAATCATATAGTGGTTATGAGCTCTAGAGAGAGACAGATCTGCATTCAAACTCTGACACAGAGGCCCTAAGAGGAATTCTCCTAGCAGATGTGCATGCCCAGAATGGCATGCACATCTGGGCATGCAGGAGTTTCACCCCCAGACCCCTACTCAGTCTGGTTGGAATAAAGGAGAAATTTGTCCACTGACCTGTGGAGTTCTCAAGGTCTTAGTACATTGTAGGTTCTTAATATACAGTTTTCTTTTTAATGATGAGTAAATTAACAGAGGGCTTCCTCAGTGGTTCAGCAGTAAAAACAACAACAACAAAAACAATAAAAAACCCACCCACCTGCAATGCAGGAGATACAGTTTGGATCCCTGGATTAGGAAGATACCCTGGAGGAGGAAATGGCAGCATTCTTGGTATTCTTGGTGGGCTCCAGTCTGTGTGTGAGTGCTAAGCCAATTCAGTTGTGTCTGACTCTTCACAACCTATGGACTGTAGCCCACCAGGCTTCTCTGTCCTTGGGGTTATCCGGGCAAGAATATTGGAATGGGTTGCCACGCCCTCCTCTAGGGGATCTTCCCAACCCAGGGATTGAACATGTGTCTCTTACCTTTCCTGATAGGTGGTTCTTTACCAGGAGCATCACCTAGGAAGCCTGGGCTATAATCCATAGGCCCTGTAAAGAGTCATGCATGACTAAGAAAAGTAACAGAACATAAAGATTAGTACACAGAAAATAATTTATATATAGGTGTATGAGTATTGTAGTCTCCTTATATCTTTATGAGCAACTTTATGGATCGCTGACATTTTCAAAACTCTGACCATTGAGTATCAGAGAAAATCTATCTCTGTCATTTTAAAGGAAAAAAGGCTAACAATACTACTCGCTAGAGCAAAATTATAAAGCAGTTGATTTAGAAAAATAATAAAAAAAAGATCCTCAGTGGTTCATAATATGGTTCCTTATTAAGCAATGGTTTATAATACTAATGCTTTCACAATGCTTTTTTTTTTTTTTTTAACTTTCCTGGCACTGTCTCGAAGAACTTATTCGCATTAATTCATTTAACTTCTTCAATCTATGAGCTAGGAGCTTATCTATTATGCATATAAGGAAACTCCAGACGCAGCAGAGTTCCCAAGGTCACATAGCTAATAATTAGCAGAGGTAGGATTTGAACCCAGAAAGTCCAATTCTGGAGTCTGTGTGTATAATTGTTACACTACACAGAAATGCACTTTGACTCTGCTACTTGCCTGCATAGCTGGACCACTTTGTTTATCACCTAATATAGAAGGAAAGCTACACTGCACATGTGAAGTAAGGTTTTCTCAGCAGAGCTTCTGCGGGGGCAGGGAGAGTGGAGGCAGGTTGTGGCAGATATATTTGTGTTAAGTCAGGGCCACCAACATGATACATTTTTATACTAGCAGAAATCATAATCACACAATGGTCTTATTTGGCAATTTACTGTCCCCAATTACATGGGCAGATGACCTCAGCCCTTTGTCACAGACTAACAGAGAGAAGCTCAGTGCTGGTGGACAGGACCAACAAATGTGTCTGCTTGGGAATCTCTGGGGAACTGACTGATCCCGTCTGTCCTCTGGGATCTTACTGGAGAGTTTTCTGAGGGGACTTTGTATGAATGGCCTAATCTTTTAGTTGGTGTCCAGGAGTGCACACTAATTGTCTCTTGTCTGAGGAGGGTGACTGAGAGAACTCTCAGAAAAAGTTGGACAGAAGAGGCTTCAAACCAAGTGGCAGCATTGCCACAGCCCTGAAAGGGATTTGGATCCAAAATCCATTTTTTGGAATCACTCTAAGGAACCTGTCCAGTATATACTATAACACATATGCTTAAAAAAAAAAAGATTCAGGATAAAATATTTCCTGATACTATGCTCAGTGAGTGAGGATGTTTTATAACTCTTATTTAAATATATTTAATATCACTTACAAAAGAAAAGAAGCCCAAACACATAAAAATAAATCAGATTAGGTTTTGTCTTTTGATTAATTTTTTTTTTACTGAACAGGAAAATGCTTATTAACAAAAAGTATTTGAGAACAATAAAGTAACTGCAGGTTATTAATATGAAAATATTGTCAATTGTTCCTCTTGTAGAAATCTTTCTGGACAGCCCACTTCCTGAAAAATGACTCAGCAAAAGCTCCCAAGAAGTGTTGTTCATGCTTAATACAATTGTTCAGGCCGGCACCGATTTCTTATCTGTAAAGTCTTGTGATTGATGATTCATGTTTCTTTTCAATTATGGGCTTTGAATGCAAACTATTTCTTAATGTAAACAAATGGTTCAGTATTTAAAGCAAAACATTTCCGTTTGTTTAGTACTATTTCCTATTTTATGCCTCAGACTGTATTTTTGAGGGAATTGTTTGGTTTCAAAAGAGGGAAAAGAGATGATTGTTTAGAAGAATGTGTGCAAAGAAGGGTGTACTTGCCACGGGCTGCCTGCCAGGAGCCTACACTGCACATGTGAAGTAAGGTTTTCTCAGCAGAGCTTCTGCGGGGGCAGGGAGAGTGGAGGCAGGTTGTGGCAGATATATTTGTGTTAAGTCAGGGCCACCAACATGATACATTTTTATACTAGCAGAAATCATAATCACACAATGGTCTTATTTGGCAATTTACTGTCCCCAATTACATGGGCAGATGACCTCAGCCCTTTGTCACAGACTAACAGAGAGAAGCTCAGTGCTGGTGGACAGGACCAACAAATGTGTCTGCTTGGGAATCTCTGGGGAACTGACTGATCCCGTCTGTCCTCTGGGATCTTACTGGAGAGTTTTCTGAGGGGACTTTGTATGAATGGCCTAATCTTTTAGTTGGTGTCCAGGAGTGCACACTAATTGTCTCTTGTCTGAGGAGGGTGACTGAGAGAACTCTCAGAAAAAGTTGGACAGAAGAGGCTTCAAACCAAGTGGCAGCATTGCCACAGCCCTGAAAGGGATTTGGATCCAAAATCCATTTTTTGGAATCACTCTAAGGAACCTGTCCAGTATATACTATAACACATATGCTTAAAAAAAAAAAGATTCAGGATAAAATATTTCCTGATACTATGCTCAGTGAGTGAGGATGTTTTATAACTCTTATTTAAATATATTTAATATCACTTACAAAAGAAAAGAAGCCCAAACACATAAAAATAAATCAGATTAGGCTTTGTCTTTTGATTAATTTTTTTTTTACTGAACAGGAAAATGCTTATTAACAAAAAGTATTTGAGAACAATAAAGTAACTGCAGGTTATTAATATGAAAATATTGTCAATTGTTCCTCTTGTAGAAATCTTTCTGGACAGCCCACTTCCTGAAAAATGACTCAGCAAAAGCTCCCAAGAAGTGTTGTTCATGCTTAATACAATTGTTCAGGCCGGCACCGATTTCTTATCTGTAAAGTCTTGTGATTGATGATTCATGTTTCTTTTCAATTATGGGCTTTGAATGCAAACTATTTCTTAATGTAAACAAATGGTTCAGTATTTAAAGCAAAACATTTCCGTTTGTTTAGTACTATTTCCTATTTTATGCCTCAGACTGTATTTTTGAGGGAATTGTTTGGTTTCAAAAGAGGGAAAAGAGATGATTGTTTAGAAGAATGTGTGCAAAGAAGGGTGTACTTGCCACGGGCTGCCTGCCAGATGTGCGTAGCCTCCGATGGGGCACATGGTGACCTGTTCTCTCATATCACAGCCCAAAACAGTTAGTTTCCTGAACAGATCTTTATTAACAGTAAAGATCCATTTCTTTCTTTCTGAAGAAAGGGGTATCTTTGGCAGCTTGATAAATGGGCCTTCCAGAATGTTTTCTCAGTTCTGTTGAAGAGGTCTGAATGAGAAGAATGGAGGATAAATGACACATAGGACAGTTTTTAGAAATACTAGGGAAAAAGGAGCAAGATGTTTAGTGATGTCGGATGACATTTTTACAATTACCAATGTCAAAAATAAAATTAAAACCTTAGAAAAGCCTGAGCCAGTTTCAATGAAATCCATGCCCAAAGCTGACCACTAGGTAGCGCCATAATCCAGCTCTGTGATAATGGGACTGACACTGTTGATTATTGGCCAGGATGAAAATGTTTAAGATTTACTTTTGGGAAAAGATCAACAAGGGTGCCCTAAAAATTTTCAGTCAGAACACCCTAGCATAACAAACATAAGAGGTATAAGGTTCAAGTCTTCACTTGGGGAAGATATTTCTACCATTGCAAGTATGTTTATTGAGAACTCAGAAAAACAGCGAGTGATAAGGTAGGAGAGATTTTACCTTCCCCTTTTCTTAATGAAATCTCAAATTTGTACAAAGATAAGGAAAAGGAATAATCACAGTTAATTAAAGCAATTAATCCAGAATTTCCTTGTCAAATTGAAAAATGTCAATTTAATTAGCAATAAATACTACTCATGTTTGTCTTCATCATTCCCACTGAAGTCTTCCATTTATTCATACAGGACTGCCTTGCACCTTGCATCGTGTTAGCTGTTTGATGCTGGGAATATAAAGAACTGTAAGGCACATTCCTTGGTTTTGTGTAGCTTACAGTCTAGTAAGGTAGATAAATGTCTAACAGAAAAACAATAATGCTAAGGGGTAAAAGCTTCGATAGACAAGTTTAGAAGAGTTATGGGAGAGAGTAGCAAATCCTTCTACACAGGCAGGTGGCATTTGAACAAGACCTGGAAAGATTAGTACAGCTGATACGTATGTTCATGTGCCAAACACCCTTCAGAGTGCTCTCCCTAATAAATGCTAAAATGTACTGGAATCTTTACGACGACCACAGGAGGCAGGCGAAACTGTTATTATCTCCTTGTTCCATACAAGGAAACAAGTTCGGGGAGGGTATTCTAGATAAAGGAAGCAGCATGTATAAGAGTTCTGAGAGATACAAAACCATGGCCATGTTCCAGGGAGTAGAAGCTCAGATAACAGTAATGATACAATATTCATGGAACACCATGTCTTCTATGAGTTTATACACAGAAAAATGTGGGGAGTTATAGTAGATACTTAAGAACAGATTAAACATTTAAGACAAAATTTGGCCTCTTTTATTGGTTTTTTATCTAGTTATTTTCATCCATCTTTATTCCTTGGCCTGTGCAGTGGCCTCTCTCGTTGCAGAGCACTGGCTCTGGGCGCATGTGCTCCAGAGTGCTGGCTCATAATTGGACACTCCGGTCCAGCAGCAACGTGGCATGTGGGATCTTTCCTAGCTAGGGATACAGCCGGTGCCCCTTTCACTGCAAGGCGGACTTTTCATCCACTGGACCACTAGGGAAGCCCTAAACATTTTTTAATTATGCAAAAATTTTATTCTTTGGAATTTTCTGGCAGTCCAGTGGTTAGGACTCCACGCTCTCACTCCTGAGGGTCTGGGTTCAATCCCTGACCCATACACCTTGCAGTATGGCCAGAAAAAAATAATTATTCTTTAAAGAACAGGAGAAGCATAGATCACTGAGAAAACACAGATTCATTAGAAGACCAAAATCCTTTTTGTAATGATATCTTACATCCTGGCTTTTGAAAATGTGAGGAAAAAACATAGAGAATGGTCCTCTTGGAAACAATTCTGGATTTATCTTTTAAAAAATCTAAACTTTCAAATAATAAAACATGTTGCTGAGAGTCTCCTGAAAATAATAGTGCTAACATTTTGAAATTAACTGAGTGTCTTGTTGGTCAGAGAAGATGCTGGCTTCTTATTTTGGTGGCTTCTCTTGTCATGGAGCACAGGCTCTAGGTGCCTGGGCTTCAGTAGTTGTGACTCCTAGGTTCTTGAGCACAGGTTCAATTATGGCACACAGGCTTAATTGCTCCAAGGCATGTGGAATCTTCTCAGACCAGGGACTGAAAGTGTGTCCCCTGCACTGGCAGGCATATTCTTTCCACTGCACCATCAGGAAAGTCCTAAGCAGTTTTTTTTTGGGGGGGGGTGGGGGAGGTGGAGGATAGATTCCATTTATTATACAGTGAAATTCTCTTTTATTCCTACTTAGCTGCTTTTTGTTTTTTTGTTTTTTTCCTGTATCCATCAAAGCATATGGAGGTGGAAGAATTACCCATAAAGGTGAGGAAATGACCTCTCTATGAAAGAATAGAGGAAGGGTGAAAGGGTGGAACTCAGATTCCACCACAGCTCTGAACAGAACGGAATACCAGGTGAGAACTGTCAGGCTAGTCCACCTCTTTTGGTGTGCTCCCACCTACCAACCACCCCTGTCTCGCTCCCAGGCTCATAGATGTTTCCTAGAGACTGCAGACTGCAGAAAGGGCGCCTGTGCCATTGACACCCATGAGCATGTTTCCCATTGGTGGCTCCAATGCAAAGTGAGGAGGCTGGCATTCCAGTTTGGGTGAGGGAGAGATGCAAAAAACTGAAGATTTTTTTTTTTTTTTGAATAATAAACTTAAAAAAAAAATAGTTTCTAGTTCTAGAGGGTTCCTAGCAGATTAATAGAACAAAGATTCAGTCACAGAGAAGAGAAAGAAAATACCCACAAAGGGGCCAGGATCAGGGCCTACCAAAACCACACACAGCCTGATGATGTGCCCCCCAGACCTGGCTGGAGCCAGACTTCCCAAACTCAGCACTACTGGCAGGTGGGGCTAGATAGTTCTTTGTTGTGGGGGACTGTGTTGTGCATTTAGCAGCACCTCTGGCCTCTGCTCACTGGGGATCAGTGGCACCCAACGCACCTTCAACTGAGATTATCTAAAATGTCTCCAGGCACTGCCGTCTGGTTGGGAGAAGACAAGATCACCCACTGAGAATCACTGGCCTAGAGCTCCTTACTTGTCTCTTGTCAGTGGTCAGACTTGACGCCCAGAAAGAAGTAAAACAGTTTGAGCTGCAGCTGGGAGACAAGGTTAAGGGTTGACACTGGGAACATTCCAGTCATACCCCCATTCTCTTTTACGGGTATCTTGGAATATGGCTATTTAAAATGTTTCCATTACCTCTTTTCCTTTTCCTTATTTGGTGAATTTATTGTCAGGACTGTGGAGTAAGGGAGCTTGTCTTCCTGACTGCTACTTTTGGGAGGAGATTGTCTGCTGTTCGTTCAATCTGTGCTAACTTCCGGCAGGAAATGGCACTCAAGGAAAGTTTTGAATAAAAGGAAGATGCTAGTTTAGTCAGTGGAAACAGGAAGTTGTAGCCCGTGTCTTACATGGCTTTAGAAGAAAGTAAGGGGCCGAGAAAAAATTCACTTAACTGAAGTGGGAGGAACAGAAAAGAGGGGGTGGGAGCAGAGGTGGTATGGGAAGAGCTGAAGGGTGAAGGGAGGCAACCAGGCCAACAGGGTGGAAGACTGAGTCTCCTGGTGGGGCTGGCGGTACAGGAAGAGAACAGTGCTGTGGAGTAGGAACAGGGCAGTAACTATGAGTCAAAGGTATTGTCATTCATTAATTATACTACTTTACAGCCTAATGCTGTTCTAAAAATACTCTATTAAAACTAACACAATTTTATCACTACATGTATTAAAAGCATATGCCTGCATTACCAAATCCCCTTGAGTAAACAAGAGAGAAGGAGAAAGCAAATGTCACAAAATGTTCACAATGGATGAATCAGATGAAGGTTATCTGACTGTTCATGGTCATCTCCTTATAATTCTTCTGTAAGTCTGAAAAAATTTTTAAAAGGGAAAAAATTTTCAGTATATAGGAAGAAAAATCAATTTTTAAAAATATGTTATATTTAGGGCTGGGTGGGTCAGATAACCATCACCTGATTCATCTGTTGTGAACATTCTGTGACATTTGCTTTCTCCTTCTCTCTTGTTTACTCAAGGAGATTTGGTAATGTAAGGATCTTACCTATGTGTTTGCTCTCTACCATATAGTAAAGTGATGACCAACACGCTCTTATGACCAGAATACAATGTTTTCCCATCATGAATTTATGTATTCTCACAGTCTGATCAATTCAGTCTGAAGGTCTCATATTTTTGCATCATTTGGACCAAACACATCCTCCTAAGGCAGAAGTAACTGTTAGCTTGTAGTTTAGCTGTCAATCATTCATTCATTTAAAATGTTTCCATTACCTCTTTTCCTTTTCCTTATTTGGTGAATTTATTGTCAGGACTGTGGAGTAAGGGAGCTTGTCTTCCTGACTGCTACTTTTGGGAGGAGATTGTCTGCTGTTCGTTCAATCTGTGCTAACTTCCGGCAGGAAATGGCACTCAAGGAAAGTTTTGAATAAAAGGAAGATGCTAGTTTAGTCAGTGGAAACAGGAAGTTGTAGCCCGTGTCTTACATGGCTTTAGAAGAAAGTAAGGGGCCGAGAAAAAATTCACTTAACTGAAGTGGGAGGAACAGAAAAGAGGGGGTGGGAGCAGAGGTGGTATGGGAAGAGCTGAAGGGTGAAGGGAGGCAACCAGGCCAACAGGGTGGAAGACTGAGTCTCCTGGTGGGGCTGGCGGTACAGGAAGAGAACAGTGCTGTGGAGTAGGAACAGGGCAGTAACTATGAGTCAAAGGTATTGTCATTCATTAATTATACTACTTTACAGCCTAATGCTGTTCTAAAAATACTCTATTAAAACTAACACAATTTTATCACTACATGTATTAAAAGCATATGCCTGCATTACCAAATCCCCTTGAGTAAACAAGAGAGAAGGAGAAAGCAAATGTCACAAAATGTTCACAATGGATGAATCAGATGAAGGTTATCTGACTGTTCATGGTCATCTCCTTATAATTCTTCTGTAAGTCTGAAAAATTTTAAAGGAAAAATTTACAGTATATAGGAAGAAAAATCAATTTTTAAAAATATGTTATATTTAGGGCTGGGTGGGTCAGATAACCATCACCTGATTCATCTGTTGTGAACATTCTGTGACATTTGCTTTCTCCTTCTCTCTTGTTTACTCAAGGAGATTTGGTAATGTAAGGATCTTACCTATGTGTTTGCTCTCTACCATATAGTAAAGTGATGACCAACACGCTCTTATGACCAGAATACAATGTTTTCCCATCATGAATTTATGTATTCTCACAGTCTGATCAATTCAGTCTGAAGGTCTCATATTTTTGCATCATTTGGACCAAACACATCCTCCTAAGGCAGAAGTAACTGTTAGCTTGTAGTTTAGCTGTCAATCATTCATTCATTCAATGAACATTTCTTGAGCACCTACTGTTACACAGAACAATGTGTATACAAATACAAATCAAACAGACATTCTGCTTTTAGATGATCTGATAATTTAGTATAAATTAAAAACCTTGGGCTTCCCTGGTGGTCCTGTGGGTAAGGACACTGCCTTGCAGTACAAGGGGCACTAGTTCAATCCCTGGCCTGGGAAGATCCCATGTGCTGTGGAGCGACTGGACTGATGTGTCTGACTACCAAGCCAGAGCTCTGGAGCTCATGTGTCCAGACCCAGTGCACTATGACAAGAGAGGCCACTGCGATGGGAGACCCACGCAGGCCAAAGAACAAAGATAAATGAATGAAAGATCAATAGAAATGGCCAAAAAAAAAGTTAAAAGAAAAACAAAAACAAAACCTTGCACATAAACAACTTTAACACAGAGAGAAAATAACTGGTGTCAGGTCTTCAAGGAGGCCATGATGACTTCCTCTTGGAGGAAATGGTATGACATATTCCTGGTGCATTTCTTCCATTTTGCCATGGAGGAAAACCAGGGTTAAGAGGTGAGTCTGTTGGTGGGGTTGTTGTGAAGAATGCTACATTGGTTTGCTATTGCTGCATATATATAATCCATCACTCAGTCACTGCAAAGAACCATTGTTCATTATTCTTCCTGTGTCTGTGGGCATTTGGGGCATAGGTGATCTGGCCCTGGCTGGGTGAGCAGCTCTGTATCAGATGCTGCACCTGGACGGGAGAATATGCTTCTTCCTGCAGTTCTGTGTAGGGATGACTTTGCTTTCTCCTTCTCTTGTTTACTCAAGGAGATTTGGTAATGTAAGGATCTTACCTATGTGTTTGCTCTCTACCATATAGTAAAGTGATGACCAACACGCTCTTATGACCAGAATACAATGTTTTCCCATCATGAATTTATGTATTCTCACAGTCTGATCAATTCAGTCTGAAGGTCTCATATTTTTGCATCATTTGGACCAAACACATCCTCCTAAGGCAGAAGTAACTGTTAGCTTGTAGTTTAGCTGTCAATCATTCATTCATTCAATGAACATTTCTTGAGCACCTACTGTTACACAGAACAATGTGTATACAAATACAAATCAAACAGACATTCTGCTTTTAGATGATCTGATAATTTAGTATAAATTAAAAACCTTGGGCTTCCCTGGTGGTCCTGTGGGTAAGGACACTGCCTTGCAGTACAAGGGGCACTAGTTCAATCCCTGGCCTGGGAAGATCCCATGTGCTGTGGAGCGACTGGACTGATGTGTCTGACTACCAAGCCAGAGCTCTGGAGCTCATGTGTCCAGACCCAGTGCACTATGACAAGAGAGGCCACTGCGATGGGAGACCCACGCAGGCCAAAGAACAAAGATAAATGAATGAAAGATCAATAGAAATGGCCAAAAAAAAAGTTAAAAGAAAAACAAAAACAAAACCTTGCACATAAACAACTTTAACACAGAGAGAAAATAACTGGTGTCAGGTCTTCAAGGAGGCCATGATGACTTCCTCTTGGAGGAAATGGTATGACATATTCCTGGTGCATTTCTTCCATTTTGCCATGGAGGAAAACCAGGGTTAAGAGGTGAGTCTGTTGGTGGGGTTGTTGTGAAGAATGCTACATTGGTTTGCTATTGCTGCATATATATAATCCATCACTCAGTCACTGCAAAGAACCATTGTTCATTATTCTTCCTGTGTCTGTGGGCATTTGGGGCATAGGTGATCTGGCCCTGGCTGGGTGAGCAGCTCTGTATCAGATGCTGCACCTGGACGGGAGAATATGCTTCTTCCTGCAGTTCTGTGTAGGGATGACTTTGCTTCATGTATCTCTCATTCTCCTTGGACCAGCAAGCCAGCCAAAATGTGTTTTTCTCAGGTAATGGCAGAAGTGTAAGAGGGCAAACAGAAGCATGTGAGGTCTTATGAAGCCCAGGCTTGAAGCTCACATACTGTCACGTCAGTTCATATATTATTGGCTAGCAAGAGTTGCAGGGCTAAACCCAAAGTCCTGGGGCATGATGAGGGACTGGCAAGGGTCTGGATGTAGAGAGAAGTGAAGAACTGATGCAGTTGATGACATATACCTTGTGGTTACATGGACAACGCATTTTGAGGAGAAAGAATTTCAATTTCACTTCAGAGCATCTGATAAAAACTTAAAAAAAATAGATTCATATGAACAAATGTCACTACTCATCCCTTTATTTATTTAGGCTGCATGGCATGTGGAATGTAGGATCCTGGTTCTCTCACCAGGGATGGGACCCATGCCACCTGCAATGGAAGCCTGGACTCTTAACCACTGGATCACCAGGGAAATCCAAGCTCATCCCTTTAAACATGCACTTTTTGGTGCTGGGCAAGAATGCCTGAGGTTAAACTCAGAATTGAGGAGGATCTAGTACAAATCATAATGGGAAATATGTGCCCATATAATTTTTTAGGCCTACTTTGAGCTGGCTATTGGCCACATTTCTCCTTGATACTTTAGGCCTCTACTCTGTGCATGTGTTCTTCCTCTCAGAGGCAGCTAGCCCCTTTTAACATCCTGGCATCTTCATTTTTTTGCCCTCCCATACAAAGGGACTAGCAGACTCACTCACGGTAAGGCATAAGTGACTGATAAGGGTTAACATTTAACCACTTCCGGGAGCACTTGTGTTTGAACAGGAGACAAAAAATGGAATGGCTCCATCATGGAGGAACTGGATGCAGCAGTGAGCAGTGTGGAGAAATGAAAGCAATGGGGAACCAAAGTGCTTGCCCGTGAACTCAAAATCACATCCTCCAGGTTGTTATGGGTTTGTGGCATCATATGATCTGCCCTGGCTGGTGAGCAGCTCTGTATCAGATGCTGCACCTGGACGGGAGAATATGCTTCTTCCTGCAGTTCTGTGTAGGGATGACTTTGCTTCATGTATCTCTCATTCTCCTTGGACCAGCAAGCCAGCCAAAATGTGTTTTTCTCAGGTAATGGCAGAAGTGTAAGAGGGCAAACAGAAGCATGTGAGGTCTTATGAAGCCCAGGCTTGAAGCTCACATACTGTCACGTCAGTTCATATATTATTGGCTAGCAAGAGTTGCAGGGCTAAACCCAAAGTCCTGGGGCATGATGAGGGACTGGCAAGGGTCTGGATGTAGAGAGAAGTGAAGAACTGATGCAGTTGATGACATATACCTTGTGGTTACATGGACAACGCATTTTGAGGAGAAAGAATTTCAATTTCACTTCAGAGCATCTGATAAAAACTTAAAAAAAATAGATTCATATGAACAAATGTCACTACTCATCCCTTTATTTATTTAGGCTGCATGGCATGTGGAATGTAGGATCCTGGTTCTCTCACCAGGGATGGGACCCATGCCACCTGCAATGGAAGCCTGGACTCTTAACCACTGGATCACCAGGGAAATCCAAGCTCATCCCTTTAAACATGCACTTTTTGGTGCTGGGCAAGAATGCCTGAGGTTAAACTCAGAATTGAGGAGGATCTAGTACAAATCATAATGGGAAATATGTGCCCATATAATTTTTTAGGCCTACTTTGAGCTGGCTATTGGCCACATTTCTCCTTGATACTTTAGGCCTCTACTCTGTGCATGTGTTCTTCCTCTCAGAGGCAGCTAGCCCCTTTTAACATCCTGGCATCTTCATTTTTTTGCCCTCCCATACAAAGGGACTAGCAGACTCACTCACGGTAAGGCATAAGTGACTGATAAGGGTTAACATTTAACCACTTCCGGGAGCACTTGTGTTTGAACAGGAGACAAAAAATGGAATGGCTCCATCATGGAGGAACTGGATGCAGCAGTGAGCAGTGTGGAGAAATGAAAGCAATGGGGAACCAAAGTGCTTGCCCCGTGAACTCAAAATCACATCCTCCAGGATTGTTATGGGTTTCGGTTGATTGTTATTTTTTTGAGTTTGTGGAACAAGGGTATATTTGCAGGAATAACTTGGAGTATAGCTTTAATCATGCACCTACCCTAAATAACATTAAAAATACGTGCCCTAACAAGTCAGTTACAGTGTAGTTGTTCTAATTCCTATTCAAGCTGGCAGTTTCTGTCTTTGAGAAACAAGTAAATAAGCACAGCAGGCATCAGGCAGGAACTTTCTGAACTGTGTCAAGGTTAATAATAAGTAAAATGTTATAAGTAGAGACAGGACAGCAACAGCTGTGTAACATTCTTGGAAGCGAGGATTTTGATAGCGTGAAGTCAGACAGTGAGCTCAGTTTTTGACGCTACTGTGGGTGAATGGAGAACCCTTGTCTTAATTATAATAAAACTACATTTCTCTTATAAATTACACGTGTTTTGCACTCAAAATCTGATGTCTTTGGCTGGGAAATCAGGAGCAATGTTGGACGAAGATCCAGATCAAACCTATGAGAATATGCTGGCTGAGATTCAGTCTTTTGAGCTGCCCATTGAAACTACTTTAAGGTAGGGTCCTTTATATTTTGCTGTTTCTTCTTTGGTGGTGATAAGATAGTCTTATTCATGTCTTCTTATGCTTTCCTCTATAATAGAGTGAAAAATATTTTTTTGAGAAATGATTACAATTCTGTGTAAACCTAACTTCAAAGTTTTATCCTTAGAGAAATGACATTTCCTAAATTATCCACTTTTTTTACTTTATATTTGTTTCATGATTCATACCACAAGTTTGAAAAATAGAAATGACTCTCAAGGGCTCCAAAAGGGTCTCATGCCAATTCCAAATAGATGTTCCATTCTATGTATATCAGATTTAAATTGTTTTCTTTAAAATTTTTCTTAGGGAAAATATCAAAAATAATTAGTCATATCATTTATATTTGAGTGGATATGAGTTGAAGGAAAAAACATGCAATGCTTATTTGCACTCTTGCGGTTCTTGGGTATATGGTGACCTCCCAGATATGTATTTTTATTTCTACATACGATTTAAAAATAGCTTCTTGGGTCAGCAGTGAGCAAAATGAAAGCAATGGGGAACCAAAGTGCTTGCCCCGTGAACTCAAAATCACATCCTCCAGGATTGTTATGGGTTTCGGTTGATTGTTATTTTTTTGAGTTTGTGGAACAAGGGTATATTTGCAGGAATAACTTGGAGTATAGCTTTAATCATGCACCTACCTAAATAACATTAAAAATACGTGCCTAACAAGTCAGTTACAGTGTAGTTGTTCTAATTCCTATTCAAGCTGGCAGTTTCTGTCTTTGAGAAACAAGTAAATAAGCACAGCAGGCATCAGGCAGGAACTTTCTGAACTGTGTCAAGGTTAATAATAAGTAAAATGTTATAAGTAGAGACAGGACAGCAACAGCTGTGTAACATTCTTGGAAGCGAGGATTTTGATAGCGTGAAGTCAGACAGTGAGCTCAGTTTTTGACGCTACTGTGGGTGAATGGAGAACCCTTGTCTTAATTATAATAAAACTACATTTCTCTTATAAATTACACGTGTTTTGCACTCAAAATCTGATGTCTTTGGCTGGGAAATCAGGAGCAATGTTGGACGAAGATCCAGATCAAACCTATGAGAATATGCTGGCTGAGATTCAGTCTTTTGAGCTGCCCATTGAAACTACTTTAAGGTAGGGTCCTTTATATTTTGCTGTTTCTTCTTTGGTGGTGATAAGATAGTCTTATTCATGTCTTCTTATGCTTTCCTCTATAATAGAGTGAAAAATATTTTTTTGAGAAATGATTACAATTCTGTGTAAACCTAACTTCAAAGTTTTATCCTTAGAGAAATGACATTTCCTAAATTATCCACTTTTTTTACTTTATATTTGTTTCATGATTCATACCACAAGTTTGAAAAATAGAAATGACTCTCAAGGGCTCCAAAAGGGTCTCATGCCAATTCCAAATAGATGTTCCATTCTATGTATATCAGATTTAAATTGTTTTCTTTAAAATTTTTCTTAGGGAAAATATCAAAAATAATTAGTCATATCATTTATATTTGAGTGGATATGAGTTGAAGGAAAAAACATGCAATGCTTATTTGCACTCTTGCGGTTCTTGGGTATATGGTGACCTCCCAGATATGTATTTTTTATTTCTACATACGATTTAAAAATAGCTTCTTCGGTAAGACAGGGATTAATTTGCATTGTTCAAGGACAGGATTAAAATGAAAGACCATGTATTTCTGTGTTAAATGGGCAGTTTTAAAAATTTAATTCAACATGCATGTCTGTGAACAACAAAACTCTGTAAAAGTTAAAAGTAAAATAAAGGTTTAAAAAAAAAAAAATTTAATTCTTTTTGACTGTCTGCCTGTATCTGACACTTATCAGTGTGGGAACAGGATGGCAATCACTGAATTGATAGTGACAGTCAATAAATATTTACTGACTAATATTTGTAGATTAAGTGAAAGGATTTTTTTTTTTTTTTTTTTTTGGTGGTGTACTTTTTAGTCTCAGAAATATCCACAATCAAATACTTTAAAATCCTACAGTTTAAATTGGAATGAATTTCTCCCAAATATTTAAATTTGATTTTGCATTAAATATATTCTGAATCTGTTCAAAGGGCCTATGGTAGGGTTGGGGTATTGTAAGCTTTTGATATTTATTGGTTGATTCTTAGATTATAAATATGTAGGTACAGTGGAAGAATAGTTATAACTCCCTTAAAACTGTTCCTTATATCTTCATTTTATCTGTGCATCATGAATATACATGAAGAAGGATGCTTTTTTAACCTTCTTCAGTATGTAGAAGAAACCAAAGCTTTTCACTAATGGGAAACTTGGTAATTTTTTTCCAAATGGAACATACTTTATACTGTACCAGCACCTTCTAAAACGTGTGCATCCGCCTGGTGGCTAGGTCAAAAAATCTAAACACAAACATTAGAGGGGAATAGAGGAAGCCTGAAAAAGTGAAAGTGTTCGTCGTGACCAACTCTATGCAACTGCATGGACTGTAGCCCGCCAGACTTCTCTGTCCATGGAATTCTCCAGACAAGGATAGTGGAGTGGGTTGCTACTCCCTTCTCCAGGAGATCCTTCCAACCTAAGAATTGAACCCGAGTCTAAGAATTGAACCCGCGTCTCCTGCATTGCATGTGGACTCGTTACTGTCTGATCCACCAGGGAAGCCTGCTCAGTCACTCAGTCATGTCCGACCCTTTGTGACCCCACAGACTGTTGCCTGCCGGGCTCCTCTGTCTGTGGGATATTCCTGGCAAAGATACTAGAGTGGGTGGCTACTTCCTTCTCCATAGGGAAAGCCTAGACATGGGTTGATTACTGTGACCTCTGCTGCTATTGCTGCTTCAGAGCCCTTCATCTTCAACCCCTGACCCTCTCTACACGTCTCCCCTGGCCAACATCTACAAGCTTCTTCGGTACTTGAAACTATCAGCTAGTCTTGCTTTGGTACTGGACCTGACTTCCTGTCTTGGTGTTTGAATCTGTCCCATCTGCTGTGCAGAGGGTAAATATTCTCAGTCTTGTACTAGGTCGGCTAAACAAAAGAGTTGGTTTAGATCTGGCAGTCCCACCACTCTTCCAGTGTCACAGGAGTAGACACTGCACAAATATTTTTTCCAGATGCTGCCTGTTGTCACCATCAGTGGACTTGCATTGCCACTGTTAGCTTTGCATGGAGCTCTGACTCTGTGCGACCCCAGTGGACAGTAGTCTGCTAGGATTCTCCATCTGTGGGATTCTCCAGGTAAGAATACTGGAGTGGGTTGCCATTTCCTTCTCCAGGAAGCTTCCTGAACTAGGGATCAAACTCACATCTCCTGCACTGCAGAAGGATTCTTTACCATCTGAGCTACCTTTGGAACTGGGTCTTAGTTGGAGCACAGGGTATTGTCAGTCTCCCTTGTGATATGCAGGATCTTTAGTTGCATCGTGTGGGATCTAATTCCCTGACTGGGGATTTAGCCCAGGCCCCCTGCATTGGGAGCACAGAGTCACAGCCGCTGGACCACCAGGCTGGTCCCCTAACAGGCCTTTAATTGAGACAATATTCTCCAAAATTAGTTTTCCTAAACTGCTGCTATAATCACTGAAGAGATGAGGACGTCTTAGGCTAGCATTCGACACCTTTCAGCACATCCCTATGCATGTTATTGATATTCCAGTGTCAACTATTCTGGTCCACTCCCCTTATGGAATATATCAGCTCACATGGCCAAATATGAGCATTGGAAAATAAAGATGGGACTTCCATTTTGGCCAGACTGGAATGTTTACCATTTGATAACATGCCCTGAGATTTTCTTCCTCTTGGTGCTCATGGTTCCTTTCCTTTATTAAACTTCACTCTTACTTCCGTCTGTCAAAATCCAGTCCATCTTGCAAGGCACTGCTCAAATATTCTTTCCTCTGTGAAGCCTCTCTGATCCATCAGCCACAAGTGTGCCCTTCATCTTTTGAAGCCTCGAAGAATCCAGGGCATTTATTCTGACTCACTAGGGGGGCAGGTGTGTGTGTGCACACACATCTGTATTTTGTACTATAACCATTTTCAGGCTAAAGATTCCTGAGGGCACAACCTGTGTCTTACTTATATCTTAGTATCCTCTGCAGAATCTTCTATCACACCTGGCACACAGTAGCTAGATAAATATTTGTTGCACTGATTTGTATGAGCTTCTGAGCTAATGATGGTCTTATGAGGCAAGAGAAAGAAGGTAGTCCAGAGAGAAGGTTGTCCTTTCAGAGAAGAAGAGAAGGCGGAAGTACTTGAATAAATTTGGATAGCTACATGTTCTAAAGGCAGAGAGGGTGGAAACGGCATTGGCTGGAGAGAGACTGGCCGGGGGCCTGCACAGGCCCTGCCGTGAGGTCCTGGAAGGGACACTGAGAGGGGATCAGGGCATTGAGAGGATGGGTCTGGGGGCACAGGGGAAAAACGTTCTCAGGGAAAGTCCTGCACATGGGAATCAAGGCAGAGAAAATGCCCAAGAGCGCCCCTAGTTGTTCTTCCCTGTCACAAAAGAAAGGCATCACTTCCACAGACATTTTCTGTTCTAAAATCCTGAACTGTTAGTTAGCTTCCTCTCCCTGCCTGCTTTGTTTGGAGGTGCCCTGCCCAATCAGGGTCCCATCGGGTTTGTTTCTTTAACAGGGTGAGCTCAGAGAGCTCAGGAACTCAGAGCCCAGAGATGATTTCTACTAGTGTCATTTGAAGATGGCTCAGCTGCCTTCTCATGTACCACAGGAGATGAGTCTCAGTCACCTTTCAGCACATCCCTATGCATGTTATTGATATTCCAGTGTCAACTATTCTGGTCCACTCCCCTTATGGAATATATCAGCTCACATGGCCAAATATGAGCATTGGAAAATAAAGATGGGACTTCCATTTTGGCCAGACTGGAATGTTTACCATTTGATAACATGCCCTGAGATTTTCTTCCTCTTGGTGCTCATGGTTCCTTTCCTTTATTAAACTTCACTCTTACTTCCGTCTGTCAAAATCCAGTCCATCTTGCAAGGCACTGCTCAAATATTCTTTCCTCTGTGAAGCCTCTCTGATCCATCAGCCACAAGTGTGCCCTTCATCTTTTGAAGCCTCGAAGAATCCAGGGCATTTATTCTGACTCACTAGGGGCAGGTGTGTGTGTGCACACACATCTGTATTTTGTACTATAACCATTTTCAGGCTAAAGATTCCTGAGGGCACAACCTGTGTCTTACTTATATCTTAGTATCCTCTGCAGAATCTTCTATCACACCTGGCACACAGTAGCTAGATAAATATTTGTTGCACTGATTTGTATGAGCTTCTGAGCTAATGATGGTCTTATGAGGCAAGAGAAAGAAGGTAGTCCAGAGAGAAGGTTGTCCTTTCAGAGAAGAAGAGAAGGCGGAAGTACTTGAATAAATTTGGATAGCTACATGTTCTAAAGGCAGAGAGGGTGGAAACGGCATTGGCTGGAGAGAGACTGGCCGGGGGCCTGCACAGGCCCTGCCGTGAGGTCCTGGAAGGGACACTGAGAGGGGATCAGGGCATTGAGAGGATGGGTCTGGGGGCACAGGGGAAAAACGTTCTCAGGGAAAGTCCTGCACATGGGAATCAAGGCAGAGAAAATGCCCAAGAGCGCCCCTAGTTGTTCTTCCCTGTCACAAAAGAAAGGCATCACTTCCACAGACATTTTCTGTTCTAAAATCCTGAACTGTTAGTTAGCTTCCTCTCCCTGCCTGCTTTGTTTCGGAGGTGCCCTGCCCAATCAGGGTCCCATCGGGGTTTGTTTCTTTAACAGGGTGAGCTCAGAGAGCTCAGGAACTCAGAGCCCAGAGATGATTTCTACTAGTGTCATTTGAAGATGGCTCAGCTGCCCTTCCTGTCACAGTCAGCCTCACCATCATCCGAGAGAATGAGCTCCTCCAGTTGGGAGTTGTGAGTGAGTTGCTGAGAACGGGACTCATGTTGTCCGGCACTGTCAGCGGCCATCGTCTCTTTCAGCGGCCCAGGCTGGCTGCCCTCTCTCTTCTGACTTCGCACAAGGCTTCTCCAAGAGGAGGCGTCTCCCAAGAGGCCCATCCTGTCTCCTGCCAGACTCCCAACTTCTTTGGTCTTTTTTCTGTTTTGGTGGAAAAGCGGAAAAGAATCAGATGACTTTGAAGTCCCATGTTTGTTTTCGTCATATATTAAATGAGACCACTGCCCAAACCATTAAGTTTAAGGGAGAAAGAGTTTTAGGGGAGAACTGAGACATTATATTTTCTCCATGGTTTATTTATATTGCCAGTGAAATACCCAGTAAAGACATCTCAAGCAACTATAACAGTTGAATTGGTGGCAAAGTGGAATTTGATGTTAGTCATGCAGACAAGTGATTGAATTTAAAAGGAAAGAGATAAATGTAAATAAAGGCCTACTGCTAATGCCTGAGTTATCCTAACATGGCTTTGCTTTGGGCATTCAAAATCTGGTAGGCTGAAACTCATGAACAGGTGGGGTCTGGATGGAGTTTTTCTGCCCTAATCCGTTTGCCCTGGGCATTACTGATTTTATCATGTTACCACCATACAGTAATTTCCACCAGATTTTCTCATTCTCATTAGATTTTCTGATGTTTACTCTAGTCCCTCATTTGGCCTAGATACACCCAACTCCTTTCCAGATGCTCCCTCTAGGGGGCGTGCCTGTCCCTCCTAGGCTGTCTGGAGCCCTGCTTAAAGAAGCTACAAGACTAATACCTTATTCGGCCTTATGCAGCCTTACCAATTGCCCTGAACAGGATGGCTAACACGTTCTCAGGAATCCTGAAGGTCAGAGAAAATGCCCAAGAGCGCCCCTAGTTGTTCTTCCCTGTCACAAAAGAAAGGCATCACTTCCACAGACATTTTCTGTTCTAAAATCCTGAACTGTTAGTTAGCTTCCTCTCCCTGCCTGCTTTGTTTGGAGGTGCCCTGCCCAATCAGGGTCCCATCGGGGTTTGTTTCTTTAACAGGGTGAGCTCAGAGAGCTCAGGAACTCAGAGCCCAGAGATGATTTCTACTAGTGTCATTTGAAGATGGCTCAGCTGCCCTTCCTGTCACAGTCAGCCTCACCATCATCCGAGAGAATGAGCTCCTCCAGTTGGGAGTTGTGAGTGAGTTGCTGAGAACGGGACTCATGTTGTCCGGCACTGTCAGCGGCCATCGTCTCTTTCAGCGGCCCAGGCTGGCTGCCCTCTCTCTTCTGACTTCGCACAAGGCTTCTCCAAGAGGAGGCGTCTCCCAAGAGGCCCATCCTGTCTCCTGCCAGACTCCCAACTTCTTTGGTCTTTTTTCTGTTTTGGTGGAAAAGCGGAAAAGAATCAGATGACTTTGAAGTCCCATGTTTGTTTTCGTCATATATTAAATGAGACCACTGCCCAAACCATTAAGTTTAAGGGAGAAAGAGTTTTAGGGGAGAACTGAGACATTATATTTTCTCCATGGTTTATTTATATTGCCAGTGAAATACCCAGTAAAGACATCTCAAGCAACTATAACAGTTGAATTGGTGGCAAAGTGGAATTTGATGTTAGTCATGCAGACAAGTGATTGAATTTAAAAGGAAAGAGATAAATGTAAATAAAGGCCTACTGCTAATGCCTGAGTTATCCTAACATGGCTTTGCTTTGGGCATTCAAAATCTGGTAGGCTGAAACTCATGAACAGGTGGGGTCTGGATGGAGTTTTTCTGCCCTAATCCGTTTGCCCTGGGCATTACTGATTTTATCATGTTACCACCATACAGTAATTTCCACCAGATTTTCTCATTCTCATTAGATTTTCTGATGTTTACTCTAGTCCCTCATTTGGCCTAGATACACCCAACTCCTTTCCAGATGCTCCCTCTAGGGGGCGTGCCTGTCCCTCCTAGGCTGTCTGGAGCCCTGCTTAAAGAAGCTACAAGACTAATACCTTATTCGGCCTTATGCAGCCTTACCAATTGCCCTGAACAGGATGGCTAACAGTTTTCAACTAGGGTTTCCCTGGTGGTCCAGTGGGTAGGGACACCGCCTTGTAACGCGAGGGGCGCTGGCTCGATCCCTGGCCTGGGAAGATCCCACGTGCTGCAAAACAGCTGGACCTATGTGTCCAACTACAGAGCCAGAGTTCTGGAGCGCATGCGCTCAGAGCTGGTGCTCTGCTACAGGAGAGGTCGCTGCAATGGGAGGCCCACACAGCCCGAACAACAAAGATAAATGAATAAAAGATCAATAGAAGTGTCCCCCCACACCCCAAAAGAAGTTTTCAACTAGTACATTAATTCCAATGCAATGGTAGTGGCTGTCCAAATCCTCATATTGAGGGTCGTTCTGATAGACTAGCGCTGGTAATGATGGTCTTAGGAGAGCACAGCAGCAGGATCCTAGCACTGATCACGCTAGGACTTCCCACTGCCAGGCCCTGCTCATTAGACCTGCCCCCCAGGGGTACCCTCTCATACATAGTTTGGGCTCATTATGACTCGTGGGATCCTGCAGGTCTGTTGTTCACCTCTTAGAACAGGCCTTGAAATCATAACATGACTGGGCCAATTTGAGTTCAGAAATTACAGTGTGTCTTTTTTTGAGAACTGAGATAAAGGGATTGTGAAGAGCAGTGCACTGTTAGTGGGAGGTATCCAAAGAAAGCCTTGGGAAAAATAGGAGGAAAGGGAATTGTACATGATGACGTACCAGAAAAAATTTCTGTAATTGTTTTATGATAACATAATTGTTTTACGCTTGTACTCACAGATTCTCTTAGGCTGTATTCCAAAAGCTGACCATGAAGTTTTACCAGTTTAAGAGCAAACAGGATATTGTTATTTCTTTGACTTTAATGTTTTTAAGAATGAAGATAACATGCTCCTAGGAAAGGAAATAGTAAAACAACAACAAAAAAACCCCAATGACCTAAACTGTAAACACAATAAAACCTTAGGATGACATACTAAAAAATGTAACTAGTTATATTCAGTTGTAAACATTCTAGGATCCTCTTGCTGTTTTTATCTCTAGAAATGTAAGATTTCTATTAAGCCTTGTTTCATTAAGTATACTGACAAGGTCTAGCACTTATTAGTTGTTTGATTTTGGCCTTAGTTTCTGAAACTATAAAATAGAGATTATGATAAAACCTATATGAAATGGTTAATGTATACGAAGTGCTTAGCACAATACCAGCCCAGCACATTGTGAACGCTTGATAAATATTAGCAATTATGATGATGCTGTTTAATTTACACTGGGACATACATTTCCGTATAATATAGTATATGCTTTAGAGTGTGAAAATAAACAAGCACTCTTGACGTCTTGAAATTCTGAACAGGAGGGAACTATCGAGTAATGTCATTTTGTTTTGGTTGTCTATTATTCAGGGAAGAGAGGTATCTCTTTTTCAAAATCCTATTTTCTAAAGTGTGTATTTGATGCTAGTGTATTATCATGCCCTCATTTGCTCTTGTGTATGAGTGGTATAGTGTGCTGCATGCTGTGGATGTAAAACGGAATCCAGAGAAACTGTGTAGGAATAACTGCGGGCCCCGTTATGACTGAGGCTTGCCACGTCAGCAGCACCTCAGGAAAGCCTGGGGTTCCTGATGACGATGGACTGTGTAGTTGCCAAATTTTCACTGAACATTTAGATGATTCCATTAGCTGCTTGGTCTTCAGTGAAACACTAGAAAGAAGTTAAAAAAAAAATTTTTTTTTTTTAAATTTTGAGATCCAGGTACTCCAAGCAGAGAGACCATTCCATTTATTTAGTGGTTAAGGGAATAGGCTCTAGAGCCAGTGCCTCTGTACTTATAAATAGAATTATTAGAAGGCTTACACGAATTAGGCATTCAGTGTATTTAATGTAGTGACTCATACATGAGCCATGCAATGGTCAATCCTTCATTCAGTAAATAAATATTTATGGGGCGTCTCCAATGGGGCAGGCAGTGGTCGAAGATTGTCACTGCTCTTGTTGACATAGCAAGACCAAGACCAGGAAATTCCCCATTCTCAGAGAGCTGACATTTTAGTGAGGAGAGCTAAGAATAAATCCAAAAGCAGTAATAAGTGCTATGAAGAATAACAAATCAGGGTGAAGGATAGGGAGGTCTAGGGAAGCTGTTTTACAAAAGTGGCCAGGGAGTAAAGTTTATCAGCCATTATTATCATTTCGTTACATTACATTAGTTACCTTTCTAAATCTTTATTGCTGAGAGGGGGAAAAAAAAAAAAGACAAGTGAGAGGAGAGGAAGAAAGAGCACCGGGTAATGAAGGAAAGCTAAATCGGGAAAGAGTGAGGAGTGGAGATGTTGCATTGAACAGGATAAGGAATAAAAAAACCAACAATGAGGAGGAAAGAGAGGAAAGAGAAGAGGAAATAGTTGATATTATAAGCTGGTGCTGGGGGTGGTGGGAAGAGAGGAAGGAGAGAGAGTGTAATTCAGAGACAATACTATTGCTCTTTAACTGCTCAGTGACTTTAGAATGTTCAGCTTTGGTGATGAGCAAGTTAATGGTGCCTTCTGGATGTGATTATGAGGCAAGACTAGTGACATAATTTACAGGACCAATGCAAAATGAAGATACAGGCCCCCTTGTTCAAAAAATTATTAAGAATTACAAGATGGTGATGGTAGAGTATTAACCAAAGAGCAACTTCTTAGGCCCTGTACTTCCATACCAGGACCTGTCTGAGAGCTTAGCACAGAACCTGGCACACAGTAGGCATTCAATAAAAGCAGTTGCTGAATGAAGAGAACCTGGGGTTAATTACTTTTGAGCTTCTTTGAGGACTGGCCCATATTTCAGAAAAACTGATTTTATTTGGCTTCAGTTTCGGGTTTCCTTCTATTGTTCTCCTCTGTGGGATATGGAATAGATTCCTGGACACAGCTTCGCGGCAGGAATCCTCCCAACCTGGCAGGGCTTTGTTCACATTCTCTTGCACTTACAACTTTGATCACTGGGGGTCACTGTGCCAACAAGGCACAAGCTGGGGAATGCAGCTGTCAAGAGTGGTTAAAAGGAACGAGTTAGTTGATTGGAGCCAATAAAGGCTACCTGTGTTCTATATTTTGATAAAGTTCTGCAGTTATGTAGCAAAAGCTCTTAAACACTTTAAGAAACATGTCAATGATATCAGCAAAGTCTCCAGAGGTTAAAGATCCGGAGGTCTGCAGTAGGATTCCTAGGGACAAGGAAGGGAATCTTTCTGTGGAGATGTACCTTACCTCATGCTTCTACAATATTAGGCTTACCATGAGAAGTATTATTTGCATGTGGATCATTAATTTAACAAATAGTAACTGGACTGGTAGTAAACAATACAGACATTGTCCCTGTGTCTGGAAATGGAGATAGACTCATGATTTGTTTGCCACCATGAAAGGAAAGTGTTAGTCACTCAGTTATGCCCAACTCTTTGCAACCCCATGGACTGTAGCCTGCCAGGCTCTTCCGTCATTGGGATTTTCCAGGCAGGTATATTGGAGTGGGTTGCCATTTCCGTGTCCAGGGGATCTTCTGGACCCAGGGATTGAACCTGGGTCTCCTGCATTGCAGGCAAACTCTTTACCGTCTGAGCCACCAGAGAAGCCCTTGCCACCATGATGTGTGCCTCAAATAACAAGCATTGGAGCTTCCCTGGTGGTCCACTGGGTAGAGAGTCTGCCTTGCACTGTGAGGGCCACGGGTTCGATTCCTGGCATGGGAAGATCCCACATGCGGTGGAGCGACTGGACTGATGTGTCTAATTACGAGCCAGCACTCTGGAGTGCCCACACAGGCCAAAGAACAAAGATGGATGAAAATAAATAAATGAAAGACCCAATAAAAAAAATGTGCCCTCCCCCCCAAAATTAAAAAAGACAAGCATCACTTCCAAGGACAATGAAGAGGCAGTAGACTTAGAAGCAAGTTCTGGAAAGCTCACTAAAGTGGATCCAGAACTGAGAGTCTAACCCAGAGACAAGGTCCACAATAGGTTCCCTCCACAATAGGAACAATTTTCATGCAGTTTCCACAAATAAAGCATTCAGAGAAAAAATGAGGTTCAGGTTCAGAGAACTCTGATACAAAATTAGGTTATTTTGTTGATAACTAGGGAAAAAAAGCAGATATTATTGTGTCTGGCTTTTATTTTTATTTTACCAAAGAGGAAGCTAAACTCTGGACTTTCTGGTTGAATAGCAAAATGTCAGATAACCCTTATCTCTACTGCTCATATTGAATGAGCTCTGTACTAAATATTATACATGTATTATTGCCTTTAATATAATAGATGGTAAAGAATATATATTATATTATGCAGTGGTAAAGAATCCACCTGCCAATGCAGGAGTCACAGGAGATGTGGACTTTTTTTTTTGGAGGTGGGGGAGTGGGGTAGGGAGGGAGCAGGGCAGACAGGCCACTTCTATTGGTCTTTCATTTATCTAGTTTCATCCATCTTTGTTCTTTGGCCCGTGTGGGCCTCCCATCGTGGTGGCCTCTGTTGTCACAGAGTGCCGGCTCTGGGCACATGGGCTCCAGAGCTCCAGCTCAGTAATTGGACACATCAGTCCAGCCGCTTCATGGCACGTGGGATCTTCCCAGGCCAGGGATCAGACCAGCGCCCCTTGCACTGCAAGGCAGTGTCCTTATCCACTGGACCACCAGGGAAGCTCCGGCGATGCAGGTTTGATCCCTGGGTTTTGAAGCTCTCCTGGAAGAGAAAATTGTAACCCACTCCATTATTCTTGCCAGAAAAATCCCATGGACAGAGGAGCCTGGCAGGGGTCACAAAGTGTCAGACACGACAGATTAGCACACACTGGCACATCTTTTTAAAATCTCTACACCATTTGGTAAACTAGGGATTATTATTGTTCCCAATTCACACTTGAAGAAACTGAAGCTTAGACAAGTTAAGTGCTTTTGTGGCCCCACATCTAGTAAGAGATGAATTGGAATTTGAACCCATTTAAATGCCAGGCCAGGGTAGCTGCATTCTACAACCTCCTTCTGAGAGAGGGGCTTTCCTAAGATTGGTTCTTAGTCTGTAGACAAGTGGTTCAAAGTATAAGTTGTTAGTGACCAAGATTTTATTTACAGGTTAAACTCTTACTTTGCTATTTAGTTTCCTACTGGACACACAGTGTGTCTCCTGCTTTGTTTGTCTTCCTGGTATCTTTTCCCTCCCAGGAGTCCTGAAGAGAGATTTTGGATAGATCTCTGGCAGTCAATATCCATGGCTCCCCAAATAACTCAACAAGCATGTGCAATCTTCCAGTGTGCCCTACTATCCCCACCCTCCTTAGACCAGACTAACTAAGTCATTTATTCCATGGGTAAAACAACATCGTAACAGTCTCTTACTTCTTCTTCTTTTTAAATTTTGGTCACTTTTTACTGGTCTTTCATTTATTTTATTTTCATCCATCTTTGTCCTTTGGCCTGTGTGGGCCTCCCATTGCAGTGGCCTCTCCTGTACCAGAGCACCGGCTCTGGGCACAGGCGCTCAAGAGCGCTGGCTCCTAATTGGACACACCAGTCCAGCCGCTCTGTGGAACGTGGGATCTTCCCATGCCAGGGATTGGACTGGTGCCCCTTTCACTGCAAGGCGGACCCTTTACCCACTGGACCACCAGGGAAGCCTCGGAACAGTCTTCTTATCCGACTTTCTTATTAACAGGAGAAACAAGAACAGCTTACTAGCTGTGTCTTTTCCAACTCACTAGCTGTGTGGCCTCGGACAAGTGACAATCTCTCTAAGTCTTAGTGTCTCTACATTAAATTGGAGACAGCAAAAGTACCCCACACGTGAAAGAGACATGGAGAATAGACATACGGACATTGTGGGGAATGAACAGTGGGTGGGAAGCGTAAAGGAAGTAGCATGAAAACCTATACTGTCATATGTGAAAAAAATAGCTATTGTCATTGCGCTGTGAGAAAAGGGGGTCCTGCAGGGGCGCTGTGTGAGAGCCTGGAGGAGTGGGATGGGGAGGTATACATATGACTAATCTGGGATCGTAGTAAGAGATGAATTGGAATTTGAACCCATTTAAATGCCAGGCCAGGGTAGCTGCATTCTACAACCTCCTTCTGAGAGAGGGGCTTTCCTAAGATTGGTTCTTAGTCTGTAGACAAGTGGTTCAAAGTATAAGTTGTTAGTGACCAAGATTTTATTTACAGGTTAAACTCTTACTTTGCTATTTAGTTTCCTACTGGACACACAGTGTGTCTCCTGCTTTGTTTGTCTTCCTGGTATCTTTTCCCTCCCAGGAGTCCTGAAGAGAGATTTTGGATAGATCTCTGGCAGTCAATATCCATGGCTCCCCAAATAACTCAACAAGCATGTGCAATCTTCCAGTGTGCCCTACTATCCCCACCCTCCTTAGACCAGACTAACTAAGTCATTTATTCCATGGGTAAAACAACATCGTAACAGTCTCTTACTTCTTCTTCTTTTTAAATTTTGGTCACTTTTTACTGGTCTTTCATTTATTTTATTTTCATCCATCTTTGTCCTTTGGCCTGTGTGGGCCTCCCATTGCAGTGGCCTCTCCTGTACCAGAGCACCGGCTCTGGGCACAGGCGCTCAAGAGCGCTGGCTCCTAATTGGACACACCAGTCCAGCCGCTCTGTGGAACGTGGGATCTTCCCATGCCAGGGATTGGACTGGTGCCCCTTTCACTGCAAGGCGGACCCTTTACCCACTGGACCACCAGGGAAGCCTCGGAACAGTCTTCTTATCCGACTTTCTTATTAACAGGAGAAACAAGAACAGCTTACTAGCTGTGTCTTTTCCAACTCACTAGCTGTGTGGCCTCGGACAAGTGACAATCTCTCTAAGTCTTAGTGTCTCTACATTAAATTGGAGACAGCAAAAGTACCCCACACGTGAAAGAGACATGGAGAATAGACATACGGACATTGTGGGGAATGAACAGTGGGTGGGAAGCGTAAAGGAAGTAGCATGAAAACCTATACTGTCATATGTGAAAAAAATAGCTATTGTCATTGCGCTGTGAGAAAAGGGGGTCCTGCAGGGGCGCTGTGTGAGAGCCTGGAGGAGTGGGATGGGGAGGTATACATATGACTAATCTGGGATCGTACATATCTATAAACAACAAAATTCTGTAAAAGTAAAAAGTAAATTAAAATCTATTATGAAAAAAAAAAAGTACCCCACAGGGTGAAATTAGATTTTAGTAAAATTAGTACTAATTTAATTACCAATAAAATTACAAATTAAATGAGTAAAGGTTAGATTAGATAATGTAAAGGACTTAGAAAACAGTGCTTAGTAAGTAGTTATTTTGGTCTATAGCTGAAATTGTTTTGGAGACTTTTAGAAATGTAGCGCTTGGGGCTTCTCTGGTGGTCCAGTGGGTAAAGAGTCTGCCTTGCAGTGCAAGGGGCACCGGTTTGATCCCTGGCCCGGGAAGATCCCATGTGCCATGGAACAGCTGGACCGATGTGTCCAATTATGAGCCAGCGCTCTGGAGTGCATGCGCCCAGAGTCGGTGCTTTGAAAAGAGAGAGGTTACTGCAATGGGAGGCCCAAAAAACCAATAAAAGAGGCCAAAATTTAAAAATTTAGACATTTAAAAAGTCTAAACAAAGAGAAATGTAGCGTTTTATTTTTTAAAGTATTTATTTGTTCGGCTGCATCTGGACTTGGTTGTGGCATGCGGTCTCTTTGTTGCATCATGCAGGATCTTTCGTTGCTGTGCATGGACTCCTTAGTTGTGATGTGAGGGCTCAGTAGCTGCAGCATGCAGACTGAGTTGCTCCATGGTATGTGAGATCTTAGTTCCCCCACCAGGGATTGAACCCATGTCCCCTGCATTGGAAGGTAGGTTCTTTTTTTTTTTTTTTAAGATTTATTTATTTATTTATTTTGGGTGGGGGTCGGGTTGGGGAGGGAGGGGAGCGGGCGGGCCACTTTTATTGGTCTTTCATTTCTCCACTTTCATCCGTCTTTGTTCTTTGGCTCCTGTGGGCCTCCCATCGCGGTGGCGTCTGTTGTCGCAGAGCACCGGCTCTGGGCGCATGCACTCCAGAGCTCCGGCTCGGTAACTGGACACATCAGTCCAGCCGCTCCGCAGCACATGGGATCTTCCCAGGCCAGGGATCGAACCGGCGCCCCTTGGACTGCAAGGCGGTGTCCTTACCCACTGGACCACCAGGGGGAGCCCGGAAGGTAGGTTCTTAACCACTGACTGGACCACCAAGGAAGTCCCTAGAAATGTAGCACTTCAGGCCTTTTTTCACATCAACGTGCATGTTGTATCTATACCCATAATTAAAATTTACATAGTTAGCTATTCAGGATGTTAGATTTTAGTAAAATTAGTACTAATTTAATTACCAATAAAATTACAAATTAAATGAGTAAAGGTTAGATTAGATAATGTAAAGGACTTAGAAAACAGTGCTTAGTAAGTAGTTATTTTGGTCTATAGCTGAAATTGTTTTGGAGACTTTTAGAAATGTAGCGCTTGGGGCTTCTCTGGTGGTCCAGTGGGTAAAGAGTCTGCCTTGCAGTGAAAGGGGCACGGTTTGATCCCTGGCCGGGAAGATCCCATGTGCCATGGAACAGCTGGACCGATGTGTCCAATTATGAGCCAGCCCCTGGAGTGCATGCGCCCAGAGTCGGTGCTTTGAAAAGAGAGAGGTTACTGCAATGGGAGGCCCAAAAAACCAATAAAAGAGGCCAAAATTTAAAAATTTAGACATTTAAAAAGTCTAAACAAAGAGAAATGTAGCGTTTTATTTTTTAAAGTATTTATTTGTTCGGCTGCATCTGGACTTGGTTGTGGCATGCGGTCTCTTTGTTGCATCATGCAGGATTTTTCGTTGCTGTGCATGGACTCCTTAGTTGTGATGTGAGGGCTCAGTAGCTGCAGCATGCAGACTGAGTTGCTCCATGGTATGTGAGATCTTAGTTCCCCCACCAGGGATTGAACCCATGTCCCCTGCATTGGAAGGTAGGTTCTTTTTTTTTTTTCTTACGCTTTATTTATTTATTTTGGGTGGGGGTCGGGTTGGGGAGGGAGGGGAGCGGGCGGGCCACTTTTATTGGTCTTTCATTTCTCCACTTTCATCCGTCTTTGTTCTTTGGCTCCTGTGGGCCTCCCATCGCGGTGGCGTCTGTTGTCGCAGAGCACCGGCTCTGGGCGCATGCACTCCAGAGCTCCGGCTCGGTAACTGGACACATCAGTCCAGCCGCTCCGCAGCACATGGGATCTTCCCAGGCCAGGGATCGAACCGGCGCCCCTTGGACTGCAAGGCGGTGTCCTTACCCACTGGACCACCAGGGGGAGCCCGGAAGGTAGGTTCTTAACCACTGACTGGACCACCAAGGAAGTCCCTAGAAATGTAGCACTTCAGGCCTTTTTTCACATCAACGTGCATGTTGTATCTATACCCATAATTAAAATTTACATAGTTAGCTATTCAGGATGTTAGATTTTAAATTCTTAGCAAAAAACCTTCACGTACTAACGGATCTGCCAGAAGTCACAGAGGCAACCAGCAAAAGTTGTTTCAGAAAGAGAAGTGGTCAATGGACTTCCTTCCATCTTGACTTGAGGGGAAGATACTGCACTTAATGTTGAGGTAATCCCCAAGGGCAGGTGTTGAAACAGCTCAGGAGTGAGGAACATGTAAGGAGGGCTGGCTCCCCAGGGCGGGGGCTTTCAGAGCTGGGTTTGGATAGAGGGCATCAGGGTGGGAAGAGAAGGGGAAAAGGTCTGGGTAATGAACACTTCGAAAGAAATCCCCCATCAGAAGATAACTGCCAAATAAGAAGCTGGCTTCCACCATATGTCCTGCTCGCCTTCCCTTGCTTTACTCTTCAGAACAATGACTTCTGCCTCTGTTCATCATCTGCGCTGAGATAGCCTGTCATTTCCTGCAGAGAGAACTGGCTTTCTCTTCTCTTTGTAGAACACTATAAAATTTATCCTGCCATTTTATGTTTTGGTTTCAGTTTCAATTTTCAAAAGGTTTATTTTTCTCTCTCAAGAGCTGAACCTGCATTTCACCAGGTGGCGGTGCCTCTGCAACGGAAGACTCAGTCTACCAAGAAAAAAATTTCTTATTTTTATTACTCAATAAAAAACAATTGCGAGAAGGGCCAAAACACTGGTGTTTAGGTACAGGGATATGGCTTGACCCAAAGGTAAAATTTTAAATAACTAGAGGAATGGATGAAGTTTATATCCTCTAAGAAAAGCTCATAAGTACTGTTTCTTGCATTGAAGCTCCTAATAATAAACATCAGGGAATATGAGGTAAATTTTTCTGTTTGTGTTGTAGATTTCTATCAAGGCAACTGAATACACTACATTATAAGATGTGATACTTAATGTCAACAATATAAACAGCAAGTTGAAGAAACTTTTTACAATTTGATACTTTTAATTCTTAATTGTTACCAATATGGATTAATTGTGCCTCATAACTGGGCTTCGCAGGTGGTGCTAGAGGTAAAGAACCCACCTGCCAGTGCAGGAGAGCTTATGTTTGAACCTTATTTGTGTTCCATCCCTGGGTTGGGAAAGTCCCCTGGAAGAGGGCATGCACCCTGCTCCAGTATTCTTGCCTGAAGAATTCCATGGACAGAGGAGCCTGGCAGGTTACAGTTCATAGTGTTGCAAAGAGTTGGACACGGCTGAAGTGATTTAGCACGCATAACACACAATGGATTAATGGATTAACTCTGACCTTATGCTCAGATCTGTTTGGAAACCTTTCTACCTCATCCTGAACTCTTTGCAATGGCTTCAGAACTTCAGCATTGTCTGGTTTTAAGATCCCTCCAGCTTTCTCTCAGCCATGTGTAGAACTCTATGAGGAACTATAAGAAATTGCAAAGCTATAAAACAAGTCATCTCTGAACTTTTTCTGTATATTTTCACAGCTGGCTTCGACCATATGTACGACACGCCTTCCCTTGGTTTACTCTTCAGAACAATGACTTCTGCCTCTGTTCATCATCTGCGCTGAGATACCCAGTCATTTCCTGCAGAGGGAACTGCCTTTCTTCTCTTTGTAGAACACTATAAAATTTATCCTGCCATTTTATGTTTTGGTTTCAGTTTCAATTTTCAAAAGGTTTATTTTTCTCTCTCAAGAGCTGAACCTGCATTTCACCAGGTGGCGGTGCCTCTGCAACGGAAGACTCAGTCTACCAAGAAAAAAATTTCTTATTTTTATTACTCAATAAAAAACAATTGCGAGAAGGGCCAAAACACTGGTGTTTAGGTACAGGGATATGGCTTGACCCAAAGGTAAAATTTTAAATAACTAGAGGAATGGATGAAGTTTATATCCTCTAAGAAAAGCTCATAAGTACTGTTTCTTGCATTGAAGCTCCTAATAATAAACATCAGGGAATATGAGGTAAATTTTTCTGTTTGTGTTGTAGATTTCTATCAAGGCAACTGAATACACTACATTATAAGATGTGATACTTAATGTCAACAATATAAACAGCAAGTTGAAGAAACTTTTTACAATTTGATACTTTTAATTCTTAATTGTTACCAATATGGATTAATTGTGCCTCATAACTTGGCTTCGAGGTGGTGCTAGAGGTAAAGAACCCACCTGCCAGTGCAGGAGAGCTTATGTTTGAACCTTATTTGTGTTCCATCCCTGGGTTGGGAAAGTCCCCTGGAAGAGGGCATGCACCCTGCTCCAGTATTCTTGCCTGAAGAATTCCATGGACAGAGGAGCCTGGCAGGTTACAGTTCATAGTGTTGCAAAGAGTTGGACACGGCTGAAGTGATTTAGCACGCATAACACACAATGGATTAATGGATTAACTCTGACCTTATGCTCAGATCTGTTTGGAAACCTTTCTACCTCATCCTGAACTCTTTGCAATGGCTTCAGAACTTCAGCATTGTCTGGTTTTAAGATCCCTCCAGCTTTCTCTCAGCCATGTGTAGAACTCTATGAGGAACTATAAGAAATTGCAAAGCTATAAAACAAGTCATCTCTGAACTTTTTTCTGTATATTTTCACAGCTTGAGGAAGTGAGATTTCCCAGAGAAGCTCTGGATTCTCTTGTACTATCAGGACAGTGGAAACAGGGACTTTCCTGGCGGTCCAGTGGTTAAGAGTCTCTGCTGAGACTGTGGGTTCGGTCTCTGATTGGAGAACTAAGATCCCATATGCCACCCAGTGTGGTTAAAAAGGAAAAAAAAAAGACAGTGGAAACAGGCTTGTGATAGGGTTTCCTGGTGGAAAAAGCATTTGGATGTAGCAGAGTTTCCTTGGTTTTCCAAGCCAGCCTGCACTGAAGTCAGCTGCGTGTTTCAGCTCTGTTGGTATCAACTATACAAAAAAAAAAAAAAATCCAAGTTATAAGGAAAAACTAATGAAAACAAGTGCTAATAATGAAAACAGTTGCTGGTAGTGGTAGAGTGGGTAAATGGGCTAACTTGAATGTAGAGTCAGTGGCAAAGGTTGTGATTCTTTGTTGTTTAGTCCCTAAGTTGTGTCTGGCTCTTTTTCGACCCCATGGGTTGTAGCCTGTCAGCCTTCTCTGTCCATGGGATTTTCCAGGCAAGAATATTGGAATGCACTGTCCTTTCTGTTTCTAGGGGATCTTCCCAACCCAGGGATTGAACCTGCCTCTCCTGCATTGGCAGGTGGGTTCTTCACCACTGAGCCACCTGATTCTTTAGGGAAATCTTTATGAAGGAGATAAATTTGAGTTGAAATTTCCAAGGAGGGCAGAAATTTCAGATTAATAGGAAGGAGGACATTTATAAATGTTAATAATGCTTATCGGGCAGCCAGAGGAAGACAGAATAATGGTTCCCCCCAAACGTTCACACCCTAATCCTCGGAGTCTGTAAATATGTTACCTTCGATGACAAAAGGGACAGTGCAGATGTGCCTAATATTAAGACCTTGAGATAGATCATCCAGAATCATATGGTTGTGTCAAACCTAATGCCATGGGTCCTTAAAAGCAGAGAATCGTTTCTGGCCTAGTTCAGAGTCAGAGGGAGATAAGACTAAGAAGAACGGTCATGGAGATGCAAAATTTCTGGCTTGAAAGACTGAGGAAGGGCCCATGAGCCAAGGAATGTGGGTCTCTAGAAGCTGAAATACCTAAGGAAATGAGTTTTCCCCGAGTGCCTCTGGAAAGAACACTGTTGTGCTGACATCTTGATTTTAGCCCAGTGAGATCTGAATTGGACTTCTAGACTACAGAACAGTAATACAGTTGAATTGTTTTAAGCTAAGTTTGTGGTAATTTGTTACAGCAGTAATAGAAAGCTAACACAACAGGGGACAGCAAAATGAGGTAGACACTACTACGCTCATTTTCAGATGGGGAAATGGACCTATGAAAGGACGAGGTTCTTACACAGTATCACCCAGCTGTGGAGTGAAGGACTAGGGGATTAAATTGAGGACGCCAGTCTTCAGAGTTCATACTCTTAACTATTATACAGTATCATCTCCCAGATTTTCGTAGGAGGATGGAAGTAGTAAAACCTTCTAGAAAAAAGCTCATTGAGGGAGTGAGTTACACAGCTGTATAATAAAGAGCTTGGTTGACTCAAAGGGTCATGCAGAGTCTTAAATTAATGAAGCACAGAAAATAGATGTCTCTCAGGGCTAGGTATGTACTCTCTTGCTGATTAATCTTCCCCAGTCTCTGATTTGACCATGACAGCTGGTTTACTCAGCGTCCCATAAACAGGACTCTTCTAAGCAGCTGACTCTTTTCGATCTCTCTGGTGCCCACTAATCTCAAGGACTTTCCTACCGCACCCCCAATCACAACTACTTGCAGGCGCTTCGGTTCAAGGACTACGGCATGAAATCACACACTGCACTGGGTCTCTCTGTGAGATCTTTGCCGTAAAAATGCCTTAGTTTTACGTCATTTACTTTTTCTGGTGCTTATAATTTATTTTCAAGTAGATTGGCCTCTGTGAACTTCCCGCGGGCAGGGACAGGAATCCACGAAGGGCAGTTGTCCTGTTCGCTAGCTGGGATCTTCCTGGTTCATTCCTAAAATAAATCTTACTTCGACACACCATTTTGCTTTTCCCCAGTATATGTTTTCCTTTCTGTGACTCTCCACCACCCAGAGTACATCATGCCTCCTCATTAAACGTAATACAGGTTGAGGGTGACGATGTGCCGACCTCCCTCATTACCAAAGCATCCCAAGCTCTAGCACAGGGTCGGACACACAGAATACAGGGCTCTATGAGGGTAGAAGCTGAAATACCTAAGGAAATGAGTTTTCCCCGAGTGCCTCTGGAAAGAACACTGTTGTGCTGACATCTTGATTTTAGCCCAGTGAGATCTGAATTGGACTTCTAGACTACAGAACAGTAATACAGTTGAATTGTTTTAAGCTAAGTTTGTGGTAATTTGTTACAGCAGTAATAGAAAGCTAACACAACAGGGGACAGCAAAATGAGGTAGACACTACTACGCTCATTTTCAGATGGGGAAATGGACCTATGAAAGGACGAGGTTCTTACACAGTATCACCCAGCTGTGGAGTGAAGGACTAGGGGATTAAATTGAGGACGCCAGTCTTCAGAGTTCATACTCTTAACTATTATACAGTATCATCTCCCAGATTTTCGTAGGAGGATGGAAGTAGTAAAACCTTCTAGAAAAAAGCTCATTGAGGGAGTGAGTTACACAGCTGTATAATAAAGAGCTTGGTTGACTCAAAGGGTCATGCAGAGTCTTAAATTAATGAAGCACAGAAAATAGATGTCTCTCAGGGCTAGGTATGTACTCTCTTGCTGATTAATCTTCCCCAGTCTCTGATTTGACCATGACAGCTGGTTTACTCAGCGTCCCATAAACAGGACTCTTCTAAGCAGCTGACTCTTTTCGATCTCTCTGGTGCCCACTAATCTCAAGGACTTTCCTACCGCACCCCCAATCACAACTACTTGCAGGCGCTTCGGTTCAAGGACTACGGCATGAAATCACACACTGCACTGGGTCTCTCTGTGAGATCTTTGCCGTAAAAATGCCTTAGTTTTACGTCATTTACTTTTTCTGGTGCTTATAATTTATTTTCAAGTAGATTGGCCTCTGTGAACTTCCCGCGGGCAGGGACAGGAATCCACGAAGGGCAGTTGTCCTGTTCGCTAGCTGGGATCTTCCTGGTTCATTCCTAAAATAAATCTTACTCCGACACACCATTTTGCTTTTCCCCAGTATATGTTTTCCTTTCTGTGACTCTCCACCACCCAGAGTACATCATGCCTCCTCATTAAACGTAATACAGGTTGAGGGTGACGATGTGCCGACCTCCCTCATTACCAAAGCATCCCAAGCTCTAGCACAGGGTCGGACACACAGAATACAGGGCTCTATGATAAAGCCGGGCCAATGACTAGACAGCAACTAAGGGCAAGTGTCACGCGAGCGCTGGCGGTGACGCGTCTCCGTCCCCCGCCGCTCCTGGCAGCACCTGGACCTCCTGCAGGTGTGGGGACCGGAGCCGGGTCGCGCGCCTGTGCGCAGACTCCCACTCACCCCGCCCCGCCCCACTCCCGCCGCCCCGCCCCTTTCTCCGCCCCCTCGCGCTCGCGCCACAGGTTGCTCGCCCCCGCGGTCCGTGCGGCGCCGCGCCTCGCCGGCTCCACAGCTTCCAGCCAAGATGGCGGAGAGCGGCGAGGGTCTGGGCACCATCCCGGAGCACGAGCGGATCTTGCAGGAGATCCAAGGCACCGACACCGCCTGCGTGGGACCCACCCTCCGGTAAAGCTCCCATCCTTCCGGGATCTCGGGCTGCCCCCTCCGGCCGCGTGTCAGGAGGCGGGCGGGTCATCCGCCGCCGGCCGCGCGCGGAGCGGCCCGACAGGTGGTGCACGAGAGGGCGGGCAGGCGGCGGCGCGAGGGGCAGCCGGCCAGGACCTAAGCTGGGACCCGGGCGGGGCGGCACTGGCGGCTGCACCTGTCTTCGCGGCCTGCCTCAGCCGCGGGAGCTGTCACTGCGCAGCTGGAGGGTGTGGCTGCCACGGCGCCCGTGACCCCGGGAGCCGCGGCGCCGCCCCACTTTGGCCGCCCCGCCCCGGCCCGGGCCCGGGGTCTCGAGGACGCGCCTGGCGCTTCCCGGCTCGCGCATCGCGCCGGGGCTGAGGGCGGCTCGGCCGCGGATGCGCCGGGGGCGTAGGTGAAGTGCCGGCCGTCGGCGTGACAGAGGTGCCGACACGCGCGCAGGTGGAAACCCTGGCGCTGGGCAGCTGCGGGCGTGGGAGAATTGAAATTGAGCGGGAGACGCCGGCACCAGCCTCTCTCCTCCCGCGCCGCCCGAGTGGGCGAGGAGGGAGCGTGGGCTGGAGGGGAGGAGCTGACGCTTAGGCACGCGCGGATGTGACCGGGGCTGTGAGCTCGCCCGGCAAGCCTGAGTCTAAAGAGTCTGGGGAGCTCTTACTTGTTTACGAATGTTTCATTAATTTTGCATACATTCCCCTGTTTATTTTAAAAAGAATCGCCACCCTTTAAAAATAGTACAAGAACAGTGAATATTCTAGACAGCATATCTGTTGCCCTAGTGATAGCCGGGTACTCTAGTGGTCCATTAAGGGTGTTAGCCACTTTCTTCAAGAATGAGTGCCTTTTAAATATGAGGCTTCATTTTCCGCTCTGATGATAATGAAGTATACTGGGGGGGGCCCCCAGCACCTGGACCTCCTGCAGGTGTGGGGACCGGAGCCGGGTCGCGCGCCTGTGCGCAGACTCCCACTCACCCCGCCCCGCCCCACTCCCGCCGCCCCGCCCCTTTCTCCGCCCCCTCGCGCTCGCGCCACAGGTTGCTCGCCCCCGCGGTCCGTGCGGCGCCGCGCCTCGCCGGCTCCACAGCTTCCAGCCAAGATGGCGGAGAGCGGCGAGGGTCTGGGCACCATCCCGGAGCACGAGCGGATCTTGCAGGAGATCCAAGGCACCGACACCGCCTGCGTGGGACCCACCCTCCGGTAAAGCTCCCATCCTTCCGGGATCTCGGGCTGCCCCCTCCGGCCGCGTGTCAGGAGGCGGGCGGGTCATCCGCCGCCGGCCGCGCGCGGAGCGGCCCGACAGGTGGTGCACGAGAGGGCGGGCAGGCGGCGGCGCGAGGGGCAGCCGGCCAGGACCTAAGCTGGGACCCGGGCGGGGCGGCACTGGCGGCTGCACCTGTCTTCGCGGCCTGCCTCAGCCGCGGGAGCTGTCACTGCGCAGCTGGAGGGTGTGGCTGCCACGGCGCCCGTGACCCCGGGAGCCGCGGCGCCGCCCCACTTTGGCCGCCCCGCCCCGGCCCGGGCCCGGGGTCTCGAGGACGCGCCTGGCGCTTCCCGGCTCGCGCATCGCGCCGGGGCTGAGGGCGGCTCGGCCGCGGATGCGCCGGGGGCGTAGGTGAAGTGCCGGCCGTCGGCGTGACAGAGGTGCCGACACGCGCGCAGGTGGAAACCCTGGCGCTGGGCAGCTGCGGGCGTGGGAGAATTGAAATTGAGCGGGAGACGCCGGCACCAGCCTCTCTCCTCCCGCGCCGCCCGAGTGGGCGAGGAGGGAGCGTGGGCTGGAGGGGAGGAGCTGACGCTTAGGCACGCGCGGATGTGACCGGGGCTGTGAGCTCGCCCGGCAAGCCTGAGTCTAAAGAGTCTGGGGAGCTCTTACTTGTTTACGAATGTTTCATTAATTTTGCATACATTCCCCTGTTTATTTTAAAAAGAATCGCCACCCTTTAAAAATAGTACAAGAACAGTGAATATTCTAGACAGCATATCTGTTGCCCTAGTGATAGCCGGGTACTCTAGTGGTCCATTAAGGGTGTTAGCCACTTTCTTCAAGAATGAGTGCCTTTTAAATATGAGGCTTCATTTTCCGCTCTGATGATAATGAAGTTATTATTTACTTAGGGAACTTGGGACTCACTGTGCTTTTATTTATATTATGTGGTTCTCTGGATGTAGTATAAAGTGAAGCCAGTTCAAGTGCTGATGTAAATCCACCGTGCCCTGAGAGTACAGAAAACTGGATTCTTGGTTTACTGTAGTCTTACCACTTTTGAAGTGTGCAGTCATGGGCAGAAATCATTTTAACTTTTCTGGTCCTCGATTCTCTATTTGTAGACAGGGGAGGGGCACCTGTTTAAGGTGCCCAGAAAGCCTGAGACCTTAGGGACCTTGCCTGTTTGTTCACTGCTGTGTGCCTAACACAGGCATGTGATATGCACCTGATATATTTTTTGTCACATGAAGTTCTTTCTATCATGTAAGAATAGCTAGTGAATTTTCTTCTTCAATATAACACTTGTCATAAAACTGCATTTGCTAATGAAAGTTGAAGCCATGGATTAAAAGGAAGTTGTTTTCCTCACTGGTGAAATTGAAAGACTGTGTATAGTGTGTTCAAAACAGTTCATTTTTGAAAATAGTATTGATCATGAAGGAAATGATACTTCTTGAGAAAATGTGCTTGGCAAGAATTTTTTTTTTTTTTTTTTTGGCCACTTCTATTGGTCTTTCATTTATCTATTTTCTTTTTTTTTTTTTTTTAAAGATTTATTTATTTATTTATTTTGGGTGGGGGTCGGGTTGGGGAGGGAGAGCGGGCGGGCCACTTCTATTGGTCTTTCATTTCTCCACTTTCATCCGTCTTTGTTCCTTGGCTCCTGTGGGCCTCCCATCGCGGTGGCGTCTGTCCTTGCAGAGCACCGGCTCTGGGCTCATGAGCTCCAGAGCTCTGGCTCCGTAATTGGACACATTGGTCCAGCTGCTCCGCAGCACGTGGGATCTTCCCAGGCCAGGGATGGAACCGGCTCCCCTTGCACTGTAAGGCGGTGTCCTTATCCACTGGACCACCAGGGGAAGCCCTATCTATTTTCATCCATCTTTATTCTTTGGCCTGTGTGGGCTTCCCATGACAGTGACCTCTGTCGCTGCAGAGCACAGGCTCTGGGTGCATGCGCTCCAGAGCTCCGGCTCGGTAGTTGGACACATCCGTCCAGCTGCTCTGCGGCATGTGGGATCTTCCCAGGCCAGGGATCCAGCCGGCGCCCCTTGCACTGCAAGGCGGTGTCCTTACCTGCTGGACCAACAGGGAAGCCCTGGCAAGATTCTTGAAAGCAGGTGAAATTAACGTAGAAGAATTTGAAATACAGTTGACTCTGGAGCAATATGAATTTGGACTGCGTGGATTCACTTATACCTGTGATTTTTTAAAATAGCAAATACAGTGGGAAAGAATCTGCCTGCCAGAGAAGGAGACACAAGAGACTCTGGTGGAGGAAGATCCTGGGTCGGAAAGATGCCCTGGAGAAGGAAGTGGCAACCCACTCCAGTATTCTTGCTTGGAAAATCCCATGGACAGAGGAGCCTGGTGGGATACCGTCCATGGGGTTGCAAAAGAGTCAGGCATGACTTAGTGACTGAAAACAACCGAGCTAGTGGGACATCTCCTGGTGAAATTGAAAGACTGTGTATAGTGTGTTCAAAACAGTTCATTTTTGAAAATAGTATTGATCATGAAGGAAATGATACTTCTTGAGAAAATGTGCTTGGCAAGAATTTTTTTTTTTTTTTTTTTTGCCCCTTCTATTGGTCTTTCCTTTTTTCTTTTTTTTTTTTCTAAAGATTTATTTATTTATTTATTTTGGGTGGGGGTCGGGTTGGGGAGGGAGAGCGGGCGGGCCACTTCTATTGGTCTTTCATTTCTCCACTTTCATCCGTCTTTGTTCCTTGGCTCCTGTGGGCCTCCCATCGCGGTGGCGTCTGTCCTTGCAGAGCACCGGCTCTGGGCTCATGAGCTCCAGAGCTCTGGCTCCGTAATTGGACACATTGGTCCAGCTGCTCCGCAGCACGTGGGATCTTCCCAGGCCAGGGATGGAACCGGCTCCCCTTGCACTGTAAGGCGGTGTCCTTATCCACTGGACCACCAGGGGAAGCCCTATCTATTTTCATCCATCTTTATTCTTTGGCCTGTGTGGGCTTCCCATGACAGTGACCTCTGTCGCTGCAGAGCACAGGCTCTGGGTGCATGCGCTCCAGAGCTCCGGCTCGGTAGTTGGACACATCCGTCCAGCTGCTCTGCGGCATGTGGGATCTTCCCAGGCCAGGGATCCAGCCGGCGCCCCTTGCACTGCAAGGCGGTGTCCTTACCTGCTGGACCAACAGGGAAGCCCTGGCAAGATTCTTGAAAGCAGGTGAAATTAACGTAGAAGAATTTGAAATACAGTTGACTCTGGAGCAATATGAATTTGGACTGCGTGGATTCACTTATACCTGTGATTTTTTAAAATAGCAAATACAGTGGGAAAGAATCTGCCTGCCAGAGCAGGAGACACAAGAGACTCTGGTGGAGGAAGATCCTGGGTCGGAAAGATGCCCTGGAGAAGGAAGTGGCAACCCACTCCAGTATTCTTGCTTGGAAAATCCCATGGACAGAGGAGCCTGGTGGGATACCGTCCATGGGGTTGCAAAAGAGTCAGGCATGACTTAGTGACTGAAACAACAGCTGTGGGGAATTCCCTGGAAGCCTAGTGGTCAGGACAGTGCTCTCGCTGCTGGGGTAGAGATAGGGGGCTCAGTTGATCTCTGGTTGGGGAATTAAGATCCTGCAAGCCTCATGGCTCATCCAAATAGAAAAAATACATACATACATACTGTGGTACTACACCATCTGCAGTTGGTAAAGTCTGGAAATGCAGAACCTGAGATATAGAAGAAACCAGTGTATGGACTATAAGTTAAATGTGGATTTTTCACTGTATGAAGGATCCTCAGCCCTAACCCTCCCATTCTGTATAGTGAGAGGTTTCGGGGACAAATAGAATATATGTATTAGTGGTGTTATAATTTTGTTTTGCTGGTGACATTTGTTTCACCTACTCACTTGGTTAAAATCCACAACCTTTTTTCTTTAGTGTACTACATTGACTCATACTTACTCCATATATACAATTGTCATCACTCATTTGCAAGTAGCCCCTGCACATGCATGTGAAAGGCACTATTAGCAGTCCTTTCTCTTGAACAGTTTAAGCCAATACTGCTTTTACCCTAAGATTTCACTGGGTGAAATACTCATACTAAAACTAAAAAAGAATCCTTTATTATTTAAAACCTTAAATGTTTTAGAAAGTAAAAAAGTAGGGCTTCCCTGGTGGTTCAGTGGATAGAGAGTCCGCCTTGCAGTGCAAGGGGCACCAGTTCCACCCCTTGCCCAGGAAGATCCCACATACTGCGGAGCGGCTGAGCTGGTGTGTCCAATTAATGAGCCAGTGCTCTGGAGCGCATGTGCCCAGAGCCGGTGCTCTGCAACGAGAGCAGCCACTGCAATGGGACACAGGTTGAAGAATAAAGATGGATGAAAATAAATAAATGAAAAAATCAATAAAAACAAAAGGCCAAAATTTTTAAAAATTAAAAAAGAAAATAGTAGGGAATTCCCTGGTGGTCTGGTGGGTGGTTTAGGGCTATGTACTTTCACTGCTGGGCCGGATTCATCCCTGGCAGGGAACTAAGATCCTGCAAGCCTTGAGGTGTAGCCAAAAATAAAAGTAAAAGTAAAAAATTAAGGTAAAAAGACTGACTGCTAGTGAAGTTGTGGAACAGCTAGCACTCTATCCTGCTATAAAATTTTATAGATACTGTTTTTCAGATTGAGGTTGTTCCCTTCTAGTCCTAGCTTGTTGAGTGTTTTTGCTACGAGGGAATGTTGAATTTTTCAGATGCTTTTTCTGCATCTGTTGAGGTGATGATGTGGATTTTGTCTCTTATTGTATTGATATGGTGTTTTATATTAGTTGATTTTCAGAGGTAAGCCAGCCTTGCGTTTTTGGAATAAATCCCAGTTGGTCATAGTCTATAATCATTGTTTTTTTTTTTTTTTTTTTTTAAGATTTATTTATTTATTTACTTTGGGCGGGGGTCGGGTTGGGGAGGGAGGGGAGTGGGCAGGCCAGGCCACTTCTATTGGTCTTTCGTTTGTCTCTGTTCATCCGTCTTTGTTCTTTGGCTCCTGTGGGCCTCCCGTCGCAGTGGCATCTGTCGTTGCAGAGCGCCAGCTCTAGGCGCATGCACTCCAGAGCTCCGGCTCGGTGATTGGACACATCAGTCCAGCCACTCCGCGGCACGTGGGATCTTCCCAGGCCAGGGATCGAACCGGCGCCCCTTGCACTGCAAGGCAGTGTCCTTACCCACTGGACCACCAGGGGAAGCCCTATAATCATTGTTTATACATTACCAGATTCCATTTTTTAGTATCTTGTTTAAGAAATTGGCATGTATAGTCACAAGGACTGTTTGTCTTTTCTTTTCTTTTCTTTTTTTAATATTTATTTATTTGGCTGTGCTGGGTCTTAGTTGCAGTATGTGGGATCTAGCTCCCTGACCAGGGCTTGAACCCGGGCCTCCTGTGTTGGAAACCAGGAGGAGTCTTAGCCACTGGGCCACCAGAGAAGTCCCTGTCTTTTATTTTCTGTTGATGTCTTCTTAATGGTCTTCACATATCTCTGAATCTCTCTGTATTTCCTTCATTCTTCTTTCTCTTTGGATTACACTCTTCTGTTAGTCTGTGTTTAAGTAGTCTGTCTTCTGCTAATTTATGTCTACTGCTGAGATCCTTGATGAGTTTTTAATTTCTGTTGTTGACTTTTCAACTCCAGAATTTCAGCTTGGTTCTTTTTATTTTTTTAATTGTTATTTTACTTTTAACTTTTACAGAGTTTTGTTGTTTACAGATATGTATGATCCCAGATTAGTCATATGTATATCCCCCCCATCCCACCCCTCCAGGCTGTGCGACAGCACAGCACCCCTGCAGAATCCCCTTTTCTCACAGTGCAATGACAATAGCTTTTTTTTTTCACATATGATAGTATAGGTTTTCATGCTACTTCCTTTTGATAGTTTCTCTCTCTGTGTTAAGATTATTTTATTAGACACTGCCATCGTATTTCTTTCACTACTTTAAGCGTGGTGTTCTTTAGTACTATGAACATAAAACTTTGAAGTCTTTGTTAATTCCACCAGGTAGGCCCTCACAGACCCTGTTTATTTTCCTTTGTGTGGATGAGAATCTCCTATTTCTTTGCCTGTCTTATAATTTGTTGTTGTGGTTGAAAACTAGAAAATTTGGACAGTTTGTTGTATCAGTTCTTGACTGATTCCCACCATCCCACCAGCTTATGGGGCTTGTTTTTGTTTGTGTTTGTTGTTTAATGACTTGGCTGTACTGTTTTAGTCACGTGTATTTTCCTCGCCATGGGAAGCCTCTGCTGTGACTCCTCAGAGGGCACAGTCTTGGCATGTGCATAGTCACTCTGGCATGACTGGTTATGGCAAAATTCTCTTGTCTCTTTCCCTGATCTCTCAGTGAAACTGTCTGCCTGTCTTGGTATCACACATACTCCAGTGTTAGACTTCAGCAGTATCTGGGGGCATAAGTTTTTTCACAATTTGGTCTAGTTAAATTTGGTCCCCTTTGCTGTGGTAGGTCCCGCTCCCCCATGCAAGTTATTTGTTTAGGCAGTACTTTCAGATGAAACTTGTAGGAGTGAGGAAAGTAGGATAGGGAAGAGACAGGGAAGAAAGGATCAGTAAAATCTGTGGGTTCAGCTTAAGACTAACCTCATGTGATTCCAGGAGGAGTCTGGAGTTAGAATGGTTTCACAGAGTTGTTTCACTCTGAAGCACTGGAGTTGAACATTTACTCCCACCCCTAGCAATCTTTCATTGGCTACATGCTTCCCCCCAGAGTATGTGTGTGTTGGGGGAGGCATACCTTCCCAGGCTTTATTGGGCAGAGCGCCTCCCACTTGTAGATCTCCAGAAAAGAGGGCAACCATGAGTCCTAGCAGCTTGGAGGTGAATGCACAACCAAGTAAAAGGAATCTACTTTACACCCCATCACTACAGTCCATCTCCGGAACTTTTTCATGTTTCCAAACTGAAACTGTACTCATTAAATGGTGACTCCCCATTGTCCCTTCCTACCAGTCCCTGGTAACTATTATCATACTTTCTATGAAGATGGTTGCTTTTTGTGCTAGTGTACTCAGTTGTGTCCAACTCTGTCACCCTGTGGACTGTAGCCCACAAGGTTCTTCTGTCCATGGAATTTCTCAGGCAAGAATACTGGAGTAGGTTGCCATTTTCTTCTCTGTATGATTGCTTTACTTCATATAAGTGGGATCATATAATTGTCCATTTGTGACTGGCTTATCTCACTTAACATGATGTCATCAAGGTTCATGGATGTCATAGCTATATCAGAATTTCCTTCCTTTTTGAGGTTGGATAATACTCCGTTATATGTGTATACAACTTTCCTGTTTTTAATTTTGGCCTCTTTTATTGGCTTTTTATTTATTCATTCTCATCCATCTTCACTCTTGGGCCCTTGTGGGCCTCCCATTGCAGTGGCCTCTCTCGTTGCAGAGCACTGTCTCTGGGCGCATGCGCTTCAGAGTGCTGGCTCCTAATTGGACATACTGATCCAGCTGCTCCGTGGCACGTGGGATCTTCCCAGACCAGGGACGAAACAGGCGCCCCTTGCACTGCAGGGTGGACTCTCTACCCACTGGACCACCAGGGAAGCCCTGTAACTACTTTTTGTTTATCCATTATTTGTTGGTAGACACTCCGATTGTTACCATTTTTTGGCTATTATGAATACTTCTGTGAAGATGATGTACAAATACTATGTGTTTGAGTGCACTGTTCGTTTTTCAGGCTGATCTCTGAGGTTTGTTTGATCACAGGAGGACTCTTCACATTTTTTTTTGTTTTTTTTTGGTAAACTGGCTGACTTTATAACCTCTCCTTGCTCACCATGAAGGAGGGCACAGTTCTTGAGGTGCTAGCCTGCCGTGTTGCCTTTGCCTCGCGGAGCCTGAGGCAGTAAGGAAGGATTCCTTGGTGCTGTCCATGTGAGCCCTTTTATTTACCAACTGATCAGAAGTACTGACACACATATGTCAACAGACAGAAATTAATCTATTTAGCTTACTTTCTCTTGCTTTTAGTATTGTTTGATTTTTAAGTGCTCAATTTTCTTTAAGCTAATTAAATAGAATTTATTTACAAATTAACCTCAGCAACAATGCCCAAAGGCAAAGACACATTCTGAGACATACATGCATTCAGACAGACACAGGGCTTCCCTGGTGACTCCATCAGTAAAGAATCCACCCACAATGTTAAGAGATTGCCTGCAGTGCAGGGACCCAGGTTCCATCTTGGGTCAGGAACATCCCCTGCAGAAGCAAGTGGTAGCTCATTCTAGTATTCTTGCCTGGGAAATCTCATGGACAGAGGAGCCCGGTGGGCTACAGTTCATGGGGTCACAAGAGTTGGACACAAATTAGCACTAAACCACTGCTGTCACCCAAGCAGACACAACATGATCTCATAGCTTTGTTTTCCAAGCTTAGTCATGAATCATTTATCACAGTATAAAGCTCAACTAGTCTGTAATAACAGTTGGAATAAGAAATAAAGCTCAATTCTTCTTTTCCTGTTTTTTTTTCCCCTTTCAATTTCAGAAATTAGAGATGGTCTAGATAAGTGTCCCTGAGATCCACGGTCTCAAGGCACATGAGGAAAAGAGCATTTTCTCCTAGTAGGACACTTTCAAAAAAGTTTTGATCAGTTTTCTCTGGAGTGTAAAGAATATTGGTGCCACACAGTCAAAAAAATCGCTTTTCATTTTCTTTGGTCATAATTGTATAGCTAAAATTGGTAGGCCAGATAGTGCTCAAATTTATTTGCCCTGATAGCAAGGGCACACTGACTGATAAAATATCCCAGCAGAGATTGCCTCTCTGGAGTAGGGTCTTAGTTTGATCAGGGATAGACTTTTGATTATAGGAGAAATTCCTGGTCATAAGGGAACCTCAGTCCATTTCCCATTCTGTGGTGACAAAGATCTAATTTCAAGAGAGACTTGTTTTGGCCACTTTTCTTTGTGACCAGATCAAAGCTATAGGTTGACCAGTCATTTAAAATTTTTCCCAAGGGCCTCCTAGCTGGGGCGGGTGGGGAACCTTAGAGGAAGGACTTCCCATTTTAACTCAAGCAGTTAGTACCAAACGTCTACGCCGTCACACCAAAGTAATAAAACCATAACAAAACGTCACCAGGCAGAAGTCACATTCCGAGTTGAACAAATGGCAAAGAGGTGCCCAGAAATCAAAAACCAGATGACAAGAATGCCCCCCCAAAATGGCAGCGACATGCCCAGAAGTCAAAAGCCAAATGACATAAATGTCCCAGTTGTGACTTCACTGTCCCATTAGACCTGTGACCTTATTCAAAGTGCACCTTTCAAATGGAATTGTCATTAACAGGGAGAACTCCCAAAATTGGCAGCAACGTTCTTCAAAATAAGCCCCTGGTGTACACTCAGACTTACCAAATTGTTGGTGGAGTCATGCAGAGGAGCCCGGTGGGCTACAGTTCATGGGGTCACAAGAGTTGGACACAAATTAGCACTAAACCACTGCTGTCACCCAAGCAGACACAACATGATCTCATAGCTTTGTTTTCCAAGCTTAGTCATGAATCATTTATCACAGTATAAAGCTCAACTAGTCTGTAATAACAGTTGGAATAAGAAATAAAGCCCACTCCTTCTTTTCCTCTTTTTTTCCCCTTTCAATTTCAGAAATTAGAGATGGTCTAGATAAGTGTCCCTGAGATCCACGGTCTCAAGGCACATGAGGAAAAGAGCATTTTCTCCTAGTAGGACACTTTCAAAAAAGTTTTGATCAGTTTTCTCTGGAGTGTAAAGAATATTGGTGCCACACAGTCAAAAAAATCGCTTTTCATTTTCTTTGGTCATAATTGTATAGCTAAAATTGGTAGGCCAGATAGTGCTCAAATTTATTTGCCCTGATAGCAAGGGCACACTGACTGATAAAATATCCCAGCAGAGATTGCCTCTCTGGAGTAGGGTCTTAGTTTGATCAGGGATAGACTTTTGATTATAGGAGAAATTCCTGGTCATAAGGGAACCTCAGTCCATTTCCCATTCTGTGGTGACAAAGATCTAATTTCAAGAGAGACTTGTTTTGGCCACTTTTCTTTGTGACCAGATCAAAGCTATAGGTTGACCAGTCATTTAAAATTTTTCCCAAGGGCCTCCTAGCTGGGGCGGGTGGGGAACCTTAGAGGAAGGACTTCCCATTTTAACTCAAGCAGTTAGTACCAAACGTCTACGCCGTCACACCAAAGTAATAAAACCATAACAAAACGTCACCAGGCAGAAGTCACATTCCGAGTTGAACAAATGGCAAAGAGGTGCCCAGAAATCAAAAACCAGATGACAAGAATGCCCCCCCAAAATGGCAGCGACATGCCCAGAAGTCAAAAGCCAAATGACATAAATGTCCCAGTTGTGACTTCACTGTCCCATTAGACCTGTGACCTTATTCAAAGTGCACCTTTCAAATGGAATTGTCATTAACAGGGAGAACTCCCCAAATTGGAATCAAAGTTCTTCAAAATAAGCCCCTGGTGTACACTGCAGGAGACTTACCAAATTGTTGGTGGGTGTATTGTAACATGCCAAAGGCCTCTTTCTGGTCCTCCAAAGTGAATGTCTTCTTGGAGCAGAAGTTCAGGCCTATGCAGAGAAGGGAAAAAGAAGGATGTCCTTCAGGCAAAGGAAGACTTGCAGCTGCTAGGGCAACCTTTCCCTCATTCTCTGCAGTAGCCTCAGAGTTCCACAGCCTAGATGGTGGGTCAGGTGTAATGGGGCAAGTCCCTAAGACTGGGGAACCCTGGTGAACTGGCCTCAGAGAAACCCTCCAACCTTCCACTCTCCCAGAGGAGGCTGGTGTGGAGAGAAATCCCCAAGCATCCAATCAAACTGAGGAACCCTGTAGGACTGCCTGTCCACAAGCAGACCATGGATGAACCCCCAAATTTGTTTCCAAAATCTCAGCTCTCTGTGCGTTAGTGCCAAACAGGAATACAGAGACAGTTATGGAGGAGAAAGAGTGGCTTTATTACTGTGTCAGGTAAAGAGAAAACACAGTCGGCTAGCACCTCAAGAACTGTGTCCTCTTCCTGGTGAATAAGGAGAGGTTATATGGTCAGGCAGGCATATGTATTAAGGATCAGGCAGTAACAGCCTTGCATTCTTCTTTCATCTGCAGAGTTTCAGAAACGTGGCATTGCTGTCAAGATTAGGGTGTTTGCAGGGTCTTAGGTGGTCTGTCTCCTAGTCTTGAGAGCTTGCTTGGAGGTTCTAGCACGGCTACTTGTATACCCTTGACTGAAGACTGGTCCTCCTCTATCGGGAATAGTTGTCCTTTTCTATTGAGCATGCAGCTTCAGGAGGGACACACGTGGAGCAGTGAGGGAGGAAGGGGACGCCTGCCTAGGCAGCCAAATCAACTGGATCAACTCTGTGATCAGTGGAGTGACAGATGTCGTAACCAGATTTCCCTCACATCTCCACCTTCTAATCTTGACGAACCTCTCTGGTCCCTTTAGTCTTGTCTCAGGTGGTTTCCTGACTGTTCCTCTCTTGATGAGCAACTGGCTGAATCTGGCCTTAGGAACTCAGGGGAGGTCACGGAGGCTGGAGTCTTGCCTACAGGAAATGGAGGACAGAAAGGCTTCCATGCTCAGGAGCCCCGCTAGGGCCTGCTCGGCGTCAATCACATGGAGTTACCAGCCTCCTCTCAATTGTTTACTATCAAAATCTCCATTGCTTTTCAGAGTACCTCCATGTTTGGACGTCCTTACACTCTATTGTAAATAAAGTCAGTTTCTTTGGGAGAACTTTGTGGCTTTCTCCTGCCTCTTCTGGTGGGTATAATCTCTGAGTCACTGCTTTAGAGCCTGGGACAGGAACAGTGGCCCATTTCAAGTAATTGTTGTTGTTCAGTTGATAAGTCATGTCCGATTGTTCGCTATCCCATGGACTGCAGTGTGCCAGGCTTCCCTGTCCTTCACTATCTCCTGGAGTTTGCTCAAACTCATGTCCATTGAGTCAGTGATACCATCTCACCATCTCTTCCTCTGTCACCCCCTTCTCTTCCTGCCCTCAGTTTTTCCCACCATCTGGGTCTGTTCCAGTGAGTCAGCTCTTTGTATCAGGTGGCCAGAGTGTTGGGGCTTCAGCTTCATTTTTCCCAGTGAATATTCAAGAACTGTGTCCTCTTCCTGGTGAATAAGGAGAGGTTATATGGTCAGGCAGGCATATGTATTAAGGATCAAGGCAGTAACAGCCTTGCATTCTTCTTTCATCTGCAGAGTTTCAGAAACGTGGCATTGCTGTCAAGATTAGGGTGTTTGCAGGGTCTTAGGTGGTCTGTCTCCTAGTCTTGAGAGCTTGCTTGGAGGTTCTAGCACGGCTACTTGTATACCCTTGACTGAAGACTGGTCCTCCTCTATCGGGAATAGTTGTCCTTTTCTATTGAGCATGCAGCTTCAGGAGGGACACACGTGGAGCAGTGAGGGAGGAAGGGGACGCCTGCCTAGGCAGCCAAATCAACTGGATCAACTCTGTGATCAGTGGAGTGACAGATGTCGTAACCAGATTTCCCTCACATCTCCACCTTCTAATCTTGACGAACCTCTCTGGTCCCTTTAGTCTTGTCTCAGGTGGTTTCCTGACTGTTCCTCTCTTGATGAGCAACTGGCTGAATCTGGCCTTAGGAACTCAGGGGAGGTCACGGAGGCTGGAGTCTTGCCTACAGGAAATGGAGGACAGAAAGGCTTCCATGCTCAGGAGCCCCGCTAGGGCCTGCTCGGCGTCAATCACATGGAGTTACCAGCCTCCTCTCAATTGTTTACTATCAAAATCTCCATTGCTTTTCAGAGTACCTCCATGTTTGGACGTCCTTACACTCTATTGTAAATAAAGTCAGTTTCTTTGGGAGAACTTTGTGGCTTTCTCCTGCCTCTTCTGGTGGGTATAATCTCTGAGTCACTGCTTTAGAGCCTGGGACAGGAACAGTGGCCCATTTCAAGTAATTGTTGTTGTTCAGTTGATAAGTCATGTCCGATTGTTCGCTATCCCATGGACTGCAGTGTGCCAGGCTTCCCTGTCCTTCACTATCTCCTGGAGTTTGCTCAAACTCATGTCCATTGAGTCAGTGATACCATCTCACCATCTCTTCCTCTGTCACCCCCTTCTCTTCCTGCCCTCAGTTTTTCCCACCATCTGGGTCTGTTCCAGTGAGTCAGCTCTTTGTATCAGGTGGCCAGAGTGTTGGGGCTTCAGCTTCATTTTTCCCAGTGAATATTCAGGGTTGATTTTCTTTAGATTGACTGGTTTAATCTCCTTGCAGTCCAAGGGACTCTGGACTCTCCACAGTCTTCTCCAGCATTCCAGTTCGAAAACATCAATTCTTTGGTGTTCGGCCTTCCTTATGGTCCACCTCTCACATAAGTACATAACTACTGGAAAAAATAGCTTTGACTATATGAACATTTGTTGGCAAAGTGATGTCTCTGCTTTTTAATATGCTGTGTAGGTTTGTCATGGGCTTCTCTAGTGGCTCAGTGGTGAAGAATCTGCCTGCCAGGCAAGAGATGTGGGTTCAATACCTGGGTTGGGGAGATCCCTTAGAGAAGAAAATGGCAAGCCACTCCAGTATTCTTGCCTGGGAGATCCTATGGACAGGGTTGCCTGGAAGGCTACAGTCCATGGGAACCTGAAGAGTTGGACATGACTTAGCAACTAAACAGCAGCATAGATTTGTCATAGCTTACCTTCTAAGGAGCAACTGTCTTTTAATTTCATGACTATAGTCACTATCCATGGTAATTTTGAAACCCAAGAAAATAAAGTCTGTCACTGTTTCCATTGTTTCCCCATCTGATGAGACCAGATGCCATGATCTTAGTTTTTGGAATGTTGAGTTTTAAGCCAGCTTTTTCACTCTTCTCTTTCATCTTCATCAAGAGGCTCTTCAGTTCCTCTTTGCTTTCTGCCATTAGTGTGGTGTTATCTGCATATCTGAAGTTACTAATATTTCTCTCAGCAGTTTTTTTTTTTTAAAGATTTATTTATTTATTTGTTTTGGTGGGGGTGGGGTGGGGAGGGAAGGGAGCAGGCGGGTCACTTCTATTGGTCTTTCATTTTCATCCATCTTTGTTCTTTGGCGCATGTGGGCCTCCCATCGCGGTTGCCTCTGTTGTCGCAGAGCACTGGTTCTGGAAGCATGGGCTCCAGAGCTCTGGCTCAGCAATTGGACACATTAGTCCAGCCACTCCATGGCATGTGGGATCTTCCCAGGCCAGGGATCGAACTGGCGCCCCTTGCACTGCAAGGCGGTGTCCTTACCCACTGGACCACCAGGGAAGCCCTCTCCCAGCAGTTTTGATTCCAGCTTGTGATTCATCCAGCCTCACATTTTACATGATGTACTCTCCATAGAAGTTAAATAAGCAGGGTGACAGTATACAACCTTGATGAATGTACTCCTTTCCTAATTTGGAACCAGTCTGTTGTTCATGTTTGGTTCTAACTGTTGCTTCTTAACCTGCATGTAGGTTTCACAGGAGGCAGGTAAGGTGATCTGGTATATGCATTTCTTTCAGAATTTTCCCCAGTTTGTTGTGATCCACACAGCCAAAGGCTTTAGTGTTGTCAATGAAGCAGTATATGAAGCAGTAGTAGATGTTTTTCTGGAATTCCCTTGCTCTTTCTATGATCAATGGATATTGGTGGAGTGATATCATCTGTGTATATGCAGTTGTTGCCCAAAGGCTTTAGTGTTGTCAGCGATTCAGTAGTATTGCTGGAAGGCTACAGTCCATGGGAACCTGAAGAGTTGGACATGACTTAGCAACTAAACAGCAGCATAGATTTGTCATAGCTTACCTTCTAAGGAGCAACTGTCTTTTAATTTCATGACTATAGTCACTATCCATGGTAATTTTGAAACCCAAGAAAATAAAGTCTGTCACTGTTTCCATTGTTCCCCATCTGATGAGACCAGATGCCATGATCTTAGATTTTTGACTGTTGAGTTTTAAGCCATCTTTTGACTCTCCTCTTTCACTTTCATCAGGAGGCTCTTCAGTTCCTCTTTGCTTTCTGTCATTAGGGTGGTGTTATCTGCATATCTGAAGTTACTAATATTTCTCTCAGCAGTTTTTTTTTTAAAGTTTTTTTTTTTTTTTTTTTTGGGGGGGGGGGGGGTGGGGGGGGAAGGGAGCAGGCGGGTCACTTCTATTGGTCTTTCATTTTCATCCATCTTTGTTCTTTGGCGCATGTGGGCCTCCCATCGCGGTTGCCTCTGTTGTCGCAGAGCACTGGTTCTGGAAGCATGGGCTCCAGAGCTCTGGCTCAGCAATTGGACACATTAGTCCAGCCACTCCATGGCATGTGGGATCTTCCCAGGCCAGGGATCGAACTGGCGCCCCTTGCACTGCAAGGCGGTGTCCTTACCCACTGGACCACCAGGGAAGCCCTCTCCCAGCAGTTTTGATTCCAGCTTGTACTTCACTCAGCCTGACATTTTACATGATGTACTCTCCATAGAAGTTAAATAAGCAGGGTGACAGTATACAACCTTGATGAATGTACTCCTTTCCTAATTTGGAACCAGTCTGTTGTTCATGTTTGGTTCTAACTGTTGCTTCTTAACCTGCATGTAGGTTTCACAGGAGGCAGGTAAGGTGATCTGGTATATGCATTTCTTTCAGAATTTTCCCCAGTTTGTTGTGATCCACACAGCCAAAGGCTTTAGTGTTGTCAATGAAGCAGTATATGAAGCAGTAGTAGATGTTTTTCTGGAATTCCCTTGCTCTTTCTATGATCAATGGATATTGGTGGAGTGATATCATCTGTGTATATGCAGTTGTTGATATTTCTTCCGCAGTTTTGATTCCAGCTTGTGATTCATCCAGCCTCACATTTTGCATGGTGTGCTCTGTGTAAAGGTTAAATACGCAAGATAATACCATTCTTTAGGACTAGCCCCCTGGGTGGGGCAGAGGAGCAGCACTCTGGGTTGGACTGTTATCTCCGTTCTTCTTGGCTTGCCACTTAATGTGTGCAGCCCCTGTCCTGGGAACTGAGGTGGGTCAGTGGGAGCCCCGTATTCTTGGCTGTTGCATCCGTGGGGCAGCCTCTGTCCCGTGACACCCTCATGGGGCTGGGTAGAAGAAGCATGGTTAGATGGAACAAGGGTATCCCCAATCTTTTAGTCAACTTACCTGAAATTTAGTTTCTGTAACATAGAACTGTGGTAGAGAGAGGATGAAAACTTCAGAATGCCTGCCCTTTTTCTGACCCTTGACCCTTGGGAAGAGGAAGCCCTTCCTCCTTAGCCACACACACTCAAAATGGAGCTTCGATCAGGCTGAGCTGGACAAAGGGTACCAGTGTGGTTCAAGGGCCACAGACTTACTGTTCTTCATAGATTTTCTGGAATAAATATTTCTTCATTTGCTGTACGCTCTTGGGACAATTCCAGAGATTTCAAATAGTGTTTTTCGTTTATAAGTAATTTTCATCGTTTATGGTTGCTTCACTTGGAAGTAGGTTCATGGATTTTGGGAAGCTTCATCTTTTCTTTTAAATAGAAGTAAAATTCATAAAACATAAAATATGCCACTTTCTAATCTGGAATCATACATATCTGTAAACAACAAAAGTCTGTAAAAGTAAAAATTAAAATAAAAAAAATTTTTAAAATATGTCACTTTAAAGGTACAATTCAGTGACATTTAGTACATTTACAGTGTGTACAACCATCACCTCTGTAGTTTCAAAACATTTCCATTGTTTCAAAAGGAAATCCCTATTGTCACTAAGCAGTTACTTTACATTCCCCCTCTTCTCCAAGTCCCTGTCAACTACTGCTGTGATTCTGTCTCTGTGTATTTACCTATTCAGGATATTTTATTAAAATAGAAACATACAATATGTGACTTTCTCTGTCTGACTTTTTCACTTCAGCATAAATGTTTTGGGATTCATCTGTATTGTAGCATTGGCTGAATAAGATTCCATTGTGTGGATAATCTATGTTTTATTCATCTATTCATCAGTTAGTGAATATTTGGGTTGTTCATCCCTTTTGGTTGTTAGAATATATACTGTGAATATCATGTATAATCTTTTGTTTCAATGCCTGTTTTCAGATTTTTTTAGGTATATTTCTAAGAGTCATATGTCTTCACTGAGTCATATGTCTGTTCTATGTTTAACTTTAAGAAGAGTCTTGGGGGCCTAAATGTGAATGATTGTTGATATTTCTTCCGCAGTTTTGATTCCAGCTTGTGATTCATCCAGCCTCACATTTTGCATGGTGTGCTCTGTGTAAAGGTTAAATACGCAAGATAATACCATTCTTTAGGACTAGCCCCCTGGGTGGGGCAGAGGAGCAGCACTCTGGGTTGGACTGTTATCTCCGTTCTTCTTGGCTTGCCACTTAATGTGTGCAGCCCCTGTCCTGGGAACTGAGGTGGGTCAGTGGGAGCCCCGTATTCTTGGCTGTTGCATCCGTGGGGCAGCCTCTGTCCCGTGACACCCTCATGGGGCTGGGTAGAAGAAGCATGGTTAGATGGAACAAGGGTATCCCCAATCTTTTAGTCAACTTACCTGAAATTTAGTTTCTGTAACATAGAACTGTGGTAGAGAGAGGATGAAAACTTCAGAATGCCTGCCCTTTTTCTGACCCTTGACCCTTGGGAAGAGGAAGCCCTTCCTCCTTAGCCACACACACTCAAAATGGAGCTGCGATCAGGCTGAGCTGGACAAAGGGTACCAGTGTGGTTCAAGGGCCACAGACTTACTGTTCTTCATAGATTTTCTGGAATAAATATTTCTTCATTTGCTGTACGCTCTTGGGACAATTCCAGAGATTTCAAATAGTGTTTTTCGTTTATAAGTAATTTTCATCGTTTATGGTTGCTTCACTTGGAAGTAGGTTCATGGATTTTGGGAAGCTTCATCTTTTCTTTTAAATAGAAGTAAAATTCATAAAACATAAAATATGCCACTTTCTAATCTGGAATCATACATATCTGTAAACAACAAAAGTCTGTAAAAGTAAAAATTAAAATAAAAAAAATTTTTAAAATATGTCACTTTAAAGGTACAATTCAGTGACATTTAGTACATTTACAGTGTGTACAACCATCACCTCTGTAGTTTCAAAACATTTCCATTGTTTCAAAAGGAAATCCCTATTGTCACTAAGCAGTTACTTTACATTCCCCCTCTTCTCCAAGTCCCTGTCAACTACTGCTGTGATTCTGTCTCTGTGTATTTACCTATTCAGGATATTTTATTAAAATAGAAACATACAATATGTGACTTTCTCTGTCTGACTTTTTCACTTCAGCATAAATGTTTTGGGATTCATCTGTATTGTAGCATTGGCTGAATAAGATTCCATTGTGTGGATAATCTATGTTTTATTCATCTATTCATCAGTTAGTGAATATTTGGGTTGTTCATCCCTTTTGGTTGTTAGAATATATACTGTGAATATCATGTATAATCTTTTGTTTCAATGCCTGTTTTCAGATTTTTTTAGGTATATTTCTAAGAGTCATATGTCTTCACTGAGTCATATGTCTGTTCTATGTTTAACTTTAAGAAGAGTCTTTTGTGAAGTGTGAGTAGTTTGAAGTGCCATAAGACTGTGAAACTGACCTTCATTGTTGAAGATATAAACTCAGACTTATAGCTTACAGCAGAGGTTTCAGGCAAGTATCAGAGTGAAGACATCTGTAGATGACAGGACTTACTCGCTATGCTTAATTTATTCCTGTAACTAATATTAGAATGGAGGACAGTAAGATTTTCTGTCAGGTACAGTATGTTATTATATTTGTATTGTAATATTTTTTTATTTATGCATATTTAACCTAGGAAGGGTGAGCATCTCTAATTTGAAATCTCTTCCCATGCAAATTTTGCTGTAGTAACACATCAAAGAAAGCTAATTATTTACAGCATTTCTCTTTTTATAAGCTGTAAGAATAAACAACTGTACTCCCTCAGGATTCTTCTGAGAAATCTCCAAGACAATTTTAGGTCTGAAAGGTATCTTGAAAGTTTTATTTTATTTTATCTTTAGTTAGAATCCAAATTTGGGAAGGCAAAATCAAAACAGTTGTCAGAGGTTGCTTGAGAAGAAAAACTTGATTAGTCAAAGAGAAAGTAAAGCATTTAAAAAATAAGCATAAATAACATGATTGTAGAGAAGCTTAGTTCTTTCATAAGTGAGAAACCTTTTTGTTGTTGGTTCATTAAATAATCAAGAATATAAAGTCCACATGAAGTAGAGAACATTATTCTGGCACAATAGTTATCTAGGCAGACTACAACAGAAGGCCAAGTATAACTTTTCCTAATATAGGTAGGTCATCAACCAGCAAACCAAGGAAGCAAGCCTAACAAAACTGAACAAGTATTGCTAAGTTTTAAACATTCGTCAGAGCTTGTTCTCAGACTTACATTGTAAGCCAAGGCAAATACAATTCATTTCCATGTTTTGTCCTTAGTTGTGCTCTTCCAAGTTCTTAAACAGTTTACTTTAGAGCACTGTTGGGTTTTTTGTGGTGGGGGAGGGAAATTTATGAAGTTAAAACTATTTTCAAATAATTCTAAGTGGAAACAGTGTCAGGTTTTATTTTCTTGGGCTCCAAAATCACCGTGGATGGTAACTGCAGCCATAAAAGTAAAAGACACTTGCTCCTTGGAAGGAAAGCTATGATAAACCTAGACAGCAAATTAAAAAGTGAGATGTCACTTTGCCAATAGAGGTCCATACAAAGCTATGGTTTCTCCAGTAGTTATGTATGGATGTGAGAGTTAGACCATAATGAAGACTTAGCACCAAAGAGTTGATGCTTTTGAACTGTGGTACTGGAGAAAACTCTTGAGAGTCTCTTGAAAAGTGAGATTAAAGCACTGAATCCTAAAGGAAATCAATCCTGAATATTTATTGGAAGAACCTATGCTGAAGCTGAAACTCTAGTACTTTGGCCGCTTGATGCGGAGAGCTGACCTACTGGAAAAGATCCTGATGTGGAAAGACTGACGGCAGGAGAAGACAGGGATGATGGAGGATGAGATGGTTGGATGGCATCACCGACTCAGTGGATATGAATCTGCACAAACTCTGGGAGATGGTGGCAGACAGGGAAGATAGTGGAGGACAGGGAAGATAGTGGAGGACTGGGACAGGATATCTCTGGGAGATAGTGAAGGACAGGGATAGCGTGCTGCAGTCCATGGGGTTGCAAAGAGTTGGACACAGCTTAGCAACTGAACAACAATAAGGGTTATTTACCTTAACATGCAGTGCATTCATAATTACTATTTTCAGATGAATCACTCAATTTTAAAAAAAATTCTCAGTTTTAGTTCTTAATGCAGTATATATCAATAGTTAGAATTCACATAAACAAAAGCTTTTTGGAATTTTCGGTAAGTTTGGAGAGTTACCTAAAAGAAACTCTCTGATTTAAATACTATTGCTGGGACAAGCCTGCTTTTTTTCCATTTACCTTGTGCACATACACCGTTGTATTTTTCTGTCACTGTTCCTAGTATAATCTTAACTACTGCTAATGATTTTAACTTTTAAACAAAGTAACTAATTTACAATTTATATTTTAAATTGAAACACTGAGGGGTGGAGCACTGGGAACTGTCTGAATGTGAGCAAAACTCCTGAGCCCACATAATACAGCTTCTTATAGACATAAGCATTTCTTTTACACCTTAAAGTGGCAAAAGTGAACACTTTATTAACATATACAGAAACTATAGCTTTTCAACAGCATATAAAAATAAGCAGAGGAGGGCTTCCCTGGTGGTCCAGTGGGTAAGGACACCACCTTGCAGTGCAAGGGGTGCCAGTTCAATCCCTGGCTTGGGAAGGTCGCACGTGCCATGGAACGGCTGGACAGATGTGTCCAACTACAGAGCCAGAGCTCTGGAGCACATGCGCCCAGAGCCGGCGCTCTACAGCGACAAGAGGCCATTGTGATGGGAGGCCCATACAGGCCAAAGAACAAAGATGGATGAAAATAGATAAATGAAAGACCAATGGAAGTGCCCCCCTGCAAAATAAGCAGAGGAATGTGAACTTAGTTATGTTTAGTAATCAGACTTCTAGGATTCTATCATGCTTACATATTAACTAGATATGCAGTGATTATCTTTTAATTACCTTAATATTAAGGTAAAGATTGTACATATTAATCTTCAATATGTGTTGAAATAAAAAGTTTTCAGAGTAGTGATTCTTCTTAGTTGAGCACAAATTTGCATATTTAATCATCTTAAATATTTATATAGGGTAACATTAGCTTATTTAATTAGTAAACCTATATGTGCTTAGGAAAAAACAAACCCAAGTAGAATAAAATGATTAATCCTAAAAAATAAATAGCTATTCTTGTAAACCAAAATGTTCAGACTAGACTTGTTTCCTGACATTGTACAGTTAACCCTTGAACAACAGGGGTTTGACCTGTGCAGGTCCAGTTATACAGATACTTTTTTAGTAGTAAATAGAGCAGTACTCAGGATCCAAGCTTGGTTGAATCAGTGGATGCAGTGGACCTGGGACAAGCCTGCTTTTTCCATTTACCTTGTGCACATACACCGTTGTATTTTTCTGTCACTGTTCCTAGTATAATCTTAACTACTGCTAATGATTTTAACTTTTAAACAAAGTAACTAATTTACAATTTATATTTTAAATTGAAACACTGAGGGGTGGAGCACTGGGAACTGTCTGAATGTGAGCAAAACTCCTGAGCCCACATAATACAGCTTCTTATAGACATAAGCATTTCTTTTACACCTTAAAGTGGCAGAAGTGAACACTTTATTAACATATACAGAAACTATAGCTTTTCAACAGCATATAAAAATAAGCAGAGGAGGGCTTCCCTGGTGGTCCAGTGGGTAAGGACACCACCTTGCAGTGCAAGGGGTGCCAGTTCAATCCCTGGCTTGGGAAGGTCGCACGTGCCATGGAACGGCTGGACAGATGTGTCCAACTACAGAGCCAGAGCTCTGGAGCACATGCGCCCAGAGCCGGCGCTCTACAGCGACAAGAGGCCATTGTGATGGGAGGCCCATACAGGCCAAAGAACAAAGATGGATGAAAATAGATAAATGAAAGACCAATGGAAGTGCCCCCCTGCAAAATAAGCAGAGGAATGTGAACTTAGTTATGTTTAGTAATCAGACTTCTAGGATTCTATCATGCTTACATATTAACTAGATATGCAGTGATTATCTTTTAATTACCTTAATATTAAGGTAAAGATTGTACATATTAATCTTCAATATGTGTTGAAATAAAAAGTTTTCAGAGTAGTGATTCTTCTTAGTTGAGCACAAATTTGCATATTTAATCATCTTAAATATTTATATAGGGTAACATTAGCTTATTTAATTAGTAAACCTATATGTGCTTAGGAAAAAACAAACCCAAGTAGAATAAAATGATTAATCCTAAAAAATAAATAGCTATTCTTGTAAACCAAAATGTTCAGACTAGACTTGTTTCCTGACATTGTACAGTTAACCCTTGAACAACAGGGGTTTGACCTGTGCAGGTCCAGTTATACAGATACTTTTTTAGTAGTAAATAGAGCAGTACTCAGGATCCAAGCTTGGTTGAATCAGTGGATGCAGATACAGGGGAACCTCCGATATGGGGGACCAATTTATGTGTGGTTTTCAACTGTGTGGAGGATGGATGCCCCTAGTGTTGGCGTTTTTCTAAGGGTCAACTGTACATTAACTATGTGATAGTTCAGTTTTTAAAATGTTTCTAAGTTAATTCTTGTAAGAAGAGAAATTTTTGAAAGCCTAGAATGTTTAAAGCATTAGGAATTCAGTTTCTTTGCTTTCTGGTGCGTGTATACTCAGTCTCTCAGTCTTGCTTTGACTCTTTGTGGCTTCATGGAGTGTATAGCCTGCCAGACTCGTCTATCCATGGGGTTTTCCAAGCAAGAATACTGGAATGGGTTTCCATTTCCTCCTCCAGGGAATCTTCCCAACCCAGGGATTAAACCCATATCTCTATTGGCAGGAAGATTCTTTACCACTGTGCCACCAGGGAAGCCCTTGCTTTCTGGGAATTTCACAAATAGTCCATTTGTATAAGTACTTTTTTTTTATTATTAATCAATAAGCCAGTCAAAACAGAGTTACTTTAACTTAATAAATATTTAATAACCTCTGGAGATAAATTGTTTTATCTGTTACACACAATGAGAAGTAAAAACCATGTTGAATTACAGATATGGAGCTTGATAGCTTTGATGGTATAATTTCACCTGGCACAGGTCAAGGGACATGAACTGTAGAGAAAACCTCACAGGTCCATTTGTCAAAAACTGAAAATGAAGTTCTTGGAGGGCATGAAATCCTTATAAAATTTGAGCTCATAATAGTGAGACAGACCCACAAGAAAGGTGAAAGAACAATGTCTTTCATTGTGTAAAAAACTCTTGTCATTCATTGTGGGGATCATCAAGTGAAACTAAATTCATAATCACTGCTACTACCTAGGAGTAATAACTTATTTACCATTGCAAAAAAATATGTGCTTAGGAAAAAACAAACCCAAGTAGAATAAAATGATTAATCCTAAAAAATAAATAGCTATTCTTGTAAACCAAAATGTTCAGACTAGACTTGTTTCCTGACATTGTACAGTTAACCCTTGAACAACAGGGGTTTGACCTGTGCAGGTCCAGTTATACAGATACTTTTTTAGTAGTAAATAGAGCAGTACTCAGGATCCAAGCTTGGTTGAATCAGTGGATGCAGATACAGGGGAACCTCCGATATGGGGGACCAATTTATGTGTGGTTTTCAACTGTGTGGAGGATGGATGCCCCTAGTGTTGGCGTTTTTCTAAGGGTCAACTGTACATTAACTATGTGATAGTTCAGTTTTTAAAATGTTTCTAAGTTAATTCTTGTAAGAAGAGAAATTTTTGAAAGCCTAGAATGTTTAAAGCATTAGGAATTCAGTTTCTTTGCTTTCTGGTGCGTGTATACTCAGTCTCTCAGTCTTGCTTTGACTCTTTGTGGCTTCATGGAGTGTATAGCCTGCCAGACTCGTCTATCCATGGGGTTTTCCAAGCAAGAATACTGGAATGGGTTTCCATTTCCTCCTCCAGGGAATCTTCCCAACCCAGGGATTAAACCCATATCTCTATTGGCAGGAAGATTCTTTACCACTGTGCCACCAGGGAAGCCCTTGCTTTCTGGGAATTTCACAAATAGTCCATTTGTATAAGTACTTTTTTTTTATTATTAATCAATAAGCCAGTCAAAACAGAGTTACTTTAACTTAATAAATATTTAATAACCTCTGGAGATAAATTGTTTTATCTGTTACACACAATGAGAAGTAAAAACCATGTTGAATTACAGATATGGAGCTTGATAGCTTTGATGGTATAATTTCACCTGGCACAGGTCAAGGGACATGAACTGTAGAGAGAAAACCTCACAGGTCCATTTGTCAAAAACTGAAAATGAAGTTCTTGGAGGGCATGAAATCCTTAAAAAATTTGAGCTCATAATAGTCAGACAGACCCACAAGAAAGGTGAAAAAACAATGTCTTTCATTGTGTACCCAAGAGAACTCTTGTCATTCATTGTGGGGATCATCAAGTGAAACTAAATTCATAATCACTGCTACTACCTAGGAGTAATAACTTATTTACCATGTAGTAACTGCTGTGGTCTGTGTGCAGGTTGGAAAAGAATTTCTAGGTGTGAGGCAGAATGAGAAGAATAGAGTTTATTCAAGTGGGAGATGAGGTTAGAACAGTGGTCTGGTGAACTGATGCCTTTCATAGGTTTTGTTGTTGTTATTTAGTTGCTCAGTTGTGTTGCTGTGTTTGTGATGCCATGGGCTCTGGCCTGTCAGGCTCCTTTGTCCATGGGCTTTTCCAGGCAAGAATACTGAGTGGGTTGCCATTTCCTTCACTAGGAAATCTTCCCCACCCAGGGATCTAACCCATGTCTCCTCTGTCTCCTGCATTGGCAGGTGGATTCTTTACCTCTGAACCCCCTAGGAAGCCCCTTTTGTGGGCTAGTTGCCAATTTTTATAACTACAAAATAGAGAGAATTCCTACCAGAAGGTGATTGGTTAGGATGCTACAGAGTGGGTAATAGGGTGGTGTTTTATCTCAGATGGGATTGGGAAACTGGCAGGTTTAGGTTGGGGCCTCATGGCAACAGTTGCTGTAGGGCTTTGTTAATTCCTGAAATTTTTGTCCTGTGACTTTGGCATAAGACTCCACACCAGTGACCTTGGTACACGGCTCCACAGCAACTAGAAACCAGACTAAAATATACAATCTGTAGATAGGAAAATGAAACAAAAAACTCAGAGAAACAGAGTCAGTAAAGTTAAATGTGTGTTGCCAGTTGGATTTTCCTTCTAGGAGACCTTTAAAAGCTAAAGCAGAGAAAGTCCCTGGTGGTCTTTTGATTAAGAATCCACCTTTCAGTGCAGGGAACATGGGCTCCATGATCCCACATGCTGCAGGGCAACAAAGAACCTAAGTACCCCAACTAAGACTCAAGGTAGCCAAACATAAATAAATATTTAAAAAGAGAAAGGGGGAGTTCCTGGGTTGGCTAGTGGTTATATTTCGGCTCTTTCACTGCAAAAATTGATCCCAGGTTGTGGAACTGAAAAAAAAAGAAAAATCTTCTAGCAGCCCACAAGGTGAAGTTCTCTGGTAATGCAGTTTCCTGATTCTGCCAGATGACCCCACTGGACATTTTGGTGAAACCTTCAAAACTGTTAAAAGACAATTTTTAAAAAATGATAAAAGTATGCCCTTTATACAGATATCAAATTAATGCATACCAAGGATTTTATTTAACTTATTAAATAATGAGAAAACCAGTAAGATGTTACAAAGGCAATGGCAAAAAAGTGACGTAGGCCTTTGGGAATGCTGGAATAGATTTATTAATAGGCATGTAACTGGTCAGTATCTGCAGGGCAATAATCAATTGCCTTCCACTGGTAAAAGTGTTATTTATGGGCAAGAGTAACTTGCCATTTCCTTCACTAGGAAATCTTCCCACCCAGGGATCTAACCCATGTCTCCTCTGTCTCCTGCATTGGCAGGTGGATTCTTTACCTCTGAACCCCTAGGAAGCCCCTTTTGTGGGCTAGTTGCCAATTTTTATAACTACAAAATAGAGAGAATTCCTACCAGAAGGTGATTGGTTAGGATGCTACAGAGTGGGTAATAGGGTGGTGTTTTATCTCAGATGGGATTGGGAAACTGGCAGGTTTAGGTTGGGGCCTCATGGCAACAGTTGCTGTAGGGCTTTGTTAATTCCTGAAATTTTTGTCCTGTGACTTTGGCATAAGACTCCACACCAGTGACCTTGGTACACGGCTCCACAGCAACTAGAAACCAGACTAAAATATACAATCTGTAGATAGGAAAATGAAACAAAAAACTCAGAGAAACAGAGTCAGTAAAGTTAAATGTGTGTTGCCAGTTGGATTTTCCTTCTAGGAGACCTTTAAAAGCTAAAGCAGAGAAAGTCCCTGGTGGTCTTTTGATTAAGAATCCACCTTTCAGTGCAGGGAACATGGGCTCCATGATCCCACATGCTGCAGGGCAACAAAGAACCTAAGTACCCCAACTAAGACTCAAGGTAGCCAAACATAAATAAATATTTAAAAAGAGAAAGGGGGAGTTCCTGGGTTGGCTAGTGGTTATATTTCGGCTCTTTCACTGCAAAAATTGATCCCAGGTTGTGGAACTGAAAAAAAAAGAAAAATCTTCTAGCAGCCCACAAGGTGAAGTTCTCTGGTAATGCAGTTTCCTGATTCTGCCAGATGACCCCACTGGACATTTTGGTGAAACCTTCAAAACTGTTAAAAGACAATTTTTAAAAAATGATAAAAGTATGCCCTTTATACAGATATCAAATTAATGCATACCAAGGATTTTATTTAACTTATTAAATAATGAGAAAACCAGTAAGATGTTACAAAGGCAATGGCAAAAAAGTGACGTAGGCCTTTGGGAATGCTGGAATAGATTTATTAATAGGCATGTAACTGGTCAGTATCTGCAGGGCAATAATCAATTGCCTTCCACTGGTAAAAGTGTATTACATTTCTATGGGCAAGAGTAACTTGCATTACTATCAGTTTCCAGCAGTTAACAGAAAGGGTGTGCGGGATGGAACAGTCAGTAATTATTTTGTATTATTATTCAGAATATTTCAAAAATTTCAAAATGTTTTGCAGTTTTTCTTGCCACTAGTTGGAAATTTTTTTGGCATTTTGTCTTTTACTGTGCTTATCCCTCCCATATTTTTTTTTGCCATGAAAAGCTTTTTATGAAAATAGAATTCATCTATTTTCCATTTTTGCTTTGAAAGTTTTCAATGCTACTAGGTTATAGGGAAATCCATTTATGTTTTCTTTTGGTACTTGTATGGTTCTATTTTTTACTGTCACATTTCTGATCCTTTTTGAATTTTCCTGGGAAATGATGTGATTTTATCTTATTTATATATGGCCTGCCAGCTATCTTAATACTTCTTATTGAAAAGTGTATCTTTTTCACATTGATTTGAGATGCTGCCATTGTCATTTACTGAATTTTTATGTGTGGTAGGTCTGTCTCAGATTTTTTTATCCTGTTCATGTTTTACATGTTTATTCATGTGCTGTATATCATTATACAACTATAGAGGCTGTGTTGTTATAATATCTGTTAGGGCTTCCCTCACCTTATTGCTCATCTTTTTCGGGGATTTCCTGTTAACCTCTTCCTTATTTATTCTTCCAAATGAACTTAATAACAAATTGGTCTCATTCTAGAAAAATCCTCAAGCTATTTTATTGAGAATGGACTAAACTTATAAAATAATCAGTGAATGCAGACATCTTCATGATATTTAATCTTGCTATCTAAGAACATGTTATGCCTTTCAGGAGAGCTAGAAGTTTTGCACAAATAAATTTTAGAGTTCTTTAAGGTTATGTTTAATGTTTGTTTTTTATTTTATTGTTTTTTTCTTACATTGTGTCTTCTTATTTTTGTTTATACTAATAAATGTGAATGCTGGTAGCCTTTGTACATTAATTTTTAACCTCTTTATTTCATTTTCTTATAGGCCTTTGGGAATGCTGGAATAGATTTATTAATAGGCATGTAACTGGTCAGTATCTGCAGGGCAATAATCAATTGCCTTCCACTGGTAAAAGTGTATTACATTTCTATGGGCAAGAGTAACTTGCATTACTATCAGTTTCCAGCAGTTAACAGAAAGGGTGTGCGGGATGGAACAGTCAGTAATTATTTTGTATTATTATTCAGAATATTTCAAAAATTTCAAAATGTTTTGCAGTTTTTCTTGCCACTAGTTGGAAATTTTTTTGGCATTTTGTCTTTTACTGTGCTTATCCCTCCCATATTTTTTTTTGCCATGAAAAGCTTTTTATGAAAATAGAATTCATCTATTTTCCATTTTTGCTTTGAAAGTTTTCAATGCTACTAGGTTATAGGGAAATCCATTTATGTTTTCTTTTGGTACTTGTATGGTTCTATTTTTTACTGTCACATTTCTGATCCTTTTTGAATTTTCCTGGGAAATGATGTGATTTTATCTTATTTATATATGGCCTGCCAGCTATCTTAATACTTCTTATTGAAAAGTGTATCTTTTTCACATTGATTTGAGATGCTGCCATTGTCATTTACTGAATTTTTATGTGTGGTAGGTCTGTCTCAGATTTTTTTATCCTGTTCATGTTTTACATGTTTATTCATGTGCTGTATATCATTATACAACTATAGAGGCTGTGTTGTTATAATATCTGTTAGGGCTTCCCTCACCTTATTGCTCATCTTTTTCGGGGATTTCCTGTTAACCTCTTCCTTATTTATTCTTCCAAATGAACTTAATAACAAATTGGTCTCATTCTAGAAAAATCCTCAAGCTATTTTATTGAGAATGGACTAAACTTATAAAATAATCAGTGAATGCAGACATCTTCATGATATTTAATCTTGCTATCTAAGAACATGTTATGCCTTTCAGGAGAGCTAGAAGTTTTGCACAAATAAATTTTAGAGTTCTTTAAGGTTATGTTTAATGTTTGTTTTTTATTTTATTGTTTTTTTCTTACATTGTGTCTTCTTATTTTTGTTTATACTAATAAATGTGAATGCTGGTAGCCTTTGTACATTAATTTTTAACCTCTTTATTTCATTTTCTTATTGTTTGTAGTAATTTTTTTTTTTGCCATTCATTCATTGTGGGTTTTCCAGGCATGTAATTATATAATTTTCATATAGAAATAATCTTACTTCGTCCATTCCAGTTCTTAAACCTTAGATTGCTGTGTAGTCTAACTTGATAGCCTCATAATTGCAACCCAGTAGTGAGACAGTGGGCATCTTTATCCTGACTCTCTGGCTTTAGGGCCATAGTATTTATATTTTATTATTCTGAGGAAAAATGCCCGTTTTATTAAGTGTTTTTAACGTGAAACACTGCTGAATTTTGTTAGATGTCTCTTCTGTGGAGATGCTCATATGCTTTTTCTCCTTTTGCTCCATTAATGTGGTTGAATTTGTTAATGCATTTTCTATTTTTGAAATAGTCCTATCTTCATAGAATAAATCACTTTCATGTCATGGTGAATTGCTCTTTTAGTGTGCCATTGGATTCTGTTTTGGTTTTTTTTTTTAAGACAAATTTTTTTTTTGCCTCTAAGTGATCATTTTTTTTCTTTTTTATTTGGCCACTTCTATTGGTCTTTCATTTATTTATTTTCATCCATCTTTGTTCCTTGGCTTATCTGGGCCTCCCATCACAGTGGCCTCCCTTGTTACAGAGCACCAGCTCTGGGCGCATGCGCTCCAGAGCTCTGGCTCCATAGTTGAACACATCCCTTCAGCCACACTGCGGCATGTGGGATCTTCCCAGGCAAGGGATCAAACCGGCACCCCTTGCACTGCAAGGCGGTGTCCTTACCCACTGGACCACCAGGGAAGCCCGATCATTTATTTTTCATCCATCTTTATTCTTTGGCCTATGTTGGCCTCCCATCGCAGTGGCCTCTCTTGTTGCAGAGCACTGGCTCTGGGCACATGTACTCTAGAGCGCTGGCTAGTAATTGGACACACTGGCCTAGCCGCTCCTCAGCACGTGGGCTCTTCCTGGGCCAGGGATCCAACCGGTGCCCCCTGCATAGCAGGGCAGACTCTTTACCCACTGGACCACCAAGGAAGCCCTGGATTCTGTTTGTGTGTGTGCTTCTCAATATTTTTTTTGCATTGATATTCGTAAATGAGATGGTTTAGGTTTTTTGGTGCAGTCTTTCTCACATTTTTGAATCAGTGTGCTCAGCTCATTAAGTAAAATTAGGAGTTTTCTTTCTTTTTCTGTGCTTTAGAATGATACAATTAGTGTTGAGTATTATTTGATCTTTAAAGGTTTGTTAGGATTACCCAGTGAAATCAGCTGTGTCTGGTGCCTTTGTTTTCTTGTGTGAGCATCTTAACTCCTTTCTCTATTTCTTCTGTTACAGTTGTTTTGTGTTACATTTTCTGTCTCTAGAGGATCAGTTAGTTGTATTCTTTTGAATTATCCATTTCTTCAAATTTATTTGAATAGAGTTGTGTAAATGTAGTCTCATGTTAAAGTTTCCTCCAGTTTTATTTTTCTTTATTTATTTTTGGCTGTTCTGGGTTTTCACTGCTGCCACAGGCTCTTCTCTGGTTGCAGGGAGTGGGGGCTACTCTCTAGTTGAGCCGAGCAGGCTTCTTGTTGCAGTGACTTCTCTTGTTGTGAAACTCAGGCTCTAGGGCACATGGGCTTCAGTAGTTGCTGCACATGGGCTCAATAGTTGCAGCTCCGAGGGTGTAGGGCAAAGGTTCAGTAGTTGTGGCTCATGGGCTTAGTTGCTCTGCAGCATGTGGAATCTTCCCAGATAAGGAATCGAACCTGTGCCTCCTGCATTTGCAGGTGAACTCTTTACCACTGAGTTACCACGGAAGCCCCCTTTCCTTCAGTTTTGATGTCTTGTTTTATCCCCCTTGTCAGTTCTAGTGTAAAGGACAGTATTTGTGATTTCAACCATTTTTTTCCTTAGCTAGGTTTGCTCTGAGTAGTTGGTCTTTGTTGACTTTTTTTTAAAAAAGCTGTCTCAGGATTTATTCAGCCTAGCAATTCGTTTTCTAATTCATTCCTTTCTGGTTTTGTATTTAATGATTTATTTCTTTTGATTTATTCTTTTTCTAGCTTTTTGTATTTATACTTGATTCATTTATTTCATTGTATTGAGATATTTAATGCTATTGATTTTTCTCTGATGACTGATCTAGCTGTATCTCACATACTCTTTTTCTTCTTTTTTTGCCCATTTCCATTGGTCTTTCATTTGTCCATCTTTGTTCTTTGGCCTGTGTGGGCCTCCCATTGCAGTGGCCCCTCATCGCAGAGCACTGGCTCTGGGCGCATGTGGCTCGATAGTCGTACACATCGGTCCAGCCGCTCTGTGGCATGTGAGATCTTCCCAGGTCAGGGATAGAACCGGTGCCCCTTGCACTGCAAGCCGGTTTCTTTACCCACTGGACCACCACGGAAGCCCCTGTATCTCACATATTCTGATTTTTTTTTCCTTATTGCTATTTTGTAGAAATTTTGCTGCTTTTGTGTGTATGTGTTTTCCTTTGATCCAATAGTTTTTTTCAATAGTATGTTTTAAAAGTTTTTCCAAATGTGAAGTATTTTTTTATTAAAAAAAATGTCTTTTAGTTTTTAGTTTTATTATACTATAATGAGGTAAATCTATTTGCACTAATCATATTCTTTGTAATTCATTGAGGTTTTACTATTTGTGATTTTAATATATGGATAGTTTTCATGTGCTTTTTTTTTTTTTTTTTACTTAAATTATGGGTTTATTTTAACAGGTGATTCACATTCACCAAGGCTGCTTTGTATAATTTTTTTTTTTTAAACCTTTATTTTACTTTTAACTTTTACAGAGTTTTGTTGTTTACAGATATGTATGTTCTCAGATTAGTCATATGTATATCCCCCCCCTTCCCTCTCCTCCCGACCATCACACAGCACCCCTGAAGGATCCCCTTTTCTCACAGAGCAATGACTAGAGCTATTTTCTTCACTTATGATAGTACAGGCCTTCATTCATATGCTCTTGAAAATAAATCATATTCTTTTTTATATTTGGGTTGTCAGTTTTACACACAGATTCCTTACTAAATAAGTTAGTTATGTCACATTTCTTGGCCTGAGAGAGGTGTCTAACTGTCCCATTTTATTAGCTTGTTATTGTCTCTTCTCACATCTCTTAGAGTTGCTGTTTTATGAAAGTTGTTGCTAAAGTTTTGGGTGTTATATATTGGGTATAATATATATTATGTCTATATTTTTAACTGTAGTTTTTAGCATAGAGTACACAGATTATAAGTATAAAGCTTAATTTATTTTGTTTTGTTTTCCATGAAGAATGGTGGTTTTTGTTGTTTTGTTTTTGGCTGTTTTGCTGAGAAGTCGATCTTTTGTGAATTTCCTCCTTAATTATAGACTGAAACTACTGTAAAGGACTTTGGTAGCATAAATAGATTGATCATCTCTTAGGTTTTTAGGCAAACTGTACTTTAGATCTGCTAGAGACAGTTTGATATTTTTGTTGAATTTTGTAAATTTTTCTAGGGAAACAGTCTACTTCTGCATTCATTAAACTGCTTATTAAAATAAAAACTGCTTTTTTTTTTTAATTGGGGTATATTCGTTTTACAATGTTGCATTCGCTTCAGGTGTAACTTTTTTAAGTTTTTTGAATTAAAGTTTACTTACCAATTCAATTTGTTACCCTAGAGGAGAAATTTAATTTATATGTATCAAGTGATTCCATTTCTCATCTAGCTTTTTACCAAGTACCACAAGAGTCAACAGGAAGAAATATCTTCTCAGTCAGGAGTGCAAAAACAGGAAGGAGGAAGTCTATTGCAAATCTGTGTTAGCTGATTATCAGTTCAGATTTCACCATAAAGGATGTCCATTAACGACCATCGTCGTGCTGTGCTGTTAACCAGAATTTCAGTGAGTGTTAAATGTCAGTATTACAGAACGTCAGTCCTAGTTATAGGAAGTAATGTTAACGAACAGAGTGCACTAGGCCCTTTCCCATGCTTGGAAACAGGATACAGTTAGTAAGAGCAAGTTTGAGAAATTGCACATAAAGGAAAACAAGGCAAGTAAAATGTAACATCAGAAATATAGAGAAAATCATCTTTATTTATTAGCTTTGCTTGGTCCTGATGTTTTGGTAGGTTGTATGATCCTTAAACATATGAACATATCCTTTTTTTAAAAAGAGTATGTTAACTCTGTATTTAAAATATTGTTTGACAGAATAGCTTCAATTGAATTAAAGGAAGCACCTGGGTATATTTACTAAAGTGTTCTAAGAGCACATGTAGCAAACTAGATGAACTACTTAATGGGAAAAGAGTGAATATTTTGTGAACAAGGAATCTTTTTCAGCATTCTTTGATGAAGTTGAAATCTGTGTTTATCCGTTTCTATATTTATACACTCCTGGAGTTGCTAGAAATTCTTTTACTCTGTAGCTATAATATACCTACTTGTTTTAGATACCCAACAGTGGTGTTTTAGGATTTTTAACTTATCTTGAGTTCTTTACCTTGTGTGTTAGTCGCTCAGGTGCTATAGCCTTTTAGTTGCAAACTGTACTTTAGATCTGCTAGAGACAGTTTGATATTTGTTGAATTTTGTAAATTTTTCTAGGGAAACAGTCTACTTCTGCATTCATTAAACTGCTTATTAAAATAAAAACTGCTTTTTTTTTTTAATTGGGGTATATTCGTTTTACAATGTTGCATTCGCTTCAGGTGTAACTTTTTTAAGTTTTTTGAATTAAAGTTTACTTACCAATTCAATTTGTTACCCTAGAGGAGAAATTTAATTTATATGTATCAAGTGATTCCATTTCTCATCTAGCTTTTTACCAAGTACCACAAGAGTCAACAGGAAGAAATATCTTCTCAGTCAGGAGTGCAAAAACAGGAAGGAGGAAGTCTATTGCAAATCTGTGTTAGCTGATTATCAGTTCAGATTTCACCATAAAGGATGTCCATTAACGACCATCGTCGTGCTGTGCTGTTAACCAGAATTTCAGTGAGTGTTAAATGTCAGTATTACAGAACGTCAGTCCTAGTTATAGGAAGTAATGTTAACGAACAGAGTGCACTAGGCCCTTTCCCATGCTTGGAAACAGGATACAGTTAGTAAGAGCAAGTTTGAGAAATTGCACATAAAGGAAAACAAGGCAAGTAAAATGTAACATCAGAAATATAGAGAAAATCATCTTTATTTATTAGCTTTGCTTGGTCCTGATGTTTTGGTAGGTTGTATGATCCTTAAACATATGAACATATCCTTTTTTTAAAAAGAGTATGTTAACTCTGTATTTAAAATATTGTTTGACAGAATAGCTTCAATTGAATTAAAGGAAGCACCTGGGTATATTTACTAAAGTGTTCTAAGAGCACATGTAGCAAACTAGATGAACTACTTAATGGGAAAAGAGTGAATATTTTGTGAACAAGGAATCTTTTTCAGCATTCTTTGATGAAGTTGAAATCTGTGTTTATCCGTTTCTATATTTATACACTCCTGGAGTTGCTAGAAATTCTTTTACTCTGTAGCTATAATATACCTACTTGTTTTAGATACCCAACAGTGGTGTTTTAGGATTTTTAACTTATCTTGAGTTCTTTACCTTGTGTGTTAGTCGCTCAGTCATGTCTGACTCTGTGCGACCCCATGAACTGTAACCTGTCAGCCTTTTCTGTCCACAGAATTCTCCAGGCAAGAATACTGGAGTGGATTGCCATTTCCTTCTCCAGGGGGTCTTCCTGACTTTGGGATCGAACCCAGGTCTCCTGCATCACAGTCAGAGTCTTCAGAGCCCCCAGGGAGACCTGGATTCTTTACTTGGCTGTACAATGTTGTGGATGTTTTGAAGAAACTAAAAGTGTTGCATAAAATCTAGATGGCTTCATATTATTATTGTTTATTATTATTATTCTAGAGGCCTGACATTTTCTTTTCCTCAAGTATGTATTTACTTAAACTACACCTTTATTTTTGAATTATTTTGAAATAAATATGCTTCCCAGCATTTTTTTATTTCATGCCACAAACAGATAGAAGGAGGGTCGACATGATCATTATTGTGGTATACCCGTCACCTCTTCATTTGGGAAGACATGCTCTAATGAATTGGTCAGATAAAGGGTTTGTCAACTCCTTATGATTTTAAGAAATTGTGTGTGGGTGTGGGTGTGGGTGTAGGTATGTGTGCATGTATGTCGTAGTTAAGGATTTTTTGTTTGTTTTAGTTGTAAGTACCAAACCAACTTGAGTTAACTTAAGGAAAAAAATGGGGAAAAAAACAGTGGAAGGTTATTGGGTATTCCACAAAAATTATACCTCTCAAAAGACTGGAACAAAGAAGTCGAAGACCATATTTCTTTGTTTCTCCATGCTTTACTCTGTCTTCTTTATTTTCTGAGATCTGGCTTTCTCTGCATCTCTCTGCGCTTGAGGAGGATGAACACATACAGCTTCTGTATGTCAGTCAAGCACATAAGCTGACTGTTTCTGAATTCCACCTTAAAATTCCTGAGAGAATGTGTCTAATTGAACCAACGCGGATCAGTTGTTCACCTCTGGTGCAGTGCAGTATGATCAGAAGAGGTTGTACTGCTCATCCAGCCTTATCGACAGTCAGTAGTTTTCAGAGACAAAGAATACATGCAGCTGTGTTTGTGCACTTTTATGGAGAGAAGATCTGTAACTTTCTTTAAAATCACAGAAGAGTCTTGCCATTCCTGGACCCCCTGCCCAGACAAAGAATTAGGATAGAATTCCCACTGTTTACAACAGGTATCCTTCGTATCAGTTAAACCATTTGTCTTTCTCACAATGCTGTGCTTTTTCCTGGCTTGTCTACTGTGATTCCTCCTTGTTTCTCCACCTACTCAATCTCCTACTTATCACTGAATTCCCTTTCTTAGGTCATATTTCCTTTATGAAATCTTGGCATCTTAAAGCACTGCATTCTATGTGGAGATACACACACATATACACATATGTATATTTCTGTATCTGAATTCTTATAGCATGTATTTTAAAAAATGCTACACAGTGTTATTTAGTTGTGTATCTTAGTATGTATATTATTTTTTATCTTTCTTTTTTTTTTTGGCTGTGGTGCACAGCTTGCAGGATCTTAGTGCCGAATCTTAACGACTGGACTGCCAGGGAATTCCCTGTATACTTTAAATAAATGTCTTAAATGCAGACCTAATGTAACAGTCTGTGAGACCTGTTATTGTCCCGCATATCTGATTAGTTCCAACTGTGTTATATAGTGTAATGCCATGGGTACAACAGACTCTCAGGAAATACTTTTTGAACTGAATTAATGAAAAACAAGAATCTTCATTACAGAAAACTTGAAGAATATATAGACTAGAGTGGAGGAAAAAAATTGCTTTTTTCCTACTGCTTAATTCTAGTAACTTAATATGAGAAATAGCAAATATTACTTGTTAATATTTATTGAAATTATGATATTCAGCATATTAAATGTTGAATTTTAATAAACATTTGATAATGAAGTTTCATCCTGTTTTCTGTTTATTTGATCATTATCTAATTGCTACATATTTAGGTGATTCTTATTTTTTGTGAAGTAGGAGAAAATAATTTCTTAAGATCTTTTTTCCTGGAAGTGAAAATGATCAAGTAGTAAATAGTATGTAATAGAGCTTCTCAGATGACTCAGTGGTAAAGAATCCACCTGCCAATGCAGGAGATGCAACTTCCGTCCCTGGGCTGGGAAGGTCCCTTGGAGTAGGACATGTCAACACACTCCAGTATCCTTGCCTGGACAGAGGAGCTTGGCGGATTATGATCCATGGGGTTGCAGAGTTGAACATGGCTGAGTAACTGAGCATGCAGGCACACACAAATAATAGGTAATAGCTAACATTTGTTGAATATTTTCTATATGCCACTGTTTTATATGCTTGTTTCTTCTGTTTCATTTAATCTTCATAAGAAGCAAATGATGTTCTCATTTTGCAGATAAAGAAACTGAGGTATAGATAGATAAGGCATCTGCCCTAGGCACTTAGTCAAGTGGTGAGCTAGATATTAACATAGGCAATTTGACTTTTGAGCCTTTGCCTTCTGACTTAGATTATCAGATAATGAAAGCTGCAATATAAAAATGTCATTAAATTTTAACTAAAAAAGGGGTTGGGGGAGGTTTACATTAAAATTTGGAAGAGTACGGAGTGTGACCACTGCTATTATACTCAGAGGGAGGGTTAAGTTTAGACCAACTGTGACTGCCAGGAATTCGCTGTATACTTTAAATAAATGTCTTAAATGCAGACCTAATGTAACAGTCTGTGAGACCTGTTATTGTCCCGCATATCTGATTAGTTCCAACTGTGTTATATAGTGTAATGCCATGGGTACAACAGACTCTCAGGAAATACTTTTTGAACTGAATTAATGAAAAACAAGAATCTTCATTACAGAAAACTTGAAGAATATATAGACTAGAGTGGAGGAAAAAAATTGCTTTTTTCCTACTGCTTAATTCTAGTAACTTAATATGAGAAATAGCAAATATTACTTGTTAATATTTATTGAAATTATGATATTCAGCATATTAAATGTTGAATTTTAATAAACATTTGATAATGAAGTTTCATCCTGTTTTCTGTTTATTTGATCATTATCTAATTGCTACATATTTAGGTGATTCTTATTTTTTGTGAAGTAGGAGAAAATAATTTCTTAAGATCTTTTTTCCTGGAAGTGAAAATGATCAAGTAGTAAATAGTATGTAATAGAGCTTCTCAGATGACTCAGTGGTAAAGAATCCACCTGCCAATGCAGGAGATGCAACTTCCGTCCCTGGGCTGGGAAGGTCCCTTGGAGTAGGACATGTCAACACACTCCAGTATCCTTGCCTGGACAGAGGAGCTTGGCGGATTATGATCCATGGGGTTGCAGAGTTGAACATGGCTGAGTAACTGAGCATGCAGGCACACACAAATAATAGGTAATAGCTAACATTTGTTGAATATTTTCTATATGCCACTGTTTTATATGCTTGTTTCTTCTGTTTCATTTAATCTTCATAAGAAGCAAATGATGTTCTCATTTTGCAGATAAAGAAACTGAGGTATAGATAGATAAGGCATCTGCCCTAGGCACTTAGTCAAGTGGTGAGCTAGATATTAACATAGGCAATTTGACTTTTGAGCCTTTGCCTTCTGACTTAGATTATCAGATAATGAAAGCTGCAATATAAAAATGTCATTAAATTTTAACTAAAAAAGGGGTTGGGGGAGGTTTACATTAAAATTTGGAAGAGTACGGAGTGTGACCACTGCTATTATACTCAGGGAGGGAGGGTCTTATATCTTGAATTTGTACTGGCTCAGATCTAGTTCCCTATTCCTCTGGGTTCCAAGATACAGGCTCCAGTATCTTCAGTAAGGACAGTCTCTGGTGTATTCGCTCCATTGCTTGATGTGAGAAAAATTACTGACCTCTCTACCCTCTTTATTTATTTATTTATTTATTTTTAACATTTATTTTATTTATTTATCTTTTGGGGGGTGAGGTGGGGAGGGAGGGGGACGGGCGGGCCACTTCTATTGGTCTTTCATTTATCTATTTTCATCCGTCTTTGTTCTTTGGCTCCTGTGGGCCTCCCATCGCGGTGTCCTTTTGTCGTCGCAGAGCGCCGGCTTTGGGCGCATGCGCCCCAGAGCTCCTGCTCGGTAATTGGACACGTCAGTCCAGCCGCCCCGCAGCACGTGGGATCTTCCCAGGCCAGGTATCGAACTGGCGTCCCTTGCACTGCAAGGCGGTGTCCCTACCCACTGGACCACCAAGGGAAGCCTTCTACCCTCTTCAGACCCTTTTTCAATTCTAAATGATGAAAAAACAAGACACCGTCTTTCCCTGTCTTCTCTTTTTTCGTTGTTTCTCTACTCATTCATTCATTCCTGTGGTAAAAAGAACATACATCCGGTTTGCTATTAGCCTTTCTTTAGTAGAAGGGCTAGTTCTTTTCAGTTTGGTTGACCAGGCCCAATAGAATCTATGCACAATGGTTTGTTTGTTGTTTTGTTTTCTGTTTTTGTCATGCCTGAATGTGAAGGCAGGCAACTATTCTGTGTGCCTTGTGAAGAGAATGTGTATGTGTTGTCAGTGTTTGAGTATTGCCAACTTCATTTTAAAAGAGCTTAATTTCAAGATAATTCATTAATAGAGGCATTGTCATAGTAATAAGAAAGAAAGTCTGGACATGAGTAATAAACATGTTACTGACATATTTAAGGCAAAGAATTTCAGCAGCTAAATGTTTGGTGATTTTTTGCAGTGAGCTTCTTTTATTTTTTGTACGGTATCCTCTGATACTCCTTGTGAGTTCAAGACTTGGATTGTATACTTGGCTCTTGCCTTTTTAGGCACATACTGTTGAGCAAATCCTTTAGTTTCTCTGAGCCTAATTTCCTTCATCTGTGAGGCAGAGATAAAACCAGTTGCCTTGTCCACTTCCCTAGAGTTCTTGGGGTCAAATTCAACAATGTATGCAGAATTGCTTTGTAGATTGCAAAGCACTGATACAAATGTAAAAGATTATTTTTATTTTTAATTTTGTTCAGTAGATTATACTTTTGAGTGGACACAGAATTGCTGTTCTCAACTGCTTGTTTTCTCTCCATGTTTTTCTTCTAAGCTGTGAAATGACCAGCAGAAGTGGACTGTGTGGTCCAGATGAATAGTAGATATTAAGATCGACCTTGTACCAGGGTTGCCATCTTTCTGTTTTATTCCACGTTATTTCTGAATTACACTTATTTGGCCAAGTGTCTTTTGAAAAATGCACTATAAAAATTAACTTAATATGTATTAATGTGTATATTTTACAAATGCGTAATTTTTGAGTCCTTTCTTCCAGAGTTAAAATGGAATGCATTTATATCAGACTTTCATTTTTAATATTTTCTGCAGCTTGGTAAAGTTTCTTTTTTTTTACTTCAGGATATACTTATGATATCTTTTCCAGAGCCTCCAAAACTTATTATTTTTTAAACATTAGCTTTACTTAACATGGTTTTTCCCATACAATTCTAATGTTATATAGTTCAGAGATAGGTTTAAAAACTCATATACCTGTTAGAAGTTTTTTTTTTTTTTTTTTTTTTTAGAAGTTTTAAATTATTTTTCATTCAGTCATCTTAGCATTAACCTCATATATAGCACTTAACATGGAAAAAAAAGTCCTAAAAATTATCTACTTGTGTGTTTTTCCAGTGCTGGTGGAGAAGATAAGTGAATTAAATTTTTGTTTATATTTGATATATATATATATTTTTAGATCTTGACTTAGAAATCAGTGCTAATCAGTTTTCAAAATAGAATTCTTATACTCATTACAAAATCAAACACTGATGTTATGATATTCTTTAGTAAAATTATTTTTCTGTGTGTTCTTTTAATATCTGAGTGCCTATGATATATCAGGCACCATGTAATATATGACAGTTTATCCTATGCTAGATTGTCCATACTTTCCCATAGGAGCTTGGAGTTGCCAGAGAATATGTTTTCTTTAATTTTTATTTATTTATTTTTGGCTATTTTGGGTTTTTAGTGCTGCTGCAGCCTCTTCTCTAGTTACAGGGAGAGGAAGCTACTCTCTAGTTGAGCTGAGCAGGCTTCTGGTTGCAGTGACTTCTCTTGTTGTGGAACTCGGGCTCTAGGGCACACGGGCTTCAGTAGTTGCGGCACATAGGCTCAATAGTTGTGGCTCCAAGGGTCTAGAGCACAGACTCAATAGTTGTGGCTTACGGGCTTAGTTGCTCTGCAGCATGTAGGATCTTCCCGGATCAGGAATCGAACCGGTGTCGCCTGCACTAGCAGGCAAACTTTTTGTTCTCTTTTTTTCCTCCCATCATGTCTCTTTTTAGTTTTATATTTATTTTCATACATCTTTTATTCTTTGGCATGTGTGGGCCTCCCATTGCAGTGACCTCTCTCATTGTAGAGTACTGACTGTGGACACATGTGCTTCAGAGCACTACCTCATGATTGGACACACTGGTCCAGCCACTTTGCAGCACAGGCCATGGATGTAACCGGTGCCCCTTGCACTGCAAGACATACTCTCTACCCGCTGGACCACCAGGGAAGCCCTGGCAGGTGAACTCTTCACCACTGAGCTACCAGGAAAGCCTTCCAGAGAATTTTTATGGTGTTTATAGTTCTGTTATTTTTTGAATTAAACAATTTTTAAATTCAAGTATTAATTGATTTCCAGTACTGTGTTAGTTTCAAGTATGCAGTAAATTGATTTAGTTATATATATATATTTTTTTTCCACATTATTTTCTATTGTAGATTCTTATAAGACATCGAATGTAGTTCTCTGTGTTGTTCAGTAAGTCCTCGTTTCTTATCTGTTTTAAATAGTTTGTTAGTGCCATACTCCTCTGATTTATCCTTTTCCCTCTTCCTTTTCCCTTATACTCATTACAAAATCAAACACTGATGTTATGATATTCTTTAGTAAAATTATTTTTCTGTGTGTTCTTTTAATATCTGAGTGCCTATGATATATCAGGCACCATGTAATATATGACAGTTTATCCTATGCTAGATTGTCCATACTTTCCCATAGGAGCTTGGAGTTGCCAGAGAATATGTTTTCTTTAATTTTTATTTATTTATTTTTGGCTATTTTGGGTTTTTAGTGCTGCTGCAGCCTCTTCTCTAGTTACAGGGAGAGGAAGCTACTCTCTAGTTGAGCTGAGCAGGCTTCTGGTTGCAGTGACTTCTCTTGTTGTGGAACTCGGGCTCTAGGGCACACGGGCTTCAGTAGTTGCGGCACATAGGCTCAATAGTTGTGGCTCCAAGGGTCTAGAGCACAGACTCAATAGTTGTGGCTTACGGGCTTAGTTGCTCTGCAGCATGTAGGATCTTCCCGGATCAGGAATCGAACCGGTGTCGCCTGCACTAGCAGGCAAACTTTTTTTTCTCTTTTTTTCCTCCCATCATGTCTCTTTTTAGTTTTATATTTATTTTCATACATCTTTTATTCTTTGGCATGTGTGGGCCTCCCATTGCAGTGACCTCTCTCATTGTAGAGTACTGACTGTGGACACATGTGCTTCAGAGCACTACCTCATGATTGGACACACTGGTCCAGCCACTTTGCAGCACAGGCCATGGATGTAACCGGTGCCCCTTGCACTGCAAGACATACTCTCTACCCGCTGGACCACCAGGGAAGCCCTGGCAGGTGAACTCTTCACCACTGAGCTACCAGGAAAGCCTTCCAGAGAATTTTTATGGTGTTTATAGTTCTGTTATTTTTTGAATTAAACAATTTTTAAATTCAAGTATTAATTGATTTCCAGTACTGTGTTAGTTTCAAGTATGCAGTAAATTGATTTAGTTATATATATATATTTTTTTTCCACATTATTTTCTATTGTAGATTCTTATAAGACATCGAATGTAGTTCTCTGTGTTGTTCAGTAAGTCCTCGTTTCTTATCTGTTTTAAATAGTTTGTTAGTGCCATACTCCTCTGATTTATCCCTCTCCCTCTTCCTTTTCCCTTTGGGTAACCTTAAGTTTGTTTTCTATGTCTGTGGCTTTGTTTCTGTTCTGTATCTAGATTCATTTGTTTTTTTTTTTTTTCCAATTTCACATATAAGTTATATACACAGTTTGTCTTTGTCTTCCTTCACTTAGTATGATAATCTCTAGATCCATTGCAAATGGCAATATCTTATTCTTATGACTAATATTTCATTGTATATATTATGTACAGCACATCTTAAACCAATAGTCTATTGATGGCCACTTGGTTTGTTACAGTGTTTTGGCTATTGTAAATGGTGCTGCTGTGAACATTGAGGTGCGTGTATATTTCTGAATTAGAATTTTCATTTTTTTCTGGCTGTATGCCCAGGAGTGGAATTGCTGGATCATGTGAAAGCTCTATTTTTGTTCTTTAAGGAATCTCCATACTGTTTCCATAGTGGTTGCTCTAGTTTACATTTCCACCAACAGTGTGAAAGCGTTCCCTTTTCTTCGCACCCTGTCGAGCATTTATTGTTGATAGACTTACTGACGTCAGACATTCTGACTGGTGATACCTCACTGTGGTTTTGATTTGCATTTCTCTAATAATTAGTGGTACTGACATGTGCCTGTTGGCCATCTGTATGTCTTCTTTGGAGAAATATCTAGGTCTTATACCCATTTTTTGATTTGGTTGTTCTTTAATATTGAGTTGTATAATTTGGATATTAACCCCTTGTGAATTGCATATTTTCCCTCTATTTCATAGTTTGTGTTTTCATTTTGTTGATGATTTCCTTTGCTGTGCAGAAGCTTTTAAGTTCGATTAGGTTCCATTTGTTTGTGTTTACTTTTATTTCTTTTGCCTTGAAAGACTGATTCAAGAAAATACTGCTCTGTTTCAAGTGTGAGAATATTTTGCCTATATTCTCTGCTAGGAGATTTGTGGTATCTGGTCTCATAGTTAGGTCTTTAAACCATTTTGAGTTTATTTTTGTATATGATATGATGGAGTGTTTTAATTGGTTTACATGTGGCTGTCCAGCTTTCCCAACACTATTTGCTGAAGAGACTGCCTTTCCTACATTGTATATTCTTGCATTCTTTATCATATATTAGTTGATTGTAGGTATGTGGGTTTATTTCTTACCTCTCTAACTGTTTCATTGTCTGTTTTTGTTCTGCTATTTTTAACTGTATTTTAAGGCGGTAAATAATAGCAAAAAAAAAAGAGGAGGAAATAATGGTATTCATTTTTATTTCAGAGTACTTAGTTGTTAATTAGGTTGAGTATGAGATTCACACCATATTTTTTTTCTCACCGTATTTTTTTTCTCTCTTTGAATTTAATGAGTTTACATCAAAAATTAGGTAGTCATTTTACATTTAAGGAATAAAAATCTTTTAAAAAAAAGATGCAAAGAGAGGATTTTAATGAAGTTTATATTTCTTTTTTGCTAGCATTTTTAACAATTCATCAATGTGCAAATGCATCAGCAGCACCCATTACAATCATGAAACTACTAAATTTAAGGAAGTACAGTGTTACTAATGGCCCTCAGAGGAAATTGATTTACCTTCTATTATAAACTCTATGGTATTATAAGTATCACGTAATAATGAGACCACCGTTTGTCACAAGAACCATCATCAGAGTCTTCTGGAAATGAGTCCACACATGAATTAAATGTTTAAAAGGTGAAATGTTCCTTAGTTTAACTTTAGTGAGATCTTTCTTTTTCATTGTTAAGAAACACTTTAGTAGTTTTAAAGCAAAAGTTGATACGTGTATAGAGTCCAGAGAACTAAAAACTGTACTCCTCTGAGTTCAAACTTACAGATAAGTCTTTTTGTAAATAGTTCTCAATAAAATATCCTCCCTTTCCAGCCCCCTGCCCCAAATCTTGACTTTTTTTCTTACAAAACTTTGATCAAGAGTAGAAATATATCCAGGCAGGTATATATGCCATACAATAGCAAGAACAGTAAAGCCCAAATAATGACTTTAGGTTTTAGAAATAGAAGGCAATTAAAATGTACTCAAAGTTATATTAAGAAAAGCTTTCACTGGGTAATATTGAAATGGTCACAAAGGTTAAGAAAATACTGATATCAAAGTACAAATGACTACAGTGTTAAAATAGACAAAAACTACTATACAAGAGCCTCTTTTAAAATCAAAAATAAAGAATACAACACATGAGTCAGGATCATTTTCCTGTTCTACTCATGCATTTTAGTCTTTATATTCATAGGGTTGGTTATGTTGACCTCTAGGAGAGTTTCTCATGACATTCGATGAATCCTCGTTCCAACTTCAGACGATGGCTCTTCCTAAGGAACTTCTTGACTTGCTCACATCTTGGTCCTTGTACAATTTCGAAGTAGTGCAGTATCGCCATGATGTGCTGAGGCATGAAGACACAGCCTGTGCACAGTGCCATCCCCGTGATGGAAACCAGCGTAGAATTGAACACAGTCCGCTCCCAGGACTCCAGCATGTAGAGTCAAGACCAGCATGCACTGGTAGTAGAACCAGGACATGTGCTTCCAGCCCCGTGCCAGCGCTGTCCCTGCCTCGCGCCTCCCGCGTTGCAGCCAAATGTCAATCTCTTCACACCATATATATATATTTTAATTTTATTTATTTATCTTTTGGGGGGTGGGGAGGGGGATGGGCGGGCCACTTCTATTGGTCTTTCATTTCTCTGTTTTCATCCGTCTTTGTTCTTTGGCTCCTGTGGGCCTCCCATCGCAGTGGCCTCTGTAGTCGCAGAGCACCGGCCCTGGGCGCATGCGCCCCAGAGCTCCTGCTCGGTAATTGGACACATGGGTCCAGCCGCTCCGCGGCACGTGGGATCTTCCCAGGCCAGGGATGGAACCGGCTCCCCTTGCACTGCAAGGCGGTGTCCTTACTCACTACCACCAGGCGAAGCCCCACACCATATTTTGATACAACAGTTGAAGACATGTCTTTGGGTTTCCCGAGGTAACTTTTTGGTGAAGAGTGCCCTCTAGTGAACCTTTTCTGTTTATTAAGGTGCAGTTCTTCGCATCCTCACAGCACTTGTAAACTGAGTATAGAAATGGGAGATACCTTCAGTTCTCAAGGAATTTAGAAAATAAAACATACGCTAAGTGATTGTAGAATAAATTTGATATGTCATACCAATAAAAGTTTATTATAGATTGTCCATAAAAAGGCTGGGAAATTTCTAGGTCATGGGGAAGTTATTATTCAGTATTCATGAAACTAGCTTGAATACTTGAATACTAGCTTCTTAAACTCTGAAGGAAGTTTAATATTGAGGCATATTGAGAGGAGGAGCATCCTGGCGTGCTAGGGCAGTGCCATAAAGCGTCAGTGCCAAAAGGAAAAAATAAATAGTGGAAAAAGGAATTATTCTGGAAAAGATTTAAGTTTAATTCTGTTTAAATACTTTATACAGATGACCAAAAAAAATTGTCCTCGTACTTGGAAACTCTTGTAAGAGTCAGATATTGGTTGCCGCTTGGGCCAAAATCACCCGAGGTCCAGCTAGGCTGCATAGCGCCGGTGGCCCACTCACACTGCTGGTGGTTGGGGTGACTGTCATTTGGAAGTGCCCACGTGTGGTGCCTTCCATGTCATTTTAGGATTGTTAGATTTCAAGACCGTGCCAGCATGTGCTTCCAGCCCTGCCAGCGCTGTCCCTGCCTCGCGCCTCCCGCGTTGCAGCCAAATGTCAATCTCTTCACACCATATATATATATTTTAATTTTATTTATTTATCTTTTGGGGGGTGGGGAGGGGGATGGGCGGGCCACTTCTATTGGTCTTTCATTTCTCTATTTTCATCCGTCTTTGTTCTTTGGCTCCTGTGGGCCTCCCATCGCAGTGGCCTCTGTAGTCGCAGAGCACCGGCCCTGGGCGCATGCGCCCCAGAGCTCCTGCTCGGTAATTGGACACATGGGTCCAGCCGCTCCGCGGCACGTGGGATCTTCCCAGGCCAGGGATGGAACCGGCTCCCCTTGCACTGCAAGGCGGTGTCCTTACTCACTACCACCAGGCGAAGCCCCACACCATATTTTGATACAACAGTTGAAGACATGTCTTTGGGTTTCCCGAGGTAACTTTTTGGTGAAGAGTGCCCTCTAGTGAACCTTTTCTGTTTATTAAGGTGCAGTTCTTCGCATCCTCACAGCACTTGTAAACTGAGTATAGAAATGGGAGATACCTTCAGTTCTCAAGGAATTTAGAAAATAAAACATACGCTAAGTGATTGTAGAATAAATTTGATATGTCATACCAATAAAAGTTTATTATAGATTGTCCATAAAAAGGCTGGGAAATTTCTAGGTCATGGGGAAGTTATTATTCAGTATTCATGAAACTAGCTTGAATACTTGAATACTAGCTTCTTAAACTCTGAAGGAAGTTTAATATTGAGGCATATTGAGAGGAGGAGCATCCTGGCGTGCTAGGGCAGTGCCATAAAGCGTCAGTCCCAAAAAGGGAAAAAAATAAATAGTGGAAAAAGGAATTATTCTGGAAAAGATTTAAGTTTAATTCTGTTTAAATACTTTATACAGATGACCAAAAAAAATTGTCCTCGTACTTGGAAACTCTTGTAAGAGTCAGATATTGGTTGCCGCTTGGGCCAAAATCACCCGAGGTCCAGCTAGGCTGCATAGCGCCGGTGGCCCACTCACACTGCTGGTGGTTGGGGTGACTGTCATTTGGAAGTGCCCACGTGTGGTGCCTTCCGCATGTCATTTTTAGGATTGTTAGATTTCTTACTTGATGGATGGTTTTCCCCAGAGTGTGGAAGTTACGTGGCTACTTTCTAGCTTCTGACGTCACGTATTATTACTTGAGTTATGTTTCATTGGTTGACATAGTCATAGCCTGTCCAAATTCAAAGGAAGAGGATATAGACCCCATCTCTCAATGGAAGCTGTGTCAGACAATTTTGGAACCATGTTATGAAACTTCATTTTGTTTCCTGCTCCCTTGAAGCGTTAGGCTCATTGCAGATAAATTTTAATGATTTAGGGAGCTGCCGTCCTCTGTATTAAAGTTACACGTGCAATGACTGTTTTCTGTGCTTAGTTTTCAGTTTATTTTATACGTGGTTGGTGGTTAATGAATATTGTTGGGAAGAATTCTCCTTTCTCTTTATCTTTCTGTTAATGTTTTGGAACTGTTTCACTTCTTATTTCCACCCAGATTACAGAGAATTGGGGAAGTTATGGGAAAGTAGTTTTTCATGTTTGATATATTTGATGAAATGGTTGGAAAAATGTTAAGGGTACTAACATTTGCCATGATACCTTATATTGACTTGCTGTTATAAATTGCTGAGTAACTGTAATATACATTTTTCCCCCAAAATAGAGTGGTATTTTGAGTAATCCTTGTTTGTATTTAAGATAGGGAGATAGTGTCTTTGCTATTCATTGTTTTTTTTTTAAAATTCCATATCATGTGACTTTATATAAAAGGGTCTTTTCTTCTCAAAAGAATGTGATAACTCACTTGCTGTCTTTGTATATTTTAACTTACTGTTTTTCATACAGATGTTACTGAAATTTTGGGCACCTTAAATGTATGTAAAGGCTGTTGAAGAGAATTGCAGTGTTTCAAGCCCCATTTCTGACTCTAGCTGCAGGTTTTTCAAGTGGGTTATAAACTGGCATTGAAGAGACTGCTCCACTGAAAAATAAGATTACATTTCCAGTTTACATAGCCTAGAATACAAAAACCATGTGGCCACTTAGGGTCAGAGCAGATAGAGTATCTCAGTGTAGCTTCTCCTAGTTTCACAGATGCATACAGTAGGCACAGAGAACTGCTGATGAGACAAAGTCGCATCTCACTGGTGTGTAACTGCCCTTTTATACTCAGGGCTTACATATATCCCATTCTGAAAGAACTTAAACTATTAGTTCATGTGATTCTATGTAAGGAAATATGTTCAGATCTTGGCCTAAAATCAATTGCCAGATGACTGATGTGTTGCATGACCAATCGCTGAATTTACCATATTTACTGATATACCAAAACCCTGTTTTTAAAACTATTTTTGAAGTTGATCACAAGTAACTTGTGTTGGATAGGATGGTTTTAATAGCTTTTGAAAATTTCTGATCAGTTTTTCTGTATTATGTTTAGCATTGTCTTCATAGTGGTGTTTTTTGGAATGCTTAATTTGTCCAAAACTGATAATCATAGGGTGGTTAACTGTCATAAATATGTTTAATATTAAAAAATATTTTATAGTTACTAGTAGTAACCAAAATTTCAGTATTAATCAGCATGATTGGTACTTAGACCATGAAAAGCATTCAGTATAAATATGAAATTGCTGAAAAAGTATCATAAATAATCTCATTAATAGGAAGTACCAAATCTTGAATAATAATTACTAGTTATTGAGATTAACATTTTATAAATTAAGCTTGATATATCATTTGAAACATTGGTGAGAGTATAGAAAAATGCCTGTGGATTGGAATGATATAGAATAGTCAAAAGAATGCAAACACTGTTTTTTATTACTAGACGTACTGAATTAAGGGAAATGTGTTATTTGCGGAACTGATGAAAAACTGTGGTTAAGGTCTGAAACAGTAGAAGATGAAAAAAAGCATACAATCGAAGTCAGAAGTAGCTGATACAATTATTTTAGTAAAAGAAAAATTTTTAAATCATATCTCAGGAAGCAAATAGAATTCCTTTAGAGTTAATATTATAGAATCTCTTTTTAAATGAAGATACAGTGAAAAAAAGATACTGAAAATAGTATAAAGGCATTTATATGCTTTTTGACAAAAAAAATCCTAGTGTTACCAGTAATAAGAAGAGAGTTCTTTTCTGCACAATAGCTTGTGAATGTTGTTTTCCTTCAGAAGTTTTCCTAAAAAAAAATTGGAATATGATTAGTGAATTGATAATATTAACAGAATGTAGAATCTGTTGGAGAAATCAAAGTAGCTTGAATGCCTCCATTAAGATGTTTGATTTGATAAGAGCATTAATTTTCAAAGAACCAATTTTAACATTTAAATGTCTGTTTTCTTATATTTATTTTATTACCGCTAGGTGGAGCCCTATGCATAAATTGAAGAAGGCATTTCCGCAGGGTCATTTACTTGTTTAAATTCTGTAAGTCTGATATATCAGATGATCAGATACTGTGAGATAACTTGTATTTCCACTTTGGCATAGGTTAGATATAATGAACATAGAAAGCTTGTCCCTAAACATTGTTTTTTAGCTATGTATTTAAAACATACACATTTTTAAAAGACATACACAGGAATGCTTTTATGCATTCCTAGTTGGTAGTTGATATGTAAGTAAAATCATAGTGTAGCGTAGTCCATCTTTGTTTTTCTTTACAAAGTTTTAAAGTCATCTCTTCTTTTAAATTGATTTTGCATCTGCATTATTGTCTGATTAGCATTACATTTTGCCAGAAATAAGGATTTTATTGTGCTAAGCATTTGGAAATGATGACAGGATTCTTATACTGAAGTCATTATCTATTTATGGAGCACTAAGTTGCAACCTTAGAGGATGTGGGTAGTGGAAAGTTTACTGACTTTCTAATGTTCACTCTTTCTGGTATTGTCATATCTGTATTTATTTATAGGAAGTTGACCAAGTTTTCCAGTAGACATTATAAAATCCTGGAGATATTTTGAAAGAAGAAGAAATTATTTTCATTAACATTGTATACTGCTTGAAAATTTAGAACAGCAGTATATCTGGCACACTAATCAGATGGATACAACTGTTAACCAGTTTAGGGTTCAGAGAATGAGTAGTGCTGAATGGTATTTCCTTTCTTGCCCTGCAAGTCAAAATTGCTAAGAATGATGACTAAAGACATAAAAAGGAAAAAGAAAAATGGATTTTTCAGAGTCCTTTCTGCTGAGGTCAGCCAAGTACCAGGCCCTCAGTTTTCTCTTTCTACTTTGTTCCTCCTTATTTTCTTGTATTTGTAATTTAATACTGCCTAACAATTAGCTATGCCTCAGTTCTCATCCCCTTTTTCTGGTCATCGGGTGATTTCACCTGATGGGTGCAACAGTGCACATCAGGGATTCCCTACTGAGTCATTCTCAATTGTTGCCCTTCAAAGGTGATCTGTTTAGTCGCTATGCTGGTGAGTTCTCTGTATTCTCATGGTGCTTATTACCATTTCTGATTGGAGAGTCTGTCTAAAATAATGTAGACCTAGGGTTAAATCTTGCTCCCACTACTCTGTGACTTTGGACCTTAACGTGCTAAACGTGTTAATCTTTACAAACTGCATTGTGGGTGCTAACAGTATCTACATCTGTAAGTCTGATATATCAGATGATCAGATACTGTGAGATAACTTGTATTTCCACTTTGGCATAGGTTAGATATAATGAACATAGAAAGCTTGTCCCTAAACATTGTTTTTTAGCTATGTATTTAAAACATACACATTTTTAAAAGACATACACAGGAATGCTTTTATGCATTCCTAGTTGGTAGTTGATATGTAAGTAAAATCATAGTGTAGCGTAGTCCATCTTTGTTTTTCTTTACAAAGTTTTAAAGTCATCTCTTCTTTTAAATTGATTTTGCATCTGCATTATTGTCTGATTAGCATTACATTTTGCCAGAAATAAGGATTTTATTGTGCTAAGCATTTGGAAATGATGACAGGATTCTTATACTGAAGTCATTATCTATTTATGGAGCACTAAGTTGCAACCTTAGAGGATGTGGGTAGTGGAAAGTTTACTGACTTTCTAATGTTCACTCTTTCTGGTATTGTCATATCTGTATTTATTTATAGGAAGTTGACCAAGTTTTCCAGTAGACATTATAAAATCCTGGAGATATTTTGAAAGAAGAAGAAATTATTTTCATTAACATTGTATACTGCTTGAAAATTTAGAACAGCAGTATATCTGGCACACTAATCAGATGGATACAACTGTTAACCAGTTTAGGGTTCAGAGAATGAGTAGTGCTGAATGGTATTTCCTTTCTTGCCCTGCAAGTCAAAATTGCTAAGAATGATGACTAAAGACATAAAAAGGAAAAAGAAAAATGGATTTTTCAGAGTCCTTTCTGCTGAGGTCAGCCAAGTACCAGGCCCTCAGTTTTCTCTTTCTACTTTGTTCCTCCTTATTTTCTTGTATTTGTAATTTAATACTGCCTAACAATTAGCTATGCCTCAGTTCTCATCCCCTTTTTCTGGTCATCGGGTGATTTCACCTGATGGGTGCAACAGTGCACATCAGGGATTCCCTACTGAGTCATTCTCAATTGTTGCCCTTCAAAGGTGATCTGTTTAGTCGCTATGCTGGTGAGTTCTCTGTATTCTCATGGTGCTTATTACCATTTCTGATTGGAGAGTCTGTCTAAAATAATGTAGACCTAGGGTTAAATCTTGCTCCCACTACTCTGTGACTTTGGACCTTAAAGTCCTAAAAGTGTTAATCTTTACAAACTACATTTGTAAATGGGCATGCTAACAGTATCTACAGCATCATTAAGCTGTAGGGGACACTAATGAGATAGTACATATAAATCACTTAAGGTGAGCACTTGGTCGTGTGTTACTGTTTTTTTTTTTGTCATCTTTACTTAAGCCAGAAGCAGCTGCATACAACTCCTCTTTAGTCCACTCAGTCTCTCGGAATTGTGGCTGCTTCTCTCCTTATCCATCTCCCTACACCTTCTCTCCAGATTATCTCTATAATTCAGCAGAGATCCCTTCAAGAGAAAAAAGTGATTATTTTTGCTGTGCAAAAATTCTTGGGATAAGAATTATTTTTCTCTTTCTTTTCCAGTGTTCTTATGCATATCCACCCTTTCTTCCTTCCTTCCTCTCTTTGTTTACTTAGCTATTTGTTATTGGCTTTATTAACAAATTTTTGGAGTAGCTTTTTTTTTTTTGGCCTCGTTTATTACTTTTTTATCTATTTATTTTCATCCATCTTTATTCTTTGGCCTGTGTGGGCCTCCCACTGCAGTGGGCTCTCCTGTTGCAGAGCACTGGCTCTAGGCACATGCATTCCAGAGTGCTGGGTTGTAATTGGACACACCAGTCCAGCCGCTCTGTGGCATATGGGATCTTCCCTGGCTAGGGATTGAACCAGTGCCCCTTGCTCTGTAAGACAGACTCTTTACCCACTGGACTACCAGGGAAGCCTGCTATTTTTTTTTCATCAGAATGGGTAGAAGGTTAAATCAACTATGTGTAGTGATTAATGCCTTTAAAACCTTACTTGTATTTGGCTTTTAGATTAGTGCTGCATCTATTAAATTGAGAAACACAGAACTATGAACTTTCTAGGGTTCTTATCAGGACCCGAGAATACTCTAGCTTTTGATGAAGTTTGGATTCTGACACTTACCTGATCCTTCAGTACTTTCTTCAAATGTAATTTATTTCTGTGATTTAGAACATTTCTTTATTGGGGAGAGAGAAAAATGGGTGAGAGATATGGGAAGAGCAACATGGAACTCTATTCTATCTTACGTAAAAGAGATAACGATTGTCAGTGCAGTGTGGGTCTAAGGGATCGTACATGGGGGCAGTGTGACAGCCTGAAGGGGTGGGATGAGGGGGAAATGGGATATACAGATGACTAATCTGGAATTATACATACCTGTAAACAACAAAACTCTGTAAAATCAAAAAAGCAAAATAAAAAAAACTTGGGATTGTGAAAAAAAAATACTAGAACATTTATTTATCTCTATTTCATTCTGTGTACTCTGCTCAGAATGATCTCATTTATATGGATTGTGGTTGACAAGTGGTTGTATCAGATTGGGGTGCAGCTTGTAGACAGAGTGGAACGGTAGATGGTTACCAAGGGTCAGGAGAGATAAGACTCACCAGTAGGCAGATCAAGACCTGTTCTTTCTTCTTATGCATATCCACCCTTTCTTCCTTCCTTCCTCTCTTTGTTTACTTAGCTATTTGTTATTGGCTTTATTAACAAATTTTTGGAGTAGCTTTTTTTTTTTTGGCCTCGTTTATTACTTTTTTATCTATTTATTTTCATCCATCTTTATTCTTTGGCCTGTGTGGGCCTCCCACTGCAGTGGGCTCTCCTGTTGCAGAGCACTGGCTCTAGGCACATGCATTCCAGAGTGCTGGGTTGTAATTGGACACACCAGTCCAGCCGCTCTGTGGCATATGGGATCTTCCCTGGCTAGGGATTGAACCAGTGCCCCTTGCTCTGTAAGACAGACTCTTTACCCACTGGACTACCAGGGAAGCCTGCTATTTTTTTTTCATCAGAATGGGTAGAAGGTTAAATCAACTATGTGTAGTGATTAATGCCTTTAAAACCTTACTTGTATTTGGCTTTTAGATTAGTGCTGCATCTATTAAATTGAGAAACACAGAACTATGAACTTTCTAGGGTTCTTATCAGGACCCGAGAATACTCTAGCTTTTGATGAAGTTTGGATTCTGACACTTACCTGATCCTTCAGTACTTTCTTCAAATGTAATTTATTTCTGTGATTTAGAACATTTCTTTATTGGGGAGAGAGAAAAATGGGTGAGAGATATGGGAAGAGCAACATGGAACTCTATTCTATCTTACGTAAAAGAGATAACGATTGTCAGTGCAGTGTGGGTCTAAGGGATCGTACATGGGGGCAGTGTGACAGCCTGAAGGGGTGGGATGAGGGGGAAATGGGATATACAGATGACTAATCTGGAATTATACATACCTGTAAACAACAAAACTCTGTAAAATCAAAAAAGCAAAATAAAAAAAACTTGGGATTGTGAAAAAAAAATACTAGAACATTTATTTATCTCTATTTCATTCTGTGTACTCTGCTCAGAATGATCTCATTTATATGGATTGTGGTTGACAAGTGGTTGTATCAGATTGGGGTGCAGCTTGTAGACAGAGTGGAACGGTAGATGGTTACCAAGGGTCAGGAGAGATAAGACTCACCAGTAGGCAGATCAAGACCTGTTCTTTCTTCTTATTCACAGTACTAATTCTTTAATGTTATTTTTATTTGCTGTATTGGGACTTACAGTTCTATTTTAATAGCAGAAGTCAAGGAATGTAAGCAGTTCACCCATTTCAGGCTTTGATTTTCTATTAATGGTGGGTAGGTATTACATATGTCTTGATATTATTTCTCTACATACTAATAGCATCAATAGGAAAAAAAGATGTTCACCTACTGTAATAGTTACACTGCTATTAAGTATATTAATATATATGCTATATAATACATGTATTACATCTATATATGTGTATGTATAAATAGATTCTAAAATAGATGCACAGGTAGTGTCCTGAGTTACTATAAAACAGGAGTAGTTGTTTTTTTATTTTTAAAGATTTATTTATTTTATTTTGGACGTGGGTTGGGTGGGGAGGGAGGGGAGCAGGTGGGCCACTTCTATTGGTCTTTCATTTGTCTATTTTCATCCATCTTTGTTCTTTGGCCCATGTGGGCCTCCCATCGCGGTGGCCTCTGTTGTCGCAGAGCACCGACTCTGGGCACATGCACTCCAGAGCTCTGGCTCAGTAATTGGACACATCGGTCCAGCCACTCGGCGGCACGTGGGATCTTCCTAGGTCAGGGATCGAACCGGCACCCCTTGCACTGCAAGGCGGTGTCCTTACCCACTGGACCACCAGGGAAGCCCAGGAGTAGTTTTGTTCTTAACACTCTAGAAATTAAATTGGAAAGACACACTAAAGGGTACGCTTTAAGAACTTCCTAAAATAAATTAGACTTCTGGGAAATAATCCTTGTTTCTCTTCTCTTTGTTTATTTGTATGTTATTGTTATTTTTTAAAGAGATAACAGTATTGCCTTTGCAGTCACAAAAGGAGTTAAAATTTCCTTTGGAGAAGGGCATTATAGTAGGGCAGTCCTGAAAGGTCTCCTGCAAATGTTTTGCTCTAGTGGTACAACAGTAATAGAAGAAAAAAAAAAAGAGCCAGTTTTTTTTTGATATTTTTTGTTTGCTATCTGGTATTTTAAGTGACAGATAAATATCAAGCTTTTATTATTAAAATATGTAGAAAATATTCTTAGAAAAGCTTATACACACACACACACACACACACACGTATAACACAAAGAAATGTAACACAGGCTTCCCTGGTGGTCCAGTGGGTAAAGAGTCCGCCTTACAGAGCAAGGGGCACTGGTTCGATCCCTGGCCTGGGAAGATCCCATGTGCTGTGGAGCGGCTGGACCAGTGTGTCCAGTTACCAGCCAGCGCGCTCAAGAGCATGCGCCCAGAGCCGGCGCTCTGCATCGAGAGAGGCCACTGCAATGGGAAGCCCACACAGGCCAAAGAATAAAGATGGATGAAAACAAACAAACAAACAAACAATAAAAGAGGCCAAAACGTAAAAAAGAAAAAAAAGAAATGTAACACTTGTTCACAGTTACGAAATAAAAATTTCTTTATTGCACACCAGGGTCAGTTAGGGGCTTCCCATGTGCTGCTAGTGATGAAGAACCCGCCTGCCAATGCAGGAGACTTAAGAGACTAAGATTTGGCTTTCATCCTTGGGTGGGGAAGGCCCCCTGGAGGAGGCACAGCACCCACTCCAGTACTCTTCCCTGGAGAATCCCGTGGACAGAGTGACCTGTTGCACTATGGTCCATAGGGTTGCAAAAAGTCAGACATGACTGAAGCCACTTAGCATGTACACAGGATCAGTTAACACTAATTTTTCTTTGGAATAATGTTATTTGTTTAATTAAGAGTTCTTGTTAGCTATGTGTTATCAGTTGTAAGAAAAGCATGAGATGGGAATTCTAGTATTGCCTCAAGTCACTCACTAACGAGGGTGACATTGAGGAAGTAATTTAGCATTTCTGTGCCTACTTGCTCATTTGTGAAAAGGGGGCAGTGATATTTTCTGTGGTGTGGTATAAGAAATAAATGAAACATTAGATGTAAAAATTATAAAAGTCCCTATCCATTTGCCAGGTATTTGTGATAGCATCAAAAAAGGGGGCAAAATGTTTGCAGGTCAACAGAAGAAAAAAAAAGCCAGTTTTTTGATATTTTTTGTTTGCTATCTGGTATTTTAAGTGACAGATAAATATCAAGCTTTTATTATTAAAATATGTAGAAAATATTCTTAGAAAAGCTTATACACACACACACACACACACGTATAACACAAAGAAATGTAACACAGGCTTCCCTGGTGGTCCAGTGGGTAAAGAGTCCGCCTTACAGAGCAAGGGGCACTGGTTCGATCCCTGGCCTGGGAAGATCCCATGTGCTGTGGAGCGGCTGGACCAGTGTGTCCAGTTACCAGCCAGCGCGCTCAAGAGCATGCGCCCAGAGCCGGCGCTCTGCATCGAGAGAGGCCACTGCAATGGGAAGCCCACACAGGCCAAAGAATAAAGATGGATGAAAACAAACAAACAAACAAACAATAAAAGAGGCCAAAACGTAAAAAAGAAAAAAAAGAAATGTAACACTTGTTCACAGTTACGAAATAAAAATTTCTTTATTGCACACCAGGGTCAGTTAGGGGCTTCCCATGTGCTGCTAGTGATGAAGAACCCGCCTGCCAATGCAGGAGACTTAAGAGACTAAGATTTGGCTTTCATCCTTGGGTGGGGAAGGCCCCCTGGAGGAGGCACAGCACCCACTCCAGTACTCTTCCCTGGAGAATCCCGTGGACAGAGTGACCTGTTGCACTATGGTCCATAGGGTTGCAAAAAGTCAGACATGACTGAAGCCACTTAGCATGTACACAGGATCAGTTAACACTAATTTTTCTTTGGAATAATGTTATTTGTTTAATTAAGAGTTCTTGTTAGCTATGTGTTATCAGTTGTAAGAAAAGCATGAGATGGGAATTCTAGTATTGCCTCAAGTCACTCACTAACGAGGGTGACATTGAGGAAGTAATTTAGCATTTCTGTGCCTACTTGCTCATTTGTGAAAAGGGGGCAGTGATATTTTCTGTGGTGTGGTATAAGAAATAAATGAAACATTAGATGTAAAAATTATAAAAGTCCCTATCCATTTGCCAGGTATTTGTGATAGTCAGCTCCTACAGCATGGATGATTGAGTGTTAGGTGTTTGATATTCGTTGCCCATACTTATTCAGCAGATGGTTCACTTACTTATCAAGGATTTGTTTGTCTCTTATATGTGTTCTGTGATAGTAGCCAGTGATATTGAGCATTTACTACTTGTCATTTATTGTGCTAAGAATTTTTCATATGTTTACTAATTTAGTCCTTATATATTCTGATGTAGATACTTTTTTAATCCCTATTTTAATTGTTGAGAGAATTTGGATTCAGAGAATTTGGATTATTTGAGGTTGAATAGCTACTAAGTGATTTTTTTTTTATTGCATCTATCCATCCATCCATCCACTCATCTGTCTATCAATTATTTGTTCAGCATCTGCTACATGATAAACTCTATTCTAAGATTGGTTGCGCAACAGGGAACAAAAAAAAACCAAAAACTTTGCCTTCCTGCAGCTTACATTCCAGTAAGCAAAAACAGAGATAAATGAAAGTGTGAAGTAGAGAGTATATTCAGTAGTGGTAACAGTGGTGCAATGCAGCGACAAAGTAAGTTCCTTTATTTTAGAAAATTTAAAATGAAATAAAGCCTGAAAGGAAATTGTGGTGTATGAATTTATAATGTGGATATTGTGGCCAGGAAGGACTTCATCGAAGAGACCTGAAAACCTGAAGGAGGCGAGGGAGGCAGCCATCTGTGAGACATGTGATCAGGTGAAGGAAACAATATGTGCAAAGCATAGGACAGGAATGTGCTTGGTGTGTTTCAGGAACCAAGGAGGCCAGAGCTGCTGGCATGGAATAAGTATTAGGAAGTGAGGTCACTATGATAACATGGAGCAGGATTACGTAGGGCTTTATAGCCTGCTGTAAGGACAGTAAGGTTTTGAGCAGAAGAGAGATATGAGGTCTGACTTTATTTTTAGTGGGATTATTGTGTCTACTTTGTTGAGTACAGACTGAAGGGAAATAAGGGTGTAATTAGGGAGACCAGTTAGGGAGCTGCCTGGAATAATCTAGGGAAGACATGTTGATGGCTTAGTCCAAGGTGATACCATGGGAGAGGCAGTGAGATGTGGCTGGATGGTTCATGGGGAGGCGAGAGAAAGAGAATGGTTAGGGGTGATAACTAGAAGATGAGGGAAGGCTGCGGGAGGATCAGGGTTGGGAAAGAAGGTAGGAATTCATGTTGGACATACTTCAGATGCTTATCAGATATCCAACTGGAGAGATGCACAGGTATGAAGGTAGAAGGCGAGGTCAGGGCTAGAAATACAAATTTGGGAGGTGTCACTGTTTATAGAATTTAAAGCTCCATGTCTAGATGAGATCTAGAGGCTTGTATAAGTAGAAAAGGGAAGATATCCAAGATCAGAGCCTAGTTCTAGCTCAGTTCTTTACTTGGCCTGGAAATATTTACAAAAGACCTACTGGAGGAAATGGGACTTAAACTGAACCTCAGACATGGACAACAGCTTGGAAGCACATTTTTGGAAATTCCCCAAGATTGCTTTCAGGTTCATTTATTTTCTAGGAGGACTCGCAGAATTCAGCAAATCTGTTATACTCACAATTACTGTTTGCTACAGCAAAAAGGGTATAGATTAATATTAACAAGGTAAGGCAATATCTAGGAGAGTTCCAATGGGGAGCTTTCAGTGTCCTTTCCTACTGGAGTCATGTGGATAACACTTATTTCCCCCAGCAATGATGCACGGTAACACATTTGGGGTATTACTAACCAGGGAACCTCTCCCAAGTCATGATGTCAAGGGTTTTTACTGGAGGTTACTGGGGTCCCATCGGCATGACTGACTGCCTGATGCTGACCTTAGTCTTAGCCCCTCCAGAACTGATACCATATGACTCCATGCCACAACTGTAAATCACATTGTAAGTCATGTTATTGTTGTTCAGTCGCTAAGCTGTGTCTGACTCTTTGTGACCCCATGGACTATAGCATGCAAGGCTCCTCTGTCCTCTACTATCTCCTGGAATCTGCTCAAATTCATGTCCATTGAGCTGTTGATACTATATAACCATCTCATCCTCTGCCACCCTCTTCTCCTTTTGCCTTCAAACTTTACCAGCACCTAGAATAGCATGTCAAAGTCAGGCATCTGTCAGTGAAAGGGCTGGAGCTGCCTGGAATAATAAAATGTTGATGGCTTAGTCCAAGGTGATACCATGGGAGAGGCAGTGAGATGTGGCTGGATGGTTCATGGGGAGGCGAGAGAAAGAGAATGGTTAGGGGTGATAACTAGAAGATGAGGGAAGGCTGCGGGAGGATCAGGGTTGGGAAAGAAGGTAGGAATTCATGTTGGACATACTTCAGATGCTTATCAGATATCCAACTGGAGAGATGCACAGGTATGAAGGTAGAAGGCGAGGTCAGGGCTAGAAATACAAATTTGGGAGGTGTCACTGTTTATAGAATTTAAAGCTCCATGTCTAGATGAGATCTAGAGGCTTGTATAAGTAGAAAAGGGAAGATATCCAAGATCAGAGCCTAGTTCTAGCTCAGTTCTTTACTTGGCCTGGAAATATTTACAAAAGACCTACTGGAGGAAATGGGACTTAAACTGAACCTCAGACATGGACAACAGCTTGGAAGCACATTTTTGGAAATTCCCCAAGATTGCTTTCAGGTTCATTTATTTTCTAGGAGGACTCGCAGAATTCAGCAAATCTGTTATACTCACAATTACTGTTTGCTACAGCAAAAGGATATAGATTAATATTAACAAGGTAAGGCAATATCTAGGAGAGTTCCAATGGGGAGCTTTCAGTGTCCTTTCCTACTGGAGTCATGTGGATAACACTTATTTCCCCCAGCAATGATGCACGGTAACACATTTGGGGTATTACTAACCAGGGAACCTCTCCCAAGTCATGATGTCAAGGGTTTTTACTGGAGGTTACTGGGGTCCCATCGGCATGACTGACTGCCTGATGCTGACCTTAGTCTTAGCCCCTCCAGAACTGATACCATATGACTCCATGCCACAACTGTAAATCACATTGTAAGTCATGTTATTGTTGTTCAGTCGCTAAGCTGTGTCTGACTCTTTGTGACCCCATGGACTATAGCATGCAAGGCTCCTCTGTCCTCTACTATCTCCTGGAATCTGCTCAAATTCATGTCCATTGAGCTGTTGATACTATATAACCATCTCATCCTCTGCCACCCTCTTCTCCTTTTGCCTTCAAACTTTACCAGCAC